>JAJTIW010000015.1:0-600000 GCA_021365295.1 Tricladium varicosporioides | reverse complement strand
AGAACAAATGCACCCTGAACCCATTTCACGTGGTTCAGCTGCTCTGGATATATCTAACAAAGCAGAAAAGACCCCCGCAAAAACACCCAATTTGAAAACGACACTTATAAGGAAAATCACCGTTTCTCAAGCGGTGTAAGTACTCTGCTTTCCCACATTCCCTCCATCCCCAGCGTATGAGGCTAATGGATTAACGCAGTCCAATTACGCTCATTTCCAGCGTCCAAACCCTTCTAATCCATACCTTCAGCTTTCCCTCTACTCCCTCCACATTATCAAGTTCTACACCTTCCCACCAACATCTTCTTGCTGGTTTCCGCCAGAAGAGCAGGAGCTTCTGCGCCATTCCTACTGCGTTGCTTCCCATTTCGGCGCCTCTAATGTCAGTGCGTAGTCTTGCGAGGGCAAGACTGCAAATTACGGCCTTGTTTGGCTCGTTCGCGCGGTGGCCCCAATGATCGTCGTGGTTGAATCCTCTACTTGAAGTCAGAAAAGTAAGACGAATTGGTAAAGTGAAAAGACGAACCCAGCAGTCAGCATCTCAATCAAATGCTGCTCCGTAGTGCCTGTCTCTTCACTTCTTCTCAGGCCAGAGAAAATTCCATCTTGTTTCAGTAATGCCTTGCCTGCCGCTCTCTTTACCTCAATCATCTCCGGTTGCTCAATATCAGCTCTGGGGGGGATAACGTAGAAATCTAAGTCCTCCCTCAGAACAATAATACCCGCTCGATCCTGTAGGGTCTGAGCCGCAGATCCAGCAATTGGCTCGATTGGGACCGCATCAGGCTCTGCAGTAGGCGAGTTAGACCCCGAGGGAATAGTTTGCGCGACGTTGCGGAAGAATTCCAGCATGTATTGTAAGGAAGCCGGATCGTACTGTGAATGGATGTCAGCTATGTATATTTCCAAGTTGCGTAATAGACTGCGAGTGTATTTGACTTCACCGACATCAACTGGGAAGGCATCGCCCTCGTGGTATGTGTTCAGGTGCCCATCTGGGAGGAGCCCGTTTGGAAAGAGTGACAGGAGGACGAATTCAGGGAGAGTGAGGAGTTCATCGCGCGAAAGGGTGAATGGCTGGCCCCTAGTTTGAAGCTGTTAGTAGGTAGTTGTAGTTCAGAGATGCACAGATTAATTTCATACCGAAGGTCCATGGTTATATTCTCATCGGCGCCAACATCTACAAACGCGTTAGCCTTTCTCCAATCTAAAATCGATTTCAATAAACCTTCCACCTACCTCCTAATGTATTGATTGGCGGTGCACCACCTTGCTGCACTTGAGTAATAATACTCGCAGCTCCTCCAGCGGCCGCCATCAGATATGTAAAAGAATCAAGTGGGCTAGAACCCTCTGAATATGCAGGCGGTGGTTCACTATCTTCGTCTTTCTTAGAGGATTCTCCTTTTGTATCTGGAGGAAGTGCAGCTTTTGTATCAGCAACGACGTTTCTTGAGTTGGAAGCTTGATGTGATTGTGATTCGGTTACGATGGGCGCGTATGCTGGGACAGAGGCAGAAGATGCGGATGCGCCAGCTTCAGTGACAGCAACCTTGTACGCCTCAACAACTTCGGCAGTCGAATTGTAAAGAGAAGAGAAGGGCGGGGGACGCGGGGAGGAAGGCGCAGAGCCTGAAGGTTCGGAGTTGGGGTAACGAGGAGGTGGTGATTGTGCACGGGATATAATTTCCTCCAGCTTCGATGTGTGGTTTTGGTCGTGTTCGTCAATATCCAGCCCGACGGACGGACCGTCGTTTTCTTCCGTATTGGGCAACAGGTTGGCTAAATGAGAAGCCGCTTCGTGAATATAATCGGTAGCTGAGTCAGGTCTTCAAGAGAATCGGGGATTGGAAAGCAAACTTGGTGAGCATGCGGGCCTGTTGATCCTCTGAGGTTGACGTCCCAGCCAACTTCTCAAGCTCGCGCTTAATGTAGTTAGCCTCGACCCCTGTCCGTGGTTCAGACATATGATTTCGCCTCCTTCACCAACTTCACCACTCATATGATTTAAACAATTATAGACACATATCAATGTCTCACGTCTCATTTGTCTTAAATACAAAAAGTCTCCCGATTAGTAACTCCAGAATTGAGGCTGCGTTTCTTGTTATTCTAGGAATTTTAGGCTAAGATTACCACCAAATACCCCACTATCCGTTTCAAGCTTCTTGGTGTGAGAAACTGTCCGAAACCTTATCTAAATAAGATATCATAAATTTATTTTCTTCCAACAACACGAGGGATGACATGGGTAAAGGCAAAGTGTCTATCTAAGCGTGTGTTGGATCTCACAAATCTCCGTTGCTCAGCACAAACTTTCTTACATTTCATCAATTTCCGTTCGGAGACAGTTCATGATAGAGGTGCAATTGGACACTACAAAAGGGATGGGAATGTCTGATAGGCATAAGTGACCGAAAGCCGGAAATTCATTATTCCTATTCGTAATATCCAATTAACACCACAGATAATTTCAGCAGCAAATCTCGTTATCTGCCCGTCTGGTATCTCGTAAACTTCGTAAAGTCATCACAACGCCTATACTTTCTGATACATCGCTTATAAACATCAGAGATAGCCTCCAACTCCAATTAAGTTAACACCGTCTAAATCGAGACCTCTTGTGTGCCCGCTTGAATGACTAAAACGCTTCCCCTAATGCCCCCAGAAATTATTGATTCAGCAACAACACCGAGAGTTTTCCGCATTTCAGAGCCGATAGTTCCATTCTGCTCCATATCGATCATACGTGCGTGTCTTCCTCTACCAACAACAATCAGATCACCGGCATTCTTTGGTGATTGTCCCATTTCTTGACGAGCGTGGGTAAGACAATCCGCAATGGGGGTGGTCGTGGCGATATCAACAAAGACGACACGGCTTGTTTGCTCTGATGGAAGTGAGTCTCGCAAAGTATGAAGCAGAGCAGCATCACGAGCCGCCACTGCATACAACGTCTCCGTATCTTGCCTCTGGGAGATAGTAAGCGCAGAGTCGGCTCCAGCCACAGAGCCGCTCGTGACTTCCGGTGATGTTTTCGGTTCCGACTGAACTGGTATGTTGAAGTGAATAATCGTAATTGTGATGTTGGTATTCTTTGCAAGTTGAAGTACAAATCGCAAAGCAACACGATCATCTTCTCCGCCAAAGAATGGGAAGTAAACGTGATGACTTCGGTCAGCGATCGGTGCAGTTGGACGATCACGATGGCTCCTCAAGCTTACCCCACTTGTGGTACGAGTAAGAGTTCGGGGCTCATGCATCATAGGGCCACCAAAACCTCTGTTGTAGAAGATGGCAGTGTTTCGGGTATTGCTTTCCAATGTTTTCTGAATGAAGCTATCCTGAATTCCACTAGAAGAGTCCTTTGAGGCATAAAGCTCTGATATGCTGTTGCTCTCACTCCAGGGTATTAACACAAGGTCTGAATGATTCTCCTGTGCAGAGGTCGAAATCGTTTCAGCAAAAGAGTCCACAGGAACGATAGATACCTCTCCAGAGACTGCAACATTATTGAGTTGGGCGAAAGTTCTGAAGGCATTCACAACTGGGTCACGATAAGAGTATTCGTCCGCTTCTGATACTTTCATGACGGAAGAAGTACGTTCCGTAAGTTCCACAATTCGGATACCGTGAACTTCTAGTGGCCGTTTTCGAATGTGAGGAGTCTCGGATTCTGTCGAGGAGTCACCATTTTCAGCCACCGATGCAAGACCAGGCTTGCTTCGGTGGACTTTGGTTGCAACGACAGCGTTGTCGCCACCTAAAAGCGATATGAATGTGAAAAGACTGGGAAGGCTGTCGAGGCGAAGGTAGACAAGTAGACGACGAACTTGGGTGCTCTTCAGTTTCTCGACAGTCCCTTCCGAAGTGGAATCGCGATCGGTAGAGAGGTGATTGCCATCCCAATCGATCTCTCCTCTCTTCCATGCCTCAAGCTTCTTCTGGTACCATGGCGGGTACAGAGCCAGGGTCAAAGGCGTGGTTGATACTGTCGTGACTAGGGCCATGACGACAAATATGGTGAAAGTCCTCGTGGACAAGATTTTGGCTTGTAGTCCGATATTCTATTTTCGTTAGCTTGATGGCTTCCAACAAATTCACAATTAAATCATGCTTACCAAAACAATCAGCTCAACGAGACCCTTGCAGCTCATGAGTGCGCCAATCGTAAAACTCTCCCTCCAGACAAGCTTACAAGCTCTCGCAGCAAGGGTGCCACCAATAATCTTACCAGCGAAGGCAACTGCAATAACTCCAATCACGTATGCCCAAGTAATACCATCATTCAACAGGCCAATATTTGTACTCAACCCCGAAAGAGCAAAGTAAAGTGGCAGGAAAAGTACTGAAACAAGATCTTCAATCTTTTCTGTGACTTTAATGGCAAAACCTCCTTCATGAGGACAAATTAGTCCGACAAGAAATGCTGCGTTTCCGTTAGCTAATTAGATTGACTATCCGCATAGCGAGTACTGACCTCCAAAAATGGCATGAACTCCAATAATTCCAGTGAACCAAGAGGATGCAAGACAGAGCAAGATAGTCAGACAAATCATTGACTGCGATGGGCCATTCTGGAGACTGCCATTGCGTCTGAGGATCCAGTGGAAAGCAATTCGGACCGGATAGCACAAGAACAAAATCCAGCCAACACAAGCCAATAGGACGTAGAGTGCAGCAATCCCAGATCCGTTGTTAACGAGGGCAACGCAAAGAGCCAGCAAAATCCACCCGGTAACATCATTACCAACACCTGCAGCCAAAACCGTCACACCAACAGGAGTGCCGAGGAGCTTCAATTCGGTAAGGATGCGACAAAGTACTGGGAAAGCCGTGATTGATAAAGCCGTTCCAATGAACAACATATAAACTCCAAATTTGATTGGGACCGTCCCCGGATCATTTCGGAATTGATGGTATAAGCCATAGGCGATACCACATCCCAAACCGAAAGGAAGAAGCATACCAGCCAGTCCCACACTCAATGCTACTTTCCAATTTGACAAGAACATTCGCATATTAACTTCGAGTCCTACCAAGAAGAGGAAAAGGATTAATCCAATATTAGCAACTAAGGACAAATTGGCCATCGAAGCTGCAGGGAATATTGCTTGTTGAAACCCAGGAATTCGCATCAGGACTGAAGGGCCCAATATAATCCCCCCAATCACTTCGGCAATAACTCGAGGTTGTCGTAGCTTCGATAGTGGATAGTGGAGGAGTCTGCAGAAAATGATGATAATTCCTGCCTGAACCCCATATTGTTAGTAGATAATTCATAGTGTTACATTTTGATATATTTCTGTATAAATAGTGATCTGTAGCTATCGGGATATTTTGATACAAGATGTCCATTGTAACAATTAGTGGCGATACCTTGCACCAGGTGCACAAGTGCGACAAATCAACCACGAATCCCAGCTGGCCCGGCGGCTAGCTGCATCGAACCATGATGGCGGGTTCTGCTCGTGCAACTTGAGGGTATTCAAAGAAAGATCAGAAGTCGACATACCTGGATAATAAACAAGACAATAGGATTCTTTGAATCATAGTGACTTGGATTGGCCCCTTCTATGACCCCTCCTTGGGGTGTTGCCCGATCTGACGGCGAAACCGACGCAGCAGTTGAGGCTACTGTAACGGTCCGCGTCAAAATGGAAGAAACGGTGGTCGACATTCTGGTGGTGAAATATGTAGAAGCTGCGAATAGCTTCCAAGCTCGCTGGAAGAGCACTGTCGTATCTCCTTGGAAAGGTGGTCAACGCAAGGTTCCTGTTGATTATGTAGGAAAGCAGAGGTTGGCAACGACCTGAATCGGGTCCATTCTCTGAAAAAGATCCAACACCTCATTGCAAGCATGTGGGTATGCGGTGTGGAAGGTGGGAGTCTCACTTACGCCGCCTGAAGGGGTGCGGCGGGCACAGCTCAGGGTTGTGAGCGCATTTGCGCAAATCGGGACTCGAGATGTAGGCAAGGGGCCTGGCCAAGCGTGGCGGGGAAAATGGAGCCCCGCTGGAATGGTAGAGCTCAAAGAAATACAGCTTGTGATTGGGATATCAAGACAGCCAAGGCTTGAGCGTGAACCAGAGGGATTGGCGGCTAGCGCAGCTTATCGCCGGAGAGGTCACGCTTCCTCTCCCTCACCTCATGGCGTTCATCCATCATCCACACATATCACTTCGTCATTCTTTCGCCACACTTCAGGTTGTTACGAAGTATTTCTCGCAATATCCTGAGAGAGTCATCAGACCATAACGCTGCCGAGTAGATTTGGCATGTGGAGAAATATTGGTTTCTTTTTGAGCTGCACCCTGCAAGCTAGGTTCCTCGTGAACGGTGCTCAGAAGGCTGGAAATCGCGGCTGGAGCCATAAAGTCTGATATATGGAGTACGAAGTGCTTGTGTCCTCGTACCACATGTCCAATCCACACACATGGTGCGATTACACGAGATCCGTTACGACTTGTAGTTACCCAGCTCTCAGCTTGCTCCTTACAGTGTCCTCACACTAGAAGTCATGCATATAACGCCTTCTTGTACCCCCCTAGGAATCTATTCTCCTCCTACCTGGAAAATAGGATAATCAATGTGTGTTTCTTTAATCCAGGAAAGAAAACACTGGCCAACATCAAAATCTCAATTAAACACCAACGATGAGCCATCACATTTACACATTAAACCCATCTTCAAAGCCAGGTTGAGTACATATTGATATCTCTTTGCAACGTGGCATTTCGACACTCGCGATACTGTCTTCGGAAGTAACGAAAATACATTATCAGGCTTCTTTATTTCGCCTAACTTTCGACTCCTGACCTCCCATCGAAAATGCTGAAAGTGGCAAAAAGAAAACAAGGTGATAGCGTGGAAAGCCATCACCACAACCTCAAAATGTTACAAGCATATTCCATCGATGATTGCTTCGGCTGAGGTTTTCAACTATATCCCAGCTAAGAACCTCCAATAGCGTTTACCGCTTCGAAAACAATCCAATCTCGTCTTGGCATGTCATCAACTTAAAATACCATGGCGTCGACTTTGATGCACGACTCGAGTGCGTTGGGTCTTGCTAGGGCTTCGCGACCAGGTGAGAAGGGGACACAAGTGACAGCTTGTATTCCCACCCCACGTCCTAACGCAGCATTGAAGCCCCTTCAAGCACATTATTCAAACCGCATATTCAAAAAGATCAGATGAAATGATCCCGTGGTCAAATTTCTTATCGCAGAGCTATGAAGAACGGGAATTAGAAATTTTGAGACAGAAGATCGGGACATATTAGCAGGCTAGGAAGATATGACATTCAGCCCAGTATTCAATCCCGTAGCCGATACACTCGGGTATTGTTGATGTCGTTCGGTATCGAAAATTGAAGGTTTGAGGGAATCAAGAGAAGTACTTGATCCATCACGATATGGGGAACCCATGGACAATTCTCCCGAAAGGGAGAGTCGGTGGCTTGCAGTTTGCACTTCGTGCTCGAAACAAGGCGAACAAGGAGGAGCTTCCAAGAAATAATTTGTTTTAGCGCTCAACATGCTAGAGTAGCAACGTCAGGCGGTGTCCCAAGAGAGGATTGCGTAGAAAATGCATATCGGTAAGGTCAATATACTAAGCAGTGTAACCTTAGAAACCATCTTCCGAAAACTTCCTTTAAACATCGGCTCACCTTTGTGGCATGTAAGACTTCATTCGGAATCCACCACAATGCTTTTGTGATTTTTATTTCATATTTCGTTGACAAAAACTTCTTGGAGATTTGGGTTGAGCTGTTTCTAAGTAGGCTGGCACAAAGGTTCGACCTCACAGTTGAGTAGGTGATAGGATGAGTGGCAACGAAGGAACAAGTGCATTTAAACTTTGGGTTGAAGTGGTGCAAGCAAAATACAGAGACTGCAGAGGAAAGATATCTTAGTCCCTCAAGGTCTGATAGCCGCAGCCAGACCCCACACACCAGCGAAACACCAAGGCATCCACAAAAACAACCGCTCAATTCTCAGCATCAACTTCCTCTCCCTTCACCACACTACCCAATCCCGAAACAGATGATACATTTGTGTCTTTTTGTAATCGAGAATGTTATGGGTGATTAACAGCAAGACAGTCGACAACACGTACAAGGTCGATAGTGGTTGGGGTGGGTAGCAAGTAGCATGCTGTAGAAGGCAGAAGTGTCTTAAGTGAAAAGTTATATTTTGTTTGACTCAATTTAATGTGGTTGTGAGGAATAGATCAGATGAGAGTATTCTAAAGATGCGATTTTAAGTAAGATACTTCCCAGTTGCTTGTAGACACTCTAATCAAGATGTCACTCGATGGGGTCTTGATAGCCCTCGATGCCTTCAGCATCACTATTTCTAAATACACCGATTAGCTTGGCTCGGGGTAAGGATGGGACAGCTTTCAACTTGGGAGAGGTCTCGCGTTGGTTAGGATCGGTCACTCCATGATGCATGCCTTCATGACTAGAGATATTATCATGCAAGTAGACAACCAAGATGTTCCCTTCGCCGGGAATCCTCAAATGGATTAGAAGAGCTATTGTTAACGGAAATTCTTCGAATAACCTATGGGATGAGGAGAAATTTCTAGGTATGAATATGCGCGAGCTTGCCCGAGAGCCTATGAGGGATATCAACAATGATGGTGACGATCCTACAGATTTAGTAGAACCAGATGATGTTACTCAGGATGATGAATGTTGGGGTCCGAAGCTTAGGTCGCTGAAGACACCAGGGGTGATGCAGGCCAATTGTCAATCCGCAATTCAAAAAGGAGCTCAATAACTAAGGAGGAGATGAATAGATGATCTAGGGAGAGGAAGAAAATGCTTCACTAATAAATTGACTATGGAAAAGGGACACTTTGGGTTAGAGGAATTGTTTCTTTTTATCCCTCTAAGCTTATCTCTTACATACCATCATAGAAGATAGGAACCAGAGGTTAAAGTAGTTCAAAATATTTGTAGCTACAACAAATGCCGTTGGAGATAACAAGTAAAATTTTCGCTGGGACTCAGCGCTATGCGTGCTTCTGTATCATGCACAAATATATTAGCTGAAGTTTGAACGTGTTAAGAGTGTATAGATACCTCAATCACTTGCCTTAAAGGGGGCTAGTTTACACGTGTTTAAACTCAATGAGACCACTCAAACCGTGATAGACCTTCAGGGGGCGGCTGAAGCGAACACACAATTAAGGGGCTGGTGAGCACCGGCATAACTAAGACTAGACAGTAAAAGTAAGTAATGGAGCTTGGGCAAAAGATTTTCGTAAAAATATGCTGATAATACGTAGCCCCAGAATTGTGTTTCTGAGGTTTAAGGTTTTGGATAATTATACTTTTCTCATGTTTGCTCAAGGCAGCTGTTCCCTGACTAGCAATTTCCACGGTGGTGCCGAAGGGGTTAAGTTAGGTGAATACAGACAAGATCAGTAGCCTATGGTTAAGTTATGCCACATCAGCCGACTTTATGTTGGGGACCTCACATTGCTATCTACTCTATTTTCCTTTCCCCAATTGTTGGGGGCAATTTTGAGCGTTGTATGATCGTAATTCTGACCCCGTATTTTTTGGGGGGGACTTGAGGATTGATCTCGCTTAAAGCCGTCTAAGCGAGAATTATAAACACTTTGTTCATCTCAGAACGGCTACTGATAGAGGTAGCAAAAATAGGGGCAAAGGCAAAACGAAAACTCAGCTCTTATGCAAAGCCCCAACTTTAAAATGCATATCGCTGTGATACATCCCCCCACTGTACAAATTAACCTACAGGTAAAACTTTGATCCGAGTATTGATGTCCATCGTGGCATTCCATTGACAGGATGATGGTTAGAGATGAATTAGATTTGATGAACCTCCCATAACAATTAGATAATCTGCATAGCTGAGAATTACCCTTAGCGATGTGTTAGATCCCATAAACCACTACATTCATACAAATCATCAAAACTATTACTGCCCATATGAATTACTATGGCAGATTATCCCAGCATCTCACGCGAAATTGACAACCCAAATCCAAATAGTACGTTACCCTACCAAACTAGTGGATGGAACTGGGGTGGTGGAGGGGGAAGGCGAGAAAGCTCTTGTGCGTTAGAACGTGGAGAAGGCAGCTTACACTGTAAAGGAGAAGGGGAGACTAGTGTAATTTCGAATTGAACATTCTGCCTGCCCACCCCAAACCCTACACAAATTTTGCAACACACGTATATATCGCAGGCAAATTTCCAATGCATTTCCCCTACCAAAGCTGTGGAAAGGGGTATTGTGCTCATTAATATTCTCTTGTGGAAACGGAAAGACTAATAAATGCAGAGTATTATAAAAGAGGGCACACTCACAGCTAAGGTAAAGTCGAAGCATGAAAAGTGCTAGGATTAATATCCAAGTAGATACTGGAGCCAGCCAAAAAGTTACCTAAAAGTGAAAAGCCATCAAAGGTAGGGCCAGGATGCGCTCAGATCGGAAGCAACAGTAAAGCAAGTACCTATGCTTCAACTCTAGGTATGGCCTCTAGCGAGCTGGTCGATATGTGCTCCCGGCGATGAGAGCGTAGCCAGATTGTGTTGATCGTATTGTTCTTGGAACCGAGATTGGTTTGAGTGGTTGAGCAGGAGTAGGAGTAGCGTACAACGGCCGCTTCACAGGCGTGAACACCACGCTTGCTTTTGGTGTCGGGGTAGAAGCGACGCTTGATTCTGTCATCTTCGAGTCCTGGCTCAACTCTTTCGGTATTGGAGCAACAGCTGGTTCTCCGTTGGTTAGCATTGATGCTCGAAAGAGGTCGAGCAGCCTATTCTCGGATTCTGGTAGTAGCTTGCCAGAGATTGTGGAGAGTCTCGATGTTTTGTGACTGTATGGAGCGGTGAGAAGAACTGAAGTCACGCTGTTCATCATATGCCATGATGGTTTGTCCACATCCTTACTCATCAATCTGCTTTGGGTCTCTGCCCACAGGATTCCATGTTTTGATTCAGCTGAGGCTTCGGCTCCCTCACAAGAAGTATCGCGAATAGAGATGTGCTCGTCCGCATTTGTCTTGTATTTCAAGCCAATTCCGTTATATGTATATATCGGGACCGCCGTAACTCTATCGGCATGGACAGCAACAACGATATGTTTCCTATATTTAGTGTTGATAACCCCTTTGCTGCATAGGGATTGATCCGGTTTAATATGTGGTTTGAAATTCTGGTCATCGTCATGCTCGTGAATTACAACGCTAAATATAACTCCCACAGTATATTCTTCATGCCTGTGCACTTTATCTGTAGGTCTTAAAGAGTCCTTAGATTCCATGACACTTCGTTGATAGCATGACCTAGGCCCACGAGCCAAGATGTTATTGGAAATTGTCGATAGGGGCCTTCTACTTACTCGGCTATAGTTCGATTGTCCTCCCTGTGGCATTGGGTGCATTGGGTGCCGAAGGTCATTTCTCTCCTGTTGTATTCTACCTCCCATAACTCTCTCCTTTAGACTATTAACGGCCTGTGGTCCTTCTGAGTGTAGCATATTTCCCTTTGGAGTTGGTACTTTTTTGTGTATTCGATATGGCTAGTTGCTTGTTATACTGGAGGTGCGTCGTTGGAAAGTTCTGAAGTCCGAATGCATGCTCTACTATAATTTTTATAGAAGGGCTAATACAATGTCTGTATATAGGAGATTCAACTATTTGCTGGAGGACGTTACTAGTTTAATGCAGATCTTCGACATATAGGTTCTCGCCTCGGACTAAGTATTCAAATAAAAGCTGTTGTTCTCATAATATGTTCGATTACTTTCGTACACAAATTCTTTGTGGTCGAGGCTGAGTGAATACGTATATTTTCGGATACAAGGGGGGTATCAATGAATAGAGAGTCACGATTGGTATTTCTGTCTACCTTTGTTATCTTTTGTTGTCCCCTGGAAGAACATCATCACAATGGATAAAGGTTATCTTGCGTCTTTTATCTAGACTCTTTGTTCTCAAACCTAAAGCAGAGCACAAAATTTTCGTACTTCAGCAAGCTTAAGTCTACTTTTCGTACACCTGCAGAAAGAATGGGCAGGAGGCAACAAGTCCAGGCAAGATCATCATTATTACGCAAAATAACAGCATTGAATTCAAAAGTGCTTTACAAGAAATCATCCGAATTTTCATCAAAATTACAGAAGTTCAAGGGAAAATAGACAGTTATGGGGGACTTTTTTCGTAGACTGCGCAATGGTCGTGCGTTCGTAGATCTATTTCAAACAACCTGTGGTATGCTAACAAAACCTCGAGTGCCGAACTGCACTGATTTGGGACCTCAAACAGAAGCATCGCCTCGGGATGAATCGAAAATGGACGGGCCTGCGTCCGAAACTGTTTCTAATACTTCACCACACACTCGAATCGAAGTATCAAGCCCACAATCGGAAAGTGGGCGAGCATCAATACAAAGTTTCAACGTTGATCAGCACCAGAATAACAAAAGATATGATCTTTTAGAGAGTATTCAGCTGACTGAACAGCCAGAACAACATCCTCTACCCATAACATCACATTACCTGAACATCGTTGCAACCTCGGACGACTACGGCAAACCCACTGCAGCCCTCATCCTAACCAAGACCTTGGTGTGGCAGATGAATAGGCTGATTCACTGGGAAGCTAAACTCAAGCGATACAATGAGAAGATAATAGCCCTCAGAAGCCAGATAAATGAATTAGGGCCCGTGATGGAGGAGGTTGATGGGCAGCTTGCGGAATTGCAAGATGATCAAGACCTATCTCAACAGCTTCAATGGAAGCAAGAGATCATCGATCTTATCCAAGATTTCAAACAGCAAATAGCAGGATTAGAGATGAAGTTAAGAGAGGGCGAGGATAAAACTCGCCAATATAGAAAGCGAGCTGTGAACGATATTGGGGACGCAATGGGCAGAGCCTTCCTCCGCGATGTTCCTCAGGCCGACAGCGAAGCTGATGATGCCGAACTAGCTGTCAATAAAGAGGAGCAAAATCAAGTCCAGACCCAGACCCAGATCCAAGGAACGTCACCAACCCCGACATCAAGTCAAGTGGCTGCATGGGAACTAGCAGATGCCCAGGAAACAGCTCATAAGCATGTTACAGACATGACAATTGCCTTGCAGGATGCACAAGAGATAATTGACAAATGGGACCAGCATTATGATCGCGAACTAAGATACTGGAGCGAAGCGGTCCAGTCAGGCAGATGTGATGATACTCGGTCAGAATTCGATATTAACCTTCTTCAACAGCAACGCCTTGCAACACGTGATCTCATTCAGGCAGAAGAAGACTTTTTGGCTGCAAAAAATCATGCTTATTCAATAGGGGTATATCTTCTGGAGACTGATCAAACATCGCAATTCCCTGATTTTGAGGACGATGGATATCGTCTCTCAATGGAACACGATATGATTGTGCACTGCGATTGGGCTAGTATTGAGAAATGGAGAGAAAACATTTCTTCTGAAAGTGAAAAGGATATTTTGCCCTCTGCAGAGGTGGATGAGTGGGATAATTGCGATGTGGAGATGGGCGATAGTATCAGCTGTGTTGCAGAGGGGCCAGAGAGAGCGAGAATTGACCGCTGGTACACAGCCGGTGAGGATAGCACTGAGGAAATAGAGTTTGCCCAAAACATGGCATTTACTGAGGGGGGTAACTGAGAGTGTGATGACTAGGGCCATCTTAGGAGAGGGGATGATTTACATGTAGATATCTGGAGGAGGCGGGTCACAATAATTACAAGCAAGGGAAATTGTGACCTCGTTTTTACTTTGTATATACCCTAGACTTAAAGTCCAATAAATATTAATTCAAACAAGAAAGCGGCCTTCCAGTACCCACTAATATTTTATATGAGTCGATGTGGCGGGAAACCAATACAAATGAACAGCGGATACCTCAGTTGTTGCTCAACTATCTCCCAATATCTCCTATTATTTAAAGCGTGCTGCATTTAAATTATAGGACAACATCCGAGGTGGAAGAACGTTGTGAAATTAATTACTTAAAATAATACTAAGACTAGACTAAATGAAGTCTGGACTTACTAATAATGAGAAGAGCATCGAGGCTCTTGTATCAAATGAAGGGCTTTTAAAGGTAATACTTGTAGAGCTCCACTAGTCTACGATCGAGCCTATCTCATCCCAGGTGGCATCCTAGAATGTTCAAACGTTATTTTCAAGTATTTGGCGTAAATGAACAAATTGTCATGATCACGTTATAAGTATATATGTATTTACATATCATAAACATTTCGCGCAGTTGTAGCCCAATGCGCTATAGCCGTGGTGGTTCTATTTATTAGAGGTTTGTTCGAGTGTGGGCGGAAGTGGACTATTTATTTTATTTCTCGCTTCATTCGTTACGTGTTTGATTTCGCTTGCTCCCTCATTTCCCTCGAGAACCGAAATTCGGTGAATCAGTCGTCATAAAGAAGATCACTTTGCTTGTTACTATTAGGTTCTGCACAGAAGGAAGAATTAGTATACACTAGAACAACGAAAGAGAAAAAATAGCGTTTACTAAGTAGTTTGAGAGAACCATCTCTAGTGAAGATTATGACAGGTCTTGAGTAACAAAGACGATAATGAATTTCAAATTTGTGGTTAGGCAGTGAATTTCTTCCTTTCACAACCAGAAAAATTTGTGAAACGAGAAATGGTTATCGAGAATGGAGGGAGACATAGATTGTAAATACACATCGCTTGCCAATTACATCTCACCTTAGAGCAGATGACACTTTGGGGGACTTGGGCAGGCCACCACAAATCCATGGATGATAGAAAATGGGTAATTGTGGGGGCTAGCGGATTTTTTGTTTGGTGAGTCCTAAAGATTGGTAAACTTTATGGAAATTATGAAACAGTGAGAGGGTATGTCATTTTGTATCGTAAAAATCTAATCTATAGTGTAAAGCTGAAATATCCGAAGCACCTACGCTCGATGCAGTTCATTGCAATAAGATGAGAGCCGTAAAATTGAAACCATAACGCCTTTCGTGGTTGTTCCACCCGATGATCAACTCTACCTCCTATCCGATATACAAACAATACCAGCTTACTGACCACTAGTTTGAGATCAATCTTATATTATTGAAGCATAAACTTAGGGGACACAAATATATCATAAGATCCTTAGTTAAGGGTTTATACCGAAAGTATACCAGGGTTGTCCATCAGGTTCGTATTATCCGTGCAACAGTGTTTTTCTTTGACATCTTTGATGCATGGGTCAACGAAAATGGCCCCTGTCCAGGTTTGATGAAGGGTCCGAGTAGCGACGACGATCCAGAAGAGTGTTACTGCTAGAGAGGTAATCTGTTGTTGCAATTAGTAAATTAGAACGAGTTATAGACCATATTTGATGGCTGGGGATGAGAGCTAGAAGAGAAAAGTTCAAACATACTGTACCAAAGACATCGAAAAATGTCGACGGAAGCTCTTTTCCCATCTGGGTTGTGCTTGCTGTGAAAACACCTAGCGGGAAAGTGAATCCCCACCAACCCATGTTGAATGGAAACCTAGCTCTCGTGATGCTTGCAGCAGCAAAGAACATCCACACCAATCCGAAGCCCCACATAATCGTCGCCATCAACCAGCCTCCCACATACAAAACTTCTCCAGAGTTAACGATGGCGTGTGGCATCGTTAGAGTATGAGTTTTGGGGAAGAGGTCCATAGCGACTTTGCCGAGCTGCATGATTCCATAACCTCCCTGACCTAATGGCCCAAGTGGAAGAAATACGGAGACGATCACTTCGCGAGGGGGAAGTTTATGGAGAGTGAGGCGTTGAAAGTAAATGACGAGGACAACCATGGCGAGTGGAACTCCTGTACCCCAGAGCACGTATGACGCGATAACGGTCCAGAGGGCATGTTGTGAGTTTTCAAGAACTTCGGCTACGATACCACCGGAGGCTGCCGCGACAATAGGCGCTACAATTGGCAGTAGCCATGCTGCAGTCATCTTAGATAGAGCGGTCTCGTGGAGATACATGCTAGGCTTGGTCAGAATATGCACGACATTGGTGCTTGGGAATACTCACATGGCAAAAGGAACATACATGCAGCATGCTAGGGATACTGCCATGTCGAACCACCAGAGAGCCCATGCCTAGCCTCGTTAGTAACGGGGAATTAGTCCCGGAAATATTAGCCTACTAGTTGCACAGCTCTATACCCCCACGATGGAACACAGACGAAGACGATCATGTTGATTATTGTAGCAAGACCCATAGGGAAAGTTCCAAGAAACAAACTTTGAGCGGGATGTCGAATCATGGCAGGCCATATCTCAGGATAGATCGTGTATCGGGCGATAGATAGACATAAGAACGTTGTGAAAAGAACCACATTCAAGCCGAATATGACTACCGAGAGCCAGTAGAGCCACACTGCATTATAAGGGAGGTTGTGAAGTAAAATTGAGACGATACCAGTGCCCATATTGACAGAGAACCATCTTTGACGCATCAGCTTAAGTTAAAAATCAATGCAACCAAGTTACTCACGAAGGTGTGAAATTTCGAACCACTTTGCGCCATCCCCGTTCTCTCCTAGCATTCCGAGTCTCTATACACATGCATGACTGCTCCTCTTTTTCGTCCTCTTGGTGACGTGCTGCCGTGCCAGAAACGTCTAATTTGACTGGTATTGGGCTTGGTTCACCAACAGTGCACTCTGATTCAGGGTCGCTTCCATCCCTCGAGGCGGGTGAGGTGATAGATGACGTATGTGAAGCCTGAGCATACTCCATAGTGATGGTGGTGAATTTAGATTAGAAAGAAATCACCTCAACATGAGAATAAATGACGAAAGATGAGATGATGTACCTGAGAGCACTCGACATGCGGGCGCTTGAAAGAGATAAACGAAAGTGAATACAGATTCCAGAGACTGTAGCAGGGTCTGAGGTATGCCCCCTACCGAACAAATGCTACTAGACCTGGCGGTGGCTACCTCACCCGGTCAGGCCCATGGCCAAAAAAAGTTGATATCACAGTCTAAAACATAGAATTTGGCAGCTGAAGGCATGGAGATCATGACTCGCACAAGGTCTCTCAGCAAAAGGAGAAGGAGGGTAACGTGGTGCAAGGCTCAACTTTGGACACTTAGAAAACGGCAGAGCCGAAGGAGAAGGAGGTAGTAAGGGAAACATGATCCTTCGAATAGCATCGCTTCGACTACCCAAGTTACTGTACTAATCCAAGATTTAATATAAAATGTATATGCACCATGGCAACCATGGCTCCGCAGTCTGCGATCCCTTGCCAGTTGTGACTGCTCGTCCAGGATAGAGGTTCACAGCTTGACAAAGCTGCCTTGAGACGGTAGTCACTCGGTTCAAGACATCACTGCCAAGCCAAGAAATTATGAGAAGGGAACATACTGAACGGCTCTATACTGCATGGGAACACAAGTTTTATCCGCCGAGTCGCAGCTAAACGACTGTTCCGTGTTCAGTGTTCGTCTGAAGTGTGGTGGAATAAGGTGGTATTCTAGAATTCCAGTGCCGTAATAGCAGCCGTAGTAGTAACTTGTACCTGCCATGTTTAAGAAGCCATAGCTAGGTATGCATCCTGTAGATTTAGAGAATTTGGTAACGTATACAAGGGTTTGATGCCTGCACAGAGTACGAGAGTTTTGAGTAGCATCGAAGACGCTAAATACCTCCTCCGGCTTTGACGAAAGATGTATCCAAAGATAAATTACCAGGCCAGCAGTAACTCAATATTACAATTTATATTATAATTGAGCTCACAGAGTTTTGGGGTGGACAGGAACTAAACACAACGTCAAGCAGAGCACCAAAATTTTGATGAGGTCAAATTAACTTCGTTCGCGGCTGAGGACCTCGGACAAATTGGGCGTGAGCGTGTCAATATCGAATCGCTTGTAAATATATCCTATTTTAAGCTTTCAGACCCTTGGAGAAGGCAACTTCATTGCTGTTAGTTATTACGGGCACCCTAACATATGTACCCTTGCTTTCCACCTTCCACAGATGTCACTAATGCTGGCGCCAACTGCAGGTCCCGACTGACATTTCAACCTGATCGAGCAACAGCTTCCTAAACAATCTTCCTTCCGCCACCTCCCTTCGGATACCATCACAGCAGTGCAGCTGCGCGGTCCTGCCTGTCACGTCTGACAGCGAGTCGATGAAAAGTGGTGTAACAGTACTATCTTGAGTACCGTGCGACTCGATCTCCTGGTTACCTTGCAAAGATCCGCCTTCCGCAGCTGTATTGATCTTGACGCAGCTTGGCAGAGGCAGGCAGACCGAGAAGCTCACATTTGTCAGGAAGACTGGACTTTGAAGCCTAGATCTCCTGCTTATGGTATCTTTTCGACTCGTGTAACCCCGCAGGAATGGACGACGACGACGAATTTGGTACGGATGCAGATTTCCTTGCAGCCCTTGCGGTCTCTGACATCGCTGGCCCATCAAGTGTCCAGCAACCTGCTCCTCAACGAATCCAACAACCTACTCCCCAGAGACTCGACCGTGCTCCCCCGACCAATACCTCCACAGGCCCAAAGATCGTCCAACCTACTCCTCAAGCCATAGCTAGCAAGTCTTCAGGCTCCTCGATCCTCGTATCGCCACGCCAGAAGGGCAATCCTATCCTTACAAATATTCGATCATTTGCGTGGGAATATTCTGACATCCCTGCCGACTACGTCCTTGGGTTGACAACATGTGCTCTCTTCCTCTCTTTGAAATATCATCGATTACATCCCGAATATATCTACAACCGTATTAAAAATCTGCAGGGAAAATATAACCTGAGAGTTCTACTTACAATGGTTGATATTGGCAACCACGAAGATAGTATCAAAGAACTATCGAAGACAAGCTTAGTAAACCGAGTTACAGTCATCCTCTGCTGGAGTGCTGCTGAAGCTGCCAGATACCTAGAGCTTTATAAGAGCTATGAGCATGCCAATGCTGGTGCCATCAGAGGAGTAGAAAGCAAGGGATATACCGAGAAAATGGTGGATTTTGTAACAGTTCCTCGAGGCATTAATAAGACAGATGCTGTATCCTTGGTTAGCGCCTTTGGTAGTATCAAGGCCGCTGTTAACGCTCGGCCGGAAGAGATTGCTGTCATTAGTGGCTGGGGTGAGAAGAAAGTTCGACGTTGGTGTGGTGTGGTAGATGAGCCTTTCCGAGCCAGAAAAGCAGCCAGGAGAGGGCTTTCACAGAAAGCGACCATGCATGATGGAGAGGAGGTAGTCGACGTGTTAGATCGAGCGATTCCAATAAGCAGAATGCCGCTGCGAGGGAACTCCTCTACAGCATCACGAAACCCGCTAGAAGATTCTGCTCGAACTGCCAAACCACCTGAAAACCAATTTCAGATGTGGGATCCAGATGACGAGGAGGAAGAGGCTCTAGCCGCTGCGATAGCTGAATCAGAAAAGAGCCACCTTCAAGAGATGCAAAGTGAGCGGGCAAGGAAGGATGAAGAGTTGAGTGGTGGCGTTGCAGCAGCTCTAGCCAAGCTAAGGGACAACCATTGATATTGCAACAAGGACCAAATTAATATTATGGTCGGCAACGGCAAGCAGTTGGTTCCTAATGCCTTCAGTCCCTCTCGTAAAAGGGGGCTAAAGGTAAGATTGCCTGGTGCCTCAGCCATTGCCAAGGGCGTGCGCCGTATTTATTATGGACAAGCGCTTGTCTCATCATTGGTATTTGGGGAGCACCCTTACTCTTCATGATTGTCTTTGCGAATGGCCCATACCATTGGGGAATATGTGGTAAAGAGCCTCACTAATCGTACCGGCTTGAAAAGCAGCTTATTTTTCTATGTGCCAACCCCAGAGGGTGCTGTTGATTCTGTCAACGCCACATGAGAAACCCTTCAGGAAATTGTATTATACATTGGGTCAGTAATCGCTTGGTTTGTCAAGAAATATCTTACACCAAGTTTTCGGAGAAGCTATCTCTATTGTGCAAATATCACACTAATTCTCTGAAGAGTCTACTAAAGGGTGCGTTTGGTAGATGAATTTTGATCCATTGAAGTTCTATTCCTCATCTATCAAGAATGTCATGACCATTATGTCTGTCCTGGATTTCCTATTCCAAAATTTCCCGCGATTTCATTACAAATGCTTTGGTTTTCTTTAATACTTCGCACTCACTTCGAGCGCTGTGTTGGATCCATGGTTTTCTTCGTGGTATCCTTCAGGTGGTCGTCAAGTGGGCCCTTGGGGTTAGATGAAAGTCCCTGTTCAAGACACAGCATGAGTATCAATGTTGATTTGGAATATAGATTCGGGTATAGCATACATCTAGCTGAGACTTGCTCTTATCCTTGTTCTTGGTGCCTAGGTTCACATCTGTCCCGCCAGAAGGGGTATCCTTTTGTTGAGCACCGCTCGATTGCTCAGGTGGTGGGGATTGGCGGCCTGAATTTTGTGCTGACATCTTGATTGCTTTTTACGACTGATGTGTGAGGGGGTTTTGACTGGCGTTTGGATCTATAAACCATTAGGTACTATTTGGGCATGGTGGAGTAATGATCTCAAGAGTGTAGAGTTGCAAACATTATGGGGGAGATGTACTGGCTTGTTTGCAACTTCCGAATAGAATGGAAAGAAAGAACTTGCTTCTGTAGGATATCCAGAGCACCTCAGTTGATTGTGTTTGAAATAACCTAGCAAGCTTTCAATAAACAAGATTCAGTTTTACCCTTCCACTAAATTTCATACGTCATAAAGATTGCCCCTTCAACATGACAGCACGTGATAAGGCTACCCAAGGCTACAACAAGGACTAGCTCCGAGTTAACCAATGAAACGCGACAGCTTCGGATAACAAGTTGATGGATAATTATCGCGGCCAAACGTTCTCTTTATCAAAACTCCGCCAAGAACATCTCGGTCGACGAGACCACCTTTTGAAACAGCTCTAGAGACCAAATAGTCCCCAGAAGCAAAATGGCGCCAGATTTGAACTCAGTCCCTCCATCCCCTAGGCCCCTGGCCTCGTCCCCGCGTCTCAGCTCGAGAACAGCTTCGAGACGAGCCTCGCAGCAGATGGGTCCGCCTGCAGGTCCAATTTCGCCTTCTCTAAATATCCTGCCTTCGAACCAGAGTGTTATCAATCACATCTCTCCTCCTCTGGCTTCACCAAGTATGCCTGCTGTGACTGCAACTGCAACTGCTGGGGGAAGTGTCGGGGACAACACAGGTGTGGGTGTAGGTCCGGGTCCTCTAAGACATCCTCGACCTCTAACCGCTGCCGACTTGCACTTGCAATTGGAGAAGGAACAGGAAGCAGTGGTAAGTGGCCACATCACGAAAATCTTCTAGTAAATGCGTACTAAAATGGAGCAACAGGTCAATCGACTAACTCGCGAGCTCTCCATGCTTCGGGCAGCACAAAACGCTTCCGTTGTATCTAACACATCCTCTACTTCTGCAGGTCTCCCAGACTCGCTCGATCACAATGCGAACCATCTTCTCTCCGGCCCCAGTCATCCCACCCCCTCTCAAAGGCGACACCATCGTTCCTCCTCCAGCACGAGCACACGAAGTATCACAGCAGGGAGTATCAGCACGGTCGGTGGAATAGCTGGCAGTCTCGCCGCCTCGTCGACCGCAGACAGAACACGCGGCCAGCTACCCCGCCACGACTCAATTCCACAATCTCAGTCTCTAAGTCGGCAAAACTCGATGACTGGTTCTAGACGAAGTGGTGCAAGTAGTCCTGCACCTATCAGCTCTGCTCAGTCAAGCTATCAACATCCCGACCATTTCCCCTACTTCTATCAACAAAGACCAAGTCTACCACAATACCGAGAACCCTCAAGTGGAAATCTTGCGGCAATGGCGAATCCTGAGGGTGGACATAGATCAGATTCTATGACTAGTGTGCCGACGACAGGTAGATATGAGGAGATGGCTTATCATAGACATGAACTTGATGCTGTAAAGAGGGAAAATGAGGCTTTGAAGAGAAGAATAAGAGAATTGGAACGAACATTGAGGACGAGACGGCAAAGCGACGCTAGTCGGACGAGAAGTGAGAGTGTTTCGACGACTGCTAGTGTTAGGGATAGAGAGAATGTTCCTGGTATTGGACGAGGTCGAGAACGTGAAAAGGATGGAGAGGAAGATGTTGTCAGGGTCGGGGAGAGTGCGAGGAGTTCGGGTGTTTTGAGGTGATGCAGTATGAGAAGGCTTATGAGAAGTGCATAGGGGTATTACTGTTACGATACGAACGGATGATTGATTTTCCTGCTGGGCAAATTTTAAACTGGAATTGGGATGGGGAAAAGGCGTTATGACTGACAAATGCTGGCTTCAGCTTATGCTATCGAAGACGATTTTTGTGTTAACGGATAGAAAGAGTAGCTGGGTCTGTAGCAAGAACAATCCTAGCATTACCTTAAATCTTTGATATGTCCTGGCATGGAATCCCTTTTTCTTCACTTGGAAATCTGTTTAAGCAACAAGCTCATGTTAGGTTTTTTTTTATAGGGGTGGAAGGTAGTGCTTGTTCTGCCAAGCGGCATAAAGCAAAAATTTGGGGAGTACTATGCCTCTGCCTGGTTACAGTTACTTCCCGACCAATCTACGGCTATTTAGACTTTGTTTCCTGTTTCTTTCATGTGCTCCTATTCAGTTTGAAACACTCAGTATGCATCTGTAATAAAGAAGGCTAGACGTTGATAGGTTTGGCACTAAACTTCTAAAACATACTCTTACCCACGGGATTCCACTCTTCTGAACACATTTCACTGCAGGCTCCCAAAACGGTGGCCAAATTTCACTACCTCAAAGTGTACATATGTAGTATATGTCATCACACTTTTCTCGTCCTTGATCCTCCATTTGTTCCATAGGCTTTTCTTATCTAATTCACGGAATATAAGAAAATGTTGACTCTTGTCATATGCTTGTACGCCTCTTTTCGAGATTTTCTCCCCTGCTTATACTGCAAGGCAGCATCCAACCTAATTTCATAATTCTTAGATCATTTACATTTGACAAAATGGTCTTCTAAGCATAGGAATTCGCAAAAGAGGCAACTATCTCCCAAAGGCTCAACCCCCTCCTCCGCATCTATTATCCCCCAGCGGCTACTTTCAGTCTTGCCCTTAGAATATTTACCCTATTCCCCCATGAGCTTGGCAACAAGATCTGGTCACATCTAGGTGAATTCAACCAGAAGAGTTCAAGTTCAACCCCGATCTTAAGTTCGGATTCAGCCTACGAGCAGGAGGACCCACCCACTGAATCCTAAATCCACGCAGGTTTATGCTCGTGCTTATGCTGAAGTTCAAGCCCAAGTTGATGCTTAGAATTACTCAAAATACGGGAACAATAAGCTAGAACCCGGACACACAAGTATCCTACGGATGAGCAAGCCATCTATACCGGGTCCATCACCTTGTTATGGCAAATCAATTCCTGGGTCCCCGAAATAGAACATAATCAATTCCCCGTTCCAAAAACCTAAGGTTCGTCGGTCGATCACCCTGACGTCTTATCATTCGACACCCAAATATCGACCGTTGGATTTATCCATTACCCAGAGGGGACTTGCTTCAGAGTATATGAAAGATACAAGTGATCATAGGAGTAAGTCGCAGCAGCGGTTCGTAGGAAAGTTATACCGCTCGAGGGTTCGGTATTCTGGAAAGTACTGCATAATTTTTTGATTAGTATTGAAGAAGTGGTAGAGATTCCACAATGTTGCGAGCGCATTCAGGAAATTGTATTTGGTGTGAGAATAGCCAGTGAAATGCCAGATTCGAACCGAGTGACGCTTGATTCCGTTCTTGAATTGGAGGTTGCGAGGTGGAGGAAGATAAGGGAGATGAGCAAAGTAGCAGCCCAGTGTTTTGGTACACGTGGATAAGGGATAAGTACGCGGTGAGTCGGATTGTGTTGAGAGAATATATGAATTGGCCAAGCTGTGCATTGAATATGAGCGTGCTAATGCTCGTCGGTATAAGAAGCTAAACAAAGGAGGCTTGAGAGGGTGGAAGAGCGGAAAGGTACATGGCTCTTGGCGCGGTGGGCCTTGAGCTAAATGAAAATATTGAGAAATATCGAGATTTGACGAAGAACTAAGTTTGGGGCGGTGGCTTTGATAACTGTCCCGGTGTAGGATGCTATCTCAAGGGCGTATGAAGAGAGAAAGAATCATAAAACAGTTTGACCCTAGCATAGCGGAGTATCCCCTAGTAAAAGTGGCTCACAGTTCAGACACTGAGGGTGGGGATAAGGGAGGAAAGGGGACCTTGAAATAAGGTGTTTATATATTAGGATAGAAGTAAATATCATCTACGGCGAGAGAGAAGTTTGATGATTCAATACTAGGTCGAGATTATTTTCATCTGGTATACAATTAAATCATGCACAGTTATTACCGTGAAATAATTTCTAAAGCTGGCCTTTGACTTAGAGTAGTAAGACCATGCGCAAAATAACTCTAAAGCACAATATTTCTCTTAGAACGCTTCATACGCTAGTCGACAATATTTCTATGTTTTAGCGAAAGGAGATGTGATAAAAAAAGGTAAAATTAGCTACAGTTCTTGAACTTCGTCGTTCTAGCCTCGACTTCTTTAGTCACATACTACTTATCGTGTCATTGTCTGTGACCTTGCGGAATTGGAGATCAATTAGTTTTCTACTTAACATCTTTTTACTAGCCCCATTCACATTTTAGGAGCAGAGGCATATGATTCGTGCTATCTGCTTGAAGAAGATGATGATATTTTGTCTGCCGTTAGCTAGAGAAGATGTTTAATTTGAAAGTGCCGTGGAGAAGGAAGAAATACTCTTAGTGACCTATGATACTTGCTTGGTTACCAAGAGCAACAATTTCGTTGGGGGAGGTTTGAAGTTTCACGATCAAATAAGACGCAAGACCTCCAAAGTGTTATGGATTTCTATCTACCTATCACCGCAAATCAACGCAAACTACGCATCGCATGCTCGCTGTACCTGCCACCTCATCATGGTTCATCCTTCCCGTCCCTCATAACATCGTAAACTTGCGTAATGTAAAAGTAAAAATAACAAGAGCGGTTAAGCAATCAAGAAATCGGTGCCTTTTCGGGCTCCGGTGGAGCAACTTTTGTGGAATCGACAACGTTTGCAGAAGATTCAGATACAGAAGGGGTGGCTAATAACACAGGATAGGCGTGAGCCGTCAGCGAATAAACTCTAAAGCATAGTAAAACAAGAACCCCGCCAAAAAAGTACAAGCACAGTGAAAAGTGGCCTAGCCAGCTTGACGCCCTTAGAGTGATGTCTTTCCGCAGCCATCGCACGCACACTTTCCGACTTCGCAAGGGCAATTGCCAGAGTCGCCCTTGCACTGTGTGCAGGTCGTCTTGCCTCCTGCTACTTCGGTGACATTGGCCTTGGCGCAACCATTATCGCACGCACACTTGCCTGCCTCGCAGAGACACTTCTTCGAATCTCCCCCGCAAGCTCCGCACTTGGTCTTTCCTCCTGGGAGTGTTTCCATCGTGGCCTTTGGGCATGAGGAACAAGCACACTCGCCTGGTGCGCAGCCACACTTCTTGGTGTCACCGCCGCATCCGCACTTGGTCTTGCCCCCTTCTGCCTTCTTGACGTCCGATTTCTTGCAATCCGTACATGCGCATTGACCTGGAGCGCATGGACAATTCTCTGAATTGGAACCACACTTACACTTCGTCTTTTCCTCGCTACCTGGCACCTTTGTAGTACCTGCTTCCTCCTTCTTGAGGTCAGCCAAACGGCGTGCCTCACTATGAATGTCCTGGACTTGTCGGGAGGATTGGGTGTAGAAATTGGCGAACTTCTTTCCTGGCCCTGTTGCTGCAGCTTTCTCGTAATATGAGCTCAAACCAGACCACAAAGTGGTCGTAGTGGTGGCAACTTTCTGAGTGACTCCGTAACTTTGATCAATCGACTTTGCCTTGTCTGTGCCGTGATACTTCTGGTCGAGGTTTTGGAGGGTGGAGTAAAAGCGGTCCGTAACACCGTGCTTCTTGTCAAGATCAATAGCCTTTTGGAGAGCTTGGTCACCAATGACTGTGGAATTGTTAGCATCGGGAGTAACCCGTAGGGAGAGAGTGTATTAGGGAATAGCAAATAAAATTCACGATCAAAAAAACGAGAGGGCCATAGTGACAGGACATCTGTGAATGTAATGCAGGAGATAAATGTAGCTATGGACTTACCGTATCCATGTGCGAGATATTCAGCGACAATTCTGCTTCGTGGTTTCTGCTCCTGCGTAATTTCATCACTGTCTCTCTCAGCATTGCTTGTGTAGTGACTGCCATCATCCTCTGTTGAGCCAGTAGCACTAGTGACCTTGACCTGAGTGTTTCCGAGCGCAGTGTTATCGAGGAGGAGTGCAGTCTTAGCAGCAGTCTCCTTTTCGAAGACGACAGTCGCGGATTGAGTTCCATTGGCGGGGGTGACTTCAATGCTTTGGATCTTGCCGCTGCGGAAGAGTTAGTTCTCGATGATCTTATAGTGAGAAGGTTGCTCCTCTTACCAAAAAGAGAAGAAGTCCCGGACTTCCTTCTCGCTCTTTTCGGAGCTGATGTTCTTCACATAGACGGTTTGTTCTTTGGCTGCAGACATGGTGGTGATTCTACCGTCCAGTTAGCGATACCACAATAACATGATGATTATCAGTGGAATATTGTAGGGGATACGCTATGGAGCCACATACGGATTGGATTGATTTCTTGGGTAGATTTGGGTTGTTGTGTCGGCGTGAATGTTTCTTAAGAGCTTGGTTTTGTTGTGGAAGAGGGGTTCAAGTGGTGTTGATGAAGCAAGAGCCAGGGCGGGGCAGTGGCGAAGTGACCCGATGACGTACTCAGCTAGCGCGTTTCTTAGCTGTGGCTTGTATAGTGGCTTTCTTACAGGGGTTTACAATCAGGGACAGCACCCCTCTTAGTATGGAAGTTTCACAGATGATACTGCAACTAGTTGACAGAAGGACGACATACTTCGGGATGGCGAACTTACGGCACCCAAAAATTGCATGTCATGGTGAGGGCCTCGCAAATACATGCTACGATCTATTACCTCCACGAGGCAGGCACCAGCAACTCAGACGATAGTGTGTTACTTGTCAAGGCTTGCCTAGAATATTTGCCTCTTATGAAACGCAAGCTTGATCGACTTTGCATATGCATACGTCAAGAGGCTCTGAAGCACAAATTATTAACATGTGAAGACAAGCATTTACTAACTTCGCCACCATCTTCCAAATAATCGTCTTCATTCACTATGTTTCTCTCTTATCCTCAAATAACTTAAAGATTATTATTAATTTTTCTTTAAAGCTACACTAGTATGCATGTACGTACGTATGTATATGTATATATATATATAAAACCTAATTTAAAACCAAGTTCTTATATATAGCAAATCTATATTACATTAGATTGAAACCAGTCTTATTGCCTACCTCTAAACGATTTAGAAGGGTAGTCAAGTCAACTAACTTTTTGATATGAAGATGAAATAAGTTAGGCAACACAAAGTAAAATTGCCCATGACTGTGTTGTGTAACACAAACTTGATTGGTGTAATGCAGGCGCCCAAAGCCTTGTCTCCGCTGCACGGACACAAGGCTGAACTCCCCACCTGCTTTCCATAGTTCATCAGAACGATACGATACTCTCCCCTCAACAACCCCAACAATAGTCCATTTTCCTCTCAGAATGGCAACCTCAAGTCCATACGCTCCCTCCACAACCACTCAATCTACCACCCTTTCCTCCACTCAAATCCTCACCCCAACTACAACCTCCTCATCCCACCCCGCTTCCGATCCAACAACCTTCCAATTCCCCCGCGAACACTCCTTCCCTCCTTTCTTCACCCCTCAACCTAATACTTCCACCCACCACGCCCAACTCCAAAAATGGTCCACCCTGATCCAATCCTACTGCCGCCATTCTCGCATTTTCCGCCTCATCCCTTCCAACTACCTCTCCTCCCCTCTCTTCTATAACCAGACCATTAACAAACGCCTCGAACTCTCATTTATCCGTGAAGTTATAGAATTTATGAGGAAAGAAGGGCGCGCTGAATGGGTTGGAGGGAAAGATGGGGGGAGAGGGGGAGAAGGGGGTGGAGAAGCGTGGATATACTGGAAAACTGTGGAAGAATGGGCTGGTACGATATGGGAATGGGTGGATGTGACGGCGCAGAAGAATACGGTATTAACACTTTACGAATTGACTGAGAGTGATGCGACGCTTTCGCAAGGTACCTTTTTCCTTCCCTTAGTTTGGCGTGACAAGTGCTGATGGCGCGGGAAGAATTTCACGGCATGGATGTGGATTTATTACAGAAGGCACTGGCGGTATTAGTGAAACGAGGGAAGGCACAAGTATTTGGACAAGATGACGGATTGGGGGTGAAATTCTTTTGAAGAGTGAGGGATTGAGACGATAGAAATGATGGGTATTTTGATTTGGGATTCATCACGATAGGCATTTACATTGCATTGCGAGGAGTTACGTGGAGCACGAAATGTATTGCGGTGTGCAACATACAGAGTGCCACCTAGGCCGCCAATAAACGCCAATTTTCTTCCCATGGAGTTCATTATGTTGACATTAAGCTCGCTCAGAGCCCTCACAAATCTCAAGGCAAAAAACAATCCGTATCAATATCCTACTGTTAACCAACGAGGTATTTTTTATCCCACTTATGCTGTTGGGCCATTGCCGTATCAAGTAGCCACTCTGTGCTCACAATTCGAGGGATCATATTGGCCTCCTTTGCCATCTTCGTAAAGCTGTCCCAAAGCTTTTTCTCCGCAGGTTTCTCACCACTGAGCAGGTAGACTGGCTCTGGTCCAGTGTCATCTTCATCTGGATTCGTTTTCTTTAAGATTGGTTTCCCACGATATAGGTTGAATGTTCCACCGTTGGCTACGACAATATCTTGGAAAGTCACTGGCCCATTGGGGATATCTTGTGTGCAATATACTAAAACTCGGCGGAGAAGAGATCTCTTGTTGGCCTTTGCCCTTACCACGACATCCTTTAGCTTGACACCAAACTTCTTCTCGTTAGTTGAATCTTTGAGGGCAAATTTGTTGGTGTCTGGAATATCTCCCTCTTTGATGCAGGCTTCTATGAAATCAGTCGTGACTACGGTCGGGCCACTTGCCAGGGCGCATAGAAATTTTTTCGTCCTGACCATCATTGGAGCAGCGAGATGAGTACAATTAGTTGGATCCTCGACAACATGAACCCCTAACTCTCGCAATTTTTTCTATATATCGTGATTAGCACGCTACCTTTGGATTAAAAAACATTGTGTTCCTACCTTATCGGCGTCCATCTTTGAAGAATTTGGAGCCCATCCTGAGTAACCAGTTATCATCAGGCGCATTTCAATCGGAGGTAGTCCTGTCCTTTGTCGCTTTGGACCACGCTTTTCTTCTTGTTCCTCTGCAGAGAAATCTTCTTCTGCTTCGTGCCTGGTCGCGGGACTGGAGCTGCGTTCTAGGGACCTCTCTTTGTCAATTTTGTTTGCTGCTCGCTCGCCACCCCAGATTGGCCCTTTTCTCTTTTTTTCCTTCTCATACAATAGCATATCATTCGCTAGACCGTGAAGTGTTGAGAGTGCCTTATCCTTTGCGCTTCGAGTGGAGGAGGGTGTATCATTCTCCTTACCTGCACTACTAACTCGTCGGTTTTTCCCTGCAGGAGTGCTAAGTTGTCCACTTGTTAAGGATTTTGACCTGGATTTTGCGGCTGGCTTTTTGGGCATTACATACTCCTCTTCTGCCTTGTCACCATCCATAGAAATGTCATCGCCATTCCGCGAATTGGATAAATTGTGATCCTTCTCACGCATTGCTGGTCGCTTGAGAGATGCTAGCTTAGCTGGGCTTGGCGTTAGCTCCTTGAGGAAATACAGGCTCTCTAAAGCCTTTGTGTCGAACTCCGTTTGGCCAATAACTTCGCCCAAATTCGTTCTTGGTGGGAAATGTGAATATCTTGGATCTGACAAAGTTTGAACTTGACATTGAGCATAACTTTCCTCGATCCATAGGTGATTGGTAATATTAATATTCCATTCCTGGGCAGCAACATATTTTTCGCTGGTGCTCCTGGCCGTAATGAGATGTGTATTTTCTTGTTTCATGCTCTTCGTAAATGTAGCACCAGTAGCAATGACTAGATTCTCTAGGTAGATGCGAGCTTCTCCGCCATAATTCGAAAGAGTGATAGCGTACTGGTCGAATCCGGGAAGCCCACCCTTTGGGAGTGGGTAGTGTAAAAGTCTTCGCAGTGGGGATGTCCATGTGTTATGTGTAATCAAGTAGTATAGCCATGAGAGATTGCCCACCGTTGTGCCATTTTGAGAGGCATGCACATAATCCCGCCCTTCACGCCACTGGCAAATAAACCAGTCCGCGTTATAGACGGTAGTTGTAATCGCCCCACCACCACCATTTATCAGATCCTCGATAACTTTGCGAGTTCGTCCGTTAAGTTGAAGATCTTCGGATATCATTACAGTTTTGGCTTTGAAAACGTCCAACCGGCGTGGACAGTCTGTTGGTACATGAATCTTCTCAGGCCGCGCAGTACTGGCTCCTTTGATATGATCACTCGAAGGCATTGCTATATCATCTTCAGGTTTCAACCTAAATATTTCTGGGTCTGGTAATTCATAAGGGGTTTCGTCTATGCGCTTGCCAAGTTTGAGACAATCGTCGAACCTATGCAAAGTTAGTGAGGCTAATTTTACCGTATTTTACTACATACCAATGTGGCAAGACTATCTTGCAGGCAAGTTTCTTGTCTATTGCTGACTGGCATTTTGGGTGGTCAAGTGTAAGAGCGCAGATATGAGTAGTCTGTTTCGTCAAACTGCTTGATTCCATCCCCCCCATAGCTAAAACAGCTCCAATAATAGCATCCTTATCTCCTTGTGGAATATCAGCGCATGATAAATTGATCTTGGAAAAGATGAGGTTTGGATCTGGGGTGAATGGTCGTGCTGGACTTTGCTTGCCCTTCAGCAAGGACTGTGTGATCCAACGCGGTTCGACAACGTTTATCAGAGCGCGACGTGCTTCTAAGTACTGAGGAAAGTCGCTCGTTGCTGATATTATGTGGGTTACACGATCGAGGGGCCATTTGCCAGAACGCAAAGGCTCTAGGACTTTCCCTCCGCATTGCTCAAGGCTTTCTGTGAACTACCAGTAATTAGAATAGAATTATCCATGTGACATGTATTTGTATCGGCTCAATACTAAGCCATCTAGTTAACGTTGGAGGGGGCTACTGGAATACGTACTGATGTGGCCTGGGCTTCAGGGAGTAGTTTTCCTGTTACGATTGCGAACACGCAGTGCTCGAAGAGTTGGGAATCTTTTTCTTCAGCCATATTACCGTTATGTGCTGAGTTGGTGGGGCATTTGAGAACAAGTTGAAGTTATTGATATGCGGTAGGTTGCAAGCGCGTCGATCTAGACGCGAACTTTCTTGATCCACCCTCGAACGCGTAAAGCGACTCTAAGTCACGTGCCATGTAATTTTGTGTCTTTTCTCTCTTTTTCGGACTTCACCTCCTTCAAATATTTGAATCTCCAAAATGGTTTCAGTTTGTGTTCGAGGCATCATTTGAGGTGAGTTGTATGAGTTTTTTTGGGCAACCAAAAAGAAGTGAAGCTCCTAATGCGGCTTCCCACAGATCTTTGGTGTTTTCTTTCGGCCACAGGCCTCGGCTTCTGCTTGTCCCACCTTGAATAGCCGTGACATACTTCCGAATTTGTTACAATTTCAACCACGATCTCATATATATTTTCAAATTTTATTGCCACTCAGTTTTTCAAGTGTTGCCAAGTGGTCAGCGTACGAAGCTAGAACTCATCGCACTAAAGCTACTCTCCCTCTATTAGACCCGGTGGACAAACATTGGCCCCACATCCAACCACTCTGCTTTCGCTTGAACATGTCCTCTTCAGTTTTTGACATAAAAGAGCATACAGTAGAATGCCAGCACATTAGAGAGTATGCAAGAGCTGCAGCAAACTCTCAAGAAGATATTTTCCACCTCGCCGTTAAGCAATACACACCTTTAGACAATCTGAATCCTCAACCTGGAGATATCACTGTTATTGGAGCACATGCGAATGGGTTCCCAAAGGTATTTTCTCCTCACCACATCGCTCGAACTCTATCTCATACATATTTAGGAATTATATGAACCCCTCTGGGAAGATCTCCACGCTCGCTCAAAATCCAATGGCTTTCGAATCCGTAGCATCTGGATCGCCGACATAGCCCCTCAAGGCCAAAGTGGAATTCTGAATGAGCAAATACTAGGAGATGACCCATCGTGGCTCGACCACTCCCGTGATCTCCTCCACCTAATCAACACTTTCCGCTCACAAATGCCCCGTCCCATAATTGGCATAGGCCACTCCTTCGGCGGTTCTATCCTCTGTAACCTCTCCCTCATGCACCCCCGCCTCCTCTCAACACTCATCCTCCTCGACCCCGTAATCCAGCAACACGCTTCAACTCCCGTAGGTCCTAACCCCGCTCAATCCTCTGCCTTCCGGCGAGATCTCTGGCCCTCCCGTGAACAAGCAATAGCAGCCTTCCAAAAGTCAAAGATGTACGGGTCATGGAACAAACGCGTTTTCGACCGATGGTGTAAATTTGGAATTCGCGCTACACCTACCAATGTGTACCCCTCTGAATCTGGCGGGGTCACACTGGCCACTACGAAATCTCACGAATGTTTTGTATTTATGCGCCCCAGCTGGGAAGGCGTGGCTTCAGATGGAAACACTGTGATGAACCATGAATTAGTACCGGACTGGTGCCCTACACAGCCTGTACGATATCCTTTGTACCGTCCAGAACCGCCTGCCATCTTGGCAAGGATGGAGAACTTAAGACCGAGTGTGCTGTATATTTTTGGTGGAGAGAGCGCGATGTCGGCTCCAGAATCCCGGCAGAAGAAAATGGAGATTACGGGTAGCGGGGTTGGGGGAAGTGGAGGCGTGACAAAAGGAAGGGTGAAGGAGGTAGTATTAAATGGGATAGGCCATTTGGTAGCTATGGAAGCGAGTGAAAAGTGTGCCGATGCAGCGGCAGAGTGGTTAAGAACGGAGACGAAACGGTTTGAGAAGGAGAGGAGGGAGTATGAGGAGTGGGTTAAGAAGCCGTTGGCTGAAAAGCAGATTTTAAGTGAGGAGTGGAAGAGGAGGATTGGTGGGCCGATTAGACCTGTTAAGAATGATAGTAAGATATAATAGGATGGTAGAAAGGAACGTAGTAGACGGGGAATAAATGGCGACATCCAATTGCGCAATTCTTTATGCCCAAGAAGTTATATGTCTATCGTATCATCATGTGCCTGCTAACGCCAGACTCCATTCCATGATTATCTTAAAATTTCTCCTCACTATCACACAGCTCATTCTTCTAAATCCTCATCATCCGGTGGAACCCAAATCAATATCCCCTCTTTATCACCCCTCATCCCCTCCGTTGGCGCAATCTTTAACACCTTCTGAAAATACCTATCCTTAATAACACAATGAACTGGCCCAATCCAATCCCCCCTCACACACGGCAATAACCTAAATCTCATCGTCCTCCGACTCAACGGCACAAGCTGCAATGTACTCTGCTTAAGTCCTGAGAAAGCAAATTTCTCACTCGGTTCCATCGTCAAGCCGAAAGTGAGGAAGTGGTTGGAAGGATTCTCGATCGTGACGTCGAAGTGGATTAAAGAGGGGATTTTGGTGGAGTAAGAGACGGCACTGAGGACTCGAGGCTCGCTGCTGGAGACGAGAAGGCGGGGGACGGCGAGGATGGAGGTATTTGTTAGGGAGTTGGGGGTGTCACGGCGCCACCTTATAGCGAGGGAGACGTCGATGGTTGCGGTGCCGCGGTCGTCGAGGGAGTATTTTTGAGTGAAAGTGTCGAAGAGAGCTTCTTCGAGATTTCGAGGACTAACTCTCAGTCCACCTTCGGAAATCTTGATTAGTTTGTTCGTGGAACATTTGATATTGCCATGTGTGCCAATGACCTCGACGTCGACATCTTCAACAATCAGATCTTCTATAGCAAATGAAGCGTAACGAGCTGCTAGGCACCACTTTTGTGCCAAGCCATAGGCTTTTCTGTCTTCCTGTGAGGCCTCAGAATCTACTGGAGCATCATGTGCGAAAAAACTGGGCCATGGATCTGGATGTATTCTTGGCGAGAAGTCATAATTTGCTTCAAATGGATTTATCACTTCCAGTTGCATCGTCAAAGCCTTGGATATTGGAGTATCAATATCAGAAACAAGGTTGTATGACGCTTTCAACCCAAGTTCATATATCGAAGGCAAATCGATTGGGGGTATTATGACGTCAACAATTGTCGATGCTGCTTTTGGAATCTTCCCTAATGAAATGCCATTTAGTGCCTCGTCGCCATCATCCTCTTCAGTCTTCGTTACGGAAACATTTTTCGAAGTTAATGTGATAGATGGGGCGCCTTCACCAAGCAAGCGGACCTCGAGGCTCGCAACAGCATCGGCTTCCTCTTCGTTGAGCACTTCAAGACGAAGAATGATCTGCTCATTCGTGTAATACTGTCCTTGGATTTCAACAAACTTTAGGTCCATCTTTGGTGGTTTGGGAAGAACAACCAGTGATGATGCGTTTGCACGAGCTATACGCTTTTTGATCCCATAGTGGCCCCACCACAAATCAGGCGTGATTGTGCTTTCAAAAGTATGTTCATAGTCTAGGTCAAAAGCATCCGAGACAATTGAAAAGGTAGCTGCTAATGCTTTGACATTTCCATCCTCTCTTAATAGACAGCTGAACTCAAATACTTTGGTTTGACCAGGTCGGAATGTCAGATCTGCTTGCCCAGACTGTGTAGATCGTCCATTTGACCCAGTGTCTTCTAGTGAGACTTTGGAAAAAACCATGGGACGCTTGACTTCGACCTCAGCATCCTTTTCATGCTGGATGACCAATGGTTTCATGCCACCCTCAAACTCAATTTTTAACTGAGTCATTATGATGGGAGTCGAATTTGGCAACGCCGAAGACGTAACGGTCAGCTGTGAAGGGCAGGTCTCTCCAACCTTCCCGCCGGCATGCTCGAAAGTAAAAGTCGCAGAGAGGAAAGAGTGTATTTCTTTATCTCGGAGGGCAACAACTGGCTTTATTTGTACATTCTCGAGGCCATGTAGCGACTTAGTTATATCGTAATGCCACTTAGGATGGTTTGTGAAGTCTATATGACTGTTAGCATATCGCATTATGTGAGGTCACGAGACCTACTCTTATTCATCAACTCCCAATCTACGGCTAGTACGGACCCGCCATCCCCAAAATGTAGCGCAGCATTTCTTAGAGACCAGCCAATTTCCTCAACTGCATCCCACCACCCTTCGTTTCGGTAGGACATCTTCTGCCACAGAGGGCGGAGAACCTTGATAGCATCTTCCCATAGTTCCTGCTTCATCAGCTCTTTCGCCGCGATGAGTTGTAACTCTTGAACTAGACGTGATTGCTTCCGAATTTCAAATTCCTTGATCGCTCTCGACAAGCAATCGATGATCAATTCAGAGTGGTTGACTCCACGAAATCCCGGGAGTGGATTTTCTTGGTGGGGTTCAGGACATAAATAAGTGTCATACGTGAATGCTTTGCTTGCAATTGCTGAAGCTGGTGAGGAGCCTGGCGGTGATCGATCTTCTTCAGGAATAGCGAGGGCAAGATTTCGACGTGCCATGAGGTGTTTGGACGCAGCATGATACCAATACCCGGGATGATGAAGGAGCTCCCAGGGTTGTGTTCTCTCACCTATGGCAATGGCTTTCTCGGGAGATAGATAGACAGTACTTGTCCCGGGGTTGAAATCGGTAATTGCAACCTTCTGGATCATTTCAGCCATTAAGGTTGCCCATCTAGCTTCCCAAGCCTCCCAACCATATGTTGAAGATCCTTTGCCACGACGATCGATAAAATCTAAAATTCTTTCTCGATGAGATTTCCATCTTCGAACTGCGGCTGTCGTATTTCCGTTCCACAACAAACATCGCAAAATTCGAAATGCAAAGACGTCTGCTAGTAGGCGTGCCTCATTCCACCTTGGGCTCCAGCTTGAAATTGCTTCAAGAATATCCGGGCCAAGCAGACCTTCATAACCACTTTCGTATGACCGGACGGCGGCATCCATTTCTTGCCGGAATTCGGCAAATACTCCAAGCTTGAAGTCATAGCGAACATTCCATCCTTGACTAGAAAGGGTTTGGGATGTGCCCGAGGTTGGGGGAGCTGTTGGCGGAGGCACAATACCTCTATTACGTTTTCTCCTCGAATGCTTGCTCAAATCGCGATAATACTCGATACATAACGGATAGATGGTAGACGTGACAGTCTCAACAAATGCTTTTAACTCAACAGCAGAAGAATTGGGAGGTAAGAAAAATAGAGAAGTCTTCGTATCCAGATTCGTGTTCTTGCGAATATTGGAAAGACGTTCCTCAATCTCCGGTGACTGAATGATGGACTTTTCACTTAATAACACAACCACAAGCCTGGTCCTATAACCCGACTGGCTCAAGATAGACTTGATACTGCTTATATCAGCCTTTAATTGATTATCATTTTTTGTGGCCAGATTTGGATCCGAGGTAAAGGTGTAGAACGTGACAAAAGCGCTCGGAACATGCTCTTGATGCTTTTCGACCCATTTCGGATCTACCAAACCGTCTGGAAATAATGACGACCCTGGGCTCAAGGGTGAAAGTGAGGAATGTAGAATTGGCTTTGCGGTTGGGCTCATAGGCGTGGAGGATGAGGTTGGAACGGCGTTGCGAGAGGGTAGAAAGTAATCCTATTCGAGCTTCAGCTATTGATGTCAAGGGAAAAACAGAATCTGGGCGGCTACCCTCCCAACAGATTTCACCCTCAATTTGTTCCTCCCGCTATGCTCTCGCCCATTCCATGCAAGATTTGACGCATCCCCATTTTTGAAATGTTTTAATAAAGCTTCTGCATCTTCCGATTCGACTAGAGGTAGCTCTGAACTGATTCGGATGCCGTTCTCGTAGGCTCTCACCTGATTATGAATAGATCCAAGCCCCGAAATAACCACTAGAGGAACATTATGAGCCACAAGGGCTGGTGGATAACCGTCCATGGCCGCGTGAGCCTAGACAATCCATATGCAGCTCGTTTCCGCCTTGTCTGCTAGAATTGCGGGAATATAATTTTAGTGCATGCACTTTTGGTATTGTTACGGATAATATTTCGGCTGGTGCAGTCCATGAAAATATTGAGAAGAAGTTGTAATAATTCTGAGAGATGTGATGGGTCGAATTAATCTAGATGTTTGTACATTGTGGTTTTTTAGGAGTAACCAAAGCCTCGTCCGAGCTGGTCAGTGATCCCTGTTTAGCGCACGATCTGCTATTGGCTGCCGGCAAAAGCCATCAGACAGCCTTGGAGTTGAGTGCTCACTTACCAACAGCGACCCCCTCATGGATTTTCAAACTTCTTCAAGTCCACAACAAATGAAGAAGCCACACAGTCGAACAAGTTCTACATAATATTATAATCCAGGCGCGTGGTCATCGCCGCTTGGTCTAATCGAGGGAGCATCACGAAGCTCAAGCACCTTCTAACTTTTGCTGAGAGTCGCATTCGATCGCGCACCCTCACCCTCACCCTCGAAGCTAATCAGGAGCTCTGATCGACTTTCGCACACTCCCATATAGCCATTGGAGTGAGATCTCTTCATTCATATTCGTGATGGCCTCCCAAGCGGCTATTTTTGCCGAGACCATCGCCGGTATGAAGAAGGCTCTAAAAAGAAAGTCGTATGGTAGGCTACATTTACAAGTCATAGTTTTTGGCTCAACCACTAACAACTTTCGGAAATGCAGATTCGGAATCTGACAGTTCCACCGAGCAGCTTACAAACCGGGGAAATAAATTGAGGAGGAAGTCAAGATTTGTTCAGGAGGGTCAATTAGCTGCACCAACCGGACCCCAGGTTTACAAGAAGGTGAGTACAGTTGGGAGATAGCTTCAGTAGTACACAAATAATTGACAGTGAACAAGCGTATCGAACATGCTGGGTTCTATCGAGAAGTAATCAGCCAGAACCCACTACTTATCGATGAAGATGGTTATGAAGTGGACAGTGACGAGGATGACGAAAGAGCACAAACTGCCATAGCCGCTGCAGCAGAATTTGATCCTTACGCAGACATCAAAATAGAGCGTAAGAGCCATAAGATCAGACCATGCACAGTTCTAATTAGATTACAGAGCTACTCATGCCATTGACAGCCGCTGCAGACCTGCAAGACCACCCAACACTTTCGAAGCCTTTCACCTCAAATACCCTCACCGAGTTGACTCGACATGCGCGAGAGATGGTACAAAAGGAAAAGGCGTCTCTTTGGCGGATTAAGCACTTATTGACAAGATTGAGTGGGGACAACACCTGGATCCCCTGCGAGAGTTTAGGGATGGATGACGATATTTCACTCTTTTTTGAGGATCGGGATAAAGCTCGAGCGAGTATGCTTGGAAAGATCCTTGCTAAAGATGATGCGGATCAAGCTTCTACAGGGACATTGGTCTCAGATGAAGCCGAACAGCCTGGTCTCCTAACTGTAGAAGCACAGAGTTCGGAAATATCGCAGCCAATAACCTCAAATGGCGTCAGAAATGCAAATTCGGTGACTAGTATACCTGAAGGACAAAAGGAGGGTACGAATGAAATGACCTCGAACACCGATATGTATCATTCCGCCGAGTCACTTGGGAACGAGAAAGCGATGAACGGAGTTGGGGAAACAGTCCCAAAGGCCTTAGAATCTTCAGCGGAAGAAGTTATGGAGATGGATGGCGCTGTCAAGCCGCCAGCCCAGGAACTGATAGAGGGACAGGAAATGGCAGTAGACGTAGCTTCAGAAACGGATGTAACAGGGATATTGGACGAAACGGGTGATAACTCAGCGCCTCGTCGGATGAGAACTCGAGCCCAGGCACAAGCAGCCTCTGATAATGCAGCTTCGAGCAGAACGAGGTCTGCAACTCCAGAATTCGACAATGACTTATTGGTACATCCATATTTTTTAGCACCAAGGGCTTCACAGGCAGACCGAGATGTAGGATTGCCCCAGCATGAGGCAGAAGAAACAAGAAGACTACTGCAGCTGTATATACAGAAGCAGGAGGAAGTCTGTCGCGGTGCTCAAAGGATATACGATGGGCTACTGAGAGCAAACCGTCATCGTAAATTGGTCATGAAATGGTGCAAAGCAGAAGCGCATGTTGGAGTGAATCGGGATATGTCTGACGGCGAGGATTGGTACGATAAAGAAGAATGGGGGCTGGATGAGGATCTAAAGAAGGGTCAGGATGAAGAAGAAGAAGATGCTGCTACCACAGCCAAGAAGACCAGAAGTAGGCGACAATGATCAATTCATATTTCGGAAAATAAAGGCGCATATTGGGACCCGGCTGCGAAGATATCCACGGTTAAGGCTTTAATGTATATCATCATCTGGCGTCAAATCTTCTCTCATGGATCATGGTCATTCCATAAAGTATATAAGCTATACAATCGTCACTATCTATACCAAATCTATCCAGATGTACATTCAACTTTAATTAGGACACGTAAAACTATTCCGAATGTATGAAACTCAGCAACTTTGTAAATTCACATGCCGATCTCGCTTCGACGTCATGGATTAGCACGCCTCGTGATTCGCCAAATTTATTTACCCAGCTGCTTCCACAAAAGAACAACTACAGCTCAACCTGAAGCTCCTATACACTTCCTAAATCCTAAAGTCTTTTCCCCTAGAATCGCTACACTCTACCAAACAAAATGACAAGCTCCACAGGTGATAACAATGGTTTAGTCAACTTTGACCAGAAAAGCCTCGCAAGTAGGTAGCAGGTTACCATTTTCTTTCTGCCAGGCTCACAATTCTCTCCAGTCGCAGCAATAGCAATTGCCTTTAACCCTATATTCTGGAAGTAAGTTCCTCCTCTCCATTTCCTCTAATTAGCTGCTCTAACTATCAACCCTTCTAGTACCGCCGCACGACAAGGTAAATCCTGAAAGCTAGCTTTCCTATCCCTCCTCTACTGACCCACTCCTAGAATACCATAACAAAGTCCTTACCAAACTCGCTGGCGGAAACTCACGGTACGCCTGTTATGGGCTTGCCATAACAATCTTCTCCCTTGGTATCTTCCGCGACTTCCTCTACGAACGGGCCCTTCGCTCTCAACCCTCTCATCCTGTTCTCGAAACCGCCCTTTCCCAATATGTCGCTTACGCTTTGTTGGCAACTGGAAATACACTTGTGTTGACAAGTATGTGGGCGCTAGGTGTTACCGGGACGTATTTGGGTGATTATTTTGGGATTTTGATGGATAAGATGGTGACGGGGTTTCCGTTTAGTGTCTGTAGTGCACCGATGTACTATGGCAGTACAATGAGCTTTTTGGGGACAGCGGTGCTTTTTGGGAAGCCAGCGGGGGTGTTATTAACAGCTGAGGTTTTGGTGGTTTATTTAATTGCTCTTAGGTTTGAGGATCCGTTCACCGCAGCAATTTATCAAAAGAGAGAGGAATCGAGAAAGAAGGGTGGGAAGAAGTTGTAGATGGATGGGGGAAAGTATAGAGTTGGGAACTGGCGTATGAAGCGTGGCACGTGGAGTTTGCAAAGCGGTTAAAGTGTGCAAGGTGAGATGACTACGTGTTGATATGAGTTGAAAGGCTTGGTGAATTCACGGCACGGAAAAGGGTATTCAACAAATTAGCGAGCATTGCATACCTCAACTATTATGCATGGTAGGCGTTGGGGAATAGAAAAGGCGAATTGGAAGCCATAGAGATATTCATATCGAAGAATTTCTCCCAACGCAACTGTCCCATAAGCGCCTTGACTGATTCAAATTACGGCAATATCTACTACTAATAACCCCCCACTATCATACTGTTGGGTATATATCCCTACATCAAGATTAGCCTTGCTAACAACGTAACATGGAATCATTACGCACGTTCTCCTCAATAGTGGCATCTCAGTCGTAATCTTCTCCCTATACGCCAAATCGATATCAACTAGACCAATCTCCGGGGCAGTGCCTTCTCCTGTCATATCTAAAAGCACTTTTCCCCACGGATCAACAACCATGCTGTGGCCATAACTTGTTCTCTTCAAATTATGGGGTCCGATCTGAGCAGCAGCAATAACATATGCCTGAGTCTCAATAGCTCTTGCTCTCAACAGGGTTTCCCAATGTGCTTTACCTGTAGGTACTGTAAATGCTGACGGGTAAGTCATAATATCAGCATCTTGTCGTTTCAACGACAAGCTTATCTCTGGAAATCTCAACTACAATTTGCAGTCAGCATCTCATCCTCGCCACCCCTCCCCTTACTGATATTGGCCACTCACATCAAAACAAATCATCAACCCCACCCTCCCTAACTTTGTTACCACTGGTTTCGTAATTTCCTTCCCAGCCAGCACACTATTGCTCTCCTTTAGACTGCCATAATCAAAAAGATGCAGCTTATCGTAATACGACTCAACCTCTCCGTTTTCATTAATCCAGCAACTACGATTGCAGATCTTGTCCCCAGGGGCTGGCACGTGGATGCCGACGTTTATGGCGAGTGAGTATTCTTTGGCGGCCTTTTGAAGACCGAGAATAAAGGGAGAGCGGTCCATAGAGCGGGCAAGGGCGATAGACTCAGTAGGATTAGAGGCTATATAGTCTGTTGCTTCAGGGAGGAAAAGTGCCTATATACTTTTAGAGAAGATCATCTATAGAATTAAATATCGAGTACTTTTGCTCCAGCATCGACTGCACTTTGGACTAGAATTTTGCATAGAGCTAGGTTGTTGCTCATGGAAGCAGTCGAACACAGTTGGCCGATTGCCTTGCTGATCTCTGAGTATGTTACACTTGTAGAGTGGAGGGAAGCCTACTGCTATCACCATGACTGCTGCTTAGAAATTATGGATTCTAGGATAATAAGAGAAATTATAAAAATCGGAGAAGGGGGAGTATGCGCAAGATAAGACGTGATTAGGTACAATATCAAAATTTCTGTAGTCCAGATTGACAGGGGCTTTTGGCTTTTATGCCCAGTTGAGACTGAGGGGACAGGTGAGAAGATGAGACGAAGAGAGATGAACTTGGGAGTTTCCGAACTTTTGATGTGACTAGAATGTGTTCATTTGCACCAATGGGCAATCATTGCACATGACTATAGTTCATGGTCCATATTAGTTCAAACGAGTCAAGTCGTGGTTGCGTTTGTCGCGTGCAGCGCAATGACGTTGCCGATTGGAAATTCTCGCCGAGGAAGCCACCCAGAACATCTTCTTTCAACCTCAAAACCCACGACAAACTACAGAAGCCATAGCCTCCGCTTAGGCTCTGAAGCTTAAAAACTTCTTGAAGGAGATCCTCCACATCATGATCTGCTGAGAGAAGACGAAATGTCAAATGGCGGCCGAGCCGGAAAATCGTCGAGTTGTATGCTCTGCCTTTAAATATTACGCTTCAACTGCTAATTTTTCAAAGCCTTCCACTTTGTTGCTGGACTTGGATCAGGCGTACTTTCAGCGGTTCTTCTTCAACCAGCCGACCTTCTAAAGACACGAGTACAACAGTCCGGTCATAGTTCTTTACTCGTCACGATTCGTGAAATATCGAAATCCGGAACCTCAATTTTGTCCTTTTGGAGAGGAACGCTTCCTTCTGCATTGAGAACGGGTTTTGGTTCTGCAATATATTTTACAACACTGAATTCTCTCCGTCAGAATGTTGCGCACTCGAATTTACTTGCAAGCATGGGAGTTTTGGATAAACGGTCGATAACGAATCACTCCTCTTCTCTTCCGAAATTGTCAAATGTTGCGAACCTCACAACCGGTGCTATTGCGAGGGCATCTGCTGGGTTCATATTGATGCCTATGACAGTCATCAAGGTCCGATATGAGTCGAATTTGTTTGCATACAAATCGATTGCCGGCGCTGGTAAAGATATCCTTAAGAGGGAAGGGCTGAAGGGATTCTTCTCTGGTTTCGGAGCAACTGCTATACGAGATGCGCCATATGCAGGACTGTACGTACTCTTCTACGAACACCTCAAGAAGCGTCTCAGTATTCTGGCACACAAAGTCCCTATACCAGGAGAGCTGGCAGTGGGCATGAAAGGCTCCACATCAGCCTCTATAAACTTCGGTTCAGGCATATTCGCTGCTGGCCTCGCTACAGCCATTACAAACCCTTTTGATGCAATCAAAACTCGAATTCAACTAGAACCGCAAAAATACCACAATATTGTACACGCTGTAAGATTAATGGTTCAAAATGATGGTGTTAAGTCTTTGTTTGATGGACTTGGCTTGAGAATGGGGAGGAAGGCTATAAGTTCTGCATTAGCATGGACTTTGTATGAAGAGTTGATACGGAGAGCGGAGCTTGCGTGGTCGGAGACGCATGGTAAGGAGAGCTTGTAAAGCACCACCTTTGTATAAGAGAATGTGAAGATACCACTCAGTCACCTGAAACCTAGAAACCTAGAAACTGGTCAAGCACCAGACTGTTGTTTTCACAGTACGGATTTATTGAAGATTTAATCTCCCGTAAGATGTCCAAATAAGATAGAAGTTTGTGTGGTTACAATTATAATGGCGGAAAGAATGTTTGGTCCTTGCCGCAAATATTGATTGGAAGTCTCCTCTCCAATTTGCCTCCCAACTCGAAGCGCACAACACATATTCCAATGGCCAACGAGCTAATTAAGTAGAAGGTCACGTCACCAAGCAAGCGAATGTTTTCATCAAGATTTTTGTTCTAAAATTGTCATATTGAAGTGGGTATTTCATAATGCTAAATCCAAAAAGAACAATTTCCAACCAGCATCATAAATCGTCAACTCCATAATAGCTATTATCAACCCATTACTCCCATCAAGATCATTCTCTCAATCCTGGTATAATCTAGCTTTTGAGCATCCGTCGCATCATCTCTTACTACCTGCAACCCAGGCCAACAAAGGCGAAGGGGATGGGCGTCTCTTATGTTCCTTCTTTCTTACCCACTCGAACTGTGGATCAGGGCTATGGCTGTGATGGCGATGGTGGTGCTTGTCTTCAACAAGTAACATTGGTGCTCTGCGCTCCCGGATGGTTCGAGTGTGCGACCATAGAAAGTCTTGCTCGTATTCTGGGACCCAGCGCTTGATTAAGACATACTCAGGATCCTGGTGTTTGTTAGTATATGTTTTTTGAAAAAAGTAGTCGAGGGGGTACTTACCACATCGAATTCATAGTCGATCTTATACACGTTGAGCGTCTCAATGGAAAGGTGTTTGCGCGACATACGAGTGTATGTTGGACGGTTCGGATCGATGGCTTTCTCTTTCTTAGTAATGACTGCAATTTGTCGTTCATCCAAACCCGATTTGCGTAGGTCGTCTTCCAACCGACGCTCATACTCCTTATCCCTTTCCTCCTTCTCCTTTTTTTCCTTGGCCACGCGTTCTGCCTCCTTCTTTTTAAACTCTTCAACGGCTTCCTTAGCCTCCTTCTCACTACGCTTCCTCTCCTCTTCTTTCTTTTTCTCCTTCCGGAGACGCTCGAACTCCAGCTCTTTCTCAATCCGTTCCTGCTCAGCTTTCTTCTCTTTCTCGAGCTTAAATGCCTCTAGTTCTCGACGGGTTTTTTCCAGCTCAGTCTCCTTCTTATCCTGATCCTGCCTCGCCTTCTCTCGATCCGCCTCCCGTCTATACTTCTCCCTAATTTTCTCCTCCTCATATCTAGCTCTCTCCTTCTCCCTCGCCATCTCAGCCTCGATATCTCTCCGTGCCTTTTCGGCTTCATATTTACCATGTTCCCTCTCCCTCGCCATCTCAGCTTCTATCTCTCTTCTTGCTTTCTCTCTTGCCTTTTCCAACTCATACCCCTTAAGATTTTTGAATTCCCGTTCGCGAATGAGTTGCATTTCCGTTTCGCGACGGGCTAGTTCGCGCGCTCGCTCCATCTCACGATCTTTAAGCTCTTTTTCGCGCATAATTTCCAACTCGACTTCTTTGCGGGTTCGTTCGCGGATTTTCTCGATTTCATATGCTTGGTGCGAGGCGTGATGGGAGTGGTGAGAGTGATACGAGCTCCTACTGCTCCCTGAGCTCACTCTGCTATGAGACCTACTTCTGCTCCGTCTCTTCGGCTTAGCAACCAGATACCGCTCCCGATCATGCAGCTCATCATCATCATCAATATTGTAGATTCGATTATTGATGATCACCGGCGCTGGAGGGGGAGGAGCAGGACTTGTTCGATGGCCAGTACTGTGTGAGCGACGGATTCCTCCGCTTGAGATGGCAGGTTGGAGAAACCCGCTTGCACGACGGTCGTCGTAGTATCGTGAGCGGGACTCACGGTATTGTCGCTCCGGGTATATTACGGGGAGGGGAGGTGTGCGACCTCGACGGAAACGGATGTCTAGTTCGTCGTACTCATCGTCGCTGTCTTCTGTCACGAAGCTTCCGCTTCGGTGACTGCGTGGACCACCGAAAGGCATGTTGACGGCTGTGGCTTTGAAATACGCCCGATGAAGGGGTTGGTCCGCAATGCAAGGCAGTGGTGGCTTCTAGAGAAGAGTGTTTTTTTGGTTTAGACTTCAGGTACTATCGTACTCTGTAGGGTTGGGTGATGGAGACCCCGCAGTCTGTGACCCCGCGGATATTTATAAAACAGGATGCGATAAGGATTGCGATAAGTATATCGCGAAGCCTCTGCGACGAGAGTAATAATAAAGCGAAGCTCAAGTAAGATGAGCCAGATAAGGAGTACGCGGAGTGGGAAATACAGGTGGGTGAGCTGGAGAGTGAAGACAAAAGTCGGTGTCAGCAGAGCAGCGGGGACGGGCCATTTAAGTTGATGGGCTGGGAGGAGGGGGACGACCCATCAAGGGAGCAGATGAGAAAGTGGCTCTGGCTTTGGTCTCTCATGCCCCAGACAAGACATATCCTAAGTAGGTTGGTAATCTAAAATGTACGCTTTTCGCAGTAGCTTACCACAAGGTTGGCCTCGAGGGGTCAGGCCTGTCTCGACCCGTGTGCCGCTGAGCATGAGGGAACTAGGATGAAGACTGTACGATTGGGGGCTCTGTAATTACCTGCGGATGTATAGTGCATGCAGCCCTAAGCCATAGTGTTGCTGCTTTGAACCCTGATCAGATGCCAACCTCCTCGACGTGTAGAAATGGGGTGAATACCAGGGAAGGTGGGGAGTAGACTCCTGTAGAATATGCAGAGCTATGGCTAAGGTCGTAGCTCTTCTCGTAAAAGCAGCCTCTTAAAGGAGTTCAAGCATGAAAATGATGCCTTGTAACTCGCTAGAATATTTGACAGCATTCAGGTTTAGGCTTAGCAATGGACTTTTGCCTGTCGATTTTCACTTGTGGCACTTACTCTTTCATCTGTGCTCCTGTGTCGCATGTGTGGGTGAGTAGAATGCATGTTGGTTCTGGTGGCGCAAAAGCTTGGCTTCACACATCAGATGTTCCTCGGTTGAGCTCGCGACTTGCAAACATATAATTTACCAACTGAGCTTAACTCCAAACTTGAGAGCCTCCAAAGAGACCAGAAATGTAAAATGTCTAGACTGAGAGGCGCTTCCAGCCCGAAATAGTTACATACTATTTCTTGCGCCGTTTTAAGAATGTGCGATGGCGAATCGCTACCACTCAGCTGCAGGGGTGTTGGTGTTTAATGGCCCGCCTTGATACAGCCCCCAACTTTGAACTGGTAGCGCTTCCTCTACCACTACAATTTTTGTTGGTGTTTCACAGGCTACGGAGACTCGAAAATATGGATTTATGTGGTCCAGAAACCTTGTTGGGAATTTCTATAGCTTGATGAGTGCGTTTATTTTTGGTTTTCCCGTGTTTCTATGTCTCTCGATCTTTGGAGTATCAAGAAGCGCAGTTCCATTCAGTCGGGTAATTCGGCCCCCAAGCCTTCATGTTGTAACACCCGAGGGCGTTGCAAAACGCGGCCATTATCTTCCCTGAGACGAATCATGTAATGAAACATATCTAGAGGCCTAAATCAGGATACTATTTCCATTTTGCCACGGAGGATGGTAGCGTGTTGATCCTTCAGTCAAAATTTCTGATGCCAAGCCTGCGAATGCTCTCCAGCCACTCGGTCGTCCCTGAAGATTAGACCGAACTTCCGTTACTACCTGCCACCGCTCTTGAAGATTTGATCGATATGCTCGCGACTGTTCTTGTATGTTGTTTCTAGATACTGAAGTTTCTTTCCCAAATTTTCGACATCGGACTTTAGTTCAGTTGTTTCGGTCTTCAACCTCTTGTCGACTTCGGCTGTAGGGCTGAACACAAACCTGCCAATCGTGAGCGAGTGACGCGGTTTCGTGATCAGATTGGGCACAAATGGATGGCACTGATGACAGGTCTGACTCTCTAAGGAATGGAATAAGTGAAGAAAACAAGGATAGCTTACATCTTGCCTACACCCTCGTAGACTGGTGTATCAGCTGGTAGGGTGGACACCTCACTCGAGGTCAGTTGAAGCATACGGATTTCGCGTTGCTTGACTGCGATCTGAGATTTCACTGTGCTGATTTGTTGTTGAGCTTGTATAGCTTGAGTTTCGATTTCTTGCACAAGCTGTATCTGCAAGTCAGCGTAGCTTCTTAAGCCTTGGTTGTGGATGGGCCGATGGGGTCGTTCGGGTTAGATGCATTTTAGAGTGCTCACCTTTTGCAAAGCCTCGTTGGAAATAGACATGATGAACTATCGATATGCGACCGCCTCTATCAAATCAACACTTATCATGAGAAGGAGGATGTTGTTTAGAGCTTAACAAGGGCTAAGCATTGAGCTTCCTAGAGTTTCTGGGCTGGCGAGATTCTTTTAGTCATGTGATAGCCAGTTTGCAATGTCACGGGAATGTTCTTGCCAAGGGTCTAAAATGTGAGGTTCTTATTGGATAAATTCTTCGTGCATGTGCTCCAGTGTCTGGCTGCTGCATGGGATTTTGTAGGAGAGCGCTCCTTTTGAAGCTTTGAAATTTGTCAAGGGCAACCAGAACACGGTTACTGTCTAACCACATACGATGGCAATGTACGGATTGCTAAGCCTAAACTTCCGCATATTGTGTAACCGGAGTTACCAAGATTTAATAGTTGAAAGTGTTTCTACAATTGCGATTCTTTGTGCTTTTGGCAACCACTTTCAGGAGTCCTCTCACCCAAGTCGATATAAACAACATGAAATCACTGTATGCTCGATAACAGAAGCTTATTATCAAGTAGAGGAGCCTAAGCTTTATACGGAGCGTTATCCAGCTCACAGCCACTTTATCCAGGAGCTTTATCGATAACTGGAGCAAGGGCCTTCCTCGGCAGCAACGTCATGCGTTTAGCAAGGATTCAGTCGCCCTTCTTCTCCCTTCCAGTCATCACCTTTCTTCTGAATGGCTGATTTATTAGGATGTCGTGCCCTTTCTAAGCACAACACATCACACCACGCATCCTCTTCAAAGATTTCAAGGTGGATCTTGCCTCGGGTCCTGCTTCCTCAAAACACTGTGTAACAAACTCCGGCCTAGCCGGCGCCGTCCCAAGCTCGTACCTACCTACTTCATTTGTAGGGTTGAAGATTACTTTCTACAATACTTCTCACAGCATCTTTACATAATTCGCCATGGGATTCACCCTACCACATTTCAAATACCCTCCAGCACGGAATGATGGGTATTGGCTTCCAGTTACCTCCACGATAAATTGGTGTGAAGGTAGAAATTCTTCTATCTTTCCATTCCACAAAATTCTTCTACTAATACTCGCATATAGAGGACTACTATGCTACCAGATACTCTGCCGAGATTGTTAATACTCTCACCAATCTACTCTTCGTTGCTCTTGGGATCAAGGGAGTTCGGAATTGCTTGAAATATGAGCACGACAGTGTATTCCTGGTAGCTTTTATTGGTTGTAAGGATTCTTAATATATAGCTGGAAAGAATACCTGCTTAACTTTGCAGATCTGCTCGTTGGTAGTGGTAGCTTCGCCTTTCATAGCACATTGAAGTGTTGGTCCTCTACCTTGTTCGCAGTTTGCGGAATGCTGACCTAGTACTCAGACCCCATGCAACTTGTAGATGAGTTATCTATGATTTATACAGCATGTCTTATGTGCTATGCAACCTTCTCCTTCTCTCGATCTCGAGTCGCTAGACAAGTTTTGGGTCTTGGCTTGCTGTCGCTGGCCATATTTATAACTGTCCGTTGCGTAACCAGTGCTGGTTGATATCTGCTAATCCTTTTAATAGCTTTATTATCACTACCTACAAGACCCAGTATTCCACCAGAATGCTTTCGCCCTCATTACTGCTGTTGTTCTCTTTCGAAGCATGTATGTCATGGAGGTTAATATCCGGCCATCTTTACGCGCAAAATATTCTGCGAAACCTCAAAAGACTTCACATGCCACCATGTCAAAGGCAGAACGTTTGGCAGATGCACACAGGGATCGGGCAATAGTCAAGGAGATGTGGGCAATGGTGGCTATTGGATTATCTATATTTCTTGGTGGATTTGGGATTTGGGCTTTGGACAACAAGTATTGCCCCACTATACGGACATGGAGGCATAAAGTTGGATTACCGTGGGGTATTCTGTTAGAAGGGCATGGCTGGTGGTAAGCATAAATGTTAGAAACTCTATGGTTGAATTTACTGACAGCTTCAGGCATCTTATGACTGGGTTTGGGTCATACTTCTACATCGTTTGGGCAGTCTGGCTGCGACATTGTTTAAATGAGAGGCAAGACGAATATGTGCTCAATTGGCCGAGTTACTTCTCATTACCCGAGGTTATCCCACTCTCGCAGGTCAAGACTGCCAGTGACAAAGCTAAGAAGCCCTGCATAAATGGGCAGTCGAAAAGTAAAGAACGAAAGTCCGTTTGAAAACCGGTTTATTAAAGACGGCTATAGACTAGACCTTGATACCCTTGTATATTTGAATTCTTAGAAATGTAGCCAGGTTCTATTCAGGATGCTAGCTCCATTCCTAATCATAAGAAAGAACTAGATACGTAAAAGTTGGATATTGTTGGAGGGAACTATTCTGAACTAGGGGTTGTGAATGTTAAAAAGTTTGTCAGTGGGAAACCAATACACATTTATAGCGGCGCTGCCAAAATTCACCCTTCGTGTTCTGTAATACTCCTTTGGGTTGAATACGAAGTTAAGAATGCTCTCAGACTCCTATGATTGGGATGTTAACGAACTGATGATAGCCTTGTTACAATGCTGCAGCCTTGTAAGCTGCAGGGATCCCTACGCCGCTTTAGAGCTTTACCTCCATAGACACGCAACGTATTCCTCCCAACTTTCTCCGGCCTCGTCACCACCTCTCAAGCCAACAATTAGATGTTCCTTGCGTACAAATATTTCAATTTGAATAGCACACAGTGCGCCTGATTTGGCAACGAAAGCGCACATGCTGCCAAAGTAATGTATGATCAGGCGCAACCAGCACTGACGCGACGGGCACCTCTGGCAGAAGGCGATAGAAGTTATAGCAATGGCTGCTCCACAGAAGCAGGCTTCTCGATGGGGGTCTTTTTTGCAGCAAGCTGTCGCTGGAGTCGAATCTAGACTCGATAATATACTGGCTGAGGAGGATACAACACCAGTGCCCAAAAAGCCCACAACTCCAACTGCCAGCACAACACCAGGCAGTACGTTCACCCTTCTGCACAGGAAACCATCACTGACTTTGCCCTCTAAGATGTTTCTAGGGCTCCCTCAAGCAGCAATAGGACCAATGACCGTCTCCAGGAACGCTTGGCCAGAGCAATTGCGGCAAAGAGCTCACAGCAGAAGCCGGCGGACAAGGTGGAGAAGGCAGACTCTCTAGCTCTTTCCTCTGGCACTCCTTCACGAACCGGAAGTCCTGCTACAGTAGCAGATAGCCCTCGACAAAGCATAGATGCCACACCTTCTACTCCTGGGATAATGACCGAGGCCCCAATCTCACAAAGAAACTCGGAGGATAGGAAATCTATAGACCAGGTAGAGAATGAGGTACCATCTATTGCTGTGGAGCCAGGATCCCCGCTGAGACAGAGTTTTGATGGGAGGCAAAAATCGAATGGATTGACCACAAAAGTGGAAGTGGAGGTTTCACCTAGAGTTTCTATGGAATCAACAAGGTCTAGCATACCTCGAGCATCTATGGATTCGATACGGCAGTCACCATATATCCCTCTCTCTTCTGTTGAGGTGACTTCAAATGGACAGACAGAAGTGAATTCCGTGACGAGATCTGCAGAAGAGACAGAAGCACTCCTTAAACAACTACAATCAGACTTCGAGACAGCCGAGCTGCAAAGGCAAGAAGAAACTCACAGTTACATTGAACGAATCGATGCTCTTCAGTCTAAGCTACAATATTTGGCGAAAGAGAGCGCTGAGGTAGCACGAAAGAATAGCGATTCAGCACCTTCGGGGAGTTTAGACAAGAAGCTAGCAGCTAAAGACGAGCAAATCGCTCTACTCATGCAAGAGGGTCAACTGCTCTCGAAGAAAGAGCTTGCTCATATGACCACAATCAAGAAACTCCGAGCGAAGGTTCAGGAAGACAGTAAAGAGATCGTTGAGATTAAAAAGAAACAAGAAAAGGCTGAGAGAGATGCTGCTTTGGCCGCAGAGCATATGAAACGAGCGGAGAGTTCCGCAAGACGTGCAAACGAAAAGCAAAAGCAAATTAACCAATTGCAGAAAGATTTCGAGTCTATGAAAGCAGATCGAGATTCTAAGGACTCAATCATTTCTGACCTAAAGCGTCAACTCAATGATGCTGCTACCCAGGAGAAAGAGGCGGAGGCCAAAGCTATCCATGAGGCGCTCGAAACAGAGAGGAAGAAGGTGGCAGACTTGGAGGATGATCTTGCAAACTTGAAGATTGAGAAAAATCTAATTGCTGATCGAGCTCAATTACAAATCAAAGAATTGCGGGAAAAAGTTGACAAGGATACTGAACGTGCGCGCATGGCAGAGTTGGAGATGAAAAACGAGCAGCAGATATTAGAGGGCAAGTTGGAAGTCATGAGAGCGCGAGCAGAAGAAGTTTCTTCGGGAACAACGGGTGACGCCCAGGCTAAATTACTTAGACAGATTGAAACACTACAGTCTCAATATGCCGTAGCCAGCGAGAATTGGCAAGGCATTGAAGCGTCACTAATAGCACGTGCCACGAGTCTTGAGAGAGAGAGGGATGATGCTACTCGAAGAGAGGCCGACATTCGGCGAAAGGCTCGAGAAGTGGTATGTTGAAATCATTTACTAACTATCTCAACTGCTCACAATATTAGACACTAAAAGCCAAACGCCATGAGGACGAATTAGAAGAAACCAGATCGAAGCTTCCTACGTTCAACCAAGAGCTAGCAGATCAAAAAGCTAAGCTCGACAGTATTCAACGGCGCGCAGAAGAGGCCGAAGCAGCATTAGTGACCGCCAAAGTTACCTTCGAGCAAGAGAAAAAGGCATGGCAAACGGAATTATCCCAACGAATTGAGGAGGAAAGAGGCAAGTGGCAAGAAGAGGCTGGTTCTCTAGGTCATAGCCGCGCTGAGTCCCCTGTGGCTTCCATGAGAAGAGGTCTCACGACCGAGTTTTTGGGTCTACAAAACTTACAGCTCCGGAGAGCATCGGCTAGGTCCGTTAATAGTGATAGTCCCGGCCCGGATCGGTTGTTAAATCGCCGCCCCTCGGCCCAGGTCCTAGGACGCGGCTCAGGAAGTGGTACCCCAGTAAGGCAAGACTCAGCACAATCTTTCTCTCGTGAAAAGGGAGAAGATGTAGCCTCAATTCATACAGACCATGATGACTTTTTCGAGAATACCATGTCTCCCGCTTCTCCTCATCAAACAATAAATGACATGGTTTCCATATCCACCGCTGGAGCAGGGCCGTCTGTTCAGCTTGTTGAACGCATGAGCTCTGCAGTTCGACGTCTTGAGAGCGAGAAGGTCGCTACCAAGGAAGATCTAGCAAGACTGGCTTCTCAACGAGACGAAGCAAGAGCTGAAATTGTCATGTTGATGCGGGAAGTCCAGCAAAAGAGGGACGCCGAAGCTAAGGTTGCTGCTATAGAAGCAGAGAAGAGGGAAATCAACGACAGGTATGAAACGACATTAGAGATGCTGGGAGAAAAGAGTGAGCAAGTGGAGGAGCTCAAGGGCGATATTGATGACATCAAGGCGATGTATCGGGAATTGGTTGAGAGGACAGTAAAATGAATCATTCCTTCATCGTCTGTTTTTTATCACTTTGACAGAAGTGGTCGATTTGTGGCCAATTTTATAGCATTACAGCGGCCTGATTGATTCACGAAATGGAAAGGGCCATTTTGTGATTAGCATTTGGGACGCTTCATCTTGCAAGCACCTGTAAAATTATTCGGATTGTTTGGATGACGTTTTATACTTTTTGGTTCGGCATTCTATAATTCTATACCCTCGCGCTCGCAAGAGTCCAATATGAATTTCTTGACCTAGAAAATTATCAGCATCTTCCTATCTATCTAAAGAAAAGGTAAGCGAAGTTCTGACCTGTGCGTCAGGAGCCAATTCTAAAGCGAGGAATCCATCAATATCTTTCTTGTCCATCTCAGCACCTGCTTTTAGTAATGCTACGGCTGTATCTCCTATCGCACCACTTTCATTAGCACGCATTCCCTATCCCCCTTTCACCCCTATTACTCTCCCTTCCCGATTCCCCCTACCCCACACAATCAACACGGGAAATAAACGTACCATGACCCTCAGCAACCGCATGATGCAACGGTGTATACCCCGCCACATCACTTGCATTCAACGGGCTCTTGTTCTTCAAGAATAAATCCACCATAGGCACAGAGCCAACGGCTGCAGCCCGGTGAATTGGATACTGGCCTCTTTTATCCTTGATCCTCGTGGAAGCAGGTGGGGAGTGGGAGAGGAGTTTCTTGGCAGTGTCAAGGGCTATTTTGGAGGCTGTGAAGTGGAGCGCTGTCTTCATAAAGTTGTTAGAGTGATAGGGATAGGGGAGGGAAAAGGAATATAAGCAAGGCATATGGTTTGGGTGTGAAGAGATGGAGGTCAGAGCACATACCTGGCCGGAGAAATCTGAGAACGCGGTTAGTAATTCTAAAGTATTGCAAGCAATTCCAGAAAGGGCTATCCTACTTTTGGCATTCACGTCTGCTCCTTTCCGCAGGAAGAGGTCAACCAGGGCGTCACCATCCTTCAGGCTCACTGCTATCATTAATGGTGTCCAACCAGATCCATCCTGAAAAAGATAAGTTGAATGCTTTTAAAAAACCCCAAAGTAAATATCCATAGAAGACAGTTCAAAAAGATTGACATACTTGAACATCAGGATCAAAATTCTTGCTTGCGGATAGAAGAACAGCAATATCTAAGTGGCCATATGAGACAGCCCAGTGGATTGGTAAACGCTCATCATCATCCTTTCGATCTGCAAGTTTTGGATTTGCCTATGAAATAAATTAGAGCATTTTCAATTTTAACCTAGAGATGAACCTACACTCAATAGTGATTCCACGATAGCCACTATGCACACTCTAAGATCAGCTAAGTCAACTCACAAGTGAGGGGTGGTGGGGTTGAGATCAAAAATATGTCATGTGCTTACATTTTCCATCCCTTGCAGCCTCATGAATTGCAAATTTCGAAGGCTCTTCCATCCTAGTGTAGATTCCAACAAAAACTGAGATACCTTGCTTGAATTGTTTTGGAATGGCAAGTGAACGGGAAGTAGTCGCAAGACTCCCAGCCTGATATATTAAAGCCTCAGATATGAGGCACCCATGCATTTGGTGAGAGAAGTCGCGAGGCTGTGAACCAGAAAATAAATCCAGGCCTGAACCTCCTATGATCAATCAACACCCACCAATTGTAAAATGTCTGCCGCCGCCGTACTAGCTGGAGAATCTAATGTCGATCACCTTACTGATCTAATACTACAAAACGCGAAACGGTCAAGAGCTCTCTTCGCTGAGAGCCAAAAGCAAGATGATTCGCGCGTCACAGAACCTGCAGAACAACTCGCGATAGCGTCGCGAATCCATTCCGAGTACAGCGATGTAAAAGAGCTACCACCTACTCTGGCGGCGAAGATGGCAAACGCTGGGGGCCCAAGAAAGAAAGTAAAGACTGCGCCTGCAGAGGAGTCTACTTTAAATGCCAAAACGATGAAGATGATAGAAGGTGTTGCGTCAAGAGATACAAATAGAGAAAATACATCGACAGCCCTGACCGTACGAGGGAGGAGTACTGGTGATGTGCCACCAAATGCGAATGGGCCTACGGTGCAACGAAACCTTCCTTCCTCGAGTCTGGTGAGAAAACAGACGGTTATGCAAGTTAAGCCAGAATGGCATGCGCCTTGGAAGCTTATGCGTGTTATATCGGGCCATTTGGGATGGGTTAGAAGCCTCGCAGTCGAGCCAGAGAATAGGTGGTTTGCGAGCGGTGCTGGGGATAGGACGATTAAGATTTGGGATCTTGCGACAGGAAATCTGAGATTGACGTTGACGGGACATATCTCAACTGTCCGAGGACTTGCGGTTTCGCCACGGCATCCGTATTTGTTTTCCTGTGGGGAGGATAAGATGGTGAAGTGTTGGGATTTGGAGACGAATAAAGTTATTAGGCATTATCACGGGCATTTGAGTGGTGTTTATACGCTTGCGTTGCATCCTACGTTGGATGTTTTGGTTACTGGTGGGCGTGATGGAGTAGCGAGAGTTTGGGATATGCGGACGCGAAGCAATATTCACGTTTTGGCAGGCCATAAGGGGACGGTGTCAGACCTCAAGTGTCAAGAAGTCGATCCGCAGGTCATCACTTCTTCTTTGGATTCGACAGTAAGACTGTGGGATTTAGCAGCCGGGAAGACAATGGGTGTTCTTACACATCACAAGAAGGGTGTAAGAGCATTGGCTGTTCATCCAAAGGAGTTCACGTTTGCAAGTGGGAGTACTGGAAGCATTAAGCAGTGGAAATGTCCCGAAGGAGCTTTCATGCAGAATTTTGAAGGCCAAAACTCCATCATCAACACTCTGTCCGTCAACGAGGACAACGTCTTGTTCTCAGGTGGTGACAACGGTTCGATGAGTTTTTGGGATTGGAAATCAGGGCATAGATTCCAGTCTCTTGATACTACTGCTCAGCCTGGTTCTTTAGACGCCGAAGCTGGAATAATGAGCTCTACGTATGATAAAACTGGCCTTCGATTGATTTGTGGAGAGGCGGATAAAACTAGTAAGTTCCTTCCTTCATTCAAAGATCAGAATACATCCTAACGTTTTCATAGTCAAAGTATGGAAACAAGACGAGACGGCAACGCCAGAGACGCACCCTCTAGAATGGAAGCCAACATTAGGCAGACAGAAGTTTTAATGCAGCAAATAAGAAACGGAAATGTGCATGGCATGGCGAATGGCGCAAATGTAGGAATAAAACAACCTGGGAATGAACTGTAGTTATTAGTTCACTCATCTATGCTCAAAATCCAAGATTCTTGATCTCCGGATCATCCTTAAATGCCAACTTCAGATCTTCTTCTCCAATGGCGAGGCGTATCTTTCCCGTCCGATCAACTTTTCGTGCCTCCAATCCTATAATACCAGCTTCCATGAGATCGACCGCTGAGAACCCCATAGCAAGAACTCTCGGGGCTTTCGCAGGTTGCTTCAACATAACCTGCAAACTCGCGTCTTTGGCAAAGGACATCTTCTCCGTGAGAAGGAATTCGGTGGTTTTACCACCAGTGTCCATTTTCGCCATCCTCCTCGCCTCATCCAAAACTTCCCCTAAAACACTTTCACCGATCCCCGTCCTCCTTGTCTTTGCCATCAACGCTGCCAGTAAAATCTTACTACTCAACGGCAAACCTCTTAAATACTGCTGTAGAGGACTAGTCGTTGCTTCATTAATAGCTCTCTTCACTGTATTTATCGTTACTCTTCCCAAAGATTTAGACACTTTGTCACTTGCTCCACGACCAGATTTACTAGGTGTGTTTGGTGCAGCTATAGAAAGCGTTTCGGCTTCTGCAAGTTCGACAGCTCGACGACAGATATCGAGGGCGCGACGGGCGTCGCCAGATACAGCTGCGACTTTGCGGGAGGCGAATTGGATGGCATCGGATTCGACGATGTTGCCAGGAACCCCAGAGAGGCGGGATTGTATAATTTTCATCAGTTGATCGTGGGTATAACCGGGGAAGGTGATTCTTGTTAGACCTAGTCGACTGCTAATCTTGTTACTTAATGTCCGCTCAGGAAGGTCCATGGTATTTGCTACAGCAAGGACAATTAATTTGCTGTGCCGTAAACCGGGCCAGTTGAAGAAGTTGTACATCACGCTCTGATTCTTCGTAACCAGTTGGTCCAGCTCATCCATCAATACCACACATGGAACTCTTCGAGGAGTTGGGTAGTTGAACTCGCGCTCCAAAAGATCTAAAGCATGTGATGGGCTTACTCGATCTCCTTTCAAAGCTTCCCATAGTAGAGAATATGATTGGTGAGGATCTGAGACTTTCATGCCATTTATCTCGACGAATATAAAATCGTCTAGCTCATCTGCCATAACGGATGCGTTCAGCTGAGCCACAACTTCTCGAACTGTGGCTGTTTTCCCCGTCCCAGGAGTTCCGGAAATGTAAATACATGCCCCAGTCCCTTCGATAATGGCAGCTTCAAGATGCGAGTATACAGAGCCAAATTCATCCTCTCGACAAGGCAAACTTGTTGGTACTGCCGAGACATGAAGTCTTGATCGTGCAGTCTGGAAGGGCGAAGCTTCTATATGCTCAGGATCTAGCATTCGAGTCCCAAGAGGCGTAAATTCCAATGGTTTCTTGATCACAACCCTGTATATTGTTAGTAATCTATAGAGAATACCCAGCATTAGTAACATACCTCTTGTGACTTGGTGTCAACAATTTGGAAGGTGTTCGTGGTTTCCGAGGAGTAGAAACAATAGAAGTCTTCCGCTTTTTTCGCGGGGTCCCCATCCCAGCATCTTCATGGACATCCTCATCGTACTCTTGCTCCTCATCTAAATCTTCGAAATGATCGTCCTTCCTTTGACGCTTCTCTCGTTTCCTTCTCTTGATCTCAGGCTCAGTCTCTAAAACCAGCCTTTCGTTCAGCTGTAGAACTTCTTCCTTATCGCTATGCAAAATCTCCTCCCAGGTATATTCGTCAGTGTATATAAGTGTCCCAATGTTACATCCTCGTCGACAAAGGTATGTATTTCCAAAATCCTTCGATTTACGAGGTATAATCCCTTTTGGGAACCGAGCCTTAAATCTGTTCTCGGAAAGTATTGTAGCTTTGTCGATGATCGCATTTATTGGACTTTCATCGCAGCCAGGAGTGATATAAAGCTCATGCTAGTAAGAGGGATTAGCTTGGTTTATATGCTAGAAAGAGATGGTGTACAGGTAAGAAATCAGTCCTTCTTAGACCCTTCGTTTTCCTAGTCTCACGGATTTCGTTCACATCGCAGAACCCTAAGACGCATTAGAACATAGGAGAACCATACGTCTGAAGAACGTACACATAAACTCAACCAATTGATCTCCATCTTCGTCAATTTCCGTGAAATCCATAATCATTCCCACCCAAGGATTAGAGCTCTCGTCATTTTTGAGTCGAACACAATCTCCAATTCTGCACACCAAGCCATCCTCTCTCCGCCTGGCTCCTACAACTGTCTGCTGAGTATTTGATCCATTACTCTTCTCCTTCCTAGGTCTGCCCCTCTTTCGTTTGACCGGCGTCGGATTTGTACCATTCTCTATCCTGTTGGACTCGTAGATCAATTCCCAAGACGGATCCTCGGCTTCCATGTCTTCCTCTTCCTCCTCCGAATCTTCCACCTTGTTGGCATTGAGAGCAGCGCCAAGGACCTTTCTTGCATTTGCATGTTTACTTGTACGTTGTTGCCTAGGCGTAAGGGTAGGTGTTGATTGAGGCATTTGTATGTTGAGCACTGCTGGCGCAATCGCAGATCTTAGATTGTGTTGATGTGGTCGTAAAGTGCTTGCATGGGCAGCTAGCGAAAGTCGCGTCGTGATTTGATGGTTAACGCGTCGTCAATATTTAATGTTACACAAGAAGGAATATTTAGGCCACCGTAGCAGTGTTTGCTATATGGGAAAGTCCCGACTTCATTCATTTATCTAGAAACCCATCTCATCTCATAAATATGTAACTTTATTTTAGCTTTTATAATGGCCTACCAAGCATTGCCAACCACATCTAGCCTTTTCTTTAAGTCTTTGAACCCTGAAGCTTCAACAACAATACTTCTTCTGCATGCCGGTTTCGCATCTCATCATGAATGGGATCTCGTTGTGCCATATTTATCCTCATACCATTTACTCATTCCGGACCTTCCTGGCCATGGTATAGCCTCATCTGCAAACATCCCTTTTGATCTCTCGGAAACGGCAACACTGCTAGCTGATCTCGTCACTAAACATGCCAAGGATGGGAAAGCAAATTTGGTTGGCTTATCACTAGGTGGGTATACAGCCATCTACACAGCACATAAATACCCCGATATTATCGGAGAGGGAGGTTTGTTTGTGAGTGGATGTGCTCACACAGTGGGTACTACTGGGAGCTGGAAAAGTTGGGGGTTGGGATGTGTCATGTTCTTTGGGAATTCTTTCTTGTTTTCGCTTCCGAAATCCGCATTCGATTGGTTTATTACGAAAAGGGGATTACAGGTGAACGAGGATCTGTATGAGGCTATGGCCCATGGAGCAAATTACGCCTTGTCACAAGCAATATCCGGCCTACTGGCAGACGGCGTCAATAACGAGGGAAACCCGCTCTGGCAAGGTCGTTTTGAGAACATACAGGCGAGGACCTGTATTGTGGCAGGAGGCTTAGAAGATCCGGTTACAAACTGTACAGAAAGAGGAAAGCAACTAAGAGTCTCAAACCCACAGAGTCAAGCTTTCAAAGTCGAGGGCAAAAGACACGGCTGGGACATTCAAGATCCGGAGCTATTTGCTCTTGGCGTTGGTTGCTGGATAGAACATGAGGGAATGCCAGAGCAATTCATTTCATTAGAATGAAAGCTCGGTCTAGAATTCCTCAGGAATTAACCAGTGTCTGGAACACTAAACCAATCATCTTTTCAGTCCAACTGGTTTTACGAGCAAGGGAACGCCACAATGGCTGGATCACACTTGTGGATCGAGAGGAGCTGCATGGCCAATTCCTTATAAAGACTAAAAATGGTATCATTGTTGATTCTAGAGAAGGGAAAGGAAACAAGCTTTTCTCCCATTTCTGATCGCTAAAACCCGAAGATTTAATGGATATGACGAGCAAAGTAGCCAAGTCTTAGTGAAAATCCAGAGATATCCTCCAGAGAATTTTTTAGCCTGCTAGCAGATTCAGTTAGGAATTAAGGTGGTTCCTTGAAACTCAAGAAGTTCAGATCCAACTTCGCGGTTCTCGCTTTCTCGTATATTTTCTTGCCGTTTTCTGGCCAGCTTGCTGGGCACTGTGCAACTGTGTTATCTCAGTGTTTAAATTTCCCTCGGTCTACTAATTCAGAAATCGTTCAAATACTGAATTTTATTATAATTGAAGGATTTGGTATCTCTTGTTTCTTTCTAAACCTGCAACGTTTGTTCCCACATATTTTTTAGTTTCTATCTCAAGTTATAATTGACTTGCCACCTCTTCGGTCTTCTGCGATACCTCGCATTCAATTTTGATTTCCACCATGCCTCTTACGCCTCAGAGCTTTTTTGAAGTCTTTGATGAACCGTGCTGGAGAACTCCAAATCAGCATCACAAAAGTAAGCACCGTAACCTCGAAGAGCCATAATCAAATCTTCAAAGCAGTATGAAAGCTATCCTTCCCCTGAATTTCCTTGTTCCCATTAACACCCCCTAGGATCCAGTTTTGGGTGCTTCCAGCGCTGCTGCGGCTTCTTGCTTCCTCACCACGCCTGTCACTACAGCTCCAGCATTAAATAGTAGTACCAAACACCAAATAGCCCTTGGGGCCCCCCATAACCCATACAGCAGAATAACTTTCTCAATGCAGTCATTTTCTTTCTAATATAGTTAGCCATCAACCACAAATCTCCACTCGAAAAAGTGCATACTCCGAGGAACACAATAGCTAATACTATGGGGAGTTCTCTAAATAAATAAGATGATTGCATGACTTCGAATTTTCTATATATTCGCTTCTCTCACACTGTTTTCTGTCTTTCGCCTTCCTTATTACATTCTCAGGAATGTCCTATATTAATTTGCTCAAATTTCTTACCCTTAATGGACTCTCTTCGAGTCTAAGCCTTCGTGTCGCTGTCCATATTTCTTTGTTGATATAAAGCGTAATGTTCTAAGTGTGTAACCAGGTGGTGTTTAACATGGGGAGTTTTTGGAATTATGGAGACACTATAAAGAACAAAAGACCAGACTCTCTCAAAGATTTTGTGTGTGTGGAGAAGAAAGGAGTTGGCGGGTGCAAGTACCGAGTGATGGGTTACTGCTACGTAGAGCTGATGACTACGCTAGATGCTTAAATTTAATTTCGATTGCTTCCGTGTCCTCATAAGCTGCAACATTTATATTTAAAGAATTTCCCATTTTTATAACCTAGCTTCTTCTATACAACTCCACCTCAACAAACACAACAAAACATATACCATAAAAAACGGGAATGTTCTCTCCCTAGACAACCAAAAATTTAGGAAATAGTAGGCAAAAACCATACTCCTTGATATCATCAAAGTATACGATGCTTTGATGGAAGACTTTAGAAATCGGGATTCATGAAATCTGTGAAGGGGGAGGAACCTGATAAAATGTGCAATATTCTACAATTTTAGGTTTTCCAATGTGAGTATAAAATGTCAGTACCAGGCTTAAGTATCAACCAGACTCATTCCATAGATTTTCGCAAATGGTAGAAGAATCTTCTCATAAAATTAGGGATGTATTTATGGGAGTTATGGCACGTGACAGTCTTGCGACTTCGAGCTTTCAATCTCAGAAAACCTGCCCCGCGTCTTCCCTCAAACAACCCCACCACAGCATATACAAAATGGCATCCTCACCCAAAGGTCAAGGAGGTAAATATTCGTTCCTCTCCTAAGCCCTAAGGAACAGAATATATAAGCTAATCAAGCAGCATAGTCGATATAACCTCCCTCTCTCTCCAGCAACTCTCCCAAGTAAAAAAACAGTTTGAAGACGAGCTCACTCACCTCACGAATTCCTTCGCACAACTGCGCGCTGCGCAAGCGAAGTTCAGAGAATGCCTTAGGTCTATCAGCACGGGTGTTAATTCGAAGACTGAAGGTAGGAACAGCGGGAGGGTGGACTGGTTTGGTCGAGGTTAATAAGGGGAAGGGGCACTTACTGATGAGATTGGCGAGGAATAGGGAAACCGATATTAGTCCCACTTACAGCATCACTGTATGTGCCTGGTACGCTAGCAGATGCGGACAAGGTAATTGTGGATGTAGGAACCGGATTTTATGTCGAGAAGGTATGTGGATTAGGTTCAAGTTTGGAAGGCATATACTAATTTGGGGTAGAGCACAAAAGATGCGACGAAGTTCTACGAGGGCAAGGTTGAGGAACTGGGAGGTAATTTGAAAGCCCTGGAAAAGATAATACAGGAGAAAACGGATGGTTTAAGGCTTATTGAAGATGGTAAGTGCTTTCATTTCTCCATTTCTCTCTTCTGCGGAAGATGCTGACCTGTCTCTTTGCAGTGTTACGGCAAAAAGTCCTCAATTCAAATGCTGCTGCGACTGCTTCAGCATCAGCCTCAGCTTCATAATGACACAAATATTATGGAATTTGAAAGCAGTTCCAATCCCAGCATTTCTCTAAGATTATTCTTTTACAACAAGGCCCCAAAGACGGTCCTTTATTCCTTGGATTTCCCTTAAAAGGCCTTCAAAGCCATGAGTGTGTTCTTTTCCAATGTTGAAGAATTGGGTCAGATCTGAGTTCCATTTACGTTCATATGTTGTCCCCTCGAATGACGCCATCTCTGAGTCCCAGGAAGCGTGGTACATGGATACGCTAGCCTGGATGAGTGGTTCTGCCTTGGTGTTGTTACCTGGCCATAGCCGATAAATTCCAATCTCCAAGATATAATCCGACTCGGTCAGTTTGTACTTAAGGCTGCTCCTCAATATAGTCGTCTCGACCTTGATGTTGGAATAGTGCTTGTGTGGGGTGACATTAGGATAAATGAGTCCTAACTCGTCTATGCGCCCACGTGTATTTGGAGCTATAGAATTTTCTGCTAGTTGCCGCCAGGATGGATCTATTTCCTGGTCCTGGATGGCATTGTCCGTGATCACCTCCAGCGTCCAGTCAACTTGCCTATATAAAGTCAGCTTTTGCCATTGCTTTGACTCCTGCAGTTTTACTTCTCTATGTCGACTGAAATGACCTCAATAAATTTGTTTCGTGAATTATCGCGATAGCTTCTCGAAGCACCTAATTGATAGCATCCCTCATGAGTAGCGTCAATGTCCGATTCCACCCTGATGTTCACTTTTTGGGCTGTCTGGAAGAAAAAAACGAGCGCATGTTGATATTTGACCTCCTCGAGCCCCCATGTATTATCAAGAAGCGTACAGAATCGAGGCGTATCTCTCGCAATCTGCTGGAGGAACTTCGGGACAATATCCGCTGGAAGCCTGTGGGCAATTAGCCCCTATTTCTCTTGCTAGTTGTATCATCTCCACCTACTTCTTGTCAAAAAGAGCAGTGGCTTGAGCTCGCGGATTTCCCAGAATCTTGACGAAGCCATCGAAGTCACAGTCCCCGTTAGCAAATTCATGAGGGTATCTTGACATATTATAATGGCCGAAGTGAACTCTCATCCGCATCCACCCCTTCATTGGCGCCAGGGCAAGAAGATGGTTCACTAAATGCTCTTTGAACCTTTTCAAATCCGCATCCAAAAGTGATTTGCGTCTAATTCCCCAACTTTGGAGCTCTGTTTCTATCAAAGACCTTCCCGTCAGTTCTAAGGTAACAAGTCCTTTTTCAGTCTTATTTGGCTTGACTCTTGACTTTATAGCAGAAATGGATGGAGGTGTAACCATGAACAACGGAGAGGCCGAGATATTTCTTGCCTTAGCATGCTTGTAGGCTTGCCTAATAGCAGAAATCGCTGCTATAACATTGTCTTCAGCATTTTCGTTGCGAGCGGAGGTGATATGTAAGGCTTGCAACTTAGCATCCCATCTGATCCAAACTCTGTATGTAGATCGGATGTGGTCAAGGTCTTCGAGTCTATTGCTAACCCCAAATGCCTGGGTTGGCGTGGACTGCTTGCCTGGCCACTGAAACCAGCCGGCTGCGATAATCTGGACCTCGTCGTGGGGTTCAGTGATATAGCGTTGTGCGATCTGCTCCTTATGAGCCTGAGCTACTTTTGTTATCTCTTTTCTGGTGGTGACTAATCCCTCCACCCGCGCAAATCCCTTTTTCTTCACTTTTCCTCCAGCACGAGCAAAGCTGCCATGGTCGGGGGGAAACTCATAAGGTGGTGTTTGAATTTCTCGTTGTTTGCTAGGGGGTGATTTCGATGATGAACAACGGAAATTTGGACGAGGGACTTGCGATGGCTGTTGTAGCCGAGGTCGTTGAGGAAGGAGGCGGACAGTGTTGTTTGCAGGACTAGTCTTCTCTTGTTCTTCTAGAGACCCAGCGACAATAGACTCAGCAACAGTAGATTCATCCCAGAGCTTCGCATTCGTGCGCTCAAAATCTCGTAAAGGTGTCATGATGTCGCTCAGTTAATGCTGCTTGTGTGGAGGTTTAGACCAGGCTGTGTGCGAGCAATCATCAATATAACGAAGAGGGCAGGCGCGGTCGATTCATACCCCCCGTTTTCGTAGAACCCTTCAACTTACTCAATATACCTAACTTTACTATCTTCCGGACTTGACAGTTTCAAAGTTGGCTGGGAATTCAAGTTTAAGCTTGGTACCGGCCGGCATAGTCTATAATCCACTAGATAAATTCAATTTTCGTAGAACCACCTTTATTAGGAAATTTCTTCTTACTCGAAAAATTTGCATCAACATCCTCTCACCAAGAACTGATAGACCTTGCGACCAAAGCTGCGCTTTAAGGTAAGTCGCATTTTTAAAATGTTGGACTTTCAACCGCCATCGATTCTTATCAATAATTCAAATATAGAGGGAGGAAGCATTGAGTGCATTACCACGATGTTGTTGTATAATCAGAAGATATAAACACGGAGACTTTAATCAAACTCAAAGGTTGATCGTGCCTCCGACACTTGAAATCCGGGATGAGCAACAAATTTTTTTCAAGGTCAATCTTTCACATCTCTACTCCTTATCAAAAATTAAAAACTTTTTCATGTTAGAAGTGTTTATCACGATCATGACATAGCTCGAATTAACCGAACTAGTTAAGCGAGGGCCAAAGGAGAGTTATTCGTGACTTCTACCGCTATTGCACCTCAATAAATGTCTACAGCAATAGTCCACGAGGCAACGTTGCAAGTAACTTGTTGTGTCAAATGATCTGATATGTTTGCTGCTTCTAGCAAGTTATACGAAGTGTCGTATCTACAGTAAAGAGTGCATGTGATGGTGGGCTGACAACGCCGACAATCCTACCCTACACTTGATATTTTTGGAACTTGCCTCTAGCCATCAGTATAGTAATGGTGCTGTGATAGTAAGATCATACTCTTCAAGAACGCGGTTATTTTGTATAAGTCGAAGTACTTCCCTCCTACCAATCAATGTCCGTCATCATTCATCAATTTTCAATACTGTATACTGATCAAAACCTTAGGCAAAATCTTATAATTTCTCATCAGATGGATCCAATTGTCAACGAAAACTCACGCTGCCCACCCAAAACTCTTACAAACTATGTAGCATACATCTCAGCTGATACTCCAGGCCAGAGCAGAATTGGCCATCTTGATCTGGAGAGTTCTAAAATTCAACCACTTACATTTGTCTCTGGTACTCCACTAACCAATCTGTATGAAGTTATTGAGGCTGGAGAATCCTACATTAAACCTTCAGAGTCTGAGATACCAATTCCATTATCCTCAGTTCAACTTCTACCGCCTATCAGTGGTCGCGATATTCTTGCGGTCGGAAAGAACTATCGTGAGCATGCGATTACCGAAATTAATCCTACAGGATACGACTGTGATCGTGATGGAATCAATCATAGTAGTATTCACCACCCAAAGCAACCCATAGTTTTTACGAAGCGTTCAACGAGTATCATTGCCTCTGGTGAACCGATTTATCCACATCCGGCCTTTACCGAAACGATCGACTATGGAGGAGAAATTGGGGTCATTATTGGCAAGAGTGGATTTAAAATTGAGGAAGCAAAGGCAATAGAACACATTTGGGGCTATACCATCATCAATGATGTAACAGCCCGAGATCGCCAAGAGCATCATAAGCAGTTATTCCTGGGGAAATCTCCGGATACATTTTGCCCCATGGTAAGCGCCTTCTTCTTACCAACCATACCACATATTACAAATATTTCTCGTAGAGGAAGTTGGGCATTATAATTGCTGACTCCATATCAGGGTCCCATAGCTGTGCCAGCCAACAAACTTCCGCGGGCCTTACGTATCCAGACCTATGTGAATGGCCTCAAACGTCAAGACTCAGCATCAGAAGACTTGATTTTCTCCATCCCGTCCCTTATAAAGACCATCTCTCAAGCACAAACGCTACAACTCGGGGACGTCCTCGCAACTGGCACTCCGGCTGGATCTGGTTTTAGCTTACGTCCAGCGATATACCTGAGGCCTGGTGACACTGTCGAAATTTCAGTCACTGGTCTAGGTACACTTAGGAATACCGTCGAGGAACCAACAGCAAATAATCAGGTCACTGAAAGGGCCGCAAATATTTCCCATATTCCGTGGAGCAATTCCAACAAGACACCTGGGGCTACTGGACTTACCACAGTTGGCTCCAAAAAGCTGTACTATCGCCATCTGGGAATTGACAGTGGTGAAAACATAATCTTCATTCATGGTCTCGGAGGCACTTCGGAGTATTTCACTCCTCTGATTTCTCTCCTGGGTCTCGAGAAAACCCACTCTCTTCACCTTCTCGACCTAGAAGGGCATGGTCTCTCTCCAACAAGCGCTCTCTCAACAGTCACACTTACAAGCTATGCTGAAGACTGGTACAAACTCTGCCAACAACAAAATATCAAGAAAGCAATCGTCATCGGACATAGTATGGGCAGTATGGTGGCGCTCAATTTCGTTATCAGTCACCCAGAAATATGCTCGAAGCTTATACTGATGTCACCATCCGAATCTCCCATGGGAGAGGCAAAAGGTAAAAGTCTCAAAGAGCGTGCCGCAATCGTTCGCAAACTTGGAATTCCGCCAATCGTCCAGGGAATGATCGATATTTCTACATCACCAAAATACAAGCCACACAATCCAAACACGGTCATGGAAATTCACTCAACTCTTCTCGGACAAGATCCAGAAGGGTATGCCAAGGGTTGTGTAGCTTTGGGTACTTCGACGGAGGCACTTCCTGTTAGTCAGATTAAGGCGAAAACGTTATTTATCAATGGGGAAGATGATCATTTGACTCCTACGGCGAATTGTATCGGGTATCAGAAACAAATTGAAGGCTCGCAATTAGAAGTAATTTCTCAGGCTGGTCATTGGCATATTTTTGAGGATGCGGAGGAAGTCGCAAATTATGTGGGCCCGTTCATTCGAGACGAGTAAACGGTGAGGGTTTCATTCATGACGTTAGAACCGACTAAGGTTCATGGGCTTGTATGGCAGTGTTATCATAGTGGACTAAGGAACGAATTGCAACTCTGCGAAGCAAAGGGTAAGCTCTCGTTAGAAACGATATATTTTATGTTGAACTGTTGGAATTCTCTAGAACTATTGCACTTGTCTGTCTTGAGAAGACGTATCCTTGGAAACGTAAATAAGGCTTCCCCCGCCTCGTACCCTTCCCTTCACTTGGCCAGAGCAAAGCTCGAGGTTTCGAAACAGCATACATAAAGCATACCTGGTACCACGCCAATCACAAGATTATGGTAAATCGAGTAAGAGACTAGCACAGGATATGATTCAGAGGCACTAGACCTGGGATAAAGCAACCAATGCTCGGGGTTTAGCGACCTTCTTTCTGTAAAAAGGTAGGAAATTAGCAATTATCGGCTCTAGCTAGATAGGGTCCTTTCGCAAGCGGGACCGACAGGGTATGTTTTGGCAAGCGTGACTAACAGCTCATAAGTACTAAGGCGCAATGGAATATTGGCCGCTGAGTAAGGAGAAAACCTGATGAAGTTTTGTATCTATTAATTTAATTTAAAATCAAATTTGCTGGAATACCTTTCTGTTGGCAATTGGGATAATTTTTCAGAACAAAATTTTCACTCTAAATGGACATAATTTCTATGTTGAATGAAACCTCCTCTTACTGAGTGTTTATTTGGAGCTAGTTGCAAATTCCTTTGTTTGCAGCCCTCTCATACCAGTAATACTTAATCGTAGGCCTACCCTTCCATTTCTCCGGGACAGGAATGACAAGAATATCTTGCGGCACCCTTACAAAACCATTTGCCTCATACAATTTTATTGCCATAGCTGATCCTTCAATGAAGCTCTCCCACCCGTGAGAGTCTGCAATATCGGTCCCCCACTTCATCATCATTGACCCTGCGCCACGTGTCTGGTGTTTCGGGCGTGTTGAGAGGATGTCCAGAACTTTTGACGTTAGCCATGATAAGAACAGATTCGCGAATTGATGAAATTCATTAAATTGAGGGAGAGTGAAATTCCGTAAACCCAGGATAAAAAGGAAATAATTGCAACTGACCAGCGCAAGGGGCTCCTCTAGTTCTTGCAAGTCTCTTCTTGTGAACGAAATTTACTAGGTGACTCGCCCACTCGTTTGTTTCTGGATCTTCATGCCAATCAACCACTATGTCCTCATTCATCTCTTCCTCCGTAAATTGTTTCGTGTAGAAGCGCCACAATGATGAGGCGATAATCTCCCCTATTTATGTCAGTGTTACAACTAAATCTCGCTTATATTGCATTAAATAGTGAGCTCAAGGCAATAAAGGAAGATATACCAGTCTCAACATCTACAATCTTAATATATTTAGAAGAATAATCTCCAAACCATTGGTCCAATAATCTTTTATGTGCAATTCCTATCCTCTCTCCTCTTTCTGGCCAAAGAACGTCGAAGAAAGGTTCAACCCATATCGGGTCCGTGAAAGCTTCGGTGTGACCAGCAAGAAGCTCGGGTGCATCTGAAGCCTCACACTCGACGAGTTTTAGTTCTCCCATTTTTGTTTCTAGGTCATGCAGAACAGACTGTAAGCTTCGAAGTGTGTACAAGGATAGACTACAATTCCACTGCTCGTTGCAAGTTCAATATAAAGCACGTGCAGAAATGTGTTTGATTGAGATGGGCAATCGAACTGGTGTGGCCTTAAATGGAGTTGAGATGATTCAAATGCGACTGTGTTTGGCCGTTACCTGCTCCCAGCACATTCTTATCATGTTATGTACTTTCCCTATAAAGGTGTGTCCCGCATGCTGACAGCTAGTAGAGCCTAAAGGTTGCATGCAGCGGGTGAGTGGACTTAACCACCACATTTCCGGATCTAACAATTCTCACCTGTGCAGTAGATACAATGCACATTAAATGCAAAAATCTATATGTACATTCAGTATTTGAACCTGGACGCACCTCGTTCTTCTGAAATACAAATGCAACGACGAATATGATAGAAAAGTCAGAAAGAGCATCCGGTGGGCTAGGGGAAACACCCCAGGGGTTCAGAGCAGGGTGTGGGATTTCTAGAAATATGATAGGGTATTGAGTGTTTCGTTGTGCCGTGATACTACTTTTAGAAATGTATGCATGGTATGAAGTAGTTTGGATTTTGAGTCCATAGTAGAATAAGAGCATCCAATATCTATAGAGAAGATTTGACAATGTTTCCACTGTTACAGTATGAGTGAAAGTGGTTCAAGCAAAAGACTTCCATTGGAATCGTCTCATGAGCTATCTCGCTTTAAATAAAATGACAACTGCACTAAGGGGCTAGATAAGTTGAATAGATTTGAAAGGCCTTCCGGTAAACCAAAGCATGTTTAATGACTTCGCCTGATGTGATCCACGACTGGCCATTTGAAGCTATGTCTTCCCCAAGCCAGGTAGAAAGCAATGCTGAACAGAACCGACCCTCCAAAGATCAATACACTCCAGTTCATATTCAGGGGAGTGACAACAGCAGTACTAGGCCAGAAACTGAAGAAGAAGGTAATTATAGTATAACACAAGGCGCCACCATTGATGAGTGGACCGAAAGTCGGACCCATTGAGAAAGGACCCCACCGAAGGTGATCTTTCACAGGATCTTTCCTCAGACGTTTGAATAGGAGAAGCGAGATTGAGATTATGTAGCTGAAATAGAAGGCAGAAACACTGACGGACATGAAGGCGTTAAATGCTGCAGTATTACCGATGTTGATGAGGGCCAGGAGAAGAGATATTGTCGTAGAGGTTAAAATAGCGTATATTGGAAGAGTCGTTGGCTCATGAAGCTACCAAATAAGGCTTAGCATTGTCATTCAAAACAAATTCTGAAATCATTCTTACACGACTAATTAATCGGCTCAGTGGCACTCCGCCATCTCGGGCAAAAGCCCAGAGCAACCGCGAAGCAGTCGCCATGCACCCAAGTGCTGCGCATAATACCATAACCATAATAATGCAACTCATTACTGATGCTCCAGCATTCGATTTTGTCGCTTGCGCAAATATTTCAATGAAAGGGAACCCTGTGGGGCTTGCAAGCGCACTGTCGATGTCTCCAAGGCAGAACAGGATGGCAATCAACATTGCAAAGCCCAACACCCCATTCACTAGGACGGATCCTAGCATGGCCCATGGCAGAATGATAGAGGCATCTCGAATCTCCTCCGCTATGGACCGTCAGTTCTGGGAGACAGAAAGGGACAAGAAAATTAATTACCCATATGGCAAGCAGAGTCGGCACCTATTCTAGGTTAATGACAAGTCAACAATATCGATATTTCAGAACTTACCCAGGAAAGAAAATATACTTGTGATCAACCCAACAAAAAATGAAACCCCATTTGAGCTCCATTCGCCCCCATTGATGAAAGTAGCAAACACATCTTTTGAAGATCCGTGTGGTGTCAGGTGCACCAACGGTATTATGATTGCAAAAAATCCAAGGATGTGTACAACAAGTAGTAGCCCTTCAATCTTCGGCAACCATTTGGCTAGTAATGTGTTGATAAATAACAGTACTGCAATCACAGCATAGAATATCAAGGTTCCTTGCCAGCGCTGAGGGACATAGCTGGGATTGTTGAGCACGATGAGTCCTTGTATAATGGTAGCACCAAGAAATGATGCACTTGCTTGTCCTGCTTGCCAGCCAATAATTGTGACCCAGCCTATTTACAGCAATTAACTACTACTCTTCTAACTTTTACAGTGTAAAGACAAACCTGTGATATAGCTGAGGAACTTGGCGGAGTTGGGAGGAGCAAGTAGGGACACCCAATGATACTGACCACCACTTAGTGGCATCCTAAATTTGGTTAGAAATTATATACTTGCATAATGAGCGAGCATACATTGAGGCCATCTCTCCCAGTGATGCTACTGTCATTGTCGTGCCGACAAAGCAGAACAAGAACCCGTACACAAGACCTGCCGGACCTTGTCACTGCCATTAGTCTTTAGGGAGTGGTAGAACAGAAGGGAGCACGTACCACCGTTCTGAAACCCATAGAGAAAAACCCTGGAGTAAAGCCATTAGCTGTGAAGTAGCTCGTACCTCGAAATAACATACGCGAACATGCCCTCCCAGGTAGAAAGCAGTGTGCAGACAAATCCAACAATTGATAGCCAGCCAAACCCTCTCTGACAAGTGTCAGTTTTATGCAGCTATTTTGATTGAATGGAGGTTATTGGCCCGTACCCTCAATTGCTGTTTCTTGCCGAAGTATGCCATATCTTCTTCATCTCTTGAGGTATTCCCCTTATTCTCGGGACTTTGGTCGCCATCCTGGAACCTAGAAACCTCGATTCCTTCAGCAACTGCCATTTCTAAGCCTTTGTCGTCCATTGTAAGGCGGTTTCTCACTTTTATTCCGACTGTGGGTGGTAGAAAGAATCTCAAATTTAACTAAAAACAATAAAAGTAGGATATGATGGAAAATGAAAACAAAACCACAAGCATGGAAAGTGATAGCGATTTCGGGAGTGCACATGGAGAGCGTTAATAAAATCCATACTGCCCAATCAGATATGCCGGTGCGGAACAATGCATACTCGTGCAGCCCTCCTTGAAGGGACCGCCAAGGGTCTGCAGAGTTGTATTATTCAGGGTTATGGTATTGATGTTCATTGTAACTGCCATCAACTGTTAATGGTGTCTTTGACGCGCACTATGGGCTAGAACATGTGCTAGGGACGTATGATATGGTAGGACGAGTAGTCTCCCCTGCGGGCAATAATGATAAAATCCAAGATATTTGTTCCAGAATACAACCTGTTGGCAGCCCAATAATGCTTCATAGTTGCCCAGCAACTATCAGTGTATTGTCCTAAATTTGTGGAGTAGTGACATCGTGAAGTCGTCGAACAGTGAAGATATGAAGTTGTGATACGGGAAAGTTGAGCGTGGGGCAAGCATAATTCCAAGCGAGGAACAACTTGACTTCATCACCTCATCAAGATTCTTGTTTTTACTATGTTTTCGAGCTTGTCATTGGAGACCTCGTAATGCTCTGATTTTGATCAAAATCTAGCATGGTGGGCTCACTGCTTACCGCAGAGCGAGTCGCAGGGTAACATCGCATTATTGACCCCGATAGAGCAGTGCCCTTGCGCCAGGGGTGCCACCCTTCTATCATTCGACGTCCAGCCCGTCTTCGCCTTTTGAGTGTGTTATTCTCATTCGTTACCAAGCCCTTGGGGGTATCGGCAGTCCTAGTGTTACCGATTTGGCGAATATCAATCAATAAGCCGGGCAGGTGAGGCAGCTGCAAACTTCAACGTATAGAATTACCACCTAGCTCAAGATAAGTATAGGAATGAGAGCGGAATATAGTCTAACAATTCGTCCTCATTGGAGTAAGTGTAATGGCACAGTGGTAAAGCTTAACATCTACAAATTAAGCTATAAATCTTCTAGAAATTCAAGGCATGTAGTCAACTACCCGGCGTCATGAGAGCAGTCTATTAAGAATAAGTAACGTGAATAAAAGATATGTACTATCAAGTCTATTAGACTATATTTTAAATTATCTATATTTTAACCGGGTTGTTCGACTAGACTTCTTTATATATTTATTTGTACAGCCAATGAGTTTAAGTATTGGACTGTCTGTAGCATATGCTATGATGAGAGGCACAACTGTGGCGCCTCTGTATATTGTCACTATGAAAGTCTCTTTGCTTCTCAGAACTTTTTGTGCTAGTCACTATGTTTCGTCTTATCACCCGCATAGAAAAGTTATTGTTATGGCGAATAAGTATTTGTTTATCTTTTGCACCAGCCCTAGATTCGGGCAATCAGAGGCTTGGATAGAGTAAAGGCAATTTTTGGAGCAACTGGCATTATCTAGTGTTACCCCCCTACCGTAACGAACCTTATCCCATATACCCATCTCTAACTGGCAATAAGTCACAAGAGTGTGCTCTGGGTGTTATAGATGTGTTTGATAATCGTGGGGCTAGAGTGGATGGTTTAGAAATTTGAAGCCATTGCTTCCTTTCTCTGTATCGTATATACAAGCTTCTCATGGTAAATGTGAAAATTAGTCTGCTGGTATAGCTCAACGGTACGTAAGTGCATACAATATAGCAATTCCCTTAGGTGATAAAAAGGTCTGATCAAGGCATACATTTAAACAAGTCTCAACAAAAGATTCCCCTTCCTCGAAACATTACCCAGATGATTAGTAGTAATCTCCTACCTTTGTTTCAACAAAAGGGTTTCTCTCATATTCATCTAACTAGCCCCAAACCCTCATTCTTGGCTCCAGAATTCATTCATATACCGATATCCAGGGGTGATACTCAGCCCTTAAAACACTAGACATACTTCCCCTTTCTCCAATTCAGTATTCCCATCTGACCGGAGGCAATTGCAACCTCCTTGCCTTCCCCTAAAATCTTGTTGGAAATCGTACTACGCTAACACGAAACAAATTGCTTAGCCACAGCGTACATACTCGCTTAATCAAATGTTTTCCCTCGACGCAAACACTCCAAGTTTTCCAGATCTCTATACACTATTCAAGCTTTATATCTATCCCAAAGATATAAATCACCATGTAAGTTTTATTGTCTTAATTTCTCAAAGTGGTTATGATGCTCTATATTCTGGATTTACGAAATGAGGGAGTATTGAGGTACAAATGATTCGCTAAATTTAGGGGGCAAGGCACGGAATTTGGCGAAAAGGATGTGAACATGTAGCGAATGTATGTGCTGGTAAGACTATATGGGGGTTGGGGGTACCGAGAAGCTTGATAAAGTGAGACTTAATATTTCATGCCAGGTGATGATGACCTGCCCAAGTGGCAGAACAAGGTAAAAGCCTCTAGCTCTAATCTTTTGGTTCCGCGAGCAGAACTTAGAAGTCGAACTCCATTTGAAAGATTGAATGCTGAGTGGGATCAGCCTGTCACAGCCTGTAGTTCTTGATTATCGCTGAAAACATACAGCTATCGTTGCCTGTGCCTTCTGTGTGAGGAATAGTTGTAAGAATTGGATTCAAGGAAAGGACCTGGAGGGGTAGCCTACTAGTCGAGGGCCGATATTCGATTTTCAATACTGGCAGGTCAGTATGTCTCCTAGATGGGCATTCCTGGGCACTAAAAATTAAGGTTACCTTGAAAACCAAATTTGAAAGTGTTCGATCTCGTACTCGGGTTTTCGGTTTGACCGTAACCATCAAGCCTCGGTAGCATAAATAGACAGCAGCCATTATGGGGAGTTTCAGTTCCAATTCTGCTGTATTTACAAGCATGAAGATCCGTAGGGAGACGATGGTATTCTCCCAGGTGAGCTATAATCAGAAGTGAGAAGAACGTAAGTTGTGGTATGCCTCAATTTCATGGCTGTGAAGAGAGTCCTCACGTAATAGAGGCTGAGTCTGAAAGTTCTTGAGTTGCTAGCATACATCAAAATTATGAAGAAGATACTCACCTACTAAAGTTAGAGTTGGCCCCATCACCGCCCTAAAGTGCCAATTAGGTGGTAGAAAGATCGTGTTCGATGATGAGCCCAGTTTCGGTTCCAGCTCCGGTGCAGTTAAAGCATATTGCTTATTAGGTACATAGAAAGGAATGTAGGCTTCGGTGAATCCTTGAGAATGTTACATAAATTCAAAGAAAGGGTTTAGGAAACCACACAATTGGAGTGTAATGTTGGTGAGCGTGGAGGGATGAATGACGTAGTGAAGTGTTGAGAGAGGGATTTATGCAGGCTCGCCGACTGGGTCGTTACCTTCATGGCTGTAGAATGTGAAAGCTCTTGCAAGAGATCGATTTACAAGAATGTCAGGATTAGATGATGGTGTGACTGGCCCGCTAATTTGTTAGTTGGGTGAATATAGAGGTCAGGAAATACCTAGGTTTATGAATCTTTATCGCTTAAGAACTCGAAAGCGGCCCATCGCGAGAGAGAACGCCGATTTTATATTCTCAAGTTTAGAACTCTGTAAACTTAAGAGATGTTGTGAACTCCCCCACTTTCGTTGAAGAATTTAGAAAATGGTTGGTTTTGCACTATCAGCAAGAATTACCTCGAACCTATGGCCTAACAAAAGCTTGGTCTAGTTAATCAAGAGCATAGGATAATAATTGGAGAATGAAAGACCAGGGACTATGGTGTGGTAATTTCCATGTATGTAGATATGAAGGAGCTGGGCTCTGTTGCAGGATGCAGTAGAATTAAGAGATGGGAAGTTCGGTAGTCCTCTTTACAAACGAGAGCCCGTCACTCAATAGGCCGGAGGTGGTGTACATGGAGGAGGATCTCCATATTCCCCAAACTTCATGATATAGCCACACTTCCTCCAATTACCTTAGAATTCTAGACAACACGTTCGACGGTTCCTGCGCCAAGCATTTACAGCGATAATGAGGGCAGGAACACGAAAAACTTAGGGGTATTGTAGTCTTAGAGATAATCTCCACAATGGCGACCTGACCTGGCCCCATCAAGGCTTTCCATAGTTCGACTTGATTCACGCCTGGAACATCATAGTTTCCACCTAACCACGTATCCAAACACTGTCCTCCTCAGCTCTTCGTCCCCCGGATCTTTCTCGAACATAACCTTTTCCATCTTCTCCTCTAGCACTTTCTCAACCTCAAATCCCTTCTCCTTGACGAGGCCAAAGAAAGCCATGTCCTTCTCGTAAAGCCACGGTCGGTAAGGCGTGAAAAAAACCAGTGCTTTTGCGTCTGGAGTTTTAGATAGTGTTGCTTCCATCGTTGCGACGAGCTTTGCGTGCTCTGAGTGGTTGAAGAGAAGATCTGCTAGGATTAGGACATCGAACCTTTCGGTGTTGATGTGTTTTCGTAGAGGCTCTGCGTCAGCACCCCAGCAATATCCTTCAGCAACAATCTTCTTCTCGGCATTGATGTCCAAGGTTGTGTTGTTTAGTTGCGCAGTATCAATATTTTGCCACAGATTGGAAATCAGGTCCGCATCTGGGTAGTCTGTCACGACTACCTTTTGTGCACCGAGGATTGAGCATACAAGACTTGGGACACCAGCCCCGGCACCAAGCTCGAGGACAGTTTTAGACTTGACGAGTGAAGGGTTATTTTCGAGGTAGGTTGAAATTATGCGGCCGGCTTGCCACTACAAAAGGGAGAATATTAGTATCGTTGAAGGGATGTAGTGATACAAAAGAAAATAAAGCCATGAAGAATGAAGGGTAGGCTCCAGAAAGGAGAGACCGCCTATTCTCAAAGATATTGTATTCAAGATAAAAGTAACAATAGGATAAAGGATAAAGTAATAAATACTGGACTATACTTCGAAAGTGAGTAGTATTTTGTCTCAAGTCATCATACCAAATGGTGTCCCCAGAGGGGATTATGCCCCACAAGCCGGAGTGATAGTACTTGACCAGACTGAAGGGTATGCGTCTCGGTTGTAGGTTTCGGAGACGGAGGGTAATAATCGGCAGGTTCAGTAAACATATCACCAACTGTCGTATCCAAATCTGGGTCTCGACTCTCCATCTTGCAAGTGATACCGTTGTGAAAAGAAACACTGATCACATGCCAGAATCCGAAATACAAGAGGAGGTTCTACAACACGAGAAGAAAGGAAGGACCCTTGAGAAAATTAGCCTTTGTTTCGTCGATCTTCGAAAGAGCGGTATGGGGTTTCGGAGAGCGGGCTCACGACTATCAGACGCTAGAGGAAAGACGCCGGTATGACGGCACCGTCTCAGAGTTGATCGGCAAATGCCTGGTAATTTGAGGCTTGAAAAGTTGCAGGAGGGCCTAAAGCTAGGATGTTTCTTACCTGGAGTGAAAAGCTAAATGTGTGCGCTCGTCCGGACAGAAGGTTGCTGCACGAGTCAACTCAACTTTTTTGCGATCTGAAATGTGGGTGTTCTAGATGTTTCAAATTTCATCGTGGAGGTGAAATGTGAAATCGGGATGAGTGAAAATCTCCCGTAGATCGAAGATAAGATTAGATGGATAAATTACCGAGAATCACCCGCTTGTTCTAGAGCCAGCTCTCTGGATGTGTGCATCATGTGACACTAGAGAATATAATTTGTGCTTTTTCGAGGAACATCAACAAAAGCGAGTTGTCATAAATGAGCCATCCCACGTCATGCTTCTCCTGACTTTGTACTCTGAAGCCGCTGTCGGGCAATCCTTGAGTAAGAGCATGGAGTCACCTTCAAGGTATCGGCCGCTGTCCATACATGGTAAGCCGAGGTGTGTGTACCTGTCCCTAAGGTGCTTGTATCATGAGATTGCAAACAACAATTAATCAATTACAATAGTTGGTTCTGTCTTTCTGATACAATCGTAATCCATAGTCATATTGAACTCTGTTATCAATATTGTGTACTACAGTTTAACCATTTATGTTGCTTGAATCAAATGCTGTGCCTGGGAGGCACTGAATCTATCCAACTTGCCCCTCAGTTGGTACAGCATTCTGAAGCCGAAAGCGGATTCACAACGGCAAGTCGCCCTTTCTTTATTATCTGATCTTCTGGAGGCATGTCTCGAATTTTAATGTGCATAGATGAGTTTATATAGATCTTCAAGTCAACAGACGCTTGAAACAACTGGTTCACGTCTAGTCTACCCGGGGTGAATATAGCTTCAACCGAGAGCACGGGCTGAGGTTATCATGGAGGGGTCCTGCAGCAGTGTTGCAGGAGATGTGAGCGCCGCCCTCTGCAGCCAATGAAAACTGCCTCATCCTGCCTGTCTGGGCTCCACATTCACCTTCGTTGCGCCTCTGATTCTTACTGTGATGAACCTGTCCATTCTTCACCTCCCCGCTCTCGCGCCCAACAGATCTTCTTTTATGCATCTTCTGGCAAATGCGCCGAGTCTACGGCAACATTGCGGGGTCCCAGTTTTTGTTTCTGCCGTCCGTTGTGCAACATCCGCCTGAGGATTGGCTGTTAACCTGCCCTCCCACCTGACAACAAGGTAGAGGCGTGGGAAACTCTCATACCACGTTCCGGAGGCTTCTGGATTCCCAAGTCAGGATTCAGGCACCCTGCCCTACTACTCCACACGTTAAAACTCTCTCAAATACGCTCGTCGCTCACGCGTGTTGCTCCCATTACCTCTCCCAAACCCATGGATCCTGTGCCAAACGCAACACAGCCCGATCATTCTAATCCAGGTCCGACACATCGGACTAGAAGCATACAGAGCCGCACGCAGGCGCTTCGATCGCATCGCCAGACGCTCCATTAAACAAGCACGACGTGCCACCACCGAGCCGTCGGGTACAGAAAGTGACCAGGTCTGGAGGACTCCGAGGGCGGACAGAAGAGGCTATTTCGACGTCGAGCCTTGAAAGTGCTGCAACGAACCGACTTGCGCAACCACCCACTTGCTTATCGCGGCATCCAGTCGCTCACTGGACAAGATGCCTTTAATCAATGGAATGAAGATGGCCTGGTGAGTGAATCTCATATAGACGTCGCTTGGCGGAGGATGCACCCGCGACAGGGAGAGCTGAGCCTCAAGTATAATCGGACCACAACCTCTCATGCCCCTCTCTCAACCCCTCACAATGCGTCTCTGCTTTCCCTCACGAAAGGCAGGTGCTGACTTTTTATGATAGTGAGCCATGTATCCGAGGCCACCGATCAACGAAATGTACACACGCCAACGAGAGACTCATGGTGCCCGTACGAAAGCCAGGGCGACCACTTAGTCAATGCCCGCACCCGGGAGGTCAAACGTGTATGTGTGGAAGTGTTACAGCGGCGATACCTCGAAAGCAAACCTGCCATTGCGGCTCGGGGCCTTCTTCATCTACGCCGGCACAATCTCCACAGATTGTTCCTCGAACGGCCAGTAATGCGAGCTCCGAATTACCTTCCCCAACCAAATCTACCTTCAAGGTTCAAAAGGCCACAAGACCCCCATCCGGTGGAAGAAAACAGTCGTTTGATCCTTTAAACTTCGAAAGAATGGACATGAATAGTGTCAATATACTCTCTTACAAGCAACATCAAAACATCTCAATGCCAATATCTTCCCCAGAATCCTTCACATTAACAAATCCAGCTTACTCATACACGGCACAGTATGCCAATATTGAACCTCAGTATACACCAATTTCTATGCAACCTCCTCCACCGGTTATGTATGGGACGAATGGGCCAATGATCGCAACAAACGGATTTGTGAACGGAATGATGCACAAAGAGCCTTGCGTTGTGGAAAGTTCACTTGCGACACCGACAGGTTATATCAATGGAGGCGGCACTACGAGCGGGAACTCGAATGGTGGTGGTTCGTGCTGTGGCACTCAAACGGAAGTGGTCCAGCGAGTCGAACCCAAACCGGTCAAGAATGGTGGATCCTGTTGTGCGCCAAAACCAAAGAGTCATAGTCAAACATCATCAGTCGCCAGTACAAGATCTGAGGTACAGGAACTCAAGGCTAGGTGTGGCTGTCCATCCAAACCGGTGGCTATGAAACAGGAATCTATGTCTAGTAATGGTGTTTCCAACCCCGCCAGTCCAAAAATGCAGCAGCATCAGATATTACCACAGGCTGGCTTGTCCTATGATCCAAATATGTACTCGAATTACATACCACAGCCAACCGTTTTTACCTACCCGCCTACTTATGGCTCTTTCCAAAATCCTCTGCAACCGGAAGCATGGCGACAGGGTATTCGCAGCAACTATGCAAACTCGCAAGGGCCAATACCAATGCCACCTGGAGGATTACCATTCGATTCACCCCGTGTCCCACAAACTATGGATACGATCCACACGTGTACCTGCGGCGATACTTGTCAATGTATTGGCTGTGCTGCGCATCCATACAACGACGCAACCCAAGATTATGTTCGTTCGGCATGGGCATCAATGTCTGCTGAGCAACCAACACCGATGTACTCGAACAATCAGGCTACGCCAACAATGAACGGCCCCACGAACGGATACACGAATGGAGGCACAAATGCGAATGCGAATGCAAACGGGGGGACGAACGGTACGAACGGTATGCATGGCACAAATGGCACAATGCAGGCTCAGAGCTCCGATCTAGTATCGTCACCTACAGCACATACACCATCAAGCAATGCTTCCGCCAACGGAGAGGAGCAGAGTCTTTCAGCGTCCGATTTCTTCTTTGTCAGCTATCCATTTTCTTCAGATGGCTGCGGTGGGGATAATTTAAGTTGTCCTTGCGGAGACGATTGCGAGTGTTTGGGTTGCACGATACATCGACAACCAAATATAGGCTACACATAACGGCGGATTTTTGATATTTTTATTTTTATTTTTTTTTATTTTGCGAATACCTAGGGTGGCTACTTTTAGCATTGACGGAGTTTGGGGTTGCATTCAAGTCAAATGGTTTTTTGGGCGTCCGAGCCGAAGGAATGTATTGTGCGGGATCTCTATAGGGGAAACGGATACATGGATGGATATTGATGACAGCGATGATACAATACGGGGAGATGCTAAATATGGAGACTTGGGAAACACCTAAGGGGGATCAAAATCATTCTGGGTTGGCATTATGATACCCCTTTTTATGCAGGATACGATATCCGCGCTTTTTCTTGTTACCTAGCAAGACACTTTCATAAATCGTGGTGGGTTGACCCAACATGCTTGTTCGTCTAGGCTGAAGTCTCGATTGAATTGAACAGAGAGATAGCAGTTAATTCTTTCCTCGAGGAACGATAGCTAACCAATTCAACTTTGCAATTTGTAAAGGATCGTTTCTGTGCAACGCTTATTCCTACATCTACATTCTCGTTTCCCTTCTAAAACTCCTAACTTCGATTTCAAGCTTAGACACTCTCTACAGGTAGTTAGCACGGGGTGCCTCCTCGCTTAGCTACCCAAGTGACTTCCGGAAATCGTCTACCACAAAGCTCCCCGATCCATAGACTGGTACTCCCGGGTACTATCAAAATCAGCTCGTTCTTTTTGAACTTTTAGGTGCCTATAAATGCGACAGAAGCCATGTTTTCCATAGCACTAGACAACAAAAATTTGAACGACCTTCCCCGACATGGCGCCTACCCGCCCTTCTTGCTTGTTTGCCTCCTTTGCTTTCCCCAATTGTCCTAAATATATCTCTGGGCAGGCTCCGTTTTTAGTAGAGCAAGTGTCATGGGCTGTAGAAGTTCTAATTCTTAGAAATAGGCTAGAACCATTCTTGCCGTCGGGGTTGAGTTTCATTTGTTGCAATTTGTTGCCGTCACCTCTTCCTTCCTCCAAATCCCTATGCTTCTCATGGAAAGAATAGCACGATCTTCAGGCGAGTTTGTTGCTCATACCTACTTTAGTAAGCGGTCGGTTTTTCAAGGCTCGTAAAAACTGTAAGGTTGGAGTTAATTATGCTCAATCAAGACGATAATCCAACGCACCACCACATTAGATGGTTTTGTTTGCTTGCCCATGTGGTTTGAGATTTCTGCTATTTATTCGTCCTGTGGGCAGTTTTGACCATAGAATTATCCTCATAGCTGAGTGGGAGCTCAGAAAGGATCGCAAGTTTTGGGACCAAAGAGTATTAGATATGAAATACGGTCGAATTTTGTACCATTCGGTTTATTTCACCACCATCAGGTGTACCTTCGAAATCTTCTAAGTCTAAATTCCAACCTCACCCTTGTGGTTGAGGACCAGAATACATCCTCTCATCCTTGACGTTTTCATCCGGGCATCATCAAGATATCACTACCTGTCAAATCCAGGGCATGCGCCATACTGCTGCCCCAAAGGTTTATACTAACTTTAGATTTTTGCCCTTGCAGTGCATGAAGTATTAATAGGAGCAAGATGGGGTTTGTATGGCATCACAACTAGGAAAAGAAGGGTATTCGAGGTTTGTTTTGATTTCGAAATTAGGGGAGGACAATTGTATTTATTTAGGATAGATTTCGAGGAGGATAGGGAAGACGAGGAGCTAGGATCAAGAAATTATTCCTAAAATCCTTTCTGTCGCTAGAATATGCACATACAACTGTTAGAAATAAACGTCTAAACCGAGTTTCGTTCTGCTATATAATTTGCTAAATGCAGGTCGTGGTCATTGGATACTGCTTTTTAACGTGTCAACTTAGTCGAGACTTTATGGTGTCTAACCCATGATTTCGGAGGTAGAATGCCGTATAGAAAATATAAGCATGAGTGTGAGTATTATTTCCTTGCAAGCCCCAGAACTATAAGCTAATTTGGGGGAGTGGAAAGAAGGAACAAACTATGTAGTAGATAAACTTGATAACTCTTCTGCCAATAACCCTTATCTGTGCCCCTAAAGCCTGTCTTAGGAGGTACATTTAATTTCAGCTTCTGCTTTTTTGTTATAGCTACAAGCTCCCCAATATATTGATCTTCCTCATTGTATGTTGATAAATGTGTGGTGGCATCCCAAATTCTCTCTAACTTGGACCATGTCACGAATGGAGAAGTTCCGTATAGCCCCATTCCTTTTCCCTTATAGATATCTCAAATTACTGAGCCTTATTCTATTTCTGAGCTGTAATGATGTCGCTGTCACATGTAACTTTCATTCAAGGAACTCTTGCTCTCCAAAGTATTGCAAAGAGTTGGTCCTATCTAAATTCTCTACATTTATTACTCTTTCTTCATACTGGGTTCCACCCTTGCCTTTGACTCCCAACCTTCCTATAGATGATCTTCTATTTCGTCCATTATTATCCTAATCGGAAAATTCTGTCCGTAATTGACATAATGGTTATCGAATTTGTGTGAAGACTTTCGTCTTTGCTTCTCCGCAACCTCGCTTAACCCCATATTTCTCTTTTCTCCACACTTTACTTTTCTTTTCCTCGTGTCTCAGAGACGGCAACATCACATGCAGGATGTAGGTCAACCGACCCATACCCTGGACCCTCAGCAGACCCTCACTAAGGCCTATTTGAGTAATTTTTTCATTTTTATTTTTAAAAGGGTCAGCTCAGCTACAATATCTCCACTTAGGTCAGGTAAGGTAGAAATATTTTCATATTTCAACATACATTTCTTTTACACATTTCTTTCATTTTCCTCCTTCTATGACACGTGCGTGCCCCCGACCCCCCCAAGGGAATATATACACAGCAAATCGTTATATTAACAAGTTGTACTTACACTACTCCAGGTAGTCTATTGTAACTCTATAAATACAGCACTTAACTAGCCTGTAAAGAGGATAAAGATTCATTCTACCTCTAAAACTACATATAATATTATTACTTATTAACCTAACCATCTTATAACTATACTAATATGACATATCTTTCAGGGCCCGGGAGGCCTGGCAGTAGGTTAGAGTTGTAGAGGGTGAAAATAATAAATCGCACGAAGGTTAACTTGCACAAGAAAATATTTTCTAAGCGATATCACATGATAGGGTCTGCTAAGATTGACGTCGAGGTCAGTTGACCTGTAGTCTCATCACATGTCAAATCGCCCTTTCACCACTGTCTCACAAATTTTTGCTGTTGTGAGACATGTCTGTTGTTGGGGTTGCGGACTTAACTCGGACAATCGTGAAGTTGAGAGGTGGTGCTTCGCTAAAGTCAGAGAAGGGGATGTTTCAGTTCGGAAAGGCATTGAATTTGAACAGACAGGAGAGGTAGAGAATAAATGTATTTATATAGTAGTGCAGTGACGAAAGCTATATACCATTTTCCTGCTGTGTTCGGGAACGGATGCTGAGATACATAAATTTATTCAAGACCTGGAAGAGGAATATTATTCTGGGTAGCGCAAGACACCCCCAGGGTTGTAGAATCAAATAGGCAAGAAGTTGCATCAATAAAGGTCTCAAAATTTCGGATAGCTATAAAAAGCAGGAATTCTCACGGTATCTTTTCTTCGTACGATTGACTGCTAGTACTGCAGGACCGAATATGCGCAGTGGGAAATTTATATTATGCTATTTACGATACGGATCAGTAAATTCTAACCTGAGATGCGAGACTTTAAATTAAGAAAATAAAGTTGTCATGTATAGTTTTTGTTGCTTTGTATGATAGAGTTCTAAATCTCAATGGTATACACTTCAATCTTGAATTTAAGTTAGTAAAGAGATATAAGAGTAGAAATGTGTTATTAGAGAATTAGGAAGAGGTGTTTCTTTTAAAATTTGCAGCACCACTACTCTATCTACTCCCTATTTCAACCTAAGTAATTAACAAGCCCTCTGTTCCCCCAAGCACCATCCACCATACCTGTATTATCTCTCCTTATTCCTACACTCCGGTATAAAATCCTCATATTCACATTTCCTAACATCATACTTCAACTCACCCAAAAAGGCAGAGCTCAACTGGAACACTTGTACGATTTTCAAACCCTAAAGTTTCTCTTCTATCATCTCATGATTTGAACTAGATTTTTATGTTTGAGTTAGTGTTGTTAAATGAGATTCACGCTCCTTTGAAGTCGTGAAGTTTTATTGAGTCAAGTTCAAATGATAGAACCTCAATCACAATAAGGTTGGTTTGGAGGCCAACAAACAGAATGAGGATTGAATTTGAGTAGATACGGTGCGAATTACCTTGAAGCTACCTGAACTTGTCGATGACTTTGAGTTTTGAAGAAGATTATTTGCACGAATTACCAAAGCGTTTGTGAACTTAATAAGTACACTAGAGAAGTTTGAGAAAGTCAATTTGATGTTGAAAGCCACACAAGCAACACTAAATGTCTAAATTTATGTCTCAGGCTCTTTAAATTTTACCAGCAATGGCCTGTAGTGTAGTTGCGCCAGCCAGGGCAGCCATTCTAGCATACTGCTTTAGCAGATTAGTTGCACTCAATCCACCCTTCCGGAGCTTCATGAAGCTAACAATAGTAGCAAATAAAGCGATGCCCCTGACTAAGTTTGCTGCTCGCTTTTTGAATAAGCCTTTGCTCGTGTACTGGATATCCCAGTCACTCCATGTCGGGAATGTGCATCGCCACCAGAAGTTAAACTGCGACCATCTAAAATGCGCCTGTTAGTCGACGATTGGGAGCGGGGATAGAGAAACTTACGGGTAAGTGGTACTATTCCAGCCTTCGGCGGTCTTGTACCAACTTCTGCAACCAGGATCATTCCAGATGGTCTTTTTCAAAGCAGTTTGTACATCTCGCGCCCACTTTACCTCTGCCTCTTTCTTCACCTCAACTGTTTTCACATCCCCCTCCAATATCGGCTTGATGAATTTCAAAGCCAATGTACACATATTCTCGGAGGCTAAAATCACGCTCGTGTGACCGGTGGCAGTGTTCGGTCCAAAAATGGTGAAGAAATTTGGGAAACTATCTAGAGCCGTGCCATTGTACTAGATTACGCAGGAGTCAGTAACTGCCAAATGGTGGTTTCGAGAGAAAATCACGAGTCGCTCTAGAATAGGATAGGGGTTTATCCCCATTTACTTACCATCTGCGGACCTCCGCGTTCAGCCCAAATTTCTGGAATTTTAACCCCTCCGCGACCAGTAATATCTAGTGGATGTAGCCATTGCGTTGTTTCGAAACCATTTGCGAGAATTATCACATCCGCGGGAAGTGTTACTTCTCCATCTGGGACTTTACTAGCGGTGTTTTTAGGATCTGGGTAAGTGCGGCCTGGACCTAAAGTAACTGATTTGGCAGAGATGCTTGTTAGTGGCATTGTGGTCAACTCCAATGCCGGGTCGTTGAGAGCTGGGAACCACGTATCATCTGCGATACGCCGTTTGCAACCTAGGCCGTAATTTGGAGTGAGCATTTCGTGGTACTTTTCTGGAACAGTAGCCTTCATGTGGTCCAGCAACTTCTTTTCTACCGAAGCACGGAATTTAGCATTCTTCGGCTCGGTGCCAAACAATTTCCAGTCAGCCTACATATTTGTTAGCAACGAACGTTTGATGTACTCGAATAGTAGAGTTTCTCCAAATTGGTCTTGAGAAATACACACCTCTGTTGCAGCAACCACAGAATAACGAATGAATTTCGCAAATCCTGGAACATTGTTGCAAAGCCAAGGACCCTTTTCTTCCCAACCTTTATTTCCCAAAGGCGGTATTTCTCTTGGTACCACCCACGGCGGAGATCGCATGACCTGTGTTACAGATCTAGCTTTGTACTCCTTGGTCAGGTAGGGGACGAATTGTGCTGCGCTACATCCAGTGCCGACAACAATTACATCCTTATCCTTCAGATCGATGTCGTGTCTCCATCTTGCTGAGTGGAATATTTGTCCTTCGAACTGGTCCTTCCCCGGAATAGTATCTGGCCATATCTTGGGCTCAACTAGTCCACCAACACCACTCACCACTACCTTTGCTCGGATGATCTCTTGAGCAACGTAGACAGCACTTGGGCCTTCTTTTTTGATCTTTTGGGCTCGGTCGTATTCGCTGAGATCTCCAACACCAGTCACTAAATGCTGTAGCTTGATTTCCCATAATTGTTCTGCCTCTAGCCACTTGCACTCTCTGACATCAGTGTTGAGTTGGATTTTGTCCACTAAACCATACTTATTGCAAACATCTTGAAGGTAAGCTGCAATTTCAGGACCCTTGGGGTAGAAGGTAGTCCAGTTGGGGTTCTGGCAGAAGGAGAAGCTATAGAATGCTGCTGGAACATCACACGCAACACCAGGGTACCTGTTGATCCACCAAGTTCCGCCAATTCCAGATTGGCGTTCGAAGATTCGAAATTGATCAAATCCAAGCTCCTCCTTTAACCGACAACCCATGGCAATGCAACTTTCTCCTGCCCCGATAAGGACGACCTATGTGATATTAACATCAGTCCTCTGCTCTTGTAAGCTCTGATGACAAGGCATAACAATGAAGAGAAACCAGACTCCCCAGAAACGGATATATTATAGGCTACATGATTTCTGCTTTGGAAAAACTCACTGGATAGTACGTGTAGCCATTGCCATCATAGCCATCCACCTTGCAGATACTCTTGCCGCCCATCTTTGTCATATGTCTATTATGAAACAAATTAGTGGTTGGTGGACAATAATCAGGCGAGACTTACCTAGGTACAGTAAATTATCAAGAGAAAGCGCGATATCCTTTTAATACAGTTTGATATCAGAAAATGATCGTTGAGGAAGGTTGCAAGTTCCAGATTAACATCAGCGCTAAAGACTCCTTTGACACCTTCCAACTTAGCTTGCACCACTCGTATTGACCAGGATATTAGCCGGATGCGTGTTCGTTGAAGGAAAGAGCTGGAAGGAAATAGGAAATGACGGAAAGGGATTCCACTCTTAATAATTGATGTAATCTGCTATGACTTTATGTCGTCCCCGCAGCTTCGGGTGTGTAACGCGTTTTGTTGCATCAACGGGCAGCACAAGTACTTATAAGCCGAGGTCAAGCTCGAGTCAGGTCATTGAATACCCCTTTTAGGAGAGCTGTTGGGGAAAGAGAGAAGGAATGCCGAAGCCTGCATGAGTGCCCAGGGGGACATTGCGGGGATTGTGGGGAAAGCTCCGGGAAGCTTCCGCACAATTGCGACGATATCAAATGCTTCAAGCTACTCTGGGTAGATATTTTTAGCTGTTGGCTGCTAGAGGCTTTTTTTAAAGTTGTTGTGGAGGTTATAGGATATTGTGGTGCTTCTCTGTTGAGATAACTGTTGGGTGCTGCAAGATATCGGGCGGCTTCCGGAGCTTCCTATTTCCCTATCAAAAAAGTGCTGCTCTTCCCTCAATCTCTTTACTCTTATACTCCACATCATGTTCACGACAATCAAACGCGCCTCAAGGACATCAAAAGATACAAACCTTACGTTTATTTATTCTAGCTTTGGAATTCATACACTTTCCCAACCTGACACGATTATTAGTAATCTTGAGGCCGTGGACGTGGAAGAATTTCGATCCAGAGCCTTTCTTCCGAAGAGACCAATCCTAATAACGACCAGACGAGAAGGTAGCCCGAACTCTGTAAATTCTCGATCATCCGAATTCTCGATCCCTGCTGCAGACAAATGGTTCGACGGTAATACGGTGGAGAATGAGCCTCTCCGGAAACACCGAGGGCGCCTTCCATCACAATATCTATCACGGTTCCGCGACACCATCCTGCCCTACGAGTTCATTCTCGATTCGCACGCACAGAGCACACACAATGAGTATGGAGGGGAATTGAGCGTGGTGTTACAATCGTTATTGAAAGAATATCCAGATCATAGCTTCCATAGATTTAACGCCCCGTTGTCTCTTTTCCTCGAAGCTTGCCAGCATTATCCTCGTCTGCCAAAGCTGTATATTGCACAAGCTCAAATTGCGGATTTGCCTAAAGAGCTGCAGGATGATCTACAGACCCCAAAGATTGTGAAGCAAGCTGGGAAAGGAGATATTTATGACGCGAATATATGGATGGGGATCCCGCCTACCTACACACCATTACATCGAGATCCGAACCCAAATTTATTTGTACAATTGTCAAGTAGCAAATTCATAAGGCTCTTTGAGCCGGGCTTAGGGAGGTCTATTTTTTGGAATGTGCAACAACAAATCGGCCAGAACTCCTCTTCCACTTTTCGAGGAGAAGAAATGATGGAAGGGCCCGAAAGAGATGCATTGGACATGGCAGTTTGGGGACGAAATGTACCACCCGAGGGGGTTGAAGTCATATTAGCACCAGGAGATGCGCTATTCATTCCCCAAGGATGGTGGCATAGCATTAAGAGTGTTGGGGAGGATATCAATGCCTCTGTAAATTGGTGGTTCCGTTGAATCTGCATCAAAACCCATCCGACCACTTTCGCCTCTGCAAAGGCTTCCTAATCTTTATTCTGAGTACCTGCCGCTAATTCTGCAGCTCTTCGCGCCTTTTCATCTGCCATACGCTTGAACAAGCTCAGATCCAATGGTATCCTATCACCCATCCACGTCGCACGCTGTGTATGATCTCTCTCCTGCTCATCGTGTTCACCTGTTTCTGAATTCACGGTATTCGGATGCACCAGGACACTCAGCGGCCCTCTATATATGACCAGCCATGGAATGAAAGCGCCGAATTGTGCAGGTGTGAAGAGGTTGACTTCGAACATTGCGACGGGATGGGGGCCAATCGGCTCTTCCCAGAACTTGTAGATGCGAAGTTCAGGGACTAAACACAGGTCCAGTTAGCTGGGAGGCATGATCGAAGATAACTGCTAGATTCGATTTTGAGGGCGATGAGGCTGGCAGGGAGTGTGAACAACAGCATGCAAGGTTTCGGAAGCTACATACATTCCCGACGAATCCTTTCCCAAAGTTCGCGTGCATATTGAACCTGTTTCGCATTCTTCTGGAAATAATATATGTGGATATCGCTATTCGAGAATATGTTAGACTCTTTGCTATTACGGAAAGGGAAGGATTACGACGAACAAGGCTCCCCGTATACCATTATCTAGAGGCTCACAGAACTTTTCGTAGCTTTTGCTCAATACACCCGTCTGCGGATTCAGGTAGGACTTTCCATCAGCAGCTTTCTCATCTGGCAGAGATGGTAAATTCTCATAGCCAGCCAACGGTGATGTATACGAGTACAGTGAGGGGTCCGCCATTTTCGTTCTTTAGAAATTTGTTCAACTTAAAAATTGAAAATATTTGTTCAGCTTAAATGGTACTGGCTTGGTAATGAGGGAAACAAAAGTGGACAAGGCTGACGGTGAAACAGGCCGAATGATGCGATCGCGGGGTCGTTGTTGTGCGAGGCTACTTCCCCGCATTGGTGATCCCCCGCGGCTCCCTCAATTTTTGTCAGCTATTGAAAGGAATTGGAAATCCTGAGATTGGCGTACATTCATCGCCCTTCAATTTCCAAAGAACCATCGGCTTGCCTCTAGCCTCTTTTTCCGAACACAATCGCTTCGACTCTCTCCATTTTAGTGCTCCAAAGCTCACGTGCCTGGCTGCATGCGAGAGAGAGCAACCAGCTGTACCTGTAGTTGAATGGTACAAGGACTCGAGGAGCTGAACTCACGCCACAGTCAGTACCTTTATAAATCAGCCAAACAGACTTGCAAACAGAATGGGTATTCGGCCCGGTTTTGAGAATATAGTACAGTGCGTAGAGCTGATGTCGAAATCTCTCTACCGTTGTAAGGATGGCGTATGTTACGTTGTACCATATCTCATGATAGTGCTCTCAAAATACCTCGTATATGTATTATACAGTACAGCAAAGTCCAGTATTAGATTTCTACATCGCATCACAAAGATATCTCATATGCTTTCACCGCCAGTCATGGGAAGGGAGGATTACCAAAGAAACACCTACTTTGGGCCAATCTCCATTATCACGAACCAAAGTCGCAGTCAACAACTGCATCACCCTATGAACACGAACTAAAAGCCCGAAAGACGTTAATTATGCACCGCTTTTACTGAGTAGGCTCATGTTAGTGATGTCTCCAGAGAGCTGACTGCATTTCAAATCACAAGAAACCCTTACTGTATTGCGAGAACTGACTGTTTGTCTTTGAGAAGTCTTGTCTCGGGTAACCATCACCAACCATAATTTATGGCCCGTACTTAGTTACGTCTCGTCTCACGTCACCCACTAAGCCTTTGCGCTGCCCGCGGGGTGATTTGGTGGAGTAAGATATGCCTTCCGCCCCCTAATATGAGCGTCACACAAAATTCACTATTTTCTGGCTTTCCGTCTCTCGTCCCGATTAGTCAACGAAACACAAAACATAGGCTTACTATGCAGTACCAGGTGCAAAATAGTTTCTGGGACAAAGTCCAAAATTAGTGAAACAGATGAAGATTTGTAATGGGCTATTTATGCAACTTGGCACAACCTCTGACAGCAATCTACGTTTGAAATTTTGATCATCATCGCTAGGACTAGAAACATACGAAAGAGAAAGCTTAGCTGCAGGTTATGTTGGTGCTTACCTCGAACTGCTCGATTTGGCTACATACGGAAGGAGTGATCCAAGAATCAGCGTCAAGAAATTATCTTGATAAGTTCTCAGCCTCCACGGGAGTAGGTCCGAAGTTCGAAGCCTAGTGGCTTGTATTCCGCAAGATGAGGATCTGGTAAAGCCTCTGAGTTCAAGCCTCTGAGTTCAAGCCTCTCAGTTCAAGCCACTTGGCGCACGCTTTAGGCCTGTATTTACAAAAACACCTCGCTTGTCGTACACGAGTAATTGCCACGAGTATACCCCAGAGGAAATCTGATGGGTAATTTCCAATGCCCCATGGGATTCTCTCAGATCTTGGCTCTCGTGTGAGTTTTGGGGACCGCCACGGCGTAAGCCGGTAAGTGCATTGAACCCAGCCGGTTGTGCTTCGGCCCGCCCGCGACTATGAGTTCAGTATGCGTGGCCCCCATGTGGCAGCCAAAAGGTCTTTCACACCGCCCAAATGCAGTTGATACAGAGCGGAATATGATACAGTCGATATCAGTATCATGCGATGCAAATCTCTCGAGCTCTCATTTTCCGAGTGGTTAAGGGGGCTCTTGACCATCCAGTGAGGTCTCTTATCGCCGGAAGTTTGCAGGGAAAAGTGGATTCCGGGCAGACATGCCGCCAGTCCATGCTAGCAAACGTTCAATGCGGCGTCTGCACCCCCTAACGTTGACATGTCACCCCCTTTTCAAGTTGCAAAACATGCCTAACTCTATTCTTTGGGGAGGAGACATTATTGGATCCAACAGAGTGTTTCGAGACTGGATTATACCGTAACTTTCAAATTTTCCAAAAGGATTGCGTCGCCCACTGTTTTCATGATTACAGTAGTATGCTGTACTCGTTATTTTTATGCTAGACGGGCCTAATTAGCAACGTATCAAATCGGGACAAGGGCTTGTGCCAGTCATGCCAACTCACGAAGGGGGTGGGAAATGGAAAAGAGACGACTTTCGTGAAGTGATGAGCGAGAGACGAGGTTCCAGTACTGATTTTGCGGGTGTGCTATTTATGAACAGAATCAACGTCCATTACAAAGATTCTTTGTCAGGCGGGTCCTATGCAAGATTCCTTGTCACTACCTTGTCGCTACCCTCGAATTGCAGGACGCTTTCTCCGGGTTCCAGCCAGCCAACACCTTCACGGCGGGGATGCCCTAATAACATTGTTCATGTGCTGGCATAGTGTGTGCCTCTAGCCATTCTACCAGCCAATTGACTGTTGTAGACTGCATCTGACGTTAGAAAGAAAATGTCGGCGCCAGAAGTGCTGTGTAGCATCGAGAGCACCGTATATTTGCAGGGTTCTTACTGCAGATGGATTACGGAAGGACTCAGGCTCTTGGCCTATTTCAGCCCTACCGACCGGAGAGGAGGCTCTCATAGGCTCAATAAGCTTGAAGTACCCGCTGTACTCGCCAAGGAGGCCTGTGCTACGATAGCCCAAAACTCTGAATTAACCTTTACTTTATTATTTTTCCTTGATTGGGAACACCTTCAGTCCCCCCACTAGTTTTGAACAACCAAAACCTAATCGATGGCATCCCTTTGAAGCTCTGATGCCCGCTACCCGCCATATTCGTGTTCGTTACGGATTCTCCACGAACGAGAGGAGCAGGCAGCACTCCGCACATAGTGGAGTGAACGACCCATGATGTATCAACCACACTCGGACCTGGTTTGTCGTCTTTGATAATATCCTCAGTCTCCTCAATGAGATCATCTCTAGAAGATCGTACCGGTTTCCAGGAATCTCAATTGAGGTCTGACAGTAAATCCCGAGCTGATGGCATCTCCGACTTTGCAAACCAAAACCCCGGACAAATGGCGTCTAAAGAACGCACCAGCCACATCTGCCATGTGCTTTGATGTGACAAGGGCTATACTAGCGCGCAGGCTTCGCCTCCAAAACACCGAGGTCAGCCAGGTTGCAGGGCGGAACTCACCCAATATGCGCACACGTGACCTGTCGTATATTTAACCAATTACTGAAGCGAATTCATGCAACCACGGAGCTTCCTATCCAATGCTGCAGTAGTGACAAGTTGACAACAAGTAGGCGTCACAAGCAGAATACAACTTGTGGAGCTCTAAGCATGGTATGACCTGAGAGGTGCATTCATTACACTTTGAACTACTTTTGATCTTCTATCCTAACTGGAGCTGGGAGTCCAGGCTGCCGGGGACTAGATGCTGGAGACTGGGCACTGGGGGCGGGAATACAGTAGTTTCTACTTTCTATGGGGCCCTCATTTACGCCCAAGGAAGCTCCGACATATCAGACGAAAACAGCCGCCCGCATGTTCCTCTTTTCGGATGGGGCGAAAGATCAGGGCAGGGCTGGTATGCATCTGGGGACTCTGATTACCAGCAGACAGAGCTCTCTCGGGAACTTCTCCTCGAATCACTAGCCACAACTTTACCGCCCCCGGTGAGTTATGATTCGATAATATGGGTAGCACATGGTTGCAACTTCCACAGGGGCAGGTGCTCAGCCATAAAGAAGCTCTCATGCAGCCTTACACTCTCACATCTGAGGCAGGAGGATGCTGCGCGAGATTCCAATCCTAGCATTTCACGACACAGCGTTGATATCTGGGGATCGCTGCAGGGGATTGACACACCGCACGAGGTGTTTAAAGTAAGGTTAGACGTGGTGATGCTAAGCCGTTCTTCGATCTCGGCACCACCGACACAGACCATTGTTCCTTTGAACTTTTTTGATCCATGGTTCTCAATCCTATACATATCAACCTCATCTTTTCGAAAACATTAACCATGACATCTTCAACATTTGTACTGTCGACACCATTTGATACCGATCTCTTCATCAAACATATTCCGAAATCGACACCGATCGACAGGTTCCCAGATTTTAGTAAGTCTTACTTACATCAAACTAATTTAGCCAGCACCTTCGTCTTACTCCTGTCTCTTTAGGTAGCATCATCGACATGAATCCATCACAACAGCCTAACCCATCGTATCTAACACCAAAATCACAATTGCCTACTGAATTGTATCGAAGACCGTCCCTCGAGCGTGATAAAAAACCCGGGAAAAGGGGAAGGGCAAGTAAACCAAAAGTCAAGTCAGGGTGTATCACTTGTAAGGTAAGCTCGTAAAGTCCATCGTAGACACATTGTCTTGTCATCGAGCTAAAGTTGAGTGCTAACATTTTCAGACTCGACGTGTAAAATGTGACGAAGTAAGTTATCCAAGGCACACCTCCATGGCCATCCATGATCCCCTGGCAAGATAGTCACGCGTACCTGCATTACCTTTAAGTTTTTTTCAAGCACGGCAAATACACTACACCTTTACTGTCATTGATACTAACCTCTTCAAAGACAAAACCCCAATGTCTACGATGTCAAAAATTTGGTAGAGTGTGTGATGGATATGCGCCAGAGCCAGTTCGCGCCCGAAGTTTAAGCCAACTTCAGCCACGAGTTCCATCAGTGGGTTTATATAATCCAAATGTTGCAATCCACGACACCGAAGACGAGAGCCGATACTTCAAAGTATTCTCGGAACGAACAGCATATGAGCTTTCCGGTCTTTTAGATGGCACAATAGGCAGCAGCTTCTGGACTCGAATTGTACTACAAGAAAGTCACAATGTCAGTTCGATACGGCATGCTGTGATCGCAATTGGGGCTCTCAGCAAGGCTTTAGAAAGTGCGCCAAAACCAAACCTTAAGGTTAATGTCATCCAAGACATTGAGCAAAGACACCATGAGCAAGCAGTCCTTCAACACTTAAAAGGAATCAAGGCTCTGAACCAGTATATATCATCAACACACGCACCTCAACTCAGAAATGCACTCATCACCTGTTTATTATTTATTTGTTTCGAGACATTTCAAGGCGGAATTGCATCATGCATTCAACAGACATATGGAGGATTGAAAATGCTCAGAAGTTATTATACTGGAACTCGTCGATCCAGATCAGACACCCGATCCTCGTCAAATATGTTGGAAACTTTCTCCATGTCGACGAAGTTGAAGAGGGTTTTACAAACTCAACTAGGTTGTGAGAATATCCTCAATGACAGAGTTATTGCTTCACACGTGGAGGAATATCTCAGTACACTCATTGAGGGCCCAAAGCCAGAATTCCAACTCGAGATTCCATCACCAGAGCAGATTTCGTTCGACTTTGATCCGGATCTCTTCGAATACTCCCCCTCCGATGATGCTCACTCGGACCAAGGACTTCCTGTACCCAGCTCTAGTCTCCAGCGACGCCAAACAATTTCTGTCTACACACCGCGAGAATACTTGAACGCTTTGCCAAGCAATGCGCCTGCTAGCCCCAACTGGCAGCCATCTTCACATCAATTTCTAACGACAAATTGGGATCATAGTCAAGATCCTTCCAGAAGATCAAGCTATTCAACACCTATTCCATCCTCTCCGCTCTCTCACACACCACCTCCAGCTTCGCCGTCTGGCGCCGTTCCATCATTGAATGTTCCGTCGATAGTCCAGCCTCGTTCGATCGTATCCCGAACTCCTACTCCACCACTACTTCAAAGCGATCTCGTCATCGAAGACATCATCATTCAAATTTTTGCGAGACTGGAAGGCCCAGCTCTTTTCTTCGGCTGTGTTCCAGCCATACCACCATTGGTCTGGGACATTCATAAAGCTCATCACATTCCCATTCCGAGCTCTTTCACAAGTTTTCATATCGCTCACCTCTGCTGGGACTTTCTCATGGACCGAGCACTATCTTTTGTCAGACGGACACTCTTCAATCGAAATTTCTTACCAGAAGCATGCGACTCACCCGCTTCAGTCACACGTCAACTTGCCTCGTGGAAGAACCAGCTTGCAGCTTTTGAGATAGCCTTTCAACCAATTTTGGACAGCGCGTTTACGCCGAATGGACTGGTCACAAATCCAGCAGCTCTACACATCTCCCTGTATCAAAAGCTCACTACTGTTATGCTAGCCAATATCACAGATGACTCTGAAATGGTTTACGATTCACTTCTTCCTGAATTTCGATATATGGTTCGGACCTGCGAAATTCTCATCATTTCAGAAGAACAAACTCGATTACCACGAAATAGGCGCTTTAGTTTCGATATTGGCATTATTCCACCTCTTCAGGTTGTGGCAACGAAGTGCAGAGACCCGATACTGAGGCGTGAAGCCGTAGACTTACTGTTTTCGAACCCGAGACAGGAAGGCATGTGGGACAGTGTTCTAAGTGCGCGACTTGGGAGGTGGATTATTGCTTGTGAAGAAGATGGCTTACCTGCTCCACGTCTTCCTACAAAAGACTCGTTGATGCCAGGATTGTGGGCCAGCGGTGCCACCTACGATGATCCACTTGCAAATCAAAGCCCAGTATTACTATCACGCACCAGCACATGGGGCAGCTCGGATAGTATCTCGGCGACTGCTGATATAGCAGCATTAGGTGTAGACGACTTCAATTTCGGGGATAGAAATGATGTGGATGGCAATATAGAATTTACGAGCAACTTTTTAGACCCCATGTTGAGAGACGAGGGAACGACGTACAATGACAAAGGGAAAGGGGTTTCAAATGATGTATGGATTATTCCTGCAGAAAACAGATTTCAGCTCAAGGTTGTGGATTCTCGCTTTGCAGAGAAGTACATTATGGTTAGATGCCAGAAAGCCATCGCAGGGTCGGACGGGACAAGGGAGGAAAGAGAGACGACAATTGCCTGGTAGGATCGAAATTGTGATGAGAGAAATGAGTATGATGGATTGGATCTCATGCATTTAGTGTTTATGCAGTACGACATTGGGAGGAGTCTGGCGATGTATACCCTAGAATTTTCTTTTCCATGTTTGTTTGGAATTTTTGCGCCGAAAGAATGTAGTATTAGACCAGGATTTGATTTGACACACCCGAGTAAAATTAAAATTACAATAATCTGCACTCTGGCATTTTAGGCATTACTGTTGGTATTTTTCAGGGCTGAGTTTCGAAAGGGGTCTCTTGTCATCCAGGGGGGATTATCACGTGCGCCCTAGACTAGCCGAACCTTCGATGATTGTGTGAGGGAGTCGCGACCCAAGGGCAGCCACGTTCAACGCCAACTTGGAACTTCTGCGTGGCTTCATCAATCATACATGACACACGGATTTCACTACATATTCACAGGTCCCTTTTCTCTCTGAATATCCCGTTGCCATCTCTACTATTTTCCAACTCCTCCACCATTTTGTGCCCCTCTTTCGATATCAAGACACACAATCCCCGATTCTACATCTACCTTCGCCCGCAAAGCGCAACAAAATTTCAAGCTCGTGTGTTACTACCTCTTGAGCATCCATCTTCCTAAGCGCGAAAGACGCGCATATTCTCCTGCGTTTGGTCAAGGCTGCAGGGTCTGAATCTCGACTAGGCTTGTCGCGCATACAGCCCCTCATTCAACAGACCGCACACTTCGAAACCACAAAATTTCGATTCGCGAACCAGACCACTAATACCAATACATTCTCCTCGTACACCTACAGACAGGCAGCTGCACATCTGCGAACCTATAAAACACAAGAGTGGAACGACAACTGAGCTACTAGAGGTTTTCATTAGACCGCGCATCGGAGTCACCAGTTAAGCCTTGTCTGCTGCCACCTTGGATTCCGCGAGCACAATGTCTTCCTCCTCCGGTACGCCGGAGTCATGGATATCGTCATTTTGCTCACTACTAGGACATGAGTATTTTGCGGAGATATCGGAGGATTTTATAGAAGATGATTTCAATCTTACGGGTCTGCAGACCCAAGTTGCTATGTATAAGGAGGCTTTAGAAGTATGTTTTGCGCAAATAGGCATTTATCACGGTCACTAATACCCGGCAGATGATTCTAGATGTCGAGCCAGAAGATGAGGAAGATGAGGAGGAGGATGAGGAGGAAGACGAGGGTGATGAGTCGATTGAAGGGGAGGAGCGCACAAATCGAAGAGTAGCATCCGAACGGCGACATCACCGCATGGCTTCCGACCTCTCAATCATTGAATCTTCCGCCGAAATGCTCTACGGCCTCATCCACCAGCGCTTTATCTGCTCCCGCGCAGGAATTCAGCAAATGTCAGAAAAATACGAGCTAGGTCATTTCGGCGTCTGCCCGAGGACATTTTGTGATGGGTGCCGCACATTACCAGTAGGTCTATCCGACGTGCCGGGCGAAGATACCGTGAAGCTATTCTGTCCTTCCTGCCTAGATGTTTACGTTCCGCCGAACTCTCGGTTTCAAACCGTTGATGGAGCGTTCTTCGGCCGAACGTTTGGCGCACTATTCCTTCTTACATTTCCGGATTATGACATCAGCAAAAAGGGTGCAGAAACACTCGGCGGAAGCCACAGTCGCGGCGGTGGAGCATCTGCTAATAGCGATGGCGAAGAAAAAGAAAAGATCAACGGCATGAACGTTACGAATCTAGGCCCGGGGCTCGGCAGAGGGAAGATGTACGAACCGAAAATATACGGATTTAAGGTTTCCGAACGGGCACGAAGCGGACCACGAATGGCATGGTTACGAAATCGACCTCTCAACATCCGAGAACTGGATGAAGCAGCGATATACGGTGGGCAAGACGAGAGCGATGACGATCCTGGAGTTAACGGTGTACGGACGCAGCCGCGACAGACGATAGCGGGATCGAGGAAGGCACAGAGGCGGGCAAACGGTGGGAGTCCTATGTCTATTGAAGCCAATGGAGAATATGTTGGCTAAAACTTGTTTCACACAGACAGTATTTAATCATTAGATTGGCGTTCCAAGGCGAAAACTTTATATAGGGCTAGTCGGGGCGGGAAGCTTAGAGAGGGGTGCGTTGGGTCGGGTTTAGCTCTGTTATGATGATAGCAGGAAAGTGGAATTGGGGTGTATTTGATTGATGGTGGCATCGATACGTGGTATACGCTGCTCCCTCACTAGTCCATATCGCGGTAGTTGAGACTGCTAAGAAATGATACCATTTCACCTCTTAGGATTCTTAACCACCCTGTTATACTATTTTTGCTCTGTGGCTTATGCTGGTAAAGTATATCTGGGTTTGACTACTTACAGTTTAGAATGTTCTTGATTATCACGATATCAGGTCACGGTCCATCATGTGCATGCAAACCTCCAAAACATCTCTGTAACTTCCCATTTTCCATCGGGACAATTTTCTTTTGAAAATTCCCAAAACACACTTCCGCCCAGGGCGGGCAAGAGAGCAATGGCCCCTCATCGTTCTTCTATGCAATACCCTTTCCATATACAAGTTCAACAAAGCCATAACTCCGACACACATATTCGAGGGGAAATCAGCCTTTTCTCGTTCCCCTAGTTATTCGGTTTTCGATACTAGGGGATTCTAATACAGATGTGAATTACCTGACCTCAATTGGGTCCATTTCAGCAAGGAGATGTCTTAGGTGGGTGATCATTGAGGTGTTTAGTTTTGTTGTCTATCGCTCTTAGGTCGGGATGAGGGGGTGCAGGAGGATGTTTATGCGCCCTGAACTGGCGATCGACTTGGTAAGCCTATCTATTGCTCAATTGCGTACATGGAAATTCCAATCTCACAGCTCTCAGGCAGCACACTGAACCAAGTGTGTAGGATTCACGTCTACGAACTGCTCCCGATAGCGGGGCGGGCTCTCGAAGAGCGTTTGGGCAAAGACACTTCTTATTTGTGCAACAGACTTTAAATCGGCCAGCCCCAATTTCTTTCGAAAATATTGAGGACTGTGTATGCTATTCAAGCTATCAATACTTTGAGGGGGTTGGTGATACCTTGATCGGTTGCTCCACTGGTTTACCAAACGATGTTGCAGAATTCTACGACAACATGACTCGTAAATTGCAGTTGTGCTCGGCATTGGGAAGATCCTGTCTTTGCTACAAATGGGAGACTGAAACTATTAGTGGCCGGGAGAATTAACGGATCATGACCTCATCCTCACAGGTCAATTTCTCTTGGCAACTTGATAACAGGTGTCTCATTGCACATGGTGAAAAGGGGGGTTAAAAGAGAGGGGGGTTGCGGCAGTTGTGAAAAGGAAAATTCATCAAGTTTTAAAGATGAAAAGATCTATCAACTCAGACTCTATATTCTTTTGCTAGCTCGTGCTTCGAAGCCCGAAGTCATCTGATACCTCATTTCTCTTCAGCAACCTAGACCGCTCCCTACCTGGGTCAATCGACCTGCCGAAGTTTTTCAGAGCACACTTAAACTTCTTATCCACAAATATCACCAGCTCCCTCTTGTGCTCTAGAAGCTCTTCCTCTGGCAAGGTCCACAGTTCCTTAACTTCTATCTCTTGCTAAGCTGTTCAATCATTCACAGCCTCAGTCATAATACAAGACATCTCACCATTCGGTATCGGATCGGAAAAAGTTCTAATATGAAGAAATATAGATGAGAGGCCTAACATGTCAAAAGTACTAATCATACTTCGTACATGGTCGAATAAACTGCAGTGGGGCATCTGTGTGCACTAGATAATCAACAATACTGCTTTAAGGCAATTTCCTCATATTTTGTATAGCCTCCGTCTGCCAGAATCACCTCAATGTATCTATCTCCCATTCCACTGATTAATGCCTCAATAGTAGCTTCTGTAATCGATTCCCAAGCCTCCTTAACTGCCTGTCTAATCCCCTGATAGGACTATGAACCTCGGAATATTTCTTTTGTATATAATCCTTCATTTCATCCCATTGAGTCTTAATTAGATTAAGATCAGGGGAGTTTGCAGGCCATCTTATGGGCCTGGTCCCAATAGCTTGAAATACAGAGGTTGTATAAGTAGATACATGCCCCTTAACATTATCTTGCTGGAATAGAAGCTCTGGATACTATTGTAAAATCTCCTAGGATGTAGGGATTATAATCCTAGAGTAGGAGCCCTCTTTATTGTCTCCCAATCCTTCTCCTGAAACAGACCCTTATATCTACCATCTTTTCCAGATATAGAGCCCCAAAACATCCATCCAATCTTTCTTTGATATCGCGGTTCAACACAGTCCTCATGATAGACCTCTAATTCTCTAATCCTCCTTATTATCCAGGTCTTAGTATGCCTCCTAGGCTGAACCCAAGTCTCATCACTCCATAGAACCTGATTCCATTGCTCGTCAGGTTAGAACAGATGTTCCCAAGCCCAAGCGAGACGATTCTCTTTATGCTGTTTAGAAAGAGGAGTTTCCTACGTGCGCATCGTCGTACAAAGCCTTCCTTTTGAAATGCCTTTTAAATAGCCCTTTCACCACAGTCATAGCCTGAAATAACTAGTATTTCTGGCTAGGGTATAAGTTGGTTTATTTTTGAGGCTGTTACCCGTTCAATAAGGTGCTCTCATTGAGGTGTATTTAAGAGAACCTTTCTGCCAGGTCTCCTCTTTTGAGGAGTAGGTTGGTGGCCTAGGGCATACTAAACCTGCCCTAGCGTAAGGCTGGTTTAAAGGACGATTTGGTTGTAGGTAAAGCCAGCGTCGAAGTAGAGGGTCTGTGCTCGAGGTGTATCGTCGCGCGTACACTCTGGCTGTCGCTTCGTAGGCGTTTTAGGGGTATGAATTCCCCGTGTCTAGTCTATGATTTATCTGTAGAGGTTGGAGCGTGAATGACAGGTAAAAGCAGTAGTGAAAGCATGATATACTCGTTGGGTCAGTCTAGAAGCTTCTATCCCGAGCGCACAGATGCCCCACTACAGTTTATTTGCCCATGTACGAAGTATCCTGCATCCAAGCCAATATATCATCGCACGCAACAAATGTAAGCAAAATCAACATTCCCTTCCGACTTAGCACCTCAATGTCTAAAAGTCCAATGAAGATGTCAACGTCATGTTCCAGCTCTGGTTCTAGATCCTCAAAATCCTACAACATTTCATCATGTTCCTCAAATCCCGCAATCGGTACTTCAAGCATCACCTCTTGATAATTGTATTGACCTCATAGAGAATATCACCTGTGCGGAAAAACACTCTGCAGATTTTGTAGTGCTTGCATCATTCTTGCCCATAGACTGGCTAGTGTACTTCTAGGCGCGAAATGCTGTAGTAAGATGTGTTTGCTAAAGAGTTCGGTATGATGGTGCATCGTTGCAACCAATGTAATTCTAAGCTGTGGGTCCTTGGCAGTGAACATAGGATAATGTTGAGGTGTTGGTCATATCCATGGCGGCTCTAGTTGGGAAAAACGATATGTTGAGGAATGGGATATTACGCAGACGGAAAGCAATGGTGAAATTTTTATGAGGGGAAGGAAGGTCATGGGGAGCACTTACCTTGCTAGAAGAGAAATGATACAATACGATCGCCGATGAGCTATTGCAAATATACCAAAACTGTGTAACTCGTTGAAGAGGAATATCATGCGTGGGAGTGTGAACTTAGGAAGCGACTAACAAAAGCTTATATTCACTCTGGACTGATCGATTTACATAAATGCGAGAGTTGAGCAAGGGCCTGCGTTATTCTGGAATAGTGCGTTTAGAGAAATTTTCACATTCGTTGAGAGTATGTCAAGTTCTCTTCGACATATTTTGACAAGTGAAAGGTGAGAACCAAGCACGAGGCACGACGGTTAAGATATCTAAATCATTTGAAATACTGTTACTCGAAACAAAACCCCCAGGTATTAAAACGTGCTAAGAGATACGCTATACGAGTATTGCTCTTTGAACCTTGCTCTTTTACATGTTTATAATCCAAGAACAAGGAGATGATTGGCCACATCCCTTCACTGAACAGTGGCGTAGAAGATTATATTTACTTTTCTTCTTGTTCCTTTCGATGCGCTTGGAAAGGTAATAGAATCTAGAGCAGCCTCTAAAAACCTACATAGTTTGTATTCCTGTCATTCAAAATTAACAGGTGACGAAAATATGGGAGTAGATGCAAGTAGGGACTCGAAATGATTTAGCAAGTCAATTTGGTATCGAAGATCAGCAGCAACATTTACGAACTTCTTTTTGAGGGCACAACCCAAGAGTTTGATCAATGTCTTTTTGGCTAGGTATTGAGGGAGAACTTTAAAGCTGGCACTTTGGTAAAGAACCTCCTATATAAATTGATAAATATGCTCTTACGAAATGTGCTTCACAAACCATATTGTGGCCTAATCTTCCCATCTTGTCAACACCACCAGAACGTTTGAAATTTGCTATAGGCAGGAGTTAACGTACTACCATACCTTTAGATTCTCTAGAATAGTGATGTTGTCGTGTTCTAAGACTTTCGGGACTCAGGCCATAGATTAGTGCTCGTTCATCCTCGAACCTCACTTGCAAATGATAGGTCAAATGATACTGCAAATAATTTAAATTTGTGTAACGCTTATCCTCGGAGGAGACACATCAATAGTGAGGCACGATCATGGAGGGCGGATAAGTCGTTCATGATCTTCTCGTGTTCGATGAGCACCCGCAAGATGGCGAGATTTACTTGAATCAGTGTTAAATGGGTTTTCCCAAGCGGATGATCAACTAGGGGGGTGATAGTAGCATCTGACAGCTGAAATAAGAAACATTCATTCAACCTTTTGTGCTGAGACGTTCCACACTGATTCATAATCCACAACGGTTCTTCGCATCTTCCGAAAAAAGAGGTGTTGCATGTCCACATGCGAACCCCAGATCTCAGTTACGATGATCAACTCTCCCCAGAAAACCTGTTCGATATATGGCCTGTCGCAGTCCAGCTTGCATATCCATCAAAGTTAAGTTTGTTAGTTTTCCATCACTGACCCCTCAAGCCACAAAACGAACATCGACCTCTAATAGGCACTTTCCCTGCTATAAGCCCTATGCCGAAAGACATAGTCTCACCAAGACCCGTCATATCGGCAAAACTTAGACCCATCGCGGGGAACGCGGCATAGGCGGGACATCCGGACGAGGCGCTAAGTCACCTTCTCGAGCTTTGAGACATGCAGCATGCGAGCGCATCCGAATGCGGCCTGGCGAGCGTGGAGATGTTGTGCTTGTATACGGTTCGGAATTTTGTAACACTTATGAAAGTGCGGAGGTTGGTGCTTGCGCTGGTGTAACTGTGATTCAGTGCTGTGTTCAAGGGTTAGTCCAGGTTGTTACAGGTTGGATAATGGTTCGGATCGAGAGGGTCATGAGATTGGAAGCCGCGTATTTGGAGTTCGTAAGGAGGGGAAATTGTTAAGAATTGAGGAGAGCGTCGTTGAAGCATATGGTGTGACTTGAGGAGGTGCAGCAGAGAGCAACGGGTTCTGGCATATCGAATATTGTAACCTGGTTTTCGACTCCGAACTAGCTGGTAATCCGTAAAAAGGCCTCTGTTGACCTCCTTTGGTTTGAGGTTGCTATTGTGGACGGTTACTGAGAACAATGAAGAGGAATATTGGAAAAGTCTGAGTATAAGAAAGTGTGTGCCGAGTAGTAGCGGTGAAATTGGCTGGCATGATATTCGTCACGTGAGCCCATTAGGTACCATGGGACTCCGCAGTACAGACTAGGTGGTAGGTCACACCCGCAGGTACGTACCAAGGGCCTATGAAACAATCGCTGACTCTTGTGAAGGGAATGAATGGGACTAGGGTTGCTAACTTTTTAACAACTTAATATCGAGTATCGCTTAGGATATCGTTAACTCGGTACTTGTAGGTTTACTTTTCTAGGAACTGCATTCACCTGTTGAACATAGATAACCTGGGAACCGCTCTTTCTATTCCGTCTATACGCCAGAAGACTATCTAACACATTGAGGGCCCGTTTAGATGATTTGATTGAAATGTAAACATCAGTATCCTACCATACGAAGCGAGCGAAGTTCCCCTTTCTTAACTAGACTATCCTTTCATGGAGGTGCCCGTTTATCGGCCTGACCCTAAGATATGATATATGATAGGAGTCTTCTTTGGGAGGACGATGCATGTTAATTAAAGGCAAGGTCATGGAAGATGTATGGACCATCTGTGCTGATGGACGTTTCTTTTGATAAGATAGCAAAATACTATCCAACAACTCCTGACCACGAGTGGTCGTAACTTCGTAAGATAAGATACTTTAGGTATCTTTCTGCTACGAACAGGGCAGATGACCCCATATTCAGCCGGGACAAGATGCAAGAATCTGGCCGCTGCCTTGACATGGAGAAGGTTTTATGGCCCACAAAATGTGGCACATAAAGTGCGATCAGCAACAAAACAAAGATCCAAAACACATGTCATGCATGGAAGCCCAATCAAGCCATTTAATTTAATTCCACTAATGATCTGATGTGGACAGTTGCCGTAGAAGAAGCAAAGAGCAATAACATTCGATAGGGGTTCAGATAAGGTGTAAGCAAGCTTCGTGCAGGTTACCTGTATGAGCGGATTATTTGTACTTCTGTCTCAGTCTGGACCTCAAGAGACCAGAACCATGAATAGTGTAACCTAATCACCAAGATTTCTAGGCACGTATGGGTGATGAAGGTGCAATGCAAGTCCGAAAGACAGCAGCCTGTTCCGCCCCGCAACCCCAGCGTAACTCTAGTGGGGTGATAACGGAGAACAAAAGGGCTGGGTGCGTAGTTTTCACCTTTCCACTACTTCGTGAGGCTTGACTTCAATGATTTGCATCCCTTTGGTGAACCTGAGATACTTTCTCCGACGTCTGTCATCTTTGTGTATAGATGCGATTTAATAGGTGTAGCCACTGTCTTGGCACCACTCCCAGTATGCTGGATTTACCCACTTGGGTTGCAATCAAGGTGTGTTGCATATGGGTTCGGCAGATTCGGGTCGATGTGTGGATCTTGCATTTCGAAATTTTTCTTCAAGAAAACAAATCGTATTTCTCCATGTCAGGACTTCTCCTCTAATCTTTGTCATTGGCTTGCTAAAAGTTGGAACCATGAATGATGGGGCAATACTTCGGACTCACTTGTATTTAGCCTCATCTCCCTCTCAATATGTATGGTGGGGTCGACGTCAAGACGGTTTCCTTACCGCTGTTTGCCTCGAGTCTGAGCCTCGCGATATCTGGTATGATCCTGATAATAACAAGGCAGGTTCTCACACGGAGGTTTGCGCAGCATGCAGGGCCAGGTGTAGATTATGCAGGTTGATAACCGCAAAATATTGATGAAGCGCAAAAGCCAGTTAAATGTGCGGGGATGCACCCTTTTCTGCCCTCCCAACCTAGGCGGTGAGAGGAAAAATTCAAGAAATTTATTGGGGAAGATGTCATCTCTCATCTGCAGCGTTGCAAACACATGCAGATGAGTGAGACGATGCATGCACTCGAGGGATCCAATACCGTTGCTGACATGTGGTGAAGGTTGAAGATGTTGCGCAGAGCAACCACACTTCTGTCGAGTCGAGGTTGACGGAGTGTGAGGCTGCGAGAAATCGGAACATCTTTGGAACTTTCGACAGATAAGGAAGATCGATCTGAGGGTTTGTTCCAGGATTCTGTTACGTGCATTTCGGGTGGAATGCTACGAGTCAGAGGATCAGGCGGAGCTGGTGATGTCTGAGCGCCAGTGCAATCGCCATGGTTGAAGACCGAGTAGGCTGGAGCGTCTCGAACTTGTTCTGTCGGTTTGTAAAGCTCCAAGATGTGATTGATCGACTGCAAGCTTAACTCCTCATTTCTCGCGCATCAGCCCGTTGTCTTCACGAATCATGACAATGTATCTTCCCGCGCTCAAAATCAAGAACGTGGTTTTGGACGGGAAGGCTGTGAAGGAGCGCAGAGGAAGGCTGGACCGGTGAAGAAGGTAGCCTCTTTAGGATGACCGCGACGTTTTTGAACGTCTTAATTGAAGTCTGACAGGGATTGAAGTGGTGTGGCTAGCACTGGACTTGCCGGATTTTGTGATCACAAACAATGTCTTCCCATTGGTAGCAAGGTGCAGGGACATCTTGAGCTTTGCTTGGATGGTCAAGCTCTGAGCTTTCAAGCTGCTGAAGTTTTTGAGAAGTGGAGTTTGGCTTCGGGATTCATAACTACTTGGGCATGAACCAGCTTCTCAACGGGGTTAGTAGTGCAGTAATGCAGTATTCTAGCACTCTAGCATTCCAGCATTCTAGCATTCTAGCATTCCATCACCGTTGACTTCATCAAATTGTAGAATAAGGAAGACTGACGCAAGAGTAAAAGAACGAAAGAAGAGGGGAGCGGAAAGAAAATCAATGAGAGCGAAACCATGGTAAGGAGGGAGAATACAACAGTGCACAACTGCGGCACATATTCGGGAAAGTTCTCCCCTAGTCGGAAATATTTTTTGAACTCCGAGCGTGACCTTTTCCCCTGAGAAGAACATACGAGGCATCCCAACCGGGTCAACCACCAAAAAAACATGAGACGAAACATCATGAACCGGATGGATCAACTGGTGAGTGTTAGTGACCTTTGGCCCCCTTTAAATACGCTTCAGCAGAAGCAAACCAGAAAACTGAACCATTTCGTCAGTCGCCTTGTATCCCCTTACTTACTGACCAATTAGATCTAATCTGCCGAGCTTCTTACTATAGTACGGTGCCACTGCTCTTGTGTGACGACTCTCTTGCCCCAAGCTCTTTGAAAAACTTAAAGGTCCCAATAATACCTTTGAGCTCATCCATCTAAGCGATTCTGTTGGCATGCATGCTTCATCTTTCTTGCTTCAACAAAAGAACCTTCTCAATTTTATTGTCGTTGCGTCGAGCTCGCAGGTGATCCCAATGACGAAGTGTAGATTATCTCCCCTTTAAGTTCGGTTCACCCCTGCGACATCATCCCTCCCGGAAGATAAAAATTGGCTTCCCCTTTAAAAAGAAAACAGACCTTATTTTTGCCTCGCGCGACTCGTTACCAAAAGTCAAACCAGAGCTGCTCTCCACTTGAAACGACCCTCGGACAGCTCCCCCATATCTTCCTTCTTCCATCTTCTCATCATCCCATCAGCAGACGCTGAAGCTCCCAAATATCGGATTTCATCGCACAGCTTCACCACCTCCTGCAAACAACAGATCCAACCATTTCGTACATGACACTCGCACGACGGTTACATTCCAGCTTCGTTGACCACACATTTGCACGCGTCCTGAAATAGCGTTGCTTTACCGCCTCCAACGCCCGCATTTGCGACACTGCATGCTGTTGCAGCCCGACCCTGGAATCCTGGGATCCCTAGCTGTGCCAATAAGCAGTTGCTTCAGCAATTAACCCGTCGCTACGATCGTGCAAGGAATACAGCGCCTTCACTTCTCAGTCGCAAACATTCTTCTTCCATCACACGATAATCGATTTCTTCCTGTCGCATTATCGCAGCATCTCCGATTATATCACCCATGGGTTCCGCCGACACAAATATGCCTTACAACACTCGTCGGAAGTCGTTGTCTTTGCCATCGCTAGGCATTCACCTTCCAGCCTCTCGCGCGGCCGCACGACACCTTTCACCGCCTTCTGTCGGCCCAAACATGGAGAATCCGCCGACCAAGAAAATGAAGAGGTCGCATGAGGATTCACCATCAATGTCGCCTCCACCCAAGCGGACACCAGTAAAGTACGAAAATACACCACCGCCATCACCGGAAGCTGAAACACATGAGTTGGATGATGATGTAAAGCCAAAAGAGATTGACTTGGAGGGGATCAACGACGAAATCGTAGAGGGGGTTATAATACAATTGCAAAAGACGGGAAATCGACCTCACTTAGTCAAAGAGTTGGCTGCGATATTGTCGCAAAATGTTAGAATCGTCGAACAGTAAGTATCGACTTGCAAGATGGATGATTATTGCTAATTTGTGCAGATCCGCAAACCCCTCCGCTATTATTTCATCGCGACTTTCCTCATACTTAAAGAGACCATGGACAGCACTTGCGCCTTGTCCTGTGGCAAAGGAACTCGAGACAGTACACCCTCGAAGAACCTATTTCTATCTTACAACGTACCAGCATCAACCGATTCCCGACCCGTCGACAGTTCAATTCCAACAACGAGCTATAATATCTCCATCAATATCGAGTGCAGCTTCAAGATCGGATGAGAATGATGCGGAAAGGAGAAGGGAGCTGTCGCCATCTCCAGAAGTTGATTTGTCTTCACCGGAGTTTGACGATCATGAGGACATCTCACCACCCACACCCACTGGATCTTTCTCGGGACGATTAGAACCAGTGGCTCGAAATTCCCGTGCTTCATCGCCACCCTTGGAGAAGGATGAGAAGGAGTTTACTCAAACCGCGCGAGGGATGCAGAGACGAAAGCTGAGCGGCGACATCCTTATGTTCGGTATGCCGTCAGATATGGATGGTCACCACCTGAAAACCATGGAGACTGATGCACTGTTTGGAGAGGGACGTAACCTCACAGTTACTCAAAACGCAATGTTTGTGAGTAGTCCGGCCATGAAACCTAGTTTATCACTTCACACCCTCAAACGAACATTTGACGACTCGATCGATCCTTGGACCCGTGGTGATGGAGCAATGGAATGGGACTTGCGAAGTCCTGAGAACATCGAGCTTGATGAGCTTGATGGAATGCTTGACGATTTTTGAGCACGGCGATCGATCTAATTCGATTCGATGTATATCTTAACGACTTTCCTTATTGCTGGTGAGCTTTCAGCTGAGTGGGCCATCTGTCTATGAACTTCATCTTGCTGCCTTTTTATCTATTATGGAGGCACCGTCTGTTAGTGTGTACAACTAGAAGGAAGACAAAATGGAGGCTGGAAAGATAAAAGCAAGCGAACAGGTGAGACGGATGGCTATTTTTGGCAGTGCCAACATATTGTTGGCTTGCAGGCGTTTTTGGCGAGCGATTTGATATCTTGTACATATATATGACTAGCAACATTGCTACTTTTGCTTTTATGCGCTTTCGAGGCGCAACACGACAGGATTCAAAGAAATAAAAAACCAATCTCCACCTACTTGATTGCCTAAGGATGCTCCATGAATTGTAAAGTATAGTCTCTTTGAGCGCTGAATGTGTTTTGAATAAAACGGCTGTCGCATCGCATTTCCATCGTCGAGTTAACATATAGCTGGGACCTATTTCAGTAGATATATGAATGTTTCAAGGAAAGAGTGGCTATATTAGGTTCCGATTGGCGATGCGTTTGAGGAAACTAAGAATAACATACTCTAGTATTGTGGTCGAAGCAGATGTTGCATGAAGGTGAAAATGTCAGCCTCGCAGGCACGCCTCCTGGTAGCCTTGCATCAAAACCGCTAGCTCCCAACTACGAACAAACGTCAAGCTTAAACTTTTCCTTTCAAGACCCAAATTGAAATATCACAACATCATTCTTGGCACGCAGCTTCACGATGCGCTCGCACAGATGTTTAATCACAACGGTTTTGCTCAGCTGAGAAATTTTTATAATTGAACTAGGCCTACAACTTGAAGAGTCATCAACATCATGGCCAACCAGCACCATAGGATAACTTGCAGAACCGTAAAGCTTTTGAAAGAACTGGCCCCCGGGACAGGTTTCAACGGCACAGCTTTACGAAGAAACATATTCACGAGCGCCCAATTGCAATATGCAAAACAGACCTCAAAGGCAGCGAAAAAGGCTCAAAAGCAGCTGCCTGACTACCGGCATGCTCTCTAACAGCATACGAATTGCACATCTGCTGACATATACCTGCAGACCTTCAAAGATAAAACCTCCCCCGTCACCATCTGCCGCTCCTTTCAGACCAAAACCAAAACCCAACCCCTTGCGTTATCGTACGATACCTATGATATTTGGCGGAGCAACACTCGCTGGATTATCTGCCTACTGTACGATTCTCTACATTTCGCTCAATCGACCACTAGAGCATGAAGTACCAATCGAGGCAGCTTCACAGGATGATGTTTCCAGACGGTACGACGCCATTGCGAACAGTTTCGATTCGGAGGTTGAATGGACAGAGAAGATTATGGGTATAAAGAAGCTGAGGAAGAAACTTGCGAAGGAGGCACATGGAAATGTGTTGGAAATCAGTATTGGGACGGGACGGAATTTGGATTTTTATGAATTTGATTTCAGGGATAGAAAAGACGATGGCAGGGTCAAGAGTTTTACGGCTGTCGATAAGAGTGAGGAAATGTTGGAGGTCGCACACGAGAAATTTGGAAAGCTATATCCTGGGATACTGGGTGTGAGGTGGGTTGTGGCAGACGCGTCTAAGGAAGGTGCAATACCGCCACCCCCTAAAAATGCCAATGAAAATACTGGGAATAAAATTGGGGAGAAATATGACACAATTGTGCAGACTATGGGACTATGCTCTGTCGGTAATCCTGTTGCACTACTCAAAGCCTTGGGCAATATTGTCAAAGAAGAAGATGGGAGAATACTATTGTTGGAACATGGGAGAGGGAGGTGGCAATGGTTGAATAACTTTCTAGATAGATCTGCCCCGGGACACGCGAAAGACTTTGGGTGCTGGTGGAACCGAGATATGGCAAAGATTGTGGAAGAAAGTGGACTGGATGTGGTGAAGTTCGATACTTGGCACGGTGGAACAACATATTGGATCGAGTTGAGAAAACCGAAATTCGAGAAATATGGCATCAGAGGATTAGACGAAAAGAAAACCTCTGAGTCAAAAGTTGAAACAAAGGCAGAGGCGAAGAAGTCCTGGTGGTAACTCTCCTTACGATACGAACGACATTTGCCTAATCACTACGAGCAATATGTTGTTGCTATTGCCCGACAAACAGCAAATCTCCCACTTTACAACAGGTCGACTCGGGAACAAAAGGTCAAGAGCGTACCCTGCACAAGAAGCGGGGTAATAATTAATTGTATGCCTCCTTTGATGCTCGAGTTCTTTGCCAACAAACAGCCTATTACAATAAACCATCTTCTATTTAATGGCAGATATTCTCAGAGTGGGCTATAAATACCCCCAGATTCTAGATTTGAATCAAGCTGGACAAGCCTGGCAAGTTCATTGTATATACCTGCGCACCTAAACGACACTCAATGGAACCTCGGTAACACGGTGCGCCCCTGCAGTAACGTGTCCATCAAATTTGAGAATGCTCACCTTGAACAAGATATAGACAGACTGATATCGAAGTATAAGTTTCTAAGTATGGGTATTGCCAGAACCTACATTTAATTACGATGCCCAGTCTCGGCGAGAGTCAATATCTTCTGTTTAGACCCTCGGCTTATCATCCAATGCCTCCAGTTCAGAGGAAACAAGGCCAAACCTGGCAAAGCCGGCTCCAGTCTGTGACTTCGAGCCAACATGCCTCGAGAGGGTGGTTATTCTCTCCAACCATGGCAAGACTTTAACCGCGACCGGGGTTTCAGATGTAGCCAGCAAACTGACAGATACAACTGCGGGATTCACACCATCGAAAATGATGCTACCTCGCTCTCTGGGGATTTTCCAACAGCCATAGATATCGACGATACCGTGGATTGGCGGGAACTCCATGCCAAGTTGATCTAAGCAAGGTTTTGGGTCACAGGCTTGACATCCAAACAAACGTTGAGTGGTGGGAAATAAGAGCACAAGTCGCAGAACGAACTTTAGGTTCAGACACGAGGTGAAGAGCCCTAAATAGAAACTTCGATATAATCTAAAGATCCGCAAGCTCAGATTGAAAATAACATGAAGAACCCTGGGACCCAACCGGATTTGAGTGCCCTTAGCCCGTAGTCAATGTTGCTTAGCCTTCCCTTGTTCTAAATATATGCGGCAACGGTGACACAATCTAATTTCTACCTAGTTCAAAACTTCTACGAGCCTAGAAATTTTTTATCTCTCGCTATAATTCTCATATTCTGCCGTTCCCTGTTCTTTCTTATCAATTTTCATGCAATTTGTTTTAAAGCCCCTAGTGCTCTGCGAAATAAGCATGTTATCAAGGGATGGACAAGGTATATATGGTCGCAGCAAAACCGTGCATACGATCCCGTACTGTACGATTTACTCTTCAATTACAGTATATTTGAACTTATGATAGCTTACATCAATCCTTTGCCCCCAAAAATTTCATCACCTCACTTTTAATTCTACCATCGCACTTGATCATTCTCACTTCTTCAGCGGATACTATTTATTAGTTCGAACATTTATTTCAAGCATTTCTCACGCAATTTCTTGTTCATGATACACGATCTGACACAGTCTACTCACTTGATTCATAGTAAATGCGCCTGTTCTGTGTTTGTTCTTTGGTTCTGTCAGCCCCTTTGTCTGCATTCATTCTTTGCAATTAAGCGAGACATCCCCTAGGCATAACTCTCCCGTTATCAAACCTTTATCCGTCACTTAGTTGGCATGCGTATTTCATGAAAATTTTATAACATTTTGGAACCATCTAGTAATTCCTTATGATTAGATACTAAAGCGCATGTTGATATATGGGAACATAATTTCCTAAATGACTGGTAGAAGGTTCTTTTGATTTGTATATGCGGCCCCTCATGACTTGGAACTGAAGTCTAAATATCTGTATGAGTCATTCTTCAGTAATACTAAGGGAACTCCGAAAGCAGGGTGAGAACTAATCCCCTTTCGAGGTCGTATATCTAGGTTGGAATACTCTAGTGGCTCGCCCTGAAGAATTTAATGCTTCTTAAAAAATCGTCTTGATAAGGACATCTCTCACAAAACCAGTGAGGGTTCTTTATTACTTTGCTGGACTAAATATTCAAGCCCCATTAGCTAATAATAATACTTGCTCACCTAAGGGACCTTCCCCAGTTCCTTTACTCCCCTGCTAAGTTAATAATAAAGTAAGTGAATGCACCAACGAACTTCCTTCTGTGTAATCTACAAGGGATGACAATAAAAGCACACACCCAAACTTTCCGCAAGAAGCTAAACAAACTAATTAGTGATATTAACTCTCAACCCTTTCGATCCTTCCTTCGGCTCTGGAAAGAAAAGATCAGCCTGGATCTCAATATCACTTAAATCCGTCTCCCACAACTCCAAAACTCCCTTATCACCTTCCATCCTGATCTCTTCGCAACCAAACTTCCCACCAAAATTCTCAAACAACCTCCCAATACAGATATATGCCTCTGTCCAAGCAAGATTCATACCCAAACAAATCCTACCACCACCACCGAAACTTGTAAGGTATTTTTCAAGGTGACGCGAGTTGGGACCAAGCCAACGCTCAGGGTTAAAAGTGCGGTGGTCGGGAAAGATATCTTCATTTTGGTGTACGATTACGCTGCAGACGGATACGGCTGTGCCAGCGGGAATAGTCCAGTCTTTGTATTTCATGACTTCGTCGGGTGCAACGCGGGGCATGCGAACGCTTACGCCGTAGGCGAGGCGGAGGCCTTCCTTGATGCACGCCGTGAGGTAGGGAAGCTTTTCAAGCTCCGGAAGGGTCAGGTCTACACCGTCTTTCTTGTCTTTCTTGGCAGACTGTAGCTCTTCCTTGAGGTTCCGGAGGACGGACGGCGAGGAGAGGATATAGAATGCCGTGCAGGTTAGGGTCCATGCTAGAGTGTGGCTTCCTGCTCCAACGACGAGGATTGCTTCCTCGACTAGACGCTTGTCTGTTTTTTCACTTGCGGGGAGGTCAGCTTCAAGGAGGGCGTGGAAGATGGTTTGGTTTTGGATTCCGGCTTTGGTGCTAGACATCTGGCGTTTGACCTGGTTGATCTGCTTTTTTAGATACTTTGATTTGTTAGCTGTTATGAACATCCTAGGGTGAGAGAGGAGACTACTCACTATCCCTTTCTTGGTCATACTGTCGATCCCACCAGGGATATGCAGAGCGATGAAAGTTGGAAGGGAGAGAAGAAGCTTTGGGAATAGGGGGAGGTGTGTCCGAAATGCAATGGTAACAGTTGATTGTTTGTTCGTGTAGTAGTACGAAGGGTCAAAGGCTAAGGCTTCAAGACGATGTTCTGACTGACCAAAGCAATACTCAACGATAACATCTACGCAGGTTAGTGTTTGTCGACACAACAACAGGGAGCATTCACCATTTGAGAAAGCAGAAAATGCATGAAGAAGATTGACAGGTGCACCTGTATCCTTGAAGCTTGTTAACCTAGATATCATCGTAGATATTCGCTCTTCGATCAGAGGAACAAGTTTTCGGATTCCGGTACCCGAGAAGAACGGTGCTAAGGCAGCTCTGCGATGTTTATGCAGCTCATGGCGTGGACTTGTTACCACGCTACCGTTCAGACCATATCCGTCAGTGTGCCAGTCATCGCGGTCTCTTTTGTGTCCGGCTCCAGCATAGACCGTATCAAAGAACTCTGGATCTGCAACATGGAGCTCGTGTGGATTGATGCGGATGATTGGGCCATATTGCTTATGGAGCTCGATCATCTTGAAAAGGTATTGGCCGCCAAGGACGATGTCATAATAGAACTCATACCTAGTGCAACAGAATTAGCAAATATTTCATTCTACCTCTGTCACAATGTCTCGGCTTCGACAACTGAGTAATTTTTTTGAGATCAGAGGCTGATAATATTTAGGAGAATTATGTGGAAGCCTACCAGTAGGTCAATGCAGCGAGCTTAGGACCAGGAAACCCCGCAATAGGACTGAAGACGAGCCTCCAAACGGCCTGACTGAGAAGTACTAGAACACTAAAAGTGAGAAGTGTCACGAGGCCTGTCTCCGTGGTAGCTGCGAAATCAAGCATTCTGATGAAGTGAAATGTCCAGGTCAAAGACTAAGGGAGTTGAAGGGTTTGGAGGTTTGGAAACTGGTCCTTTTTTTCTTTTTACATAAACAGTAAAAGAAGGACAGTTGAGCGGAAGACGAAGAAATAGAGGACAAGATAGGACAGGATTCAGACTTAAGAATTGAGGTGTGGAGCGTTGTTCGGACTTTACAATCGGCTGACCTGACCGAGTGAACGGATACACGAGTATTGAGCTCTCATTGATAGATGATAAAGATCTGAGATATGCTCTTACGGGAACTGAATGCACCGAAATTCGGTTCTCTCACGTCAAGAAAGTTGACGCCCGTCTCTCCTCCATCTGTAAGGAAATCCAAATCAGGCTCAGACAGTACTCATCGATAGATTCAGAGACCTCAATATCGTAGCGATCTTTCTTATTGGAACATATGTTCATGACGTCCAACTGTACTACACGTAGAAAGGGGCACAGCTGAACTGGTGCTTCTGGATTGGCTAAAACAATCAAACACCCAACAAGGCGAGTGCGGCACAACTAGTTCTCTGGAAATGATAATTCGCAAATAGGGCATCCCTTGCAGTAATTGTACTTCAGATCGATACCCGAAAATGCATCACTGACATCGCTTCGAGATTCGGTCTTAGATGTTGAAAAGTGTTGCTGTATCAACGAAATCTTGAAGCCGAACCCTCTCCCCTTCGTAAAACACGATTCCCTTCTCTTCTAGACCTACACATCAGTGTTGATGGGGCCAGACCAGTATTTCTATTATCCCAAATCAGTCTACCACCTCTGGCCTAGCAGTCCCAACTGATGCACCTGCACCGGAAAACCAACACTCCTTGCATAAATCAGAGCTGGAGTGACCATGACGACCAATAATGTTACTAATCCTTTGAATTGGACGCAGAACCTCATAACAAGATCCAACAATTTCTGCATGATAGTGGTCCTCGCGCACACCACACAAAAGGATGGCGGACACTGGCACTTCCCAATGTAGTCGAGAGAACCTGGGGCCTTAGGAATCCTCGACGTACCACCCCGTGGCCTGGACAAGACTTGAGTATTTCTATACATGGGTATCATAAATCTTTGATCTGCTTTTTTGTATTGTCCGCTCGAGTTGTCAGCAAAATTAATATAATAGTAGCGAGCCTCAAGGCATTATGGCGAGTTGTCATGATCTGCTAGATCGTAATGATAATGTACAGGAAGTTTGAAGAGAAAGCCTACTTGGATGCTCGACTTCGATCGGGTGATCTGCGCTGACCGTAGTGAGAGACTGAAGGGGCCTTATTCGGTCAAAAGCACATCACCATAGACACCAGCAGCTCCTACCAGATTAATTCGATAGTACTAGGAAATAAGTTCGAGATGAGGGATTTCAAACAAATCTGGTAAATCGTACATAAAATTCGAGGCCACTTCAATGATATGGTGTATGATCTATTTGTCTAACCAAAAAAACGCTAGACAGCCTATAGATTTCCTGTACTTGAGGGACTTTGAAATTAAAAAGTTCCTCGCAGTATTTCGTCCAAGGACTACGCGATCAGAGACTTTGGTAGTCCTAGCCTCTGCCACCTGAGCCGTAATGTTTCCCACTCTCCTTTTCGATTTATCCCGCTCCACATCCATGCAGTATCCTGTATCTCCAGTTCCCCAAACATTGGTCTGTTAATAGAAGATTCTATAATTACTCCAAGTATAGCAATGGTATATGACGGAGTCCCTGGGGCGCAGTTGTGCTAGGTGGCAAGTGCAGCATATATGGAAAGGGTGTCACAAAATCAACATATCCCTTCCAAACGGCCAAAATTGTAGGTGTTTCTGTAATTACAACATCTATGAGAAGCTTATAGGTCTTTCGGAGTTAATACTCCTCAGAGGAAATACTGCTAGTTTTTTTTTTTACCAAGAAATATCTCTATTCCAGAATTTGTCACTGCTACTGTTATATTATTTGCTCGGGGTGAATGATGGGATATGCTAGGCATTTGGTATAACGAGCTACATTTGTTAGGTTTAAGTGCTAAGCCTTCATAGAAAAAATTAGACCCCTAAAGGTTCCTGAGCACATTTAACTTTATTATGGATCTTCACCACACTCCCCGTATTTCATAAGGGCGAGGAAGTTCTCCAAAAGCTGCGAAAAGACACATCGAGACTTACCAACTGTCTTGATGTCATGTAAAAAATGTGACGCTACACTTCAAATGATAATATCTGGATATATATTACACCTGGTACTCAATTTTTATCGGCATCTTATTTGTGTCATTACTAGGGCATGGCGAAAAGGGGCTTCGATTTTCGGCTACAGCATCCCTATCACGTGACCATAAGGATTCAACAACGTCAAAACACGGTTCCATCTTCAACTCATCATCTCTTAAGAGCAGCTTGATAATAACGAGATGCCTTGCAGGTGTAGTTCGTTGGGCGATCTATTCCTTGATGACATGATGGTGATTGTTAAATCTGGCAATATTGGTACCACTTGCATTTTGGCAGTTAAGGTAGTCGTAACTTCCTCCTCCACAGCATTAGCCATATCCGCGCAATGCCGACCTAAGGACCTCGCTGAAGATAAGTAACCAGAATCTCTTTAAATTCTCCTCGTGGGCCTCGTCCATTTTCCAATGACCGGGCCCTGACTCGGGCTATTCTTATCTCCATCGTTTCTTTTGTCGCTCTCTGTCCTAAAATGTCTTCCAATCTTCGAACCTCGTCATATGCTCTCTTAAAAACCCCTCCTCTTCCGAAATCTCCAGCCCAGCAACCAGAATTAGCAATTCATTCTGAGAGCAATGGTGACTACTTCTTTGTGTCCACTGTCCAGGCGGCAGCCACGAGTGCCGCCTCTCCTTCAATAACCCAAAGAAACTCGCCTGTTGGGCTTCTTCAAACACCATCAAGTACGAAATCACAAAGCTACTTCACCCAACGACATCGGTCTAATTCACCACGATATCAGCATTCCCCATCCTCGGATAACTTGTCGACCCCTTCACAGACGGGTCTTAGCCCGAAACACTCGTCCGCAGGATCACAATATTCCTCAGGAGGCTCGGTATATTCTTCGAACAGTGGGAATAGCTATTGTAGCAATAGCAGTGGCGAGTATCTCACTCCTCCTCGAACAGAAGGCGATGGCGAGAAGCCTCCCTATAGGCCTCGTAGGAAAAGTTCAGACAGTCTGACCCTGCTGCGAAAAACAAAACGTGCAAAATCCGTCCCCCACAATACCGCAAAGGCATCTGAAAGGATGAGACGACGAAGGAGGCGCAAACAGCACTGCAGACATAAGGAGATATTCGCGAATGAACATCAGAATAGGCCGTATTGGTGGCTTCCTCCTACTGTATCTCCACGCCCAAACGGTCTTTCACGTCGATCATCTAGAAACTGCAAGACACCAGTATCAAACATGTCATTACCTGTAACTCCAATGACCAAGGGTATGGAAATACGAGAAAGGATCTTTCCCAAGCCAACTTCTCATCCAGCGCCACCTGTGACCGTCAGAAGGTGGAGTGCTGCGGCTACGCCACGCCAGATGAAATTTCAATCGATTACCCAACATGGCCACAATGCCTTCGATCTGTCTATTCTCTCTCTTGAACGGGCTCGAGCCACACTGCAAAAACTAAGCAGATATGGTAGCGATGAACCCCGTATACCAGCTACAGTCTCACCAGACATTGTCCAAGCTATACGAGAAAAATTAACATCCCGCAAGCTTTCGGTACCCTATTTGCCAATACCTGCATCGATCACGTTGAGAAGAGCAAGTGGCATTAGCACCACGACTGAGCCACATGGGACAGAACCACCTTTAAATACGCCCGGTTCAGTCTCTGACTGTTCTGATCAGAAGATTAGCTCTGACCATTCTCCGCAACGCCCGTCAGAGACATACCTGATTACCAGTAAAGACATTGATTCAATAACAGATCTGATTAGCACCAGGTATCAGATGAAAGTGCAGCCAGACATTCGTATAGATGTGGAGACTCCTACTCCTTCATCCTCGTCCAGGACTACCAGAGTTCCTAGTATTACAAGCAAGGGGGTATTCCCATCCACAAGCTCTGTCGTATCATCTACGCTTACGACCGCACAGGCTCAAAGGTCGTTCTCCAGGAGGAGGCCAATGAAATCGCCCCAAAAGCTTTCCATGGGGCGACATCTAAATGGCGATCTTACGAAAGCGGAAACTCAGAAGAACTTGCATGAAGTCATCTGGCAGGGTGGGATATCACCAAGTGTTAGTGATGTGACTGATGACGAAGATCGTTTTGACTGCAATTTCTCTTCTCTCTTTTCTGAACCAACAACTCCATTGAATCACCCGAACCAAGCACCTGACGGAGTGTTCAAGACAAAATACCAATTCATAGAGACAGCGGCTTTTGATCCACAGAATGCAAATACGTCTATCAAAAAATGGTCGTGGCAATGTCGCTCGACTCGCATGGCATCTTCCGACTCTGATATTGGCCGACAATCAGACGGACCACAAAGCTCGCAGTCCTATGCAGCAGCAGGCAGAGGCTTTCGGTCGAAGAAAGCACCAACTGATAGAGTTCGCCGTCTCCCAAGATCTTCAAGATCTGAAAGTCAACTTTTAGATGTTGTTTCGTTTCCGCCACTTCCAAGGCGAACCACCAACGATTGGCACTCTCCCCTACCAGAAATTGAGATGGCTCCAGAATTGCACAACTCGAAATGTTTATATAGTATTGGTCTTGATATTACCTGTGGCCCATCAAGTTGCTCTTCTAAAACTGTTACGCCCAAGAACTCGTCACCTACATTTGTTCGAAATACAGCAATTCCAAAGTGTCCGAGTGTCGACTTCAGACCCTTTTATAATCACTGGTCGAGGAATATTGTGCGATCAAGTACAACGCCTTTAACGGGACTCTGTGCGACGACAGGGAAGGACCATGCCCCAAACATGAGAGAAACGCTAGACATTCATACCAAGGCCTCACCTCAGACTGGTATATCCTCAGAGACAGGTCAGTGTATTGGGTTGTTACCCGACAAGAGACGGACCAGCTCAACACAATCTCTCCAGAGAGTTCGCACCATCGATCATAAGGATAAGGGGTCAAGAGGAGGCACATGGTCTCAGCGAAGGCCGCCTTCTGTTTGCCCGCCCCCTGTCAGTGAATCACCTTCTGATCACGGCTCTGGGGCTGTAACACCTGTGTTAGATCGCCAGGATAGCGAATTCCGCCGCAGAGAGTTGCTCCGTGATAAGACACCAGCTTTGCCGAAAGTTGACCATGTTGGAATTTATCGACAGCTTACAGGTGGGAGTGCTAGGAATGGTGCTTTGAATGTTTGTGCGCAGGATTGCGAGGCTCATTTCTGTGAAGATTGTGCTAATGATCCGAGGAAGCCGAGCATAGATTGGATTGGCTAAGGATTCGTTTCAAAGAATGATAAAAGATTACTCACACTGAGGGAACTTAGAAAATAAAAATGGAATTTTGTATATTATACCTCCTAGGTTCCCTTCTCACTTGAGTTACTGGCTGCAAACTTTAAGTCTCGGGCACCGAAAGCGCTACTTGTCACCCCGGTGAATATGTTACGACGATTAAGGAGGCCTGCTTGTATGCTCACCGGCAAATTTCAACAGAATCCCAATTCTCGTGAATAGAGACTAACACTAACATAGTTTATGTTATTCATAGAGGTTAGCGAAAACGCCACTAAATTCTTAGCATGTTCCCATTTTTTGAACCTCCATTTCAAGACCTAAATACTCCACCATTGATAATTCGTCACAACGCCTCCAGGAATACTTAATTCTCAATCAGACTAAGAGATAGAAACTGATAGCAGGAGCCATATGGAAATTTGCACACATCTAGAGAGAAGGGATTAGAAGCTAGTGGAGGGAATGGGAACTTGGGTCTAGCGTAGTTTGGAATTAAATTTGAAGACAGCTGTATAAGATACAAGAATATAATTCCTGTTAGTGCTTATACACCTCCTCCCCCAGAAGGCGTTGACACTTCACAGTATTTCGTATATCACCACCTGGTGAACGTGAATAATGACCCATACCCCATAAATACTCACCACATCACTAATTAGTCAACCAAGCAGATAGCTCTTCGTCTTGTAAAAATTTTTGTTGGGTATTGCAACACAGTTGCGAAATAAATCGCTTAGAGAGAAGCTGTAAAGTTCGCTTAACTACATATTCACTACTACCTTTGCTATGGCCAACTTTGAGAATTTCACACTCCTATATATATTCACTATCCTTCGCCGAGTCCGTGATCCAGTAAGAGCATGTGAGCAACCCCGCTTAATATATTTCTTGCACACCATAAGGCGATAGATATAAAGTTACTACGTGAGGGGTGTGCACTTACTATTGTTATTCCCTCCTCTATGAAATAGTAAGTTACTGAAGTAACAGACATATTATTATAGTGTGACAATGCAAACACATGCTAAAGGGGATAAATTGTGTATTCTGTGAAAACTAGAGAAGAGTTGTAAGATATTTGGGGATATTAACTCTGATTTAGAGTGAGTAGATGGCTTGGAACTGATAGAGTAGTCGACAACCACAACTTATTAACTCCCTTTGGGCTAGGCTTCTAGATTGTGCACACTCAGAGCTGATTCACTATACTCTCAGTGTCAAGTGTACCATATATGTCTACTACAAACCCTCGGGCTCTCATAGCTCTATCACTCTTCTGTAACTAGCTCAACACAAGTACCGACTAATTCTACGGCTGTGACACTACACGCTATCAGTAACAACAAAAATTTATCCTCTCCACTAATTGTTTCTCAGATCTGTGCGCCTGGAAGAACACCTTGCCACTGCAAACAACAGACTTAAACAAGAAGCGAGTGCCCAAGCAACTCTCAACATGCCAACAATCTACAGGTGCCACATCTGCGGCACCTCTGATAGTGCCTTCAAGGCCTTCAAGTGTGAGAAGGAGAATGAGATGAAGGGGCATTACCAAGCCTGGCATGGCTGGGACGATTACCTGCCAACCCAGCATCAGGTTTCAACTGTGACGGTTCAAACAAAGATATGACTGGGACGATTCGGCAATAAGTGGAAGATCGTTGGGATAATGGTGACTAGAAATTGTGTTGTAACCGTCATCCAGACCTGCCGGCGTTGGTGATGTTCTGGGATGACTATTTAGGCTGGTGCAACGCAATATTCTTGGAATTGATGTGAGATTTCTTTGGCGAGTGAAATACACTGACTTTCCTCCGATCGTGTGTTTTAGTAAAGTTCTTGGGCCGTGTTATCGACACTGGTTTGTGACTTTCCGCTGGTTACTGTGCTTCTATGCAGTATTCCCTGGCACGCCTAGTGGTGAGGAAGTGTCAAAGTTCTTGAGCTCTCATTTTCAAAAGATGTTCGAATCTTCGCCTTTAATAGGAAACCATCAAAAGGCACCTTATTCACCAGATGAGAAATTCTTCACTTTTCACCTGCTTATTCTCCAACAACTCCATCGCCTCACCCTGCATCCACCCATCCACATACGCTTCACCCACAAAGGTGTATCCTTCACCACTCTCTTTGGGTCGTAATACTGAGAACCATGAACACCCAAAAAGCACCACAAGAATATCGCCAGCTTGTACGCCACCTGCAGCGGTCCCAATATGCCCTTTCTCAGAAATGAAGAATTTCCTTCCTTGAGCAATGGTTGTCACAGTAGTTACAAAGGTTGCATCCCAGTTTCCTATTCTTGAACTTACAACACCTGTTTTGAACGCCTGGATAAATTCATGTAATTGAGGGTCAATGCGATGGGTTGGTAGCATCCGCTCTGTGAGACTTCCGAATGAACCGAGTATTTGATCTTCCGGCACTCTTGATCCCTTCGTCTCGGGTGCAGCATGCTCGTCGCAGAAGAGAGAGCGAGCAAATCCCATTTGATAATCTAGATTGTTTCCCTTGTGGTCGAGGAGTATTTTTCGCCAGGCGTGGAATGTCTCGAGAGCTTCCTTTGAGCGTTGAGGGTGTGCAGTATGTTTATGGCCAAGATGCTTGATGGTGTCGAAGCGGAAACCAGTAGCATAAAGGATTTGTCCGTATTCTGAAACTCGAGCAACTGCTTTGCTAGTTCCGGAAACGTGTTTCGTTTGCGGATCGTGAAGGTGTTGACGTGAGCCTTCGGTATTGATACTCCAGTCTGGGACCCAGGATGGGAGATTCGGGATTTTTGTGAGATGATTAGAAGAGCTAATGACATCTAGAGAGCCTTTCGAAATGAGGTATCGGACGACATCTGTGTAGACCTCACGGAGGGTTTTGGAATAGTCGATCACGAAATCTGGGTCATCCTGTGCCGTTGACAAGCCTACCAAGGCGTAGACTTTGTCTTTTGGGTCTGTAGACTTCTTGCTCTCATGAGTAAGAAGCAGGCTTAGAAGACCGTATCTGGGGATTATGGTAGTGGTAAGGGACTGGTTGACCGATTTCAAAGATGAAGGGCCTTTGTACAGAAGGACGCCGATTGTGGACAGTTTGGTGGGGAAGAGAGTTGAAATATGGAAGTTATATCTCTCCAGAAAATAGGATGTAGTTGATATTTCGGACCAGGTGATAGTAGTTGAACCACAGTGAACAGTGACTTTCCGACCAGATGCTATCTCTTGGATAATCCATATCCTTGTCCAATACTCTCTCTTCCACAGCGATACCAGGGCATCAAATTTTGGGCGAGTTGCGCTATTTGTGATCAACTTAACGACAACTGCGTTCGCAGGCCTCGATTCATAAAAGCTAGATAACTCTCGAATGAAATCAAAAGCTACCCCACTATTCTCATAGGACTCTCCAAGCCAGACACGAACTTCCTGGGCTCCTTTGTAGATGAGCCTCATTTTACTGACTTGTTCATTTCGCTCTTCAGTGTTGTATTGGTTAATGCAAATAGCATCAATCCAGATAACTAGTTTCTTCTTCGGATAGCGCAAATATCTCAAGGCCGCTTCGAGGTTGGAATTCAAGTGGAAATCTTGTGAATTAATATTTATTGAACCGGAGGGAGTCGGCGATAGTGGCCACCGTGCAATAGCATATTGAACCCGTCTCAATAGTGGAAAACCGAAAGTGCCTGAAGTAGACGGAACAGGTTGAGATTTCTCTAACTGATGCGAACCCCAGACATATGATAATGCTTCATAGGGCGGTGCTTCCTCAAGAGGCACATGAAAGAGACGGCCTTCTAGTTTGTCAGAGGCCCAGCTAGCAGGAGAAATTGAAATGAGTCTAATCTCATTTTTTGAGAGGTCCAGAGGCTTGTATTCGAAGGTACCATCCATATCGACTTGAGTATGTCGGAGATAAGTTCAAAGCTAGCGGGTGTGATTCAGCGTCACTTCCTTAGGTATTAAGAGAAGGTAGAGGTGGATTCTATACCGTGGTGGTGCGAGGTGTCTGAATAAAAGCATAGGCAGCATAGAGTTGCGCTTTGGAAGCTTCTGCCTCACAATTGTGGGCCCCGCCAAGTAGTGATAGGAGCTAGCTGCATGGCTAGTTATGGTGTTGAAGAGCTATTCCACTTTTGTACCTTGCCCGTAGACGGGCCAAAACTTTTACCTTGCCAAAAGTTCAGAAGGTAGGAAATAAATAACACGTGATGCAATAAAATGTTTGGATCGAAATGGTTGGAGGTATAAGCTCAGTATCTTTTTTGATATTCCTGACTGGTACAGGGTGATGCCCATATTTTGGGTTCTTTTCTGACTCGCTAGAAAGGAACCTTAACCATGTATTGCTAACATCACAACGCCTTCATGTTAACCACACAAAGTCCCGCAACTGGTCTTCTCCGAACAACCTCCCTTTGTATTTCGGAAGCAATAGAGCCACGAATAGCACTGCGGTGAAAAGCTGAGATTAAAGGCGTTGGTAACGGTCCTGCTGCGACCATTCTTTGGTATTGCTCTTCCAAAACTTTGACAGTGTTCAACCTGACATTCTCGGATGTTGAATATATGGTTAAGTGGCTCGACATAACAATAGCTTCATCGCTATTCGAATCCGCCATAAGCAGTAGCACTGCATTCTGAAGTTGTATAGCATCTTCAAGAAGCCGAGCTCTGCTGATGCCTGCAGAACCACGAATTAGTGCCTGTTATATTCAGAAGAGTGGCACAAATTTACCATCACCAGAAGAAAATATTGGTCCTAGTCTTGTTGAATGCTCGGTATATGCTTCCTCGACCAAAGAGCCTCCCAGCTCTAGCGAGCCTTGAAGCTGCTGATTTCGTTGATCTTCAATTCGCTCTTTTCGATTCTCTATCCAGGAATGAAGGACCGTTGCTGAACCGTTGAACATTGCTATGATGCTTGTTACAGCTGCAAGGACTTCAAATCCCGACATAGCATGTACTCGAATGTTTTAGTGAGAAATAAAGGATCTCAAGATCGCAAGAAATTAGAGCATTTTGACCACATTATCAACAAAGAATAGCTAGCAGAATAGAAGGAGTATTTTCGGACAACAGGATCTCGAAGTGACATTCACTTGAAGTCAATGAGTAGCTTGTGATGTCTCAGTTTGGGGGCTATAGCCACTGCAGACGAGATACTTAACCAGATAGAGCGAGGCAGCTACACAGCCTGGCTGAAGCCAGCTTGTTTGCAGCAGAGCTGACTGCATCGCGATAAACAATTGGCTATGTCTTGTTCATCAATCGCTACAGGCTCGTAAAGATCTGCAGCTATAGGCCTAGAAGAAGAAAACAATAATTGTATTGCTACCACTTGGCAATTAAAGTTGTAGAAAATGGAAGGATGAAGGAAGAAAGTCGGCTCGCTTCGAAGAGGTTTCTCGTGTTGTCTCGGTGTTGTCACCACTGACCGAGGAACACCAACTTGATTCTTCACCGTCCACCAACATGTCATGCACCTCCGCACTTGGAGGCGTCTCCCCACGATTTTAAGACCATTTCCTAGCTTCATGAAACTCGATGGAATTATTTTGTGTCATGGAGATGTTGAGGCCGAGTCAGTTCCGTGACCGCAACCTCCGGCAATTTCTCCATCAATCATCTGCCTCGAAAATACCCCCTCCATCTGCCCCACCATTACCCGGGCCTTTTTTACTCCAGTCGTAGCAGCAAACGATTGGGAACTCCTCTCTGTTTCAGCAGACTATATAGCTACCTACTCCTTCTCTCTCTTTTCCTGTCTTCTCTGGCATTTCTCTTGCTCTCTGCATTTTCTTACCCCAATTAACTGCACCATCTAGCAAGCTGAAGAGAAGAACAATACGTCTGAAACACAATGGCAGAAGTTACAATTACAGGGTGGGATACCCGCGATGTACGCTTTCCTACGTCTCTCGACAAGACTGGGTCTGATGCTATGAACGCTGCTGGGGACTATTCTGCGGCTTATTGTATCTTGAAAACCGATTCGAAGTTCTCTGGACATGGCATGGTAGGCTATCTCATACCCTTCTGTACCCCTGGGCGAGCCTTTGCTAACATATGTACGCAATATAGACTTTCACAATCGGCCGAGGAAACGATATTGTCTGCAAAGCCATCGACAACGTGGCAGACCGCATCAAGGGTCGAACCCTCTCCTCCCTCGTCGAAAACTGGGGCCAAACATGGCGTTACCTCGTCTCCGACTCACAACTACGATGGATTGGTCCAGAGAAGGGAGTCATACATCTTGCGCTTGGAGCTGTCGTCAACGCGATCTGGGATCTGTGGGCGAAGACCCTGAACAAACCTGTTTGGAGAATTGTAGCAGATATGAGCCCAGAAGAATTTGTCAGATGTATTGATTTCCGATATATCACTGATGCAATTACTCCTGAGGAGGCAATTGCCATGCTCAAGGCCGAGGAGGGCGGAAAGGCAAAGAGACTTCAAGATGCGCTCAATAGCAAAGCTGTACCAGCCTATACCACATCTGCGGGTTGGTTGGGTTACGGGGAGGACAAAATGAAGGGTCTCCTTGAAGAGACCTTGGCCAAGGGCTACAGACATTTTAAGTTGAAGGTCGGCACATCCGTTGAGGCTGATCGGAAACGGTTGTCCATTGCTCGAGAGGTCATTGGTTACGACAAGGGCAATATTCTAATGATCGACGCAAACCAGGTACGGTCTTCAGGTTGATTCCGGTTGCCATCAGTACTAATACGTAGCAGGTCTGGTCTGTGCCCGAAGCAATTGAGTACATGCAGCATCTCAAAGAATTCAAGCCTTGGTTCATCGAAGAACCTACCTCTCCAGATGATATCCTTGGCCACAAAGCTATTCGTGACGCTCTACGACCGGATGGAATCGATGTTGCTACCGGAGAAATGTGCCAGAACCGTGTCATTTTCAAGCAACTCCTGGCTAGTGGTGCCATTGGAATTTGCCAAATCGATGCTTGCCGCATGGGTGGTGTAAACGAGGTCCTTGCCGTTCTCTTGATGGCGAAAAAATATAATGTCCCAATTGTCCCACATAGTGGTGGCGTGGGGTTGCCCGAATACACTCAGCATTTGAGCACCATCGACTATGTCTGCGTAAGTGGAAAATTGAGTGTGCTCGAATATGTTGATCATTTACATGAGCATTTTGAGCACCCATCCGTCATCAAGGACGGATACTACCAGACTCCTACAGAACCCGGATACAGTGTTGAGATGAAGCCGGCTAGTATGGATCATTTCAGTTTTCCAGGCTCCGAGACAGGATGGTGGCACAGTGCAGAGGCGAAACCAATTCTCGAGGGTGAAAAAATATAAGTTCAAAGGCGGGACAAATGGGGGTGGGGAGTTTTCATGTTGGGCTTCCTGCCGCGGGGCAACGATGGCATCCCGTAACTCACAGCTCATATTACCGTGGTGAGTTCCTGGTTTGGTTTATTTAAAAAGGGGGTTGGGAGTTTTCAGGTTGGGCTTCCTTCCGCGGGGCAACGATGGCATCCCGTAGACATGTAACAGATACCCTGTATGATGTTATCCTATCCAGCATAGCGTTACCAATCTAATATGCATTTGCTGTTTGTACTTGTTTTTACCACTGAAGTCTCTTGATATCTTGTTGCAGCCATAAGCCATACTGGCTATTCATGGGTGATCCGACCCGAGATGAGCCCAAATCCGACTACTACCCAATATATCACGTGATTGGAGTTGTCTCAACTTCTGGTCTCCTTGCCCCACTAGAGCTCCGTTTCAGTGTTTCAGGCTCAACGCAATGGCCTGTCCAACCAATATCGCAACGTCTCCAGAAAGACATTTTCATACAGAAGTCTTAACAATGATTGTTAACAGTCTTTAGTTGAATTATTGTTGTGCTTGTTTCCTTCTTTGTCAACCCACCTCATAATCCTCCTTTCTGCCCTGCATTGGCTACACCCGAATTCCAAGCACCAGCCCCACGCTAAACACAATGTCACGATCCAAAGCACCAAAAGCGTCAAAACCGGCATCAAAATCAGATGACCCATTACTTACCCAAGAGAATTTTGAGCGGGAATTGAAGGCTTTGGCTTCAAAGGCCCAAGAGGAAACATGGAGCAAATGGGCCGCTGAGCAAGCAACGATATTGATAAAATCCGGCGCGCTTTTGACCCTGGCAGCCACATACTCTAATGTATCACAACTCACATTATCGCCAATTTATGGCTCAATACCAGCTTCGATATGGCATTCGAAAGGGGTCATGACTGCTTGTTTTCTGGGATGGTCGTTCAATTTGTTCATTCGGAGGCGGCTGCCAGTGAAGCCGTTAACCCTGTTGCCACTTATTGCTGCATATATTCCCGTATTCCAGTTCTTATTATTTAAGATCAGCGGATTTTTAGGGGGTGCTTATGGACCTACAATCATCGAGAGTCTGACGTACTTTCCGTTACTCCTCCTTTCATCCTCATGTACAGCAACCTTTTTGGATGACCTGGAAATGAACCCTGGTCGACTTCAATGGCTGGCTGATGCAACACCAGGAATCTCCTCATATGCCTTCTTCAAAACTATGGAGTATTTCTCGAATAATTATATAAACCAAACAATTGGAGCCACTTTCATCCATACTCGACTTGGACTTCAGATCGTACTGGGCGCTATTTATACCATCTTTGCTCCCTCAAAATTAATGATATACGCCATACCAGCACTTCTCCACACAGCTTTCTACAACCACCATGTTCCAACACCATGGGCCACATCTTCGCTAAATGCAACTATGGCCAAGTCTGGATGGTCACTGATTGATCGAAAAGAATCCCTTACTGGATATATGTCTATTATTGAGAGTGCCGAGCAAGGATTCAAAGTTATGAGATGTGATCATAGCCTTCTTGGAGGGGAGTGGCTGGCTTACAAATCCTCGAATGGGCTCCGAGAACCCATTTATGGTGTCTTTGTAATGCTTGAAGCTGTTCGGCTTATGGAGACAACTCAGGTCACGCCTTTAGAGGAGCAGACTGCTCTAGTCATGTGAGTTGATACCCTCTGTCTTATTGCCTAATTTCTAATATTTGGTAGCGGGCTAGGAATTGGCACCACCCCCGCTGCTCTAATCCAGCATGGTATTAAGACAACGATTGTAGAGATTGACCCAGTTGTCCATGAGTACGCATTGAAATACTTCGCCCTTCCTGAAAATCACACCCCAATCATTCGTGATGCAGTTGCCTATGCCCACGAAGTTGCGCAGTCAGGACAGAAATACACATATATCGTCCATGATGTTTTCACTGGCGGCGCTGAACCTGTTGATCTCTTCACCGTAGAATTTATCCAAGATCTCTACGATTCTCTAGCTGATACTGGAGTCATTGCAATCGTATGCCCCCCCCCCCCCCCCCCATCACTCACCCTTTGTGTAATCACTAATAGGGCCTTTAGAACTATGCAGGCGATCTAACCCTCCCCCCACCCCGTATAATCGTCTCAACAATCCGCTCCATCTTCCCCTCCTGCCGTATATTCCGCGAGTCCGCTCCTGACCACGACAAAATCGAGACCGACTCTCGTGATTTCACCAATATGGTAATTTTCTGCACTAAATCTGCTTCTCAACCCGTTAAGTTCCGCGCTCCGAATGAGAAGGATTTCCTTGGGAGTCGAGCGAGGAAAATGTTTTTAGTGCCGAGACATGAGGTCGAGGGAAGCGTGCTCGAGGAGAGGGAGGGGGATGGGGGGGTTTTATGGAAGAACGGAACGGAGAGGTTTCAGGGGTGGCAGGAACAGAGTGCGTTGGGGCATTGGGCGGTTATGAGGACAGTTTTGCCAGAGTGGGTTTGGGAGATGTGGTGAGCGTGATAAGTATGTTGTGAGTCAGATGCAACCGATAACTACAGGAATGGAAAAGAAAACGTGTGTAAGATTTATTTGAGTTAGCGGTTTTATTAGCAATCTCTTTTATTGTTCTATATACCAGGTACATGTCTTCCCCATTTTAGGAGTTTCTATCTTTTTTATGACTCGACTGGTACTGGTCGCTTGTTTGTCTTTGAAAATTCTCCTGAAGTGGCTGCCATGTAATATGTTGGTCAATAAATAGGAACACCTTTCTTGATGACGATAGTTGTCGGAAACAGTAGAATGCAATCCTGAAGCCCTCTTCCTCATCGAGTTTTGGAAGGGTCTCCGAGTGTGAGCACCTGTGTGTTCTGAATATTGGGATGGCTCTATTAGGAAAGCCAATATAAAACAGTGTTAGTGACACATAAAAGACATTATTTAGTACTATATCGAACATCCCAACGCTATTCTAAAGCTTCAATAGAATTTAGATACTTCAACTAATGTGAATAATTTCACACTTCATCTCGTCGGATCTTTGTAAAGTCCACCTGCAGTAGGATACTTGCACTTGAACCCAGCTTTCTAGCATTAACAGGAACTTGAATGTAGATACGCAAGGGCATTCGAGGGGCTGATGCTTGATAGGAAATACTTAATATTTGATGCTGCCACTTCATCCTTCAAGGAGTGTCGAGAAGTAGCTTTTGAATTTCGTAGGTGTAATCCTTGAGACAGATGCCTTTCTTTGCACAGGCTCTTTCGGAAGCTTTCACCAAACTAAGAAATAATAATTGCTGAACACACATGGCATTCATTCTCTATCTCTGTATAAGAGAAGGATCTTATCCATTACTCAATTCTTCAATTGAGAGCCACTGCTTTAAAGTTAGAAGCAGACCTTCGTAAAACCTTACTGGCTTTCACAAATGCGCCATCCAATGTCGACAAGTGTCAGGTTTTAGTCTTAATCTCAAGGGGGGAAGGTGTTTCCATGCTTTCGTCCTCGAGTACTTGCATCTGCTTTCTTTTGCAACAGAAGTTCTGGAACTTTCAGATCCTTGTATTCGGCCGTGAGAGCTACCTGTCAAGCAGTACCGTACCTGCTACTTTGGATACTCACTCCTGCCTCGGTGTATAAGGTAGTTGACTGTCTCCACTTTCGTAAAAATGCCCGACCATGCACATGTAGCTGTAAGGCAGTACTGTACTTACCCCCCTAAACATTCACATCCGCTCCCTTTTGCAAAAGGAGGTTGACTGTCCCCAATCCCGTAAGATTGTTTGCGCTTGCAGCCTGTAAAGTAGTACCTTAGTATCTCTCGAGGACCTCATCTAGTGCATTAATAACGACAAATGTGTGGGGATAAATAAAGGTTGACGACTTCTCTTCCATTATCTTTATACGTCAGTTCAAGTGTTTCGCTAACGGACTCCTGGTGGAGCACGACTTAGCTGAGGTATGCAACAAGTTTGCTATCCACCACAGAAGAGTCAATTCTTCCGTGACCTAACTGCTAAGCCTACGCCGTTTCCCGGCTGCTTGAGGGTCACTTAAAGAATTTTACATTGCCAAGGTTGTATAAAACCTGCATGCTTTACTAGAAAACCAGTCTGCAGGCCTCAAGAATGATGAAGATTAAACAAGAATATATGTATATTTATATACTTTCAAAGATAAAACCACAGAATCAAAACTCATCATGGTATCGTTAATTCACTTCATCTCTCCTTCGAGACAGAGCATCTATACTCCTTGAAGCCTCCACTTCCCTATCTAAACACCAATAAAACACCCTCACTCCTCAGTTTATGAATCAGAAGTTGAGAGATCCTCTGCAAAAATGACAAAGTAGAAGAAAATAGCCAGCCGAGCCTAGTATCCGCTATCCCACATATCGTCGTCATCAGACACTAATTCTGTCACCGGGTGCCTCTTCTGCGCTTTCTTCATCGCTTTCCTGTCTTCTCTTGTTACTAGACGAGGAGTGATTGGTACCATTGGCGTAAATGGTTGGTATGGGCTATATGGTACAGCACCTGCACTCCATGGTGTCTTCAAGCCGCTTGTAAGAGGACCACTGTTGGCAGGTGCAGTACGCTCCAATACTGTAGTTTTTGTAGTTGGCTTGAAAGAAGGGGAAGCAAGCGGAGGATCGAAGGCTCGGAATGGGAGAGTTCGCTGCGAGGCATTCGTTGAAGGTGGATTCGAGGCAATTGGGTGGGGATGCGTGTTGCCTCTTGATGGCTGGCGGGGTGGTGGGGAGTATAGAGGTGTTTGAGACGTAGCGGATACGGGATCAATCGTATTTGTAGAGGTTTGAGAGGGGTTCGCTCGGTGCATGGAATTTCCTGGACCGCCAGGACCATAAGGTGCTAATTGTTCTGCGATGCTCTTTGTAGGCGATCGGGGAGCAATGCTAGAATTGTTGCGGGAATGGTCATATGGGGATTGGTTGGTGGGAACTGGTGGGGGAGGTTTGTAGTAATATTTGGGTGATAATGGCTCTTCGTCCGAAGCTGCATTGTCTTTTGGGAAAGTACCAGACATTGGTGTAGGTAGTGGTGACGATATTTGAATTGATCTGATTGATTTCTTTGATCTGGGGGATTTAAGGACAGACATGATGGATGACGCTCGGGACTTGATTGATTTACTTTCGTCTAGATTGATGTTCCCAGGCCTGTGTTTCTCGGTCTTTTTCGGAGGCGTGTTTCCTCTTTGCGGCGATGATGCCGGCATTGGAGCTGCCATCGGAAACTGTGCGGGTGGCATCTCTTTCGGGCTCATCCCAGCTGCCTTCATGTCCTCATGCTCCATGACATGTGCATATATATCCTCCAAATCGCGTTGCGCCATTTCTCGGTCTGCCTCTGCAATTCTTGTATCGACGTGTGGATCTTCGATTCCCGTAGGGGTGATTGGGGAGACGTTTGTAGAAGGGAAAACGTACGGATTTCGGGGGTCTTTCTCAGGTGATGGCCAGGAGAAGTTTCGAGGGCTGCTTGGGTTTGCGCTTGGCGTCAATGGTGTAGTGTTGATATTGTAAGGTTTGTTTTGGGGCGCTACCATCTCAACATCCAAGGTAATCTTTGGCAATTCTAACTTCCGGCGAAGTCTTCGTCCGATGACAAGCAAGAGAATCCCAGTGATAATGACCCAGATCAAATATGCTCCGACGATGCCACTGACTTGATATGGGAGAAGGGCTTTGTTTCTCGATGCGTTTCTGGAAGCTGGTGGCCCGTTTTCTGGTGATGGTGCTGGACTCCAATCAATTCCCAGGACACTGCGACGTTGTTGCTGGGCAATCGCAGAGGTGGTCGTGGCCCAGCTCAAGAGCAGGATCCCATATGCTTTTATCACTGCCTCAAATTCAATCTGCATTGCTTCAACCTTCTCGGAAACGAAGCATCAGCTCGTCGCCAGGCTGCGAAACGTATAGTGATACAAAACACTCCGTGGAGGCGAATCTCTGCAACTCTCTGGTGGGCGGCTGTAGGTGATATACCCGGGATGCGAGTCTTTGTGTGCTGCATCGAGTAGATGAGCGGTACATGTCTGCGGAAGCTGCCATTGGAAGAGAGCCTTGATTTCTCTGAGAAACGATTTTGTTTGGTGGGCTGGGTCAGGAACATGCATGAGCACCGGCAAAGCGCCTGGCGCTGTGGAAGGCTGTGATGGGCCAGACGGGAGCTGGAATGTTCCTCTCAGCATGCAGATGAAGAGGTTGGTGTTGTGGTTGGCTGCAAGGAACATCTTTAAGCGCCTGGCTGGGGGCGAGCGGGGTTGAACCGGGGAGAACATTGGCTGGCGATCCTGTCTGTGCTGAGTTATCACAGCGGTCAATGATCGACCTCATCGTCAACTCGTGATGAGGAATTCATGCGCGGCGCAGGTGATATCGAAGTGGAGAACACGGAATTGTGTTGAGAAGAGAGCATAATGCGCTTATTCGATGTGATTGACCATCTCATAAGTCGAATGTTTCTGAGGCATTTTCCAATCCATGATCCTCGATCTGTGCTTTGTTCTCCTGTCACCTCGTCACTCCAGTGAGCAACCGCCGCAAGTGGGGAATTAATTCATGGGGAGTGTGATATTGAATGTGACTCGGGATAAAAATAGATTTTGCTGAAGAATGGACGACTTAGTGGTTGTGGTTTCCAACTGGGTCGAAATGACCCTGAAATTCTTATCTGAGAGGATCGAATCAGAAATGTCTCAATTAGAAAAAGCCTTGAGAGTCAGGCTTTTTCTCTGAATCCTTTTGTAATCAGTCATTGGGAATTCCCCCTGATGAAGATCTTGTATTGCTGTTTCAATCAAGCGCCGGTGTTCGTTTTCGCTCTTCCTCTGAGACGGTCCAACCTGCTGGCTCCTGTGTCATTCGGGATCATCCCGAGATGAGAGACAGGCTCAGATTGCTGTGACCTTGAATGATGACCTCTATCTCTTGACTTATGAGCTGATTGGGAGTTGTTGAAGTGGTCGCTGGCCCTCGATCCTCAAATTTCCACTCTTAGACCATCTCCAGGAAGACATCATAGAGTTTGACACATAAAGGCCATGCTCAGCACTCAGCACTATCCTACTAATCACCCGAATAGAGAATCAAAAGAATAGTAGTGGGAGGGGCGAAGTTAGGGAGATATGCCATTACTTCTTGTGTGCTAAATAGTGCTTCTATTTTCTGTGGAATATGTCGATTTGCTGAACAAGGGTTACAATGAAAGGAGTCTGTTGAGGATAAAAGCCCAGCAATACTCAAATATCTATGTAGACAAGATATCACTCATCGATTGTAAAATTTTCTAGTAATCAACCTTCCCAACACTCTTCCGACTTTTGCCAAAGCTATGCTTCCACCTTGCACAACCTACACCCGCATGAAGTACATCCAATGCATAAAGTATTTCAAAATATACATAATGAGATTCTCGTCTAGCCCCTAGGGAACATGTTTGATGGACCTGGCCAAATAAATTAGCCAAGAATAAGGGCTATTGATTCTAATCATTGATGGACAAGGGCTGGCAGTGGATGAAAACCACATCACCCAGATGTCACAAAAATGCCTCTGGTGTAGTAAATGTAGGTAGAAAGGGATGTAAGATGAAACTAGCGCTGTAACAGGCAAAAGTAATCTTGAAGTGTATGCTGCTATGACCTATCCCTCAATTTCTTCGAGTGGTTGTTTTGCCCCCCAATATCATCAATCCCTCCAAACATTTCTCTTGAGCTTCAAAGCAGCCTAGTTTAGTAGACATCCTATGCCATAGTGTTTCCAATAGAAAATAGCCATAAAACACCAAAAATTGATACTACAGCATCCTATTGCTGGTGTTTAGGATAATTAGTGATTTTATTGGTCATCGAAAAAAAGGCAGGCTTTAGTTAAGTTAGTATACTCTACGATCACCAACATGAGTAGGGTTGGTACTTGCCTAAATTAGTGAAACCTCTACAAGTAACACAGATTCTAATATTAGGTTGATGCTTGTTCGCACTGCCTGCACGGGAGAATAAACCAACAACAAACAGCACGACAAGCATATCGATCGCTGGCCTGCAGCCAAAGAGGCTGTAATCCTGTGTTATCCTTCACCTTTGGATGCGGCTTGGCTGCTTCAAATAATATTTTGATTCATTAATATTAGGCTCTATATCGTGATTATAGGTGGATTCCTTGTGGTTTGGGTGTAGATGCGCTCTTGGGCTCATCGTCGCTATTGTTAAGTTCTGTGCTAGGACTGACAACATGATTAGAATCTTCCTGACGATTCCATATACCATCCTTAGCTTGTGGTGATATTGCTGTAATCTTTTGGGTAGTTGATGATTTGTCGGGTTCTTTTGATTGGCTATCAAGTAAGTCATTCCCAGAAACCAAAGTTTCGGGGGGATCTTCAGCACTGTCAGAGGCAGCAGTTTGGATAGGTGTATATGCGCCACGATCTTTGATGTCGGAATTTGAAAGCAATATTTCTGTATGCAGCTCCGCTGTCTGGGGGCCGTCTGATCCGGGAAGCTCAACAATCTCGCCAGCTGCCCATAATTCCGACTCTCGATGATCATCTCCTGCGAGTTCAACGGTCAAGTGTTTGGAGTTCTTCGTTTCCATCTCTACTCTAACCTCTATACCTCCTGGACTTTCACTTCGCACTTTTCTCACTCTGTGTTGTTTTTTTCTCCTCCAGAAGAATACCGCAGCTCCAACAAGGGCTGAGATGACAAACAAAACACCAATAACAACACCGGCGACCGCACCTCGGGAGAGTGAGCCTCCATTGGCGCCTTCTAAGGGAGTGGATATCAAACCTCCAATATAGCTGTCCTTGGCAATCAAGTCTTTGCACTCGGATGTCAACTCTGGATTGGGGTTTTCGCGTTCGTTGAGAATCAGGTTACAACTTGGATTGGCTCCAGCTCTAGCCTGTTGCGAATATAGCTGATCTAGGACCCAGGACACTCTCTGGTACCCATGACAGATGCTGAACGCACCATAGGATGGTGTAGTTACATTTGCTACAGCAAAAGCCATTGTAGTTTCATTCTGGAGTTGGATCATGTTCCAAAATGCCCGGTCGCCCGAACCAAAGTCTGATGCGACCTGGCATTTCAGACTGTCGTACATGCATTTGCAGACCTTGGCACTACTATCATCAATAAGTAACGGCAGTGTTTGGTAATTTACTAACGAAGTTAGCAGGGTCACAAGTGCTAGTTCCACCGAAGGTTTTCATACTCCAAACAGGATTGATTGTTGGGCAGGCCTTGACTTGACTATCTATGGGTGTGTATGAATCGTTCTGTAATGCTACAGGCTTGACATTGCTTAGTGCTATAGAGAAATTTGAAGCAATCTCATTCAAGCCGGTGTTTGTCGTAGTATTGAACAGTCCTTCAAATGTATTGATTAGCAGATGTACATTATGTTAAACGAGGGTCGAAAATAAGCTCACCGTTTTCCGTATCTGTACCCGGAATGGAGAAGTAGGGTCGCAAAAACCCCCCAGAGAAAATCGGGGTGAGAGATGGTCCATAGAGAGTCGCAATCTCAGGAAAGGTGTTATTGTTCAGCGTGTTACTACACCTATTTTCTCCCAAAATAACAGGAATTCCGTAACTCCTATATGTCGATGTTAAGTTGCCATAATTGTTATCGCACCAATCGAGTCGCACTGCCCAGAAGTCAACAGACTGATAGATACTGGTGCAACTTAGAAAATTCTCGGCAATATCACTATTGAAGCTGTAGTTTGGTGCGGAGATCCCTAGCGGTATTTGGCGATAATAATTTTGCGCTATATGTGATCTTATGTCTCGCATTGCGGCTTTAAGAAAGGGCAGGGCATCTTGCTCAAAACTGTGAATTCCTAGGACATTAGATCCCATTGTAAAACCTATCACGTTGGTATGATTGGCGAATGATTTGATAGTGGAAGTGAATTCGACAAATATATCCAGATCCCAGGTATTCAAGGTATACTCTGATGTGAAGTCGCTCGCATTAAGGGATAAATCTACTACCACATATATGTTCACAGCGGCCAAAGCCTCTAGGCATGTCGAATATTTAAATATTGAGGAGACATTCGAAAACCAGACGGTATTAACATGTAGAGAGAGGAGTGTTGGGATATGTTCCTCGCAACTAGTAATGTTTTTGGAGACGTTTAACTTGGTTGTATTGAGATTGACACCACGAATGAAGAATTGTGTGCCATTTGGATAAAAAAAGAAGTCGCCCTATTACTTTGTTTAGTAAACTTTAAACATGAGGGTTTTTTGCGGAGACCCCATACCCTGATTGTTATTGGCGCCGGAGCTGTTTCGCGTGGGACCAGCAAACTTTTCAACATCTCTAATAACTGTAGGTAACTTTTTATGGGGAGGTGGAGGATAGTTCAAGAGTGTCTCAGAAGAAAATCCTTTTTGAAGGAGTCAGTCTAGATTCCTGGCTCAAGAGCACGAAACATGGTGCCAGTTGCAATCCTTTATTCTCCACTTTTTGCAACAATGTAATAGACCAATAGAACGACTGCGCAGTGTAGTATACCTAAGCGGATGTACCTAGTTGTTGGTGTTTTAGAAATATGAGCATACGACTGGATACTATAAAGTGGTGATCTCGCTACGTCTCAATGGAGTTGTCACGAACCTTGCAAACCAACATGAACAAGGCTGAATTTGTAGGATCCTACCTTATATACCAACAACCTCCAGACAACACGAGAGTTCCACGACAGTTTCCATGCCAATCACGGGCATCGTCGAGTAAAGTAGACGATAAGCCAACGTGCTGCGCGACAAAGTAAAAGGACCGCAGTCGCAGCTCTGTAGTAAACAACTTCAGATCTTAATTAATTCTTCATACTCATACCCAAGCCTCACGCTTAAGGAGAACACTCTGATAGGGTAGTATTAGTACCCGCACCTCTTGACGTTGGACTTTAATATCGAGCAGAATTGTTGATCTTAACTTGCGATTTGTTCTCCCAGATCGACATCTGTCAATCAACTTTAGTTCGAGATGAACATGGTAAGCCCAGCCTCACCCGTAGTGTTCACCAATCATAGAAGCTCGTTCGTATTTTATAGGACCGACCATCAAGAATTTTACCCTTACCGAGATTGCTAGCGTTCTCTTCGACTACTATAAGCCTAACGCGTTGATGTTGCTTTAACTATCGAACGTCGATGGATAGCTTTGGATATTCGTCGTGCACAGAGCAGATATACCCCACTATTAAGCCATGCTACTAGGAAGATAATTGTGAAATAAATAGCTGGGATTATCCGTCTGGAATAGGGTAGAGGGTATAGGAACTTATTCCTGTAGGTCAGTTCAGCTAGAGATCGCGTCTCCGTTGAGCGTGGGCTTGTCAGTTCAGGGCATAACGCCTTACCTATTGTAGTTTAGCGTAGAACAGCTGGAGAGATTACCATCTCTCAACACCACTCCTTATTGTTAGTTATTCAGTTATTCCAATATATTCAGTGCTGGCACAAGGTCCAATTGCATCAATTGCATCAATTGTAGAAGAACCCTCTGATCCAACAGTTATGAGCCCGGTCTGCAACCAAAAATCTTCCATCTGCACCAATAAGATCAGAGCTGCGCCAAGAAAATCCTGAAAACACGAATAATTCCTTCGACACAAAACTTCGAAGTAAAAGATAAAATCAATCACACATCCAAATCATCTGCAAAACAAATCCCAAGTACCCAGATACTTTACCTATCGACTGCCAAAAAGAAGAACCCAAAGAAGTAGTTATAGGCATAGAATTCGAAAGTGAAGTGAATATAGCCCAGAAAGCAAAATGCCGGCCAACAACGAAGTTAGCAGCAAAAGCTCTAAAGCTAGGATGCTTAGGGACTTAGCGGACTGGGAGAACTAGTTGGAAATAAAGAGAATAATATTGAGAAAGGTTCCTGGAGTCTGGGAATATATTGACCTTAATAAAGAAGGGTATAGACTTGTAAAACCAATATAGCCTAGATCTAGCGATATAAAGGATAAATCAATACTTGTATATAATAAGGATGAGAGTGGAGCTCTGAAATCACAAGAAGAAAGGACTCTAACAAAGCTCTTAGACTTTATAACTAAGCAGGATAGATTTGAGTATTGAGAATTAGTTACTATTTATAATATAGAAAGCAAGGAGTTTGAAGCTATAGAGCAGGTATATAGAGAGTTATATATAAAGATTCAAGAATTAATAAACTTATATTTTCTATAATTAACCTTTCAGAAAGAGAATATATATAAGATACTATTAGTATTATAGAATAACCTAAAGCTAAATAATAATATTATTAATATATAGCTAACCTTAGAATAGAAGTAATTTACTAGAATAGTCAAGAAGGGTAACAATATTAATAATTGATTATTAAACCTAGAATTAACCTTTAATAATTGCCAACAAAGGAAGATCTTACTATTAATAGATATATATCTATTGATAGATTTCCTCAACTATATTAGAGATATTTCTCCTGAATTCTATAATAAATAAAATATTAAGATTATATATAATAAAACAAATAGTATTTCCTCAAAAGATATAGAGTTCTCTAGTCTAGTATAACTTTACAGGAATATTAGGTACTTTTCTATAGTTAGAAAGCTAGTTAGAGCAACTTATAATATCTTTGCTATACTCAATAGAAGAGACGCGAATAATATAACTTTAATAACTTCAAGCTTACTTACAGAGAGAAAGAAGTACCTCTGTGACAGAAGACATAAATAATAATTCTATTATTATTTCAATAAGAAGTATAGACTATATTAATAGACTTTAGTAGAGAATATAACGAAGAAAATCAAAGAGGAGCTTAATAACAAGCTATTACTTAAAGCTAAGATTAAGCAGGCTATTAATAACTTCAATTAACGAAACAAGAATATTATAGTTACTAAAATAGTAACAAATATAATATTAGAGAATATTCGAAGTATTTTTATAACTCACAAAATAATAATACGCTTAATAAAGCAATATTATATATCTCTCAGGAATAGCTTTATTCTTGATATAGGCGCTAATAACTATATATATAATAATAAGAATCAATTTATTGATTTCAAGGAAGCCACAGAAGTTAAATATGTCGCTATTGGCACCAAATATCTAGCAATAGAAGGATAGGGATCAATTAGTATTAACACTAAGTGTAAAAGACTATTAATAGGCTATCGCCAAGTTATAATTATAGGAGTAATATATATTCCTTTCTTTTATACAAGTGTAATCTCCTATTATATTCTTTAAGCCAAGGGATAGAACTAGCAAATTAACGACTAGTAAATATTATACAAAGGTATAAGGCTATATTAAATCTTTAAGTATAAGAGAATATAGACTCTAGAATATTAATCTCTCTCCCAAAGAGAAGCCTTAAGTGCTTTTATAGCCAGGAAGAGTATAGAGTTACCAAAAACAATAAATGTCGATATTCAAACTACTTACAAGATCTTTGGGTATGTCAATCCAAAAGTAATAGAGTATCTAGAAGACTTATATTCTAGTATTTATATTATAGATAGAACCTATAAATTAAGCTGTGAGATATATTAACTAGCAAATACAAAAAGGCAAATATTAAGAGTGCTACGAAGCTATATTGAAAAGCTATTCTATACTCTATGCTAGAATAATATAAACTAGTATAAGGATAATAACGCAAGAACAAAGATATCTTATTTATATTATTTTTATCTCTTATTCTATTTTATATATATATTTTATTCAGGAAGTGTAACTAATATTATTTAGACTATTAAATATATTCTTGTATATATCAAAAGCAAGTATAATATCAGGGTTACTAAAATAGTAATTGATAACAATTAAGCTCTTATAGAAAGCAAAGAATACTTGAAGCTAAAGGCGGAAACTAGTATAGAATTTGAAGTGTTAGTGTTATATATTCACGAGTAGAATAAAGTAGTAGAACGAGTAGGTAGAGTATTAGACCTACGAGTAACAAAGATGAGGCTTGAAGGGAAGCTTTTAGAGGAGCTCTAGTTAGAAATTTACTCTGTAGTAGTGTACCTTCAAAATAGAACTCTAAACAAGAAACTGAGATAGCTATTACTACTAGCAAAGCTATATGAGCTCCAAGGCAAGGAGTAGAGGCAGAAGTGCTATTATCTAAAACTATATAGATGTTAAGCTTATACCTTTATTTATAATTGACTAATGCTTGATAAGTTAGTAGAAAAGGCCTATATTAGCTATTTTGTTAGCTATAAATTAACAAATATCTAAAGAATCTAGATATTATTATTAAGGAGGGTAATAGCTATAAGAGATGTTATGTTTGATATTACAAAGTGCTATTCTCAAGAAGATAAGTTAATTCTACTCTCTGACAAGGAGGCGGATATACTTCAAATAAAGCAAATAGAATTATCTGCTTCTAGATAAGAAATGTCAATTGACGATATAAACGATACTATTATTGTTGATATAGGAGACATTGATAATGTTGACCAAACAAAAGAAGAAGTGAAAAAGGAGTTGATGATATCGATCCCTTCAATATTACAAGAAACAGGAATAATAACTTCTGAGAAAACCTTAGAGCTATTATAGTTATAGACAAAGTTAACGATATCTATAATAGAAAAGGAAATATTAGAATCATTGACAACGACAACTATAGGCCGCTAAGTTACTAATACTTCGCTTACGAGTAGTGAAGGCTAGAATATACTATTATTCTCAAGATCAAGCACTCAGGAGAAATTGACAGAAAAGAAGGAGCCAAGAAAGGAAATTGTCAGGAATATTAGCAAAGAGAATATAATAGAAGGCAAAAGGTTCAGGAAAAGGTATAACTTCGCTATATAAATAAACAATATTAACTAGAAGTTATTCTACTTTAGTACCTTTATAACTACTACACAAATATTACTCTAACTAAAGCTCAAGCTATAGCCTCACTGTAGTACTCTATCTAAGGAGCCTAAAACTTGAAAACAATATCTCTCTTATCTATATTAATTAGAATTCGAGGGAGTAATAAGAATAGAATATAATATACTAGAAGGCCATAATACCTGGGAAATAGCTCCTCGAGAAGATATATCAATTAATATACTACTCTTGATATAAATATAGAAATATAAGTTTGACAAAGATAGATTTCTAGTCAAATATAAGGCAAGACTAGTAGTAAGAGGAGATTTATAGATCAATAACAAATTAAAGATATATATAGCTATACTAGCAGCTAGAGTTTTCAGATTATTAATAGCAATAATAATACACTTTGGCCTAGAAATAAAGCAATTAGACGCCGTCAATGTATTTACAAATACCTTCCTTGATGAGCTAATATATATAGAACTACCGCTAGATTCAGAGATACCAGGCTAATATTTACAACTATCACAAGCACTATATAGCCTTCCAAGGTCGCCACTTCTATAGTTCAATGAATTGTCAAGCAAGATAAAGAAGCTTGGATTAAAGCCTATATTAGAGTATACTTGCCTCTTTACAAGTAAGAAGCTTATAGTATTCTTCTTCGTCGACGATATTATTATCCTCTATTACCCTTTAAATATAGTTATATATAAGAGTTTCCGCTATTCTCTTATATCAGAATACAAAATGACTAACCTAGAAGATCTCAAGTAGTTTCTAGAAATACAAGTTATTCGCGATATTAATTAGAAGAAAATATAGCTAGTTCAAGACTTTTATATCTCTAAGATCGCGAAGCAATTCTATCTCTTAGAAATAATAGCGCCAATATCTATATCAACAAAACTATTTCTAAAATATAAAAAAGTAGTAGAATAATACCAAAAGAGAGTCTACTAGTACAAGGTTAGTTTTATTAACTATAGTATAATATTATCAAGACTTAATATTGTATATATATTACAGAAACTCTCAGAGTATCTACTAAATCCAGGGCTAGTCTATTAAAAGATAGCTAATCAAGCTATTTTATATATAAATAATATAAAGGATTTGATACTAGAATATAATAGTACCTCTGACCTTATTTGCAAACTTGAGTCAGAAGTAGAAGTACTAGAAAAGCTAATACTAGAGGATCTAGACTTCAAAGGCTACTTAGACACTTCCTTTGCTAATAATATAAGCTCTAGAAGGAGTACTCAAGGTATCAAATTCGACTTATTCAAGGGCATAACTAATTGGAAGGTTATAAAGCAAAAGTTAGTTACCAAATTAACTATAGAAGCTGAGTTACTAGCTCTATCGAGCGTAGCAAACTAGCTATTATAGTATAGGAGATTCTTTGAAAATATCAAGCTATAGATCAACAATAACAAGACGATCTACTGTGATAACCTTCAAACTATATATCTAGTGATCAAGAAGTCGCCAAAGCTAGTTACGAAGCTCAAGCATGTAGATATCTACTAACACTGGCTCAGAGAGCAAGTAGAAGAGAAAAGAATTGATATTAAGTAGATATCAACAAACAACTAATCAGCGGACGGCCTGACGAAGGCGCTTACTAGTCAGAAACACCAAAATTTCCTTAAACAGCTTAATATGGTGGACGTCAAGTCAAAAATCGACGAAATGAGAAGATAAGGCTCAAAAAATCGCGCCATGGCTGTGAATGGCTTCACTTTTTCCTAATCAGGAGTGTTAAGCGGATTGAGGTCGACCCCAATCGGTGCACGGACCATCAAGGCGACAGCGACATTCACATATAATGCCAATAGGTGGCCAATAGGTGGGCTTAAGTGCGAGCGGGCATGCCAATCATTTTTATATTTCCCTTTTCAGCTTAACAACACTACTATTTCATTATATTTCCTTAGGAATAGGTGCAGATCCGTCAATAATGGGAATAGCTTCATTATTCCCAGATCTGGGGGGGTGTGTCAGTTCAGGGCATAACGCCTTACCTATTGTAGTTTAGCGTAGAACAGCTGGAGAGATTACCATCTCTCAACACCACTCCTTATTGTTAGTTATTCAGTTATTCCAATATATTCAGTGCTGGCACAAGGTCCAATTGCATCAATTGCATCAATTGTAGAAGAACCCTCTGATCCAACAGGGCTGCGGTGCTCTGACTACTTGACAGTGACAGTGAGTACATCTTTCCCTTTTATAAATGACACTAGAATTGCGATGAAGAGACATTGAGATATCAGGGGTGTGCATCTAGATCAAACAACGCACAAGATTGCTGGCAGATAATGCTGCTTTATGAAGCCAGGATGAAGATGAAGTTCCAACAGGAGAACCTTTGATTCAGGCTACTACACGTGATGCGCATTCCAAGGAACAGTCACGAGATCTATCACTTTCGTTAGCTTCTAAGGTTCGGACGGCCTCCCTCCGTTCCCAGGTCAGGCAAGCTCAAACCTCCACTTCAACTACACAACGACACATTGACAACCAAACATAGTTCCGTGCAGCACAAATTCGTTTCTTAATCACCTACCAATTTATCTATTATCCAATAAATAAGGATGAGAGCCAAGATGACGGTCTCCTCAACCCCCACACTCAAAAAGTGGGATGAGGGGCAACGAAACGTTGTACCCCGCCAAGAGCAGAGCGTTCTCTTCAGTCTCCCTGTGTTTATTAATGCTGTACGATCTGTCGTTTCACTGTTTATCATATTTTATATTCCCCTTCACTTCCGTCATTTCTTTCGTTCAAAGTTGAAACAAAATGCCTGTCCCAAAAATACCACTCTTTGACAACTGGCAATTCCGCCAAACAACCAAACTGAATAATGCGACCGCATCTTCTTTTCTCCCAGTCTCACAATTTCCTACCGTATCCCACCTTGACCTACTCCACCATGGTCTCATCGAGGATCCCTATGTTGATATCAACGAGCTCAAGTCACTCTGGGTCAACGATGCAGACTGGGAATATAAAACCACTTTCCTCCACTCCTCGCTAGATTCAGGGGAACACACAGATATTATTTTCGAAGGACTAGATACCATCTGCTCGATATACTTGAACGAGAAACTCATTTTAGAGACGCGGAATATGCACATCGAGCATCGGGTGGATGTCACCTCGCACTTGAAAGAGGAAAATGTGTTACAATTGAAATTCAAGAACGCACCCGAGTTTGCCAAGAAAGAGATGCAGCGAATAGGCTATAAAGGAAATGGTACAGATGTTCACTTTGGTGGCCCTGAGAGGCTATTTGTACGGAAGGCGCAGTATCATTGGGGTTGGGACTGGGGACCAGCAGTCAATACCTGCGGGCCTTGGAAACCCATTTGGTTAGAGAAATGGAATGAGAGAGATGGAAAGATCAAGGAGTGGATTGTAAGACAAAGTGTTAGTGAGGATCTGAAAACCGCTACTCTGAGTGTATCGGGACTCGTAGAGCCTGGAGAAAACAGAGTCGTTTCGATTCAAATCGATGACCCATGTGGGCAATTCGTCTTAAGGGCAGAGGTGTGTGTGGACTCGGAGGGGGGTTTCAGTGAAAACCTCAGGGTGGGGAATCCGGAACTCTGGTACCCCTTCACGTACGGCTCTCAGCCACTTTACACCATTACCATCTCTCTCCTCTCAATGAGCGGCGAAACAACAGACACCAAAGCCATTAGGCTCGGACTCCGACGGCTCCGCCTTCTCCAACACCCCCTCAGGAAAGAACCTGGTACAGCTTTCACATTCGAAATTAACAATATCTCTATTTTCGCAGGTGGATCTTGCTGGATTCCAGGTGACTACCTCCTTCCTCGTATGAACCCTCAACGCTACCGCGAATGGCTTACACTCGCAAAGTCTGGAAATCAAGCCATGATCCGCGTTTGGGGCGGTGGATTAGTCGAAAGTGAAGACTTCTACTCTGCCTGCGACGAACTCGGGATTCTCGTTTGGCAAGATTTCCTTTACGCCTGTGGTGACTATCCCGCCGAAAAAGGATTCGTAGAAGAAGTCAAATACGAGGCAGAGTGTCAGATCAAGCGTGTAGGTCATCATTGCAGTCTAGTGATTTGGGCTGGAAACAATGAAGATTATATGCTGGCCGAACGATGGGGCTGGGAATACGATGTTGATGATGACGATGAGGAGAATTGGGGAAAGACAAATTTTCCTGCACGGTTGATTTATGAGAGGGTCTTGCCCGCAATATGCGAGAGGTTGGCAGGGGATGTCCCGTATTGGAGGAGTAGCCCTTATGGTGGAAAGACGTCGAATGATACTACCATTGGGGATACGCATATTTGGAACGGTGGGTTGCAGACATTTCTTAGTTCAGTGAAGCTAAACTTGCTGACATAGCCAACAGTCTGGCACGGCAAAATGTCTCCCTACCAAGACTACAAACAATACACCTCCCGTTTCGTCTCCGAGTTCGGCTTCGAGTCTGCGCCCTCTCTCCGGACCTTGCATTCCGCCATCACAGATCCCTCAGAACGCCACTGGCAATCCCTCACTTTCGACGCACATGACAAAGGACCTGGTCACCAACGCCGCTACGGCATGTACTGCGGCGAAAACTTCCGCTTCCAATTCAACCCTCTCTCTTCCTTCATCTACTGTTCTCAATTCCTCCAAGCTGAAGCAATGAAATACGCATACAATCACTGGCGACGAGAATTTCGCGGTCCAGGAGAGGAAAACTGTTCGGGGATTCTGGTATGGCAGTTAAATGATATTTGGCCAGGGACGAGCTGGGCACTTGTGGATGTTAATGGCGGGAAAAAGCCGAGTTTTTATATTACGAAGAGGGCGTTGGGAAAGGTTGTTGTTGGGATGGAGAGAGTGGTGACGGGGGTGCATGGAAATTACATGACAAGTTGGAGTTATCCTGAGAAGAAGGAGAAGGTGGAGATCTGGGCTGTTAATGGGCTGGTTACTGATCTTGAAGTTGTGCTGAAGTTGAAAGCTTTCGATATTGCCTCAGGGAAGGAAGTTGAATTGCCTATGGATGAGAAAGAGAGGAGGTTGGTGTTGAAAAATAACCGCACGACCGAGATCACGAAATTGAACATTCCGAACGCAGCATCGACGGTTATTGCTGCGTACGTTGATGATGCCAAGTCAGGCGACCAGCTCGCACGGTGGGTAGACTGGCCGGAGCCCATGAAATTTGTCAAATTCCACCCAGAACTCAAAGTCAAGACCGTGATCGAAAGCACAGGATCTGGAGAAGTGGTAGTCCTGAAGTCGAATGCGCCAGTGAAAGGCGTGGTGGTTCAAATACCTATTGAGGATCCCGGGGATGATGCAACATTTGAGGATAATTTCGTGGATCTTGTGCCGGGTGAGGAGGTCAGAATAGGAGTTATGAGAAGTGTTAAAGGTAAGAGTGTTGAGACAAGATATTTGTGTGATTGGGAGTACGAAGAGGGGTTTGTTTTGTAAGTGATGTGGGAATGAGGTTTCTCAGTTTGTAGCTTGGAATGGCGGGGTACTTCTAGAGTAAAAAATTTGGGTCTTTTCTATCTGGTGGAAAGGATTATTTATGTTGAACAAATATGATACGTGGTAGTGCTGCAAAAGATAGGTATTACTCGCTTATAAGTCCACTCCAATTTTCCCCTCCCCCCTTTCCCCCCCTCAAGACAAATTTCACTCCCGATTCATATTAATATAGTTAATAATTGATCAATACGAGCCAAAGAAGGATTTAGAAATGAAAACGATATAGGTTTCACCCTCATCAATACCTATCATGAAGGTATTCCGTGTCGATTGTTCATAGCTGTTTAAGTAGAGGATGAGTGAGCAATTTACCCTTTTAAAACATCATGCTGGTTGTGGACTCATAAGGAAGGGGAAAGCAAAAGGGTATGTAGGAGATGGTTTTAGTTTCCTCCTTGCTCGGTGTATGAGAAGGCCAAAGCTGGCATAGAACTCTATCAATACATCGACCCTTGATATTTTTTTCCCATGTTGTGTTGGCGAAGAGTAAAGATCGATTTTGAGGGGTACTCATAAAGTACAACCACCTATATTTTTGCCTTTTTGAAGAGGAAAGCGAAAGATATCGGCCGTACCAATGTAGCTACATGGCCTAATCCTGTGTGCCATTCCAGAATCTTTGCTCCCCTTCCAACTCGAGGCCAAGGGCTTGCTTGTAGAAAGGAAACATCAAAATTTATACTCGTGAAGAAAAGTACTCTGCCGTTACTACCATCGCATATGAAGTGCTACCATGCATTCAATACCATGCAACTCTCTCCTATAGCTACGATATGACCCCCGATCTCCAAATCCCCCTCCAGGAGGAGCAGAAACCCAGATATCTAGTGCTGAAGAAAGTCCATCCACTTATCCCAAAAACTTCATAATTCCTATGGAAATGACTGATGCGACAAGCTGAGTCGGCACAAAAGAAGAGTAATACCTTTCTTTCGGTGACGATCAAGTCAAGGTATAGAAAAATATGGATCGATAGGCTTGAGAAAACTCTGCATGATAGGTACCAAAGGTGTGGGATATGCAACTCTCCATTCTCCATTCTCAATATTTTCACCCAAACTAACAAATACATCCTGCACAGCTCGTAAGCTTGGTATTCCGCTTCTCCTGAACCCCGTAAACCCCAACCATACCCTAAATTTAAAATCTCGGTGTCTCTGCACCGCTTCATATCGTCATTAAGCAGGTATCCTGCAATGTTGTTTTCCTTTCCAAGACGCCATGCTAATAACCTTTATGGGGTCGACGTATATTTACCAATAGTGGTGTGGTGACTCTTGTTTCTGTAATCATCCTGGGCTGTAGTACCTTAAAAAATTCGGGCTGGTTCGCCCTGTGCCTCGTTTGCCTATTCGGGGCTGGCAGAGCTAGAAAAAATCATTATCTCCTTCGTGACACGGGCTCTGCGTCGCCGTGGATATTCCTATATAATCCTGGCCATTTCTAAAAAGGTACTTCATATTTGTGTTAATCCTCCGCAGAGAAGTATCTCTTTGTACTTTTGCCTCCCTGTTGTGCCTTGAGCTCCACTGGAAAAGTATGATGTACGACATGAGGCCGATATATAGCATCCACTGGAGGCATCCTGCTTCACATTAGTTTGTGTCCATGTTTCGTAGGAGGTCCTGCTCATTGGATTAAAAAACAACTGGAGCATATAGTGTAACATACCAATCATCCAAACTTAAGGGGAAATATTCATATAACAAATCTGCATTCTCAACTGGACTTCCCATATGCGCCTTCTTCTTCAATTCCGGACTCTTCTCACCCGTACTTGATACCCTTCCAAAACCATTGCTCTCGCTCTTCCGTGACAACTCATCTTCAGTAAGTGAAAGATCGATCGGCGCCGCAGCAGAATTATGCTTATGCTGCATGCTTTCTGATTTCCAGCGAGTTTTAGGAATAGGTGGCCTTGGTACCGTTGGTGAGACAGCAAGTTTTTTCACAGGTCGGTGTATTTCCTGGTTTGAAGCTTGTGGTAATGATTGCGCGGGATTCGCCCAGTCTGGGAGATCGAGGGGTTGCTATTTCTAGTCAGCGACTTTGCATCTAGTGGGATGAATAGTGATCCGAACCTGTAATGCATTTAATGCATAAAATCTGTAGGAGCTGTTCGCAGCACCAGGGTCTACCTTCACCTGTGGTGCAGGAGCATGCTCACTCATCGTTCTCTGCTTTGGCTCCACTTTTCTCTCACTAAGTGGCACATCTTTCCTACTATCAAAATTCCTTGGGCTTCGACCTCGGACAATAATTGGCCCACTTTGTATCTCAGCCAATTTTATGCTTTCTCCTGTTGCTAGTGTGGCAATCAAGTTGATTTGGATCACATAATGTTGCTGTAAACCCTTCCTCCGTCCATTGTTTGCTGTGGCGTGTTTGAACTGCAATCGCTTCCAAGCGATCGGTATTGAAACAACACTTGGGTCCAGCTCCGGATTCATGCTTAAATCTAGTGGCCATTTCGGTGGAGCTGCCCCAGCTTTGTCCTCACTTGAGGCACCGGCCGAGGTCTTCCATGGCACTGAAATTATTTCTGTACTCTTTCCTTCTATACTCTCGAGTGCTGATATTGTTGCTATAAGGTCATAGATTGGGACTGGCTGTCCTTGTTCATTCAAAACTTGGCGTATGGTCCGTGACAGAGTCATAGTCCCCGAAATCTGGAACAAGTTCCGGCGATAACATGTCAGTTCCATTGGACGCCCCGTTGTCTCACCCCCGAAAACATCTTCGGCTACGAAAAACATCCCATAGAGTTCTGCTGTCATCTGTGGCCATGTTTGACCTTGATCGTTGAGTATTGGCGCTTTGATTATCGGGGCCCCAAACCCGAGAAGTTTGTTGTCTAAGTCTTGCGCAGACGTCTCGCCTTGCTGGGTATTATTGTTATCCTCAAGGAGATCATTTTGAGGACCGAATTGGTATGAGAAAGGATCTTCGAATGTGGTAGAGAAGGCATCGGAAAGTTCGTAGGATGGGGTAAATGGCGGGTTCAGGAGACCTGCACTTAAGTCGTCTCTACTCTGTCCACTGAGAGGATGTCAGCGACCGTTCAGAACAGATATCGGACGAGAGAAGACCGAAAGTAATCGGCAGACTCAGAATAGGCAGACATACAATAACCCATCGCCCTCAAAATGCAACTCATGATCGAAATGATCCATGGACACGAGATGTCCCGAGTCCGGGGCGCTCAATCGCAGGATATCGTTTGGTGTCGTGGTCGAAGAGCTCATGGTTAAAGTATCATAGCCAACCATGGCATGGTTCGCGACGCGCGGTTCGCTGCGGTGGGAAGAGTGAAGCATCTGCAATTGCTAATGTTGTGTGCATAATTATGTGAACAGAATATATTACAATATGGCAAAAATCGCAAAGATGAATGACAGTTGAGATGGTGGTGAAAGCCGTTGCAAAATGTGTCGTGCAGCGAGGTCAGACAAGCCTAGCCAGCCCACTGTGGCTATATTAGGCGTCGGTATTGGAGGAGGGAGAGGAGCGCGAGGGCGGTAGCAGAGGACAAGGAGCAGAGCGCAGCCGGGAGAAAACAGAGAAGAAAAGGATGAAGGCTGAGATAGTGGGAAGGCGGAGAAGCCCCAGGGGGGATGATGGGGATTTGAGTGGTCGTCACAGTTGAGAACACTTGCACTTGGTTGACAGAAGCACAATTGGCCCGATTGGTGCTGATTCGGCCTGCAGCAAGAGCTCTAAGACCCCGAAGCCCACTGATGGCTTTATCTCCAGCGTTATCTCATGCACTAAAACACACTTCACCCCCACTGATCTCTGCTAGATTCCAGGTTTTTATTTAGGAAGGAGTCTGCGATATTATTGAAGACCTCAGCACACAATTTAGACCTGGTTTTTTTTTATTTAACAGCGCTTGCTTGTATCCCCAGAGATGCATGCGAAAGCGGCCCCCGAGTTCTCTCCAACCGCTCACCCCGCATTTGCACACGGCCCAAGCTTCAAGCCAGAAGATCGTTGGACGCCTCCAAGCTACAAAAAAGGGGCATGACACGGAACACACCGTTCCAGAATATTCTAAGCACACTCAAGCATGAAAATGACGGGATAGGACGCAAAAAACCGTTTCTCTTTCGGCACGGGACTTGGTGAAGTGGTTGTCAGCCCCAGTGGTAACCAATCGTGTATCCATACCAAGATCTCTTCAACATCTAGGTTCTCCGCATTCATCGTACGACTGCAGATAGATGCTGGCTTCAACTACGTGTATCATTCCAAATCTCATATGCATTATAATTCCAACTCCACCAATGCTATATACATTCCGTCATTTGGTATCCTTAAGTCATTATCCATCTATGCAAGCTACAGCAACTGCCGCTCCCAAAAGACTGCTTTCTTCTGCATACATCAACTCGATAACGCCCTCTTTACCACCAGAATCCTGAACAAGCGAATCTAATTGCTTCTGACATGACGTCCTGAAGCCTGGATAGTTCTCTAGAACAGATCCATTGTATGCCACCAATGTATGTGACGACTCGTGTGGCGCGATAGACTCTGCTTCATTGCGCAACTGCCATAGAGCATGCACACCAGCAGCAACTACACCACTTGCGCGGTAAGTGACATGTGATGCGATAAGGCGGATGGCAAGCAAATCAGCGTGAGTAGGTGGGCATAGTGTTGGGTGTCGCGAGGTAAAGATTTCATGCGCCAACGACAGAGTGGGACTTCGATCACTATCGACCTATCAGCATAGGGTTGCACAACTTCAGTGAATAACCTACGACTCGATACGTGAAAGAGTCTCCGTTTCAAGGGAATATTTCTCTCTCAGGCTCGGCGGCACTACTCCACCGAACAGACCTGCCGTCTGAATACCTTCAATCAATACCAGTCGAACAATCTCTCCAAGGTACCCTCCACTAACGAAGTGTTCTAAGGGCTGAAAATTGGGCTTTGGATGAACTGCTCTAAGCATATCATCCCATCTTGTTGAAGGCAGGATTCCACCACCAAACATTGAAAGTTCGGTATTGACGATGACATGTTTAGCTGAATCGTGCCAGGAAGACGGTCGTACACCAAATTTTGGAGGAGAAAAGATATGTACTGGAAGATGAACCGCGGCGTTCACTCCAGTCCCGAGAATCAAAGCAAATCGTGTTGTCTGGTCTAGATATGCTTTCGACAGAAGAGTGGCCGAAGAGTCATTGACAATTGCGTTTAACTGAACGTTAAGACCTCTTCTCGAGCACGCATCCTGTATCAGATCTCCAAGATCCTGGCCCAAGAGCCCATGGGCAGCAAGAAAACCCTTGCCCATCCCCTGTAGGAGTCCACTCCTTAGAGAAGTTTGCCTGAAGTTGTCAGCTGACAATACTCTACGAAAGCTACAAAGAACTTACTCTATTGGGAATGACCACGACATGCCCATAGATAATGGTTCTTCAGACATATCATGCCCTTCATTTTGCCCTGCTAAAGTCTCCCCAATGCGAGCTGCCATCCAGTCGAAGAACAGCACTCCCTTTAACTCCTTGACAGAATTCGTAATTTTGAAGGATTCTTTCTTCAGTATCTGACATCCGTCACTCTCGCTTTTTCTTCCCGAAAGCTCGATGAGAGCAATTCTGAAAGTCGAGCCCCCAACATCTAGAGCAAGATACGTCCCTCGTTCGTCTCCGGAAGGAAGAAGGTGGTTATATGACGGCAACATATTCAAAGGATTGTCCAATAAACTCTCCCCAAACTGCTTCCTCAACCCATTCGACAGGGCTACCATTCTCCATCTCTCCTTAGACTCTTGAAATGCTTCTTCGACCTCTCTTAAGAATTCCGAGTACATCTTCTGCCCACCGCCCACACCGCCATCTCCGTTGACATTTTCTCGTTTGATAACAGATGGTGCCAACCAAATATCGAGGATGGTCTGGAGAACCGACTTGGTTCTCAGCAAACTCTTAATAATCGCAGCATAGAAGGCCTGGCGTACCTTATACATTGCAGCAATGAGTGGCTGCATCTCATCGAGCGTTGATACATATAGATATTTGAGCAAGTAGCGGCGCTATGCGGCGCGGCTAATGTAGTAAGGTGACGATCAGTGGTATGCTGCGTTCTCCATACTCTAACTGCCCACGACTAGTTGCATGTGTGGAATTAATGGCTGGGTCGGGAATGGCTTGTTTCGTGTCGAAAAAGCTTAGAGGGAGGATGTCAGACAAATGGGTCCGAGGAAGGAAGGTCGCGAGTAGTACGAGCAGTACGAAAAAGGATTGGATCTGACGACCAGACTGGAAGGGCAAGTAACATGTAAAAAGAGATGAGAAAGTATAGGGCCGGGTTCAGGCAGGATTGTTGGATTGACAATGCTTATTGCGCCATGACGGCCAAGGGAACGATAGGATGAGAGGAGCCCCCAAAATTCATCGGTGTCTTAAGCTCGCTGGTGGGAGTAACATTGTCAACGGAAATTTCTCAGGCAAAAAGATTTAAAGGTGGCCAAATATGTGTCTGAGACAAAAACTGCAGATGCTGGCAGATGCTGCGGTGGAGTTGTCCCGCAATCCGTTCTTCCAGAAATCTCTAGGGGTCAGTCGCCGTAATGGGGGCTATACTGAAAGCTGTATGGGGGTCCCATTTTGCAGGAAGAGAAGCACTCGCTGCATCCTGAAAATTACCATGCTGAGAAGCCCCTGGCTGGGCGGTGGCGGCTGTGAGCTGGTCCGCGCTGGGCCAATTGTTACTGGCTTTGTCGCAGTGGGTTGAAACCCAGGAGCTGCTGGTGTTGGTGATGAGCCATCATGGGCGAGGAGGAGAAGTGTTGAAGGCAACGTTACAGCTGTTGGAGTACTACGACGAAAGCCCAAGGGATCCATTCTGCCACTCGCTTCCGCCTTTTCCTCGGCTGGGGTTGCTGAGGTAAGCTGGGAAGGGAGGAAGTAGCTTAGCGTCGGCACGCTTCTTTGTCCGACAGGCTTCACTGACAGCATCCAACGACAACACGTCAAACGCCAGCTATCAGTTTCAACACCTGAATAAACCTTCTTTTGTCCAATGTCGTCGCGCAAATTATCCAAGATCTGATCTATCGCCTGCCATTGGTCTGGCGCGTTGAATTGGCCGCTACTCGCAAGTGCGACCACTTTTCTGGAAGGTTTCACGGTTATCGATCACTAAGAGTTCCATACGGCAAAGTCAGGTAAACCTTCCCGTCGCTGGCCGGAGATTCAGGTAAAGATGGGGTGTCGACGGTGACGTTCCATGCTCTCCGCCAAATAGTATGGCGAATACCTAATCAGCTACCCAATGAAGCTTGTCACCTGTGGTTGTGATCTCCTGTGTTTAGGAATGGGTGGGCACGGAAGCTTGGGGAGGTCTATCACGCCTCTCCTTTGTCATCATATCTCTCACGTCTGGTCTCCCTCTAGGCATTTGTACCTGTTGAGCTCCTACTATTTACTCAAAACTTGCTTAGCAAAGGCTTGTTTTTCACTATCACAAAGCACTTCTTTCGCCATATCATTGCTCTAAGACCTCTAAACAACTAACAACCAACACTACCAAACAGCCAAAATGAGGCTCATTATCAGAGATGACCCCGCCTCGGCATCATCATATATCGCCCAATATATCATTGGTAAGTCTGCAATCCCATGTTTCACCCCACAGCCAAAACTGACAAAACCAAAGATCGGATCAAGCACTTCAATCCTACAAAAACTCATCCTTTTGTCCTCGGACTTCCCACTGGCTCCAGCCCCGTCGGCATCTACAAGATCCTGGTCGAGAAATACAAGGCTGGCGAAATATCCTTCGAACATGTCGTTACATTCAACATGGTATGTTTTACATAGCCTTGCATACAGCCGGAAGAGCACGGAACTGATTTCCCGTGTAGGACGAATATATTGGCATCCCGCGAGAACACCCTGAAAGCTACCATACTTTCATGTACAAGCATTTCTTCTCGCATGTTAATGTTCACCCCTCGAATATTCATATCTTGAACGGCAACGCTGCTGATCTCGAGGCCGAATGTGTGCAATATGAAGCTTCTATTAAAGCTGCTGGAGGAATTGATTTGTTTTTGGGTGGTATAGGCCCAGATGGTCATATCGCATTCAATGAACCTGGCTCGTCTCTCGCATCTCGCACAAGAGTCAAAACCCTTGCATACGATACTATCATCGCAAACAGCCGGTTCTTTGATAACGACCTCGACAAAGTTCCCAAGATGGCACTGACCGTTGGCGTACAAACCATCTTAGAAGCTCGAGAAGTTGTAATCATTATCACTGGTGCACACAAGGCCCTCGCCCTTAAGAAATGTATCGAGGAAGGTGTAAACCATATGTGGACTCTCTCTAGCCTACAACTCCACCCTCACCCGATGATTGTTGTCGACGAGGACGCTACTCTTGAGCTCCAAGTCAAAACTGTCAAATACTTCAAGTCTATCGAAGCAGTAGCCGCCTCCCAGGGTTTTGAACAAATCTTGCCTAGCAAGGTTCGTACAGGCCCTCGCACAGCTGGAAAGTCAATCGAGCCTATTGCAGCACCCACTGAGGAGGTTAGGAAGGAGCCGAGCATTTTGAGTCCTCAACCATTGACAAGCACATTGCTTGCAGCCCCTGCTACAGAGTACCCAGTTCGGAGCATTACACCAGAGCTGATCCCAGATCGCATGGGAAGCCGGATTACTGCATACTAAGATAGGAGAAATATCATTGAGGATGGAGAGAAGGTTTTACTGGAGAATTCGGAAACCGAGAACGATACAAATTGGTCCATTTGAAATTAGAATATCGAAGATTTCAAGGCATGCAAATGGGGATACTTTGGCGTTTATAGTAGTTAGGCAGGCAAGCAGTTGTTTTGTATGAATATGGTGGCTTAGTGATGTATATGTGACCAAAAGTCAATAAATTAGATGAGCTGAGCTCGCGTAAATACCAAAATGTATGATGTACATGTATGTGTATTCCGTGTGTTGAGCGTTTTGCGTGCTATGTTTTACCTGTAGGATCCTGCACGTGCAAGTATTTCCTCTTTCCTAGCTAGCCTGCTAGCTAGAATCATTTTGCCACTAAAATACCTAGGCAGGTACCACTGTACGTAATACATAATTTGACGTCGGCTTGCTCGAAGTGGAAGGTACAGCAAGCTACATAGACGAAGATACATCATAAGCTGTTATCATGTGTGTGCTAGAGCTAATAATTCAGGTTTCTAAATTCCCGATCATTTCCTATTACATTTTCGCAATCGGAGTGTCCTACTTCATAGCTAGATTGTGAACTGGTTGAACAAAGATTGAACAAAATAAAAGTATACAGACAGTGCTACACATAACCATCCGTGATTGAATTACGGCTCTAAAGATTCATCTACTTCTAAATATGATATCGCTATCAAATGTTGTTTATGTTGTAAGATTCATCTAATTGGAAACGTGGATTCTCCTAGAACTCCCTCAAACTCATATGCCCAGTAATATATTAATCTAGCCAGCCTGTTCAAGCGCTCCGATTTCCAAATTCATTAGCTCTTCACACCCTCATTCCATTTTTCTGCATTGATTCAAAACCCCTCCGAACCGCTCGCTCAAAATGTCAATCATCTCGTCAGACCCTACCCCACACCTTCTTCCCAAACTTCCAAACTTGGTTAATCTTCATATCCTTCTTCCCACTCTCATCCTCCAACAAATCAACAACTACCAAATCCGCATCCCCTCCCTCTTCCACACCCCCCTTAATACCCTCCAATCCTAACATCCTCGCCGGCGTCCACGTAACAGCTCTTACTGCCTCCTGCACTGAACATCCTGTCCAATTCAAAAAATTACTCACACACTCAATCAACGTGATAGAACTGCCTGCAATCTTGTCCGTTCCCTCAAGTGTAAGCTTAGAACCATTTTTAACAATGCGATCCCCAGACCAGGAGTAACATCCATCTGGCAAACCGACCAGATGCATGGCGTCTGTAACGAGAATGCAGCCGGTTGGGTGGGTTGAGTAGGCGATTTTGATGGTTGTTGGATGAAGGTGGATGCTATCTGCTATCAGACCAAAGAACGGTCTGCTCTCGCCGGATTTTTGGCTTGTGATCGAGCGGGAAGATTCCATTGAACTCCGAAGTGACGGTGTTGAGGTTGGTGAATGCCCCGTTGATGAAGCAGGCATTGGGACTGGTGAAGGAGGTGTGCCAAGTGTTCCGAAAACTCCTGGATTGCGGTGGTGTAAAGGAGCCATGGCGTTGAAAAGGTGAGTTATCATGGTTGCGCCGGCGGAGATTGCAGAGGTGGCAAGTTCGTAGGTTGCTTCTGTGTGGCCGATGCTGTAAACTATTCCTCTGCCTGTGAGTTTTGTGATTGTTTCTTCGAGATCAAAGAGAACTTCGGGAGCAGCAGTCAACTTGCGGATTTTAGGTGGGAGAACGGTGCCGTTTGGTGAGGTGATTGGGTTGATATTCTCTGCGCCGTACATTGCTTCAAGGTCTCGGTAGCCGTTTGGAGCAGTTTTGAGGACCGGGACTGGGTGGATGCCGTTTTTTGATGGGGAAATAAATGGACCCTCAACGTGAGCTCCTAGAGATTCGGCGCCATCTTCTGAGATTCTCTCTGCGCCTGAAGGCCCGAGAAATGGAAGTGCATTCCTGTAGACCTCCTGTGGTGACGAGGTGAGGGTTGGAACATAAGAAGTGACTCCAGTCTCCACGAGCCTCTTGTTCACTTGTCTTAAGATCTTCCCATACTCTGATGGATTTTCTGGTATATCGGAGAAATTGAATCCGAAGGCGCCATTGAGTTGAACATCGATGAGACCAGGCGCAAGTATACGTCCGCCAAGATCAACAATTTCATCAGGAACACGGTGTATACCGTAGAATAGGACTTGCGATGACAGTATGCGACCAGTTAATGACGATACCCAAAGATCCGAATTTGTGAGGGTAAGGGCATTCGGGTCAAGAAGGAGACAGTTCGTGAATTTGGTGATCACCTCGTCTCCCGAATTGGCATTTGATGAAGTAGCGGAAGGCATATTGAGGCTGTATTGTGGCGTCCGCCAGGGTTGAATTTTGGGAACTTGAAGATAGCGTACTCCTGGTAATTACCAGAGATGAATGATATGATAGGAGAAGGATTGATGGAAATTTGTGGGCTGCGCCACTTGTTTACCTGTTGGTACTTACATTGTGAATAATGACATGGACGGATTCACTGCGTAAAGCCTTTCCTTATGATCTCTCTCTCTCAAAGAGTGGATAACGCTAGAGGCAAGTAAAGTCATGGTGATAGTGACATGACGGCCATTACTCGCCCTAAGATACCCGGAACTATTGGAAGAGGGGCGGGATCAAGAGTTCAGCGCCTCTGATGGCTGTGGCGTGGCCCCAGAAAGCCGGCCAGACAAGCAGAATCACAGGATAGGATATCGTGGAGTACTGATACGTGCTCGTTGTTCACTTCAGACATCGTTGTGCTGTGGTTGGAGATGTGAGTGGAGATGTAACGTCTCATCGGTCGATCGTCGCCGGTTTTGCCGGGTCTGAATGATCACTGATGGGAACGTTAGCAATTGAAAGTTGTTTCTGTCTGATTTTTCTTCTGCTCGTGAGCGGAAAGATGCTAACGGTTGGATATGTGGGCATCGCGGAGAATTGTTGCATGCTGCAATGTTGTGTTTCCGCGAGGTGTGGTGCAGCGATGTTGTCCATTGGGCTTGGCTTCATTGGTCAGTGGCGTGCGCAATTTGGGAACAGAAGTTCAATGCAAGATCTATATGAATTATCCTAAGAAAGGAAGCTTCCATAGAAGCCTTTTATTGCAGGCAATTTGGATGTATTGCGGTAAGAAGCTTATGTTGTTTTGAGGTTCAAGTATATTTTTGTGCTGTGAAGTGTGTCAGAAGTGAAGTGTCGTCCGCGAGGTAAAATGGATGTAAACAGGGGCAGCTTTAGCCGGCAAAAGGGGCCCAATTGAGCTTACTCCACGTGACATCACCCCACTTAAATCCTTCTCCAGATGTCCTCCAGAAGCACGAACCTCATCGGACAGAATCGCCATCGATCTGACCCTTACACAGTCCGCTGGCCTCCTCATCCCAGTGAGGCTGATCCAGTACCCGAGGAATTTGCATGACGGAGACGTTACGCCGTCGATGAACATGCTCATGCTCGAATGTGCCCAGCGTCTGAAGGAGAGGAGCGAAGTTGCGCCGAGCGAGTACCCCGCCACAAGGTGACCTCCACATCCACAGCGTTTGCTGTTACCGACAGAACGGCCGAGCTTACGAGAGGCGTCAAGATGGAGACGCAGGAGGATGAGTTGGATCCGTTATGGCAGGATCTCGATTGGTATGTGTGCTGTCTTAGCCGGAACGTTTGAATTACGTGGTGGACCAGCAAGCGTTGGACACAAGAAAGGGGCATGATCTCGCAGATATGATTAGATCCAGTGACCTGGTTTAAGAAACGTGTGTCAAGGTCTCGGTACTTTTGGTCAACTGTTTTAGTCCGATTTCCTGCAACATGAAATTGAGTTGCAGAATCTCCCCACCATCCGGGAGATCTGCGGACCGCTGTACTAGCTGTCCCTTTTGCAGCCTTCCCGGATGTGGTTATGAAGATGATGCTGAATCTGACTGTTTCAATAGGGCGATTGGTGCTATGTTCTTTATGGGGTTTGATGGAACTGAGGTGACACCACAGATTCGAAGCCTCATTGAGGACCATCACTTGGGCTCGATATTGCTGACCACCAAGAATCTGAAATGTAAGTATTGAGCTATTTATTTGGTTTGATGTAAAGTTGTTTTTACATCAGTGATGAAGGTCGAATATCCTGCATAACCCCTGATTATGGGTGCATTATTTTACCCTGGCTTGTCTTCAACAGTTTAATAAAATAAGGCCTACCCTTGTGCTAATCTTTCTTTCTTGGGAGCTTACTATTCTATCTTATCAAATACCGCACTACATTGTAAATTCATACTAACAGAAGACATCAATAGCCGCAGCACAGACTGCAAGTTTGGTCCAAGAATTGCAGACCATTGCTCGCAATGCCGGACACCCTGTTCCATTGATGATTGCATTGGATCAAGAAAATGGTGGAGTCAATAGTCTCTTTGATGAGGACTATATTTGTCAATTTCCTAGTGCCATGGGAGTTGCTGCAACAGGTAGTCCTGAATTGGCATATGAGGTTGCCAATGCCACGGGAAAAGAATTATTTGCCGTTGGTATCAACATGATTATGGGGCCAGTCTTAGACGTTCTCACCAATGCCAGGTATCAACCACTCGGGGTGAGGGCTACAGGCGATGACCCACAAGAGGTCTCACAATATGGAATTGCTGCAATGAATGGTTATAAAAATGCAGGAATTACTACATGTGGGAAGCATTTCCCTTCATATGGCAATTTAGACTTCTTGGGGTCTTCTCTGGACATGCCAATCATTACCGAAACTCTAGAGCAATTGAGTCTTGGGGCACTAGTTCCATTTCGGAATGCCATCGGAGCGGGTTTAGATGCTATGATGGTTGGGGGATGTGCTATCGCAAATGCAGGTATGTGTATTATTTGTATATTAAAGAAGTTTGGCACTAACAGGCATAGCGATGAATGTTATGCATGCTTGCTTAAGCAACCAAGTTGTTGATGATTTATTACGAAATGATTTGAATTTTAATGGAGTTACGATATCCGAATGCTTAGAAATGGATGCTCTAAGTCACGACATTGGCGTAAGAGGAGGGACTGTCATGGCCGTTGAAGCTGGTTGTGATTTGGTTCTACTATGTCGTTCATTTGCGGTTCAACAGGAGGCGATTTCAGGCCTGAAACTCGGCATCGAGAACGGGATGATATCCCGAGAAAGGATCAACATATCGCTAAGACGGATCCTCGAATTGAAATCGAAGTGCACGAACTGGGAGCAGGCACTTAACCCGTCCGGCATTGACCAATTAGCACTTCTTCATCCTGCTCATTTAGCACTATCGACTAAAGCTTACGACAAGTCCATCACCATCATGAGGGATAAAGGACATCTTCTGCCACTTTCGAATACCCTTTACCCAGAGGAAGACCTGTTACTACTAACACCGCTTGTCAAGCCTTTACCCGCCTCAGCTGCTACAAAGGCAGTAGCAGATGATCAAGGAGTTATGACTGAGCAAGAAAAGGCGCACAGGTCATCCATAATGAGTGGTGAAGGGGTCTTCAGAGAGCTTGGCAGGGCGTTAGCTAGACAGAGACATGGGAAATTACTCCATACGTCGTATACTGCCAATGGAGTACGCCCACAGCACGAAAATTTGATCAACCAAGCGGCTGCAATCATTGTCGTTACTGCTGATGCAAATCGAAATTTGTACCAGAGTGGCTTCACAAAACATGTGGCAATGATGTGCTCTATGTTGAGTGCAGGTGGAAAGAGAAAATCGCTCATTGTGGTGTCTGTTAGCTCTCCGTATGACTTCGCCATGGACAAAGCAATCGGAACCTATGTATGTACTTTTGACTTCACTGAGACAGCAATGTCCGCTTTGGTACGAGCTCTATTTGGAGAGTTTGTTCCTCAAGGAACGCTTCCAGGGACACTGCGAAAGAGCAGAAAGGTACAGAAATCGAGACAACACTGGTTAGTGGAAAGCTGGCACAAAGATCGTGATCAGAAGCCTCTTCTTGCTTTGATCAAGACGATTGAAAAGGCATCACCTCCAAATCAGTTCTGCCCTGTTTCTGGCGCTACAGCAGCCTCATTTGAATTGGTCAGTCTACCCTTTACTCGCTCATATCCAAGCTAACAATTTTAGTCCCTAATTACAGAATCTGGCGAGCCAGTACAGGAGGCCCACTACGTTGTTAGAAACAGTAGCACCCAAGCCCTCTTTGGATTCTGTTCAACATACTTCTATGGTGGAATTGGTATGATCGGAGCATTGTTTGTTGATCCTGCAAAGAGAAATCTCTCGATAGGGCATTCTCTTCACACACGTGCCGTTCGTGGCCTCCTCCAAAAACCTGGTATCCAGAAGCTGCAGCTTGGTCTTGGTCTTCCGGGCGTCTACCTAGGCATACCTATGAGTGATCTCTCAGAAGGTGCAAGGCTTAAGCGTTGGTTCGCTAACAATGGTTGGGATATTCTTACCCCTCGTCTTCTTTATACATTGACGATCCGCAATATCCCCAATTGGCAACCGCCTGAAGGACTTTTGTCCTCCATCCAGAGGGTCTCATTTGCATTTGACCTCATCCATGGCCGCGAGAACTCGGAAACAGTACTTGAGCATGTTCGATCGCACGCTGGCCCTGAAGTCCTCGAGCTCTACCGCCTTGCGCTCGATGACCCTAAGAACTGTGGCATTGTGAGAGCGAAATCACCTGTTGACGGTGCCCTCGTCGGAACAGTCATTACCTGTCGGCAAGAGACTACTCTCGCCACCTACCTCCCAGTCCTTCATGCAGCAGGTGACAGCGTAGGCGGCATTCTTGCCCCAGTAGTGCCAAATAGCCCACAAGCAACAATCGTGCTTCAGGGATTGGCCCTACTAGGGATAAGGCAGAATAAGACATATAGGGCAAATACATGTGTGTTAAATTGGGTACACGGTGATGAGAGGGATACACTCTTGGGTATGGGTTTTGATGTTTTGGATGCGTTTGAGGAGTTGAGCTGCAAGCCTGAGAGGGTAAGTAACTCCCTTCCATCAATTGAAAGACCTATCCTAACAGAGATTGCAGTTTAGTGAGTCTGCTTTGGCGTAAGACGTTAGCTCGGTTGCAACGGGACAAAGTGTTCTAGGAGTAGAAGGCGAGCTAAGATATCCAGAACGACATGGTTACTATACTTCCGTAAATGTGTGACTACTTTCCACTATGACCATTTCGGAAAATCCCAGAACCTCGATTACAGAAAGGATTCACAACGAAAATGAAATATTCTATACCCAGCATGATCTATAATCCTAGCTTGTGATGAAAACTACTTTGGGCTTTCAGAAGTAGTATGGTGGCCTCCCTTTCGGTCAAAAATTCTTCACAGTGAGGATCATAGTTAAAATAATGCCCTTGACTGTTCTCAATCCATACCTGCAAACTCTCTTAAATGGTCCAAAATGATACAGTTGCTAACCTCGTTATCGTATGGCACTTCATGAAGATATTATTGTCCGGGACTCAATGGCCAATTCATACCTTAAACAATATATATACTCTCACAACACCACGGTCCCCCATACCCCTCTTGCTATCACACATCCCTTCCCCTCATTGCCATCCTGAGTCAAATCCAGATAGACGCCCATTTCCTCAAAATTATCCTTACTGATATCCATTTCCTCCGCTCCTGCTTTCTTCTCTCCCTCTTCCATCACCTCCTTCACCACCTGTCTTCGCTTCGACGCCTGTTCTTTAGTTCATTGTGATGGTAGTGGTGATTGCATCAAAACCAATCGCTCGGGTCATGATGAAGAGGGGGTTGGGGAGGAGTTGGTTGTTAGTGGTAGTCTAGCTCGTGATAATGGAGGTGAAGTGAGAGCAGCTAGTTGTTAGTGTCATTTTGAGTGTTTGTGCTATAAACAGGAATTAGCTTTATCACCCAAGCATTGAAAGGAATGACTCACTCTCAATGGCATAGATTTTATAATAATGTGGAGGGTTATTATAGGTGTGACTTAGAAATCATTCAAAGGCTGGTATTTTTGTGGGTTCAGGCGAAGCTATCGATGAAAGGGGTTAGGTTGATCTGTGAACAGAGTACAGCCACAAACTTACTTGAACCTGGAAGATGTTAGGGTGGGTGATAGCACAGGATGTAGTGAAAATAGGATAATAATGAAATTTGAACAGGGAGAAAATAATGCAAGCCGTCACCGCTCCCTTATAGTGAAATATTTACTGAAGTTTTCACCTGAAGTTACAATAAGCTTAAGCGAGACCCGAGGCTTTCATCTTCATGCTACAACTTCGCTTTCAACCTACTAGCCTCACCCTCTATCAGCTCTTTGACTCTTTCAGCAACACCAAATGAATAGATATATCCCGCTCCTTCCACACCATAAGCATGAACCACACCACCCTCCCTCTCAACCCTCAAACCACCTTTTCTTCCAGGCCGAAAGCCAACAATATCCGTGACCTCACTCAATCGTACATCCTTAAAAGCACCATTGGTAATTCGGTTTACTCTCCTCAGAATATCAGGCTTCAACTTCATATCAATCTCGGAATCCAATCTATCAGATTTGATGCCTCCCATAATCACACCTCCAGATCCCGCACGAGGAATCACATAAGTGTACTCAGTGCCTTCAAGCATAACCAGTTCGTTAAAGTCCGTCTTAACAAACATTGTTTGGCCTCGTACTGGCCCGACATCCTGATCACCAGCTAATTCTCGTGCACCAACCCCACTCGCATTCACCACAATCTTCCCACCCGTCACCTCCCTCGCCTCTACCACACTCTTGACCTCCTTCCTTATGAACTTGACACCTCTCCTATCGAGCTCCTTCTTCAGCCAAGGAAGGAGAAACTCGGGATTCATTCCCAAAGCATCATACTTAACCCCGAACGTAATTCCCTTTGGTAGCTCTGAGGCGGGAACAGTGCGGTAATTGGGCATGAGTGACTTATACCAGATCTCTGAGTCATCATACTTGGTGTCGAAGTACTCAGTCATAGGGAAGACTTTGACGCCGGGTGGTGAATCAGACTTGGCGAGCTGTTGGTAGAATTTGAAGCATGTGATTTGCATTTGCTGGTGGAGCTTGTTTTTAGTGGATTGTGGGTGGAAGACTGCTCCTGCCCTGTTGATGCATTAATGATTATCCTCAGAAATGATTTTGGACAAGAAGAGCAAACCAAGGGCTCGCCCAATTCGTTCCCAGATCACCAGGGAGGTCTCGAGCGATGATCGTTACATTGTATTTCGGAGAAAGCACATAAGCGGTCGCGAGTCCCGTAATTCCTGCACCGATTATCGTGATTGATTCTTTCATTTTGACAGACTTTTATATACCTTTGTGAAATTGTTGAGATCGCCTGATATATAGGACTCGGCACCCCCACTTTCAGGTCTAAAATTCTTGTCATTTTAATCACTGTGCGCCCTTCGTGACATATTGCCAGTATCCGAGTCATCTAGTTAGCCAAATTTTGTAGATTTCAGGGCGAAAACGCTCGGTAAACAAGACAATATTTGAGTAAAGAGCCAATTGTAAAAGAGCGACTTACTTCGAATTAGATAACAAAATGCAGTTATCCTGCCAAAAGCGGCGTTGGTTGCCGCTCACACTATTTTAACATCACCTCTTGAACTCTTAGTACAATTTGAGGTGAGGATCTTGGGCCCAAGACAGAACGAAACACCGAATTACGGGAAGTTCTTGCTTCAAGTGGATGTTCACGGCTTCGATAAGTCTGAACAGGAGACCAAATTCTCGTCCGCAGTAAAGGGAAGACACCTCGCATCGCACTTAGGAATTCTCTAAAAGTATTTATATTAAAGTCTAGGAATATTCGAGAATAGAATACGAACCTCGAAAGCGCAAATGTTTTAGTTTATTATATAACCTCTATAAGCAAAAGAAGGGGACGGGAATACAAGTATAGAACCAAATACCTATGGCCAAACCTCGAATATTCTAACCTGATTTATGCAACACATCAGGTATCCTCAAAGTTCCATTATTTACTATAATCCAATACAATGCTTCCTATCCATAGAGCACTTTCATTAACAAGAACCGGCATCAATCTCGCCAGTAATTGCACCCAAACCCGCAACAAGAGCACAGTAACCGCAAGTAGAAACTACAGAGAAGATTGCCTTGAAGCCAAGACTGGTAGTGTTATCAGTCGCATAGGCCTTCGAGTTCCTATTAACGACTACTTCGTCGGGTTGATCCTCATCACGCTAGTACACCATCGGATTCGCAAGAACTAGAGGAGTGACGGCAAGGAGGAGTATGACAAGATCGGTGAAATGCATTATTGCAAAAAAGGGGGAAAGAAAGAATATGCAATTCAAAAAATTAATGATAGGCTTCAGTGATGAGTGACTGGAATGGAGAGTAGCCCAAAGAGTTAGGGAAAAGACACATGGGAAAGGAAATTTTTGGTGCAACCTTCACTCAATGATATAAAAATCTAGCATTAAAGCCAAGAAATTATCAAGCTCCTCAATTGTGTTCAGGGGCTACATGGCCTTGCAATCTCACTCACAGCAGGGTGCAACAATTTCGACAATGGAGAAAATTTAGCACCACGATCACTTTACAACTTGGCAGTAAAGACTAAGAATCATGTCACGAATCCCCGTTGTGCGTTGTTGCTAAAATGTTCAGAGAATAAGCAGCAAACCCCAAAGATGAACACAATTGGTACAAACATACGCTTTCAGCTCTCTAAAGTGCCTCAGCTGTTTCCTTCAGGGGTTATTCCATCTTGAAATAATAATAATAATAAATAGCCGGGCACAGCTCGAGGCACATGTGTCATGTAACGCACATCGTCGGCAGTGCTTCTAAACAGCTGCCTCCATCAAAACCCATTAGCTCATCGAATGAGAGACAGAAAACTTGAACCGCGATCTTGGCAGGTTAGCGATTACCCCTGACTAGATGCCGTGTGCAAGGCTACGCAAATAAAAATTTGTTAGAGCAAAATTGGGGGTTGTGAATTCAATGATCTAAGAGCTTTCAGACGATTTGTTTGAGGGGTCAGTAAAGGATTTTCAGATTGCAAGATATACGGCTAGACGGTTAAGTAATATGCGATCCGAGAGATGCTGCGAGAGCGAGAAGCCTAGGATATTGAAGAAATTAAAAAATGGCAGAGCGAAAAAGGTAAGCAATATAAGAAGTCGCCTTGTTTATTCAAACTATTCTACTTGTACATAAGTGTTAGTTGGGGGGTGGGGGGGGGGGGCGGAGAGGAGCCATAAGATGACAATAATTTCCTTTATGAAACCAGATCCAGCACACCAAGGCCTGAACGCACGGGAGGATGTGCTTGCTGAACATCAGATGCGGGAATAAAATCTACGGTACGTGACCTAGAATAATTCTAATTATTAACAAGATATCCCTTCTCTGATCCTGTTCTGTTAAGTGCTAATGTTGCTATGGAAACACCTTTCCCTCAATATCAAGTCAGGATTTCTCATCGAGAGATGAGATCGGCTTTCTTGGTATTTATAACCCTTAGACTTGTGGAAATATGGTAATTACTTAAATTCCTTCTCGTGTCCACTTCTGCAGCCCCTGGTTTGCAACGTAACAGCATATCCCATCTGCTGCTTCACATGCCTACGATTATTTTACACACTTCTTTCGCTAAATACTCAGCTTTCATTTTCTCTGTGTTTAAAACAAGTTATTTGGTTCCCTTCAAATATCTAAGTATTATTTTCAAATAATTAATACAGTGATGGTTTGCTACATCCTCGCGCAACCCCCGTGGAAGCATAGATCTATCACTCTGTACCTAAAGCTTGGCAATCGTCTTTCTTCCGTGACGAATTCCGTCCATCCCTCTTAAACACACCAAACAAAAGTTGTGCATGATCAAAACACTTCTAACTCTAATTAATGATAACTTTGTCCCTGTATCTGCGCCTGCCTTGTCGGAGCAGAATATCTTCCACTATTTCTGAAGCCATTCTCCTCGCCCCACTGCACTCTCGCATCGCCTTTCCTCCTCTCGCTTCTTACCTCTCTCTCCAACATCTCAGTTCTCTCTCTCATTGATTCTTCATACCGATGGACTGTCAATCCCATTACAGCGTACATACCCACAATCACCACCTCCTCAAGAACTGCCATACACACCCATACCACCACATTCCCATCCACCAAGTTGAAAATCTTGTCATCTTTGAAAGCACAGAGTATACTGTATAAGAGCGGAGATCCAAGCATGGGTAACGCGATAATAACAGCGATGAGTAAACGCTTCTCGCCTCGGGCGGTTTTATTAACTTCGAACATACTAGTAAACGTCAGGACCGCGAGGATAGTATATATAACCACGAAGATTATTATTCCAGCTCTTGTATCAGCCTTGCCGGACTTCATATCGCCGGCTGAAGATGTAGTGGAGAACTGCGAGGTCCCGCCAATAATACAGAGTATGAGTGCGATGGTTGTGGGCAATTGGAGGAGTTGAATGAGGCGACTTCGACGGGAATCTGCTGATGCTTTGCTTGCTAACTTTCCGAGTATTCCACTTTTCGCAGCCAATCCCGCCCATATCTGATTTCCGGTGCTGTTATAATCCCTCACTCTCGTTGAGGTGAAATCAATAACCCGCTTCAACAACCCGAGTGTTGCCAGGAGCAGAGGAGAGAGGCCAACGGATTGCAGAATAAGTGACCATTCCGTATATGTATCATTCGAAGGTGTCTTTGAATGCAAAATCTCGAAGATAGAGGATGCGAGACGGACGGCGCAGAAGATGAGCAGGTAGATCCAGCCAAGCTGTTTGTTGATTCCTTGCCGGAAGAGGACGAGGATGACAGTGATGAAGGTTGGGATGTATATGAAGAGTTCGAATATTGCTATTCCTTCTCGGGGATTCATTTGGCCTGCTAAGATGTGACTTGAATAGTGGGTTCTGAGCAAGCGAGGATTGTGTTGTGTGGATAGATTCGTGGAGCAGGCAAGAAGTACAATGAACAATAAATAATGATGCACATGTGCAATATATTGAACAGACACTGACCTTTTATATGAAAGGGAATTCTTTCAACGTTCTGAAGCGCGTCGAATTGCAGCAAGTCACACCCCTAGCAGTGCATGTTTCGAAATTCCGCAGCTTCATGTTTACCGAATTAGGAAATACGCTCGAATTCACACAACGGCCGAAACGTCAGCTGCACCACAGTCGAAGACTTTCAGGCCAGCAAACATATACCTAGCACCTTTTCTAAAATGCCGAATACCGTGTGTCACCATTTTTAATGATAGGTACCGAGCAAAGATGTTGATATGCAGATATTTAAGCAGCATCAAGATTACCGGATTTAGTTAGACCACGCAAGTTCCGAAGTTGCAAAACATGAACGGCTGTAGATCTGTCGGCCAATTACGGGAACCTTTTCATTCCTATAACTTTGGGAATGTAAGGAGAAAACTGCGTCTTAGGATGACTAGGTTGCCAAAAGTGCTCAGTCATTGCATTGCATGGCAGGGCGAGATAAGCATAGCAGCCGCATGTAGCTAAACCATGCTACAAGATCTAGATCATCGTCTCCACGAAGCTTGATTTTCTTCTGTGTGATCTTGGGATGACATCAGAGGCGCCCATCTGCTACCGAAAATTTAGAGATCTTAGCCATTTACGTAGCACTTATGCGTTTACGAACATAAAAATGTACAGCCACTACCAAAAGCGAGATGTGCCGGTTCGGGGTCTTGTCGACCGAAGGACGGAGCTCGCCTATATATGAGTTTGCGAGTTGTTGACCGTTTTGGGATTAGATATAGTAATTATAGAAGGTTATGCGATGCGGCGAGTATCAGTGCTGTTTATGGCGAAGTGAGTTTCGATCTTGAGAGTCCTTTTTTTGTGGTGAAACTAAGACGCGTGAATTATTTACTTGTTTGAAGTGTTTCACTTGTATTCTCTAACTATAAAAGACCCCTTTAGCTGGCGTAGATCGCATAATCTAGATTCAACAACAAACTCATAGATCGTGATCATCGCACTATAGCCTCGGCTCTGTGGAGTCTTGATCCCGATCTCTCTCAACTATTAGCAGAGTAGCAAATGCTACCCAACATCGCATAAACCTTCCAATTATCCTCTTTCTCCTCCTTCTCGAGTAAAGTCACAACCTCAAGTGCTTTTTCAAGATCAAGTGAGGTGCCGATACTACGTAACTGCCGGATGATCCAACTTCTCGCCTCTGTGGTGGTGTAACGAGAATTCGCAACTGTGAAGAGAGGCCAGATGAGGGAGTAGGCACTCGATGTGTAGGAGCTATTCAACCTTATTGGGCGCTGTGTGAGGGACTTTTTACTCGAGCTGGTAGATGGCGTTGATGAAGAGCTAGAATTTGAAGGAGAATGTGCGAATGTCGAGTTTGGCAAGTAGCCCATCATTGAACCATTGTCCAGAAACGGGAGATATCCAGCCTGTTGAGGAACACAAGCACAAATTAACTCGACCATCTCCTCCTGATCCTCATTGGCTTGTTTTATTAACATCTCACATTCCAAGGATAATGGTTCCAGCGATAGGCTAGCCTGGTCATGAACGAGGTCGAAGAGCGGAAACCGTCCAGCTCGTATCATATTGAGGGCTTCCACGATCCGATAGTCGACATAAAGGTCATAGTGTTTTCCATAGACCAGCTCAATGGGATAACTGAGTGGCACTGATTGACAATTCCAGAAGGGCGGGACATCCTTTAGCAGTGCATCCATCTGAGCATCCATCTTGCATGTTGCCCTTATGATGGTCTCTGGATCAAAGAGCCTCCCTTCCTTGATAGCTACTCGGAAAGCGATATACTCAACAGTAACCTGACTCAAGCGCCATGAAATATCCATCGTATCAAAGAAGTTCGTTGCATACGTCCTAAGATTGAGGTAATCCTGAGGAAGAGGAATTTCATGTTGCATACAACTGACCAAGAGATGAGAACTCATATGTATGAACATCTCTAGTCCTGCTCTCGTCTGGAATTGCCCTGGCCCTCGCATCTTCATAAGCGCGGAAGCGCCATTCAGGTGATTCGTCAATGCGGATGTGGAGCGGTTGGGTGACGGAATAATCTTTTCGAATTGATCCAAAAGCATGACCGTTGAGAGAGTTGCATCATCTGTCGCTTGTGGTGTTCCGAGCGCCGTGTTAACAAGCTGGAGAGCGGAGGCATAAGCTTTTCTTGCCCGGATCTCGAGATCGTACGAGCGGACTGCGCGGGAGAGACTGGCAAAGCCGACGGCAAGAATGCTGGTTGAAAGGTGTGTGGATGCGGAGCTGTAGATCATTTCTAGGTATTTGAAGGACCGAGATTGGCCGGTCACAAAGGTGGCGTGGAAGTAGCAAAATGCATGGTTGTCTATTGAAGCTGTAGGGTTCTGAGGTCCCAGGCTACTGAATTCAACGGTGCTACTGGACAGCATGCGTTTATGGGGTCGTTCTCGGGGAAGGGGGGTCATTTTAAGAAGGTTCTTGGCTTTACATTTGTTGATAACAATCGTGCTCATGTCATTTATCCTCAATCCTTCTGTATCCCGATACCCATGACAAAATCTCCTTGCCCGAACACATTGACTGCAGTCAGGGGATGAAAGATCGCACTGTTATAGGTCAGCGCTTTGTTAAAAACAAATATGGAAGATCCATATATTGAAACGTGGTTCCGTATATCATGCAGTAGAAGTGAAATACTTGAGGGCTTGGGAAGTGTGTTTCAAGCTTTTTTCGTCTTTACTGCTCGATTCCATGTCAATGGCAGCAGATACACAATCAGGCCTCAAGTACCCACTTGGGATCTCATATCATGCTTTTCTCGGAGCCTGACCCAAAACCATAATTCTGTCGGACATACCTTTGCTCTTCTGACCCTACAGGGCTCACAGGCCTTTGACAGTTTCCCCCCATATACCATATTACTAGCAAGTCGATGTGCCAAAAAAAAAGGAGATAATATTATTGCCAAGAGACATTGCTAAGGCACATTTTCGAAATGTGAGCTCAAATAGAGATGCTGGGTGCATGGCGGATGTTATGAGCTTGTCGAAAGAGTTACGGAATAGAGACGGCACTAGTCCCGATTGGGGTAACAGCTCGAAGGGAGGTACAGTGATGAATCAGCAACCAATGAGAGGAAACGTTGGAAGGAGACCGATGATCTCCCGGAACTACCCGGGTCTCTGACATAATTGAAGCGGCTGAGTATTTGAGAATAGAGATGTCCCCATGTTGAAAACTTGGAAAATTTTGGGTTACTAACCCGGATAGAAAAGGAAAGCTTGACATAGGGACTTAGCGGCATTCGGAGTTAGCCAGTTAGCTTTTTTCACAACAAACATACATATTTCACTTCCTCAGCCTAGCCCATCCTGAAGGCACACTTATCTTTCTCATTGACAGCCTAAATCATTGCACAGTCCCTACCAGCCAAATGCTACCATCCCACCACTATTACGCTGAAGCCTCCTGAAAACGCCAGTATCCTTCCTGGACAACAATGCAGCCCCTGTGTATTTGACATCGATAGCCGATCATGAGTACTCCATGCAATGCTTAATGGACTAGGCCTTTCAATCAAGTCTTTCTTTGCTAAGCTCCGTTAAAAGCTCAACAGATGCTTCAGATGAGTCCCCTTCTCACAATCACTGGGTATCGGAGGAAATATGCCCTTTCTCTTTTCAAAAACATCTATAACAGATTTGACAGCGTCAAAATAGGTTTCCGCGGTTCTCTGAAAGCCTAATCTGTTCCACTCACTCTCAGGAACGGAGCATTTTATTTCGTCCCATATCGTTCGCCAATTTTGCATCGCTATCTTGAATGGCTGAACAAGCTCTTGTATATTGGTGGTAGGAAGCCCAACCATGGGGTTAGAGAAAGTGCATTTCCAGACATGGGTATACAGGTCTATGAGGCTATTAGTGATCTGACAAGTCAAGAGAGTTGAGCAGAACGTACAATGAATGAGCATCTGTAGGTCAAGTGGTGTGAGATTACCAGCCCGTATAATTTGGAGATCATGATGAGCGGTTTCTGGTGTTGCAAATAACACCAGGTACGCATCCTTGATCTTCATTTTGTGTTGTGGATGTAACTGCTGAGCAAGTAGCTCGTCGTAACTCTTGACTTTGAAATAGCGATCATCACTTGGGAAAGGTAGGTCAAGCTCAGCCCATTGAAATCGAGGAGAGACGTTGTTAAATATACCAAAAGCGTGATCTAGCATGGTGGCGAGAGTAGCAAGACTAGTTACATCAGAATTTTTTGGGTTGAAATTATCACAACATAAGAGCTTACCGAATGAAACACTCCTTTCGAATCCAAGCACTAAACGAAGCTTGATCTTTTACTTGGTATGTCGGCGAATGCTGCACAGTCTGCAGACTAAGATGGTGAAATATCTACTTTGTGTTAGCATATGTCTGGAGTGGAGACTTAGTAGATATACCGAAACAATTCTTTGGAACCTCTGTTGACGAACCCTTATCCTAGCTATGGGATTACCGGTCCAAAATTGCAACACAATCATCAGATATGCACCTTGCAATTCTTCTAACTGGTATTGTTGCCATTCGGGAGACGAGTTCTCTCCCTGCGTAACGTATGTGCGACCTGGTATGTCATATTCATCACTTATTCCGGGTATGGAAAAGACCCAGGCTTCAAGCGTGTCTAATAGCAATTTCAGCTTGGCTACATCCGCAGACTCTTTTGAGTACTAGGACAAGGTTAGTAGGTTTCTAAAGCCAGGGGGTTACAACTTACCATGCCACCTATTGCCATTAATGATACAATAAGAGGTAAAGCAGCATGGCAAGGGTTGAATGTCGCTTCATGTACCATGGGTCCATGTTTATGCCAATGCCGAAAATACAATTTGATGTTTGCAGCAATACTGTCTGCCGTAATCATCTCAATCGCATCTAGCAGCCCCGGCGGAGGTAGATTGGGCGCATTCATTGTAGAGGCTGTATATTTTAACTTTCCTCTAATGTCAAACGCTCTCCCATCAAGGACATTTCGGTCCAAGAACAGTCCATCCGATCCAGACCATAATATGAGGCTCTCATCTGGCATCTGCCAATTATGTGTCTGCCTCTCGAATGTACCAAATTCTAGGTTACTAAGCATAACATCCAAATTGTTCTCCTGGATTAGCTGTCCATAATCTTGGTATCCTGGTGTTCCCCCATTTGCGCTACCATTGATATGTTGCCCCAAGGAATCAAAATTGCTGTTCACGTTCATCAAGTTCTGGAAGTCTGCTGCCTTTGCGTGTGGACTTAGCGTTGTCGATTTGGGATATTCGCGCATAAAATCTGTTTCGCTCGGACAGTTGAGGAGGAAACCTATCGAATTACGGTCGGATGGTGCGAGATCGGGCGTTGAGCGAGAGGCCGTGGAGGGGGTTGCTTCTGGGCTTGAAGCCGCTGCAACAAGTCAATATGTATGATTCATGCACAGGTTACATTATCTACGCACAACGCATCTCACCACCAGGACGACTCTTGACGCATGTTCGGCCAAACTCTTTACATTTGCGGCAGGGAATTTCGTTGTCGCATTTGACTTTCAGCCTCGAGCATTCGTCACAGGCGTGACGTTTGCGCCCTCGTTCGAGAGAGTTTGGAATCGCAGAGTTCCCCCGCCTTTCGCATCTACTGAAATGGTCTCGCAATACATCGCTATGCAGCCCGAGAGTCAGCGGAGTCTATTCCGAAGGGGATTGGGTGCGCAAACCTGCGTTTGAAGGTCTTGGAGCAGAATTTACAACTGTATGGTCGGTCGCCAGAATCTATGCCGAGCGCATGTCAGATAAGTGGACTTGCAGCATACCACAGGAAGTATAAGGGCATGGAGGGAAGACATACGCTGTTGTTGATGTCGCAACAGATGAGCCTTGCGCTGGAACTTCTTCCCACACTGATTGCAGGTCGATAGGCTTTGAGCCTCCATCTTGACGGAACCATTGTAGTGGAACGTCAAGCCGTTGACGAGAAGCAGTTTATTATTTGGGGTGGACCATAGCTCAGACGGCTCGCGGGTGCTAATGCCTGCGTGACAATCAACCTTTCAACCTTTGCGGGGGCTCTGATCCTGTCCGCTCCAGCCACAGCACGTCCACACAACGGCTGGGAGACCATGGGAGACACCGTTCAGGGGGGGCTCGCAGGTTGCCACCTACCGTGGCATTGGCTGGGGTACGCAAACTCTCGCGGAGATCGTGAGACAACCAACGACAACACATCCAGACTCTCCTTCAGTGGATGCAGTGCTTCTCGGGGTGGAGATCAGGGCTACAGCGGGGAAGGCAGCCGCTGGAATCGCTACGGAGAGCTCCATTGAGTGCTGGCGGAACTACTCTTCCAGGGCTAAGAAACTACGAGCTCTCTCTATTGTCTAGATCGTTCATCTGATCCATCTCTCTAGGTTGATAATCTCCTCTTCATCAACAAGGACCGCAGCTCCTGTTCAACTCTACTACGAGCCTCTACGCGAAACCGGACTCCTAAACAACTTTTGAAGCTCGACCATCCTGCAGTCTCAGAAAGCCACTTCAAACACCTGGGACGAAAGCCATCGAGATGTGAGCCCGCCCTCTGGAGACGAAATCTACCAGTTGTGATCCGACACGGACCGTGGCACTCGTCGGAATTGCGGGAATCCCCTGGTGAGCTTCGGAACTTCCCACCATACCAGTTTGGTGGCCTTTGTGCCCCCAAATTCATCGCCAGAGACCGCCAGAGGCCGCTAGAAGTCGCCCAAGTACATGGGTATGAGAGCGATGTTACGATATCGACGTGAGTCTAGCCTTGGCGGTTGGAGATTTGCCCTGATTCAGGTCTGTGTTTTAAATCTGTGGCTCAGTTTCCCAGCTGACTCAGGACAGTGGTACCAATCACATGGTATTGCGATCACTTTGTTTCTCGGTTCAAGCGGATATCAATTGCTTAAGCCCTTAACTGCAAGCCTTCAATTCCGTGCCACCTCACAGCCTTGACGAGCACGAACGAAACAAATCATAGCTTGATCAGATATCACAGAAAACGCCCTTGACACGTGGAGTCAGGGTGGCGATATTCCCGCTATCAAATGCACAACTTAAATTAGCCGGAGATAACACGGAAATCACCCACGGGATCAGCAAAATGTCACTTTCTCGCACGCGGAACCCCTGACTATGGGGACGACATGTCAAAATCATCAGCAGACAAAGATCTCATAAATCGAGGACCGTTCTCAGTAGTGGCGGAAATCCATCTTTCGGCCTTAGACACCTCTTTTGTCAGCCTATCATAAGCAAATAAAAGGGCCGCGGAAAGGGGCTACTTTCCAAAAGGGCATCTCAATCGTCTCCTCCCCACAAGACTAGGCTTTTATCCACTTGAGGCTCATGGGGCGGTTTGTCAGATTCGGTATGCCAAGTATCAAATGGGCCATGACAATTTAAAGGCATAGAAAACGTGATAGAATCGGGTTGAAGTTCGCCCTTCTCTATAGCCGGTAACATCTAATTCGCTGCATTACGGCCAGAAAAAGTGGAACATGGTGAACATGGTTAACGTGAGTAAAAGTTCCTACGAAATAATGAGCGATTCGCAGATTCGCTTGAGGGTGTCTCTATTTGCTTATTCTCAAATTCTACAAAGACCTTCTGCACGTATCTGCGAATGCTTCAAAAGTAGCACGGGCAAAGCTATGGAGTCTCACGGTCGTCAGAATAGTTCATCTGAAGCGTTGCTTTGTCCTTTATCTCTTCTCAAAATATCATTCCCGGCCGAGTTACCCGATATTCAGCAGTGAAGGTCTGTGCCACACAACATTAAGCCTATATGCTTCAAACATCTGCGCTTAGGAAAAGTTCGCTACTGGTCAATATACAAATTCTACAACAGTATATGCTTGGAAATGCTTCGTGGCCTTGTTTACAATGGAACGTCTGTTCACGAATGCTTCAGTAATGTCTCGTAATTGCGCGACATAGTACCTTGCGCAATATGCACATAACTCCGAGAGAGGAATTTGCGAGGTCAACAAGCTAATCTACCAGTATGATGTCCAAACACCTGGGTCCAATCCGGAAACATTTCCCACTGGCAGTGCCGCCTGCGCAAAATATCCACATTCCCAAAGATTTGAAACAAGCTCTTCCTTCCATTTCCATTAGGGCTGACCCGCCAAGTCATGCAAACGTAAAGATAAGACCTTTTCTAGTCTTCCAAGTTGGCTGACTGGTTGGGTGTTTTCTCGAAATGTGTAGCTACGGCGCAGCACGGAGCTCGCTCCCAGAACGAGGCTGGGATTTGGTTCACTACTGTTTTGGGGGAGGGAGGGAATACCCCGCTCTCCACTATCCAGCCGCTGTCAAATTCAAATCCCGAAATTTTTAATATCCCTCACATGGCAAAGGTTGATTATGTGATGAGTTACATGGCGAGTGCTCCAGCAATCCTGAAAGAATCAGATTCGGATTTAAGACTCTTGGAAATGTCAAATCAGAACCACTCTCTTACAGGTACTCAAGTGATGTATTCGAGTCTTTATATCTACACTAACTTTAACGCTATCAAGGTTTACCAATTCATAGTAATGTTTAGGATACCTCCTCGTACAGTGTTGACCCCTGCTTATACAACTGATTAGAATCGGCTTTAGTGAAAACCCCTTAACTCCGAATTCATTACGGAAAAGTGTAGTTGCATTTCCTGAAGGCCATATTGCGTATTCCTCCTTCAAGAAATACACAAATTCAAGGGTAACATAGAATTCATCTACTTTACTCGTTATTCCCTCTCGGAGTCTTGCAGCTCATTTGCACACGCTGGTATTGCCTTTCTTCCAAGATTACAAACAACCCTGACACTCCTCTCAACTCACTTTCACTGTGAAGAGAGCGAGAATTTTCGTCATAGCTCTCCTTCCTTCCAAGCTCAATTTTTTCTGGGCCCAAATGCCCTAATCAGTGCAAAATATTGAGTACTATGTTGAAGCCTTACCACAGAACTTTCCTAGGCTATTGAGGGAAATAATTCAGAACTCCAAAAACCTTCATATTTCATATCTCAATTTCATGACAGGATCTCATGGAGTTGGTGGCCACTACGTCAAGAGATGTAACATTTCTTGAAATTGTTGACAGTTGTAGTGATGCAAAAAGTAAGGGACAAAGGTTAATATTACTGAGTCTACAGATCGAATCCACGTGAGGTAAGTATTACTAAGTAGCGGGTGGGCTCAGGTGGAATCCAAAAGGTCATGGGACAATAGCAGCAATCTAACTATAATTCTCGTTTTTCTTAGAGTGCTTTTATCCTAGGAATGTTACATTCGAGCATCAGCACCGAATGTGGCGCTCTTAAAAGAAGAAATCCTGCTCAACAGGTCACTATGACAAGTGCAAGGTGATACTTCCCTCAAATGGTGTATGCTATAGCTTCCTGTTACTCTTGACATACTTAATCAGTAACCATCACATGCGAGCATCATCTCGGTAATCAGCAAAGGCTTCGGATGAACCTCAAAGTAGGTTCAAGTGATAAAACTCAGAGAGGAAACTCATACAGGACAAATCTGTTACCGGCAAAATAGCACTCGCGCGTGGCTTGTTTAAAAGAGGTTTCAGACCACGGAAGCATATTGAACCTGGACTTGCGTGGTAACTTTGTGGAGCCGGAAGAAATGATTGAAAGCACAATCAAGTCGTGTACTCTAACGCGACTTAATAGACATATTCTAAGAAAAGAGTGACCCTTCTATGAAGAAAGACAGGCGAATGCCGAACCTCGGGTATGGAAGGCGGGCACAAGCAACCAGGCACAATTTCCTATTCCTGCTCATATATAAGGAGAAAAGAATTATTTGAAAGTTGATCCCCCTACGACAGATCCACCAGTCGAGACGACTGATATCAGCGAGACGGGAATATCCAAATCGGGATCGATAAAGATTTGGTATTCCTTCCACGTGCTCAAACATCAAAGAGAGAAAAGTCTTGGGGTAGGTTTTTTCACAGCTTTCCTGTCCAGTGTATGACATTTCGGAAATCTTGATACGTTTATTATCAAGTTAAAGTTCCTGTCAAACGTGGGCATGGTCAGAAATCCATCGTCGGGTGACCAACAGCTGAAGGGGGTTTGAAGTGATTTCTAAAACTACTCCAGTTTTAGGAAACCAGAATGGTAGTCTATTCAAGTAATGAGAAACCACACTTAGGCTAATACCTATAGCCGCATAAATTGTTACATAAAATATTGTACAGAGAGGATAGCTAAAAAGGCAAGCTGAAGTTTTATATGCCTTTAGATATGCATAATTTCTCTATCGGTTTAGGTTGCAAAATTCCATAACAAGAAGTCTGGAATCAGGATTTATTTATCAGATAATTAGAGTAAAGAAACTTCGACAAGGCTCACGGGAGAATAACGTCTGAAATTTCAAAAAGCTAAAGCTACTACAAAGCCCAATGGAGGGAAAAGAGAAACATGATAGAAGACATGACTTCCACGGAATTGATGCATAATAACAAAGCCAGCGTAGAAGTGTTCCTTCGAAACCAAGTAGAGATCATCATTGTTGCCGTGCCAAATCGGTAGATAATACGATGGACCACGAACTCCCAAATTTTCTTGTACAAATACACCCAATGCCATCTTCAATAATCCAAGTAAATTTCAAATGAGCCATTCAGTAAGTGACTAGTACATTGCAAGATTGCTTCTGCATTCTGACACAAATCATATGGTCTTGAATGACTTCGCCGTCGAAACACCTCAGAGCCTCACCGAGAAATGGATTATGATATAAGACACTGCTATTATTAACTACCATCCTATGGCAATCCCCACCTTAGCATGTCTATCTTCTTTATGGTTACATAGTAGTGTTATAAGCCTCCTCACCGTATTCCGAACAATATCTACACATTGATTTAGATCGCGAGTGATGACCGGGGAGCATCAGAAGAAAGTTTTCGTGTCCCTATGATATATCGACAGCAAAGTTTATAGCAAGAACAAAAATAATACGAGGGCTTTAGTGCGCCCATGTTCTTCATCTACAAGTTGAATACTTGGTATAAGTAGTCTGCGGTTAGACACACTTCCTATCAAAGGCGTATAAGACCGGCAGTATTGGGGTTAGATGTCTCCAAGTAGAGATATACCCCACCACCATCAAGAGCCGGTCACTGGAAATCCATTCCCACCCCTTCCTTACCCTGTTTTGGCAAGTGTTGGTCTCAAATGATTACTATCGAGGTCTTACCCCAACAGTGACGAGGCTGTCCTGATACGGAAGCCCGGTTTGCCAGCCGTAGATCGATTGGGTATTTGAGATTACAGAATCATTCACTCTAGCCGACAAATATCACGGGAGACTAGAATATTATACGCTGAAACTTTCAGCTGGGTCTCTTCTTATATACGTATTTCTCAGAACCAAATTCTGAATAAGTCCTCAGCCTAACCCACATTCATCTTTCAACGAAAAATAGGGCTTACATGGGTATGGACTCTTGTTCGTAGCACTGACACTTAGAAACGTCCGTGGACTTCTTCTTGCGAGAATCCTAAAAATGGAACCCGTAGTTGAGAAGGAATGGAAAACTGAGGTGGATGCTAAGGTTGCTTTGACGGAAGGGGAAGTGAGGGAGGGAAGGGGGGGGGGGGGGTACAGCTTCTTGCTTAGTATAAGGAAGAGACTTGATTTTTTTTGGAAAAGCTTCATGTGGATTTTAGTAGATATATAGTGGTCATAGTTGTAGATGACTCGTTGTAACGTTTCCCAACTGTCAATGGTTAGGTTTTGGGTTGGTAAAAAATATTGGAAAGAGAGCATGGTTGGGGTTTTATCATGTGTTTGTCCTGTGAGGAGTATATCTTTGCTACCAGAAAGTGCATCGCTGTTAATCTACTTGCATGATGTGTTTCTTTTTCTATTAAAATCAACACATGTGTTAATGAGCTAACAAACAACTCATTCGCTTCAAAGGCTAGCCTATACTTACCTAACAGACCTCAGCCTCTATTCATCACTGTAGGGACCGGCCAGTGTACTGTAGTCTCGTGGACTTTTCTCGTGGCTGAAACTTTCATAAGTCAATTGCCATGGCTTATCTTAGAGCCCCAGGAGACTAGAATAGATACAAATCTAGTGCGAAGAAATGTACAGCTTCATCCTTAGACCACTTTAATAATGAAACCCAAAGTCAGTACAAAATTGAGGGCTCATGAAGCGGAAATAGCGAAGAGAGTTGCGTCACTAGAAAGAGGAAGTAAAAGTGAGTGTTAAGACATGGATTGGTAAAGGAGACCAGGAGGAAGAGCAACTGAACTCCAGGAGCTACTTTTACTCCTCTCTGGTTTGAATCTTAGAAGCGCAACGACTGGGCGAGCTGCTCCTTGATATGTAAGACTATAACAAAATCCAACACCATAATCCCCAGTTGTGTTTCCTGAAAACCTTGGTTAGGACCCATGAGATTGATTGGAACATTGTAAGAGTACGTGCCACCACACACGGCCCACTCCACGAAAATACACCAAAAACTGCGAAAACACACACTTTTAAATTACTTATAAATCAACAACGGGCAGAAAGTATAATCTTTAATTAAGTGATATCAATAAGATTTACTTGAATTTTAATTCACATGATTTAGAATTTAATTTATTTGTCTAATGTAAAAGTTACAGGATGATTTATAGGAAAAAGAGGAAAAATTGCTCAAAATCGCCTAATTTACATACAAAAACCGTAAAAGTTGAGATTCATCACGTTCAAGCATATGCTAAACGATCAAGCCTAAAGTAAATATTAATAGCAAGTAGTATATATAGTTCCAAGTAATTATCTGCTAGAATTTTTGATTTCATAGAATTTTATCCAGTAGTTGTGTTTTTATATAATCTTCAAAAGTCTATGTTTTGGTGTGTTTCGATGGGGTGGGCCGCGTGTGGTGGCCGCAACTCTTACTATAATGATATCGCGTGAGATCACTTATGGAGTTCACTCAGTGAATCTAAACTTTGGAATATGCTGTACATCAACCTTACCATTTACTAAGTAATTCATAAGCTGTCAGGAAATGCAGTCGGATGCAGAGTGCTATTACAATTATGTACACTGCTAGGAGAGGTACTTCACTGCCAAAAAGTACAAAGTTTATAGAAATTAGTTGTTAAAATAAAACTATAGAATATCTTCTGCAGTTACATCTACATGAGTATGGTACAATCTTTTCCATTCTGCTAGCCTCCGCTCATGCCAGATTATCCATCCCTGACATGGATGAGTTCTATCCATGTTAGTTTTGATCCGCTAAAGACTGGCACTCACCTAGTCTCTTTCACCACATATTGAACACCTCTCCCGCCCGCAAAGATCGTATACATCTATAAAAAGACTGAAAGACGGCTGTAGAAGCTCATAAGTGATCTCAACGACACGAGGGATCCTTGTGGAAGTTGTCGTGCGAATACTCAGAGAGCGTTACAGCGACCCGGTTCTCATTTACAGCAGACTAAAAAGTGAGAGGTCTTATTTCTTAACACAATAGAAGATTGACTCGATAACCTCAAGAAATTGTTACACATCAACTAAAATATTGGTTCCCTTTCACAAGAAAGGGTTATCTCAACTGATACTTCAAGCTTCCATAAAAACCAGGTTGTGCGGCTGCTGCTTCATGGAAGGCGGTACTAGAGGTTTGGCGATGGATGATGGGCAGCCTAGCCTCCTACAAGTGTTCTCGGGACCTGACTCACTCATTGAAACGAGACTTACGTTTGCTGCGCTCCTGAAGTACTATAAGTGGGTAAACGCAGTGAAAAGTAGTAGTAAGCCGTTGAGTTTCATGCGTAGGAGGATAGAGAAAAGACCTGTGCGAGGAGCTATGTTTCCATGTCCATGGCTGACTTTGAGATTATAAGTGTGGGAGGTCTCAGCGGCAGCGGGTTTGAGCCACGCCAGCGAGGGTTAGATGTACGACAGACACCACGGCGGTAGCAAGGTATCACTAAAGCCACTGGAGATCTGGAAGGATTGCCAGCGGGGTCCGCTTTGATGCCTGTGTCATTTCACAGCATCGAATCCGACCAAAATCTGCTCAGACGTAATTGTAGAAGGCACATGCATATTAGTGCGTCTAACATTTTGGAATAAAGAGGGTGGAGGGTTACGTAGACCGCTCGCAGACAATTTCTAGATGATATTTGTAAGATTGTTAAGAGGTAGTGAGCTTTTCTGATTTGGGGGTTTGCTCTGAGTCGAAAGTATGGATATTTCTAGAAGCCATCTTCACTTTAATGATATGAGTAAACTTGAGAGAGTAAAATTCGTCTTTGCTGCTGTGATACAGCCAGAACCACTTCGGACTTGCGCTGCACACGCCTTAACTCAAGCCCTAACTCAAGCGCTAATATAAGAGATGAGCAGATCTCCCTTCTCGCGTAACTCCCGGAAGCCGTGTGTTGTGCTACCCCGCCCAACCACTCGATATCGGTAACATGCAGGGAATCTGCAGGTCTGGCATCTGAATCAGATCAATGCAGCCCGATAGCAAGTTCTGCATGCAAAGCAATGTACTCGAATAGAGCACGACAACACAACAGCACGATGCCGACATGCGGTAATGATGTGCACTGGTTTCTCGGGTCGAGAACAGATTGGGGCTGGCGGCACGTGGAATGGTGGTCTTTCAGCTGACTTGGCTGATGCAGGAAAGCGGGACAGTTTCGGATCTTGAGAGATTTGAAAGCTCCTCTCTCAGAAACCAATTGAGAAACGAAATCTAGGTGCAAAAGAAGCAGCAGAAACATGACAGAAGAGTTTTGTGAAAGTGCATGAGACCTGAATAAGCACACTGAGCATCACGTGGTGCCCCTTAAATTTGCCATCCTCTCATCACTTTCGAGAAGTCCAGTCATCTCCCCCCTTCCAAGCAACGTCACAAATAAACAACCGCCACTTTCCCTTCTCGTTCCAAGATGATCAAAGCTACCATAAACTATCATACCTTAGAATAAACACGAAACAATGGAAGATCTCGTGAAAACGGGTCGCGCCACAGCACCTGTGGCGATTCAGTTCGGGTTCTCCCATTCTGCCTTGCAGACCCACGGTCTCAAACGGCACCATCGCGGCTCTGCGTGAAAAAAGGAAAATAATGGCTTCACGACTGACTCAATGAAGATCTTAACTCTGAAGAAACTGCCAAAAACAATTACGAGGCTGAGGATACGCGCTCGGAAACGGAAATCGGGGGAACGTCATTCGTGTTGGTTATTGACCGCCGGGTGTTTTGATCGAGGTGTTGTTCAATTCTGATTGAGAAGTTCAGAATTCCAGGAGAGGGAAGGGATGAATGGACTTGAGAAGAGGTCCGGTGCGGCAGTTGAATAATCCACGGCGGAAAATTGAGGCGCAAGTCATTCCTCGCTCATTTTGACATTTGCTTGGATGTTAACGCCAAGGATGAACTTGCGTTGCAGCTTCCTCATGGACGCAGCAGAGATGAGGCCGAAGGATTGCATTACTCGCGAAATGAAGCGTAAACATGGAGGTTTCTTGAGCCGTGAATCGTGAAATGGGGGAGTCCACTCTTCGGAAATCAATCCACCTCTAGAGAGGGGTGGAATCCGCGCGGGGAGATTTATGGTTAATCTATCCTCCACCAGGAGATGGGAATTAGATGCTGTTGACAACGGTCAGCACTGGGAGTGGTGAGTCGGGCACAGGGAGGACAGAGCCTGAGGCGCATTGACTCGAGACGCCTGGTGAAACTTTGCAGCACCATGATTTCCTTAGGAGGAAGGATGGAAGCCGAATGGCCGAGACACGAGGATGGTTGCCGCAGATGCCAATCTTTTACTGGAGATTGCGGTGTGTGTTTTACGCCGCACATAATTCCAATGGTTGATGAGGAAACAGGAGAAGCGTAAAGAGACGATTTGGGCAGAGGGCGCATCGCCGAGAATGCGCGAAGACGCCATCACCGTTGGGTGGTGGCCGGGTCTGCGCCAGGTCGGCGCAAGGTCTGCCCAAGCTCTGCACAAAGCTCTGCACAAGGTCTAGCCTACGAACGACGCAAAAAGTATAGAAGATGGTCAGCTGGTGATGCAAATGCAGATACCTCGTAGTATTCTGGAAGGGTGGTGAAAAGTCGCGTATAGTGTTCGTGTAAACCAGTAGACTGGGACCAAAATTAGGTCCTTGGGGACGCCAAGTGTACTATTCTTACACAGCCTCTTGCATCGTTACTTCGTACCAGCATGGTGATATATGCCGGATACAGCTGACTTCTGGCCGAAAAGCGTAATAAAGGGGGCTTTTAGGCAGCACCGAACGAATGGAAGCTCGTTGAAGGGCGGCTCTGGTACTTGATTGCGGCGGCCGTCCTTCATGGTGGCCGTCTCCGCTGACATAAAGTTAATTTGACCTTCTTTTGTGTCGATCAGGGTCCTCGTTGTTCGTCGGCAGGGTGAAGAGCCCTGCCAAGAACCTTGCGACACCTTGTGTCCACTAAGGGGACAGATATCTGGGAGTGGAGAGCTGGGCAACCAACCTCTGTTTCACGCATCAGACCAGCTCACCACTTACAGATGTGGCTCCTTCTTTTTCAACCCTACCGGAGACATAGCGGAAAAAAAGTGTCAGTGATCAAAGAGATATTCCGTGATGAATGTAATAGTCCCAGAGTCCTGATGGAAGAAAGGATGATTCCTTGGGATGAGTTCGGTGGCCTTCTCATCCTTCTCATGACCTCGTACCTGCATCATGGGAACCAAGAATACTCACTCCACCACTGCTAAATCAACACGATCTTCTCCGGGGCGTGCTGCTCTTGTCCTCGTCGGCTACTCCCATAGGCTGGGAAGGCTCGTGTTGCGGTCTTGCGCCAATCATCTCCCCTGCTGAGACAAGGCCCGTTTGATCGTAAGGGCACTGGTTGCTGGGGTGTCAAGGCTGTGCTGAGTCTGTTTTCGAGAAAGAGGCGTGAGCATGGAGAGGCCAGGGCTGGGGGCCGGGATGTGGTGCAGGGTCCGCGGTGCCCCCTTTTGCTTATTATGTAGTGTCTCGCTCCTGAACTCCATGTTTTGTCTCCCCACCTGTCTAGACTTGTATTCACTTTCGACTGCACCTTCTACTTTATTTCCTTCCTCTTAATCAGAGCCACACTCGTTTTTGGTGCTACATCTTGAATCTTGCGCATCCATCTTTCTTACGATCACCAATACATATAAAATCCAACATCAACCTATTTCAGACAGTAAACAAGATGCGTTCCACCCTCTCCGCCGCCGCCCTTTTCGTTTCGGCGTTGCAACTTGCTTCAGCGCAGACCTTCACCGACTGCGATCCCACCAAGAAGAGTAGGTTGACCTTCCGCAGAGTGTGAAGATGTCACTAACTTGTCCTAGCCTGCCCTGCTGACCCAGGACTCGGAACGACTTTGACCACCGACTTCACAAAGGGAAAGAGTGATGACTGGACGTTGGCCGATGGAACGTCTTTGACTTATGGCTCCGATGGTGCTGTCTTCACCATCAGCACCAAGACCAATGCTCCAACCGTGACGATGAAGAAGTATATCATGTTCGGAAAGATCACCGTCAACATGAAGGCCTCGCCAGGACAGGGTATTGTCAGCAGTTTCATTTTGGAGTCCGATGATCTCGATGAGATTGATTGGGAGTGGCTCGGATCGACCGATACCTCGGTCGAGTCCAACTTCTTCGGAAAGGGAGATACCACTACCTACGATCGTGCTATCTACCACCCAATGTCACAAGCGATCAGCGGATGGCACACCTACACCATCGATTGGACCAAGGATTCCATCCAATGGATCATCGATGGCAAGACCGTCCGAACTCTCACCTACAACGACCCTCTCACCCACGGTGGAAAGAACTACCCACAAACACCCATGCAAGTCAAGATGGGCTCATGGGTTGGATGTGCTGATGCCGCTGCCGCTGCGGATCCAAAGACTAAGGGTACGTGCGAGTGGGCCGGTGGACCAGCCGATTTCACCAAGGGTCCCTTCAACATGTTGGTCAAGTCCGTCACCGTCCAAGATTACGGCTGCGGTGGAGACTACACCTACAGCGACATGACCGGAAGCTACCAATCCATCAAGTCCTCAGGAAAGTGCGACGGAAAGGGAACCAGCGATTCTTCAAGCTCTTCAAGCGCCAGCTCCACCGCCAGCTCTTCCGCATCTTCTTCCGGCTCCAAGACTGTCAGCTCCACTGCCTCTTCCACCTCCGGATCCAGCACCGGAAGCACTGTTGCTACCCCATCATCCACCGCAATTTCCACCGGCAGCTCGAGCGGAAACACCACCACCTTGGCCACTTCCCCAACACCAAGTGCCACTCAAGCTGGCTCTGGTTCTTCCGCTACTACCTCGGGCACCACCACCACCCAATCTACTGTCTCCGGCGCCTCGGCACTCAAGCCAAAGCACTCCTACGGTGCTCTTGACTTCGGTGTCATCGTCCTCGGACTCGGACTCGGCTACTTGGTCATGTAAACAATCCATCTACATGATAGGAACCCGAGACGGGGATTTTTCAAATTTTCTCTAAAAAAACATACACGTATAACAACAAAAATTCATGCATTTACGGATACGGGCGGGGCAACTCGAAACCTACCAGAACTCGGCAGTAGGCTAACAAACCATGGCGTAAATTGGGCTCTTATTCGCATGACTGATTGATGCTTTGATATCCGGCACCCACTATGTGGTGCTATGCTTTTTTGAGCGCTTCGGAAGACAGATAAGATAGAGGAGGGATTTGCATATTGGACGGGAGATCGGGGTGCAGGAGATCATTGCCAGTTGTTGATAGAGAGATACCTACCTGAATACTGTTTTTAATAATCCAATGCGATCGAGGGATTGACTCAATCGATTGTTTACTTCTATTTCTGGTGTGAGGATGACTGTCGATATGGAGAGAATAAAAAATCATTTCACTTAATTTTTCGTTTGATATCTTTATGTGCTTCATTGTGCTCTTCCACTTCCCCTCGGGCCTCCTTACCTCGCCTCTACCAGCCTTACTCAAACATTATCAATGGAAGCTAACGTCTGTCCCTATATAGCGAGACGCACTGTATCACGAGACAAACTATAGGTACTTTGAAATGAAACGATTGTGACTTTGCAAGGGCAATAATTTTTCCTGTGGTTTTGCATCGGCTTTTTTGTATGTCCCATCCTGAACATCCCTCGCCATACCCGCTCCAAAATTACAATCGCGCCATCGCCTTCTTGCCCAATTGCGGAGAGCCTCCTTTCATGATGCATCAAGACCCCTCAACCCACAGTACCACCGTCCGGATTTTTTCGCCTTTCAAACTCATATAACGGTTAAAGCTGGTTTTCCGAGTCATTCCCCCATGCTAAACAATTACTGTTAGCCGTGTTGCGGCCGTGGCCCGATATGCCACAGGACGTCGCTATATCAATTGGTACCTCTCACTAAGCTACCAAGGACTCCTGGTCGGAGGCGAGACGACTAGGCACATCCTATATAACTTAATAATTACGGTCGTATTTTTATCTTATGTAATGTGGCTGTAGACATGTGAGTCCCATTACGGTGACACTATAGTATTGCTGTAGTGGGACTCTAGATATATGGCTGGTATGCTTGTGACTAAGCTATACTTTCTTTCTTTCCTGCTAGCAAAGCCCAGATGATAGTGAAGGAACAACAGATTATAGTGCTTTAATTAAATCTTAAGGTCAACTATTGAATTATGTTCTTTAGTCTGAGGAAGAGTTTCTGTAATTATATGATAACACAGAGAGAAAGTTGGCCAGCATTTTTAAAAGTCTCTGCGTCTAATTTTATGCTTGGATATTTATTAACCATTGCTTCAATTTCTTGTCTAGCGAATCGGATTCGTAATCCAACTCCACTTCTTTTCTAGGAATTGCAAGAAATGAGTGTGCCTGGCAGCTTTTCTTTGAATCATTAGAAATGAAGCCATCTAGCTTGTACTGTTCGTGGCACTGATCACACAGATCAACATCCTTGCAAGTTTTGCAAACAAATCTTTCTATGCTGGCCTTGATTGATTCTCCACATTCGTCACACCAAGCAACAATGTTCTCTGCTTTACCTTGACTTAGTTGAGATTCGAACTGGAATGCAAGGACTGCATCTCCGTTCTGCCCAGCCCAAATTAATGCCCGGCCAAGAATACTGAAAAAGCTTGACTCAATCGTGTCATGCTTCTCACATATTATAGCTAGAGAAATAGTCATTTCTCTGAATTGAATAGCCAGATCTGCTCGGTCTTTTTTTTTTGGCTCTCGCCACAGAGGAAACCGACGTTGACAGTGGATTTGATATAAGCCATAACAGGCATTGCTAACTGATCCATACTCTAAGTTGTTATTCTCTCTACAACGTTGCAGCACTCGCTGGAACATCTTCTCTGCATCATTAAGCTTGTCGTGGTCCAAATAGAGGTCACCTAAGTTGTTGAGCGTGCGTAGAACCAACGTATGGCTTTCTCCAAATGCTTCTTCAAATCCTCGTAGCGCTCGAGTGTACATCTTCTCTGCCTCGACCAGCTTGCCTTGGTTCTTATAGAGCGCGCCTAGTTTGTTGAGTATATCGAGTGTCGATGTGTGGTCCGGTCCAAGTGCCTCCTCGTAGCCTTGCAGCGCACGAATATACATCTTCTCTGCCTCGGCAAACTTACCTTGGTCCGTGTAGAGGATGCCTAGGTTGTTGACCGTTAACAGTATTGGCATATGGTCCTGTCCAAGTGCCTTCTCATAGCCTTGCAGCGCCTGAATATACATCTTCTCCGCCTCGGCTAGCTTGCCTTGGTCTGCGTAGAGTGTGCCTAGGTTTTGGGTTGTACGGAGTGTTAATATATGGTCCCGTCCAAGTACCTCCTCTTTGCCTTGCAACGCCCGAATATACATCTTCTCCGCCTCGGCCAGCTTGCCTTGGTCCGTGTAGAGGATGCCTAGGTTGTTGAATGTTTCGAGTGTCAATGGATGGCCTAGTTCAAGTAGCTCCTCCCTACCTTGCAACGCCCGAATATACATCTTCTCCGCTTCGGCCAGCTTGCCTTGGTCCCAGTAGAGGATGCCTAGGTTATTGACTGTTGACAGTGTTGATATACAGTCTGGTCCAAGTGCCTCCTCTTTGCCTTGCAGTGCCCGAATAAGCATATTCTCCGCCTCAGCGAGCTTGCCTTGGTCCCTATAGAGCAGGCCTAGGGTATTGACCGTATCAAGTGTTGATATGTGGTCCTGTCCAAGTGCCTCCTCTTTGCCTTGCAGCGCACGAATGTACATCTTCTCCGCCTCGGCCAGCTTGCCTTGGTTCGCGTAGAGCCAGCCTAGGCTGTGAACTGTATCAAGTGTTGATGTATGCTCTAGTCCAAGTGTCTCCTCTTTGCCTTGCAGCGCCCGAATGTACATCCTCTCCGCCTTGGCCAGCTTGCCTTGGTCGGAGTAAAAGTTGCCTAAGTTGTGCAAAGCCCAACCCAGCCCGTCTACATTTACCTTGCTATCCTCTATAAAAAGGTCCTGTCGTGCCACGTGCTGAAGAAGTCGGCGTTGTAAGAGCCACCACTCCTTGTTTTTGTTGCTAGGAACCTCTGAGGCTACGCAAGTCAAAGCTAGCTTTGCCAAGCCCTCATCCCATTCCTTATTAAGTACAAACATTGTCCACGAGTGCACACAGCTATGCATACTATACCCTCCAGACCTGGACTGCTGCTGCAGAGACCAGTCTATGTCAACCAACCCGAAGCTGCATAGCAGCGCAACCGCCTCATTAAAGTTTAGTTCGTGCTCAGTGAGCTTCTGTATCCAATCATCGTCTGCGAAGTTTGCGTGTCGAAGGAGTTCAAACCACACATCTTGTCTACCAAAATATGCCCATAACTTAAGCAATTTGGCTGATGCAGGATTTCGTTGTGCGATCTGATCGAAGGTGATCTGCCATGTCGTGTACAGTGAGCGATTCTCATAGGAGCTTAGTTGTGGGCTTGTCCTTTGAAGCTTCAACCACGACGTCTTATAGAGTCGAAGATAATCCGAGAAACTCGTGGTCACATGCTCTAGATATGCCCCAGCCGTAGAAAGAGCAAGAGGCAGTCCGTCTAGTTCTTTGACTAGCGCTATAGCATCACGGTCTAGTTTCATCAGCCTCGCTTGAAACTATATCTCCAAGTTTAAATAACCTACTGTTTCCAATACCCTCCCGTTTGGAGGTGTTTGATAAGATCTCAAGGCCTTCTTGAATATTCGGCAACTTATGAACGTAGATGCGATGACCCTGACTAACTTGTGCGGATCGTGTCGTGATGATGATCGAACCTTGATCAGCTCGGGGTAGGAATCTGCGTATATCAACTGCCGAGCAATCGAGATTGCCAGGTGTCCGGGGTTTATCGTAGTTGTCATAGATTATCAGCCACCGTGTGTTTCTTTGGAGGTTGAGCCAGGCCTTGACTGCCATAACCACTTGATCGAGGTTTCCATTCAAGTCCACGCTGGCAAGCGTACTAGTAGAAGGCTTGCCCTTCTGGTCCTCGAGGATATGTTGGGCGATATCTTGAAAACTGAACTTAAGAGAATTCTCATCATTTGCATTCAACCAGAAGACCGCTGTATATTTCTCCTTATGCCGTGTGATATATTCAATGGCCAGCTGAGTCTTTCCAATCCCTCCTAGACCATGAAGAACGACAGCCGATCGAGACTTGTGGCCGTGCAACAATTTGTGCATCTCGGCTAGCTCGTTCTCTCTTGCAACGAATTGCGCAGCTTCAGGAATGGCCGAGAGATCGAAACTGACGGCAAATTGATCATAATAATCCCCTACTTTATTAGCTCCATCCGTTGGTAAGTGCTTAGATCAGATCACCTACCCTTGTAGATCTTTTCAATCTCTTCCTGGAGTCGTTTATAAGCCCTCTCTTTCCCTTCTCCATAGATAAGCGGCATGGAGACGTCGAAAATACCAAGTAATGAATAGACTTGATCTTCTTCTTCTTTGGTGTGCCGGTGTGATGCCCAAGACAACCGCTCATCACGGCTAAAGCCATCTAAAGGCTTTCCTCTCAAAGCTGCCCTTGGAATGCTAGTAATGTCGTGGATAATGACCTCCAATGACAGCTTGCTTCCCAATCGTTCGCCTTCTAAGCTGAAGAAGTCCACCATTGTCGGCGCAAGCAGCTCCTGAAGCGTCCACCCTCGCGTAAACCATCGACTTTTCCTGAAGGTAGCCTCCCAATGAAAGAGGCATTGTTGAGGCGTCTCTTTGCCATCATGTGCCAAGACATCTGTGAGATAGACATAACACCGAGCAGCCTTCTGATACCAACGGAACATGGAGTTGATAGCTTTGGAGAGCTCTGTGCTATTCTTCTTATCAATGCAGCAGGTATCTATCCAGAAGTATCGAAGACTATCAGCTGCAGCCTTGTCCGCGCAGAACTGTATCTTCCTCCACCCAGCCTTGTTCTTACCAGTGCCTGCCTCTACATCTTGAAAGCTGACCTCTTCGTTATTGTTTGCTAACCAAGTATGGGAGAGGATTGCATAGGCTGGGACGTCTTTATCAGTGGATTCGCGAAAGACGAGGTCGCCATTGAGTTTGCGCTCCAAGAGGCGCATCGTGAGGCATGAGGAGCGCGCCGGGAACGTTCTTGGACAGATGCTACTCAAGTATCTCGTTAAGCATATCGGCGCAAAATCTATATCTCAAGCATCGGCGAAGAGACGCGTTGATCATGAAAAGGCTGCCTGATGGTTGTAGGCGCGGGCTTGCCGTCACATGACAAACACAGCCATAGTTTACAATTGACACTACTGTAGCCACACGCTTAGCGGTCACGGATTTTTTTAGAATTTTACTGGGATTACTACAACCACACCACTGCTGATCCGGATCCTTGATCGTTTAATTGGACGAGGTATCAGCCTACGTGGCGATGGCGTATAACATAGCACGCTCCGGCCGCCATGACACTAAGAATTACTATTTAGTATCGCGATGAAATTCGGAAATCTATACCTAATCGTTCTATAAGTTTAAAAGGCGAAAAGAGCCTGGTGGTGGTGCTATATGTGGAGGGGTCCTATTACACTAGAATAAGAGGCTCTCCATAATTCAGGTACACGGCGACAATGTGATCAAAATTTTCAGAATTAATAGGTTAGGAGTGTTCAGGAGGGGCATATAACGTAAATTAAAATAAAAATATATAGAAATTCTGATATATTCACAGATTTAGAGTCGCTTGAATTCGAGGTACCTGCGATTTGTTTCGTTACAGGGTGCGTTAGAAGACAATGGCAGCATAGTTCATTGTAAAGCTGGCTATCTAAGGGTGTATATATAGCCAATACACTATGGTTGCCTAGTAGGCAGCCACACGTGACCAGGGATCCAACAGCGTTTCGCTACGCAGGGACAGACGTTACTATCTTTCCATCTAATAATTGCATTGACAAATTTCATCAAACACATGTTAGCCTTAGCGGCGTGGTCGTGTTCTTGAATCTTAACATAAATAGTTAGGTGCTGGCGGACTCACGTCAGCTCTTCTCATCCTCTTTCCCTTCCGCATTTCAGCTCAGCCAAAATAACACCCTCCTTGGTTGTCAGAACCTAATTCTCACCGCCGGTAGCTTGCTTCCTGCGGAGGTTTCTTGCCAACTGGAGGATGTAGTCTCCAGCATCGTATCCACTTTCAACGTTACGAACGCGCCAGGCTAACTAATTACGAAGACAACGAGGCAGAAAAAACATTGACCTTAAACCTCTCTTCACACCTTATGGCGCGATATAGCCCAAGCAGGGTTTCCTTTTACCGCCTACTACATCGAACTCCATCTCAGGATCACTGACCTAGACATTTCCCACCAGGCCCATTTTTGTTTGCACTTGGCAAGAAGAAGCTATCTAGATATTTCCCCGCAATCAAAACCTTCCAACCTCCTTCAAAACCGACATTGCCCCAGCCTTTTTCAAGATGTAACATTCCTGGGATTCAAGAGCATCCCGTGCTTCTCCCTTTGCTTTAACCCGAGTGCATGACTTGCACCAATGCTCGTGATCAAGCGGCCCTTGTAATATATCTACGCGCCAGGGCACCACTTCTTCAGATATGCGAGGGAGGGGGTAAATTCGGGGGTTCCACAACTGCAGCGATATCAAAAGAGAGCAGAGGGTATCAGGGGGTGGGCGCAATACTGTTTTCTCAACTTTCGCCCTAGTCTCATATTTGCTTTCTCCCTCCTGGCCCGTGAGCGTCAGACCAGCTAGCTAGATGGGGCCAGAGGTCGAGAGCACTGTGAGGAACCTTGGTGGTAGGTAATAGCTGTTCAGCTGGGGTTAGGTGATGGTCTGGTATATGTGCAGTTTGTAGTAGATAGATGTGGTGGATACTGATTGTACTACTGGGGATCGACACTTAATGTTGAGGCACTCATTTACATAAAGTTCAAATAAGTGGAATGTAGCAGAAATAATGATATAACCGTAAGCCAGTTTGCTGCTGATTATGGAGGTAAAGTGTAACCCCTTATATAGATATCCTCAAACCGCATTTCCTGCTCGCACAGTTCTTTCTTACTTCCATGACTTTGTTGCCTCGTAAATTGTTTGCAGCGCAAAAGTGCCACGTTTTGTACTTGTGCATATAGAGAATCCTTATTCTATCTTCTAGATTTCCTATTTCCTGATGAATAATCGTCACTAGGTATAGATAGCAGCTACTCTAGACACGGTTCTACCATGCTGTAGGGAAACGATCTCGATTTGAAAGCATAATTATTCAACAATACTGGTATATCTCTCTCCTCCTTGCCTCAAGATCCCAGGGTATTTTCCTTTCGTAAAATGCTACCTGCCATAAAATATACATATTCCAGGAGCCCAAAAGGCACCATCATCATACATATTTTACACACCCTCCTTCCCACGTCACAGCAATTAGAACTGACGCGCCAATTTACTCCTCGCTCGAATCCTCGCCCCAAAAAAGAAAACAACATAAATCAACGCACAAAGCCCGAAACTGATAAAACCAATCGTGGCCATCGCCCACTTCGTACTCATATTTTCGAACATGAGGACACCCAGATGAGCGAGCGCAGCGGCCATAATAAAGGAAGGAATGAGAAATGCAGCAATTGCTGACGCGGCAACATTGGGATAGGCATCCGTGATATAATTCAACATGCTCAACCACAGCAACGGATCCGCGAAGCCCAACACTCCACCGGCGACCACCGGCGACCAGTAGCTGACTGAACCATCTGATGTGAATGCGAACCATAAGAGAGTGATAGGGAAGAGCCAGACGAATACGAGAGAGGTGATGAAGCGGGCTTCAGGGCGGTTGGTGCCGTGCTTTATGCGGTCGCGGCCGTAGAGGTAGGTTTGTACGGGGACGAATGCGAACATGCAGAGGACGCCGACAACGAAGTTGAGATAGGTGAGATCTGCACCAATGACACTGTTCCATGTTAACTTCTATCTACACTGAGAGTTGACAGGCTAGGACTTACGAAAGGCCATTGTTAACAACAAAGACATCAAACACTCCATCCAAATACAAGAACAAGATCCCATAAGCAAATCCGTTATAAATTCCTAATGCGCCAACTATGGGTTCTGTAAACATGATTTTGAATGTCATGGTCGCTACGAAACGCAGTTCCTTCCAGACATTGACTTTGGACCGGAGGATGGCAGCTTCGGTTTCGTCTAGGTTAGATGATTTTTGAGCTTCGCGGGCGATGACGAGGCGCGGGAGAGTTTCAGGAATAAAACACATTACGATAGCGAAGGCGAAGGCGATGATTACCTGCATAATGGTTAGCCGCTAGCACTCAATATATAATTTATTTCAAAGATGGATGCCTTCACGTTCCAAGCCGAGTGCCAAGACGTGGCTTTTCGGTAAGAAAAGGGGCGAAAGGGATGTGCTCACGTTGATTAGAAAGATCCATTTCAATCCCATATTTGGGTTGTCCGTGATCCACTACTCAACATATCAGCATTCGAATCTTCAAAGTGCCATTGCGTATTCGAAATGGTAGGGAGCGGCCTTTGAGGCGCAAGATCCCTAGCGTGGCTCCCATACGCTCATGGACTGTGACTGCAAATGAAATATTGACTTACCCCACCAACTGGAGAGCCAAGACTCGGTCCAACATTCGCAGAGACAACGAAGAGTGCCATTGCCTGGCCAGCCCCATCGATATCACCAAACAAATCCGCAATCGTACCAGCAACATTGGAAAGTGCGGTGGAGCCAGCCGTCCCAGCCAAGAACATGAAGATGATCAGCATTGGAAGATTTCGTGCATATGCAGTTCCCTGGAAGCAATTAGTACAGGTGTCTTAGCATCTAGGGACGATGGCCACTTACAAAGTTCAGAATTGCATAAGCAGTAATACTAGCGACGTAAACCCATTTTCTACCTCCGATATCCCTATTCGCCGTCGGGTCAGCACACACTATTTACCAACTCTTCGAAATTCAACTCACGAAAGTGGCCCCATAAATGCAGGCCCAACAGCAGTTCCAACAATAAACATGCTCTGTCCCAGCGTCACAACTTGCGTGCTCCCTCCCCATTTCTCCTCAATCAGATATTCCGCTCCAACATATGTGGTACTGGTCAATGTAACAAAGACCTGGAGCCAGCAGTAGATAGTAATAATTCCCCAACGTTTCCAGGCAGGCCAATGCATGGGGTGGTGTGCTTCTTTCGACTTGACGAGTTCAAGGATGGCAAGGGTGGTGTCTTCTGGCTGAGCCGATGATCGTGGCCCTGGGAGAGCAACATTTCCCTTTTCATGGTCAAGATCCGGAGAGGGACAGTCGCCAGACTTCTTTTCAGAAGATTCTTGGGTGGTTGTAGAAACCATGGTTAGTATATTCCCATTCGTGGGAAACCGGTGGACATATATAGGAAAATGTATAAGTTGCAAGCTCTTGAGAACGGTGCTTGGTGTTGAGAGTGATGATAGTGAAGTTAGGAGGAACTGATCGTGAGACTTCACGACAGGAAGTATTTCACGATCTCCAGAGCGCATGTTTTCGATTTTCCTATCATTTTACCGAGTCGTCCGAATGCCCCTCTATGTTCCCACTTAGGTTTTAACTAGGCCAACGGGTCATTACCGACTTGGTAGGAGCTTGTTCGTTAGTAAGCCAAGAACGGAACATGATTCGATGGCTTGGCGGGTTCTTATCAGTATCCTAAAGCTTGCAAGCAGATCCCTTTTAGAAAGAGAACGAGCTTTCGTCATCAGAAAATTTCACCGATAAGGGATAAGTGATGTTTGTCAAGGTGGATTACTCGCACCAATGTGGTTAGCGAGAATTGCCAAGGGAACAATTTGACGGCGCCTTCCGAGGTGCCAAGAACAGCACCATGAGATCTAGCAGACGACATGTCATGAGGAGAAGGTGGACGGGGTTCTAGAAGAATTGTGTAAGGCTTTAGACGTGTGATATGTAGTGTGTGACAAATCTGGGGAAATGCTGTGCGTCTTGTTCTTAAAATGCACCATACTAATAATGCGTTTGAGTAACTTTGAGAGCTCCACGTTGGATCTTAAAAAGGCACGAAAGATTTTAGATATACATTCAGAGTTATGAGCAACCTCTCCTACTTGCGTAAACTGCATGAAGGACATATGAAATATTCTCGCATAGAAAAGAGTCAATCAGGACAGTTAGATAGCTCTGCCGGCAGTGCCAGGTAGCCTTTCGTTGAACACTAAATTCTGCAAGCCTATAGCTTCCAATCAATTGAGACGACAAAAGAGAATGTTCGAAAATTCACTGGATAGCCTTTTCTCTCAGTTTCAAATAGAATCTATAGCTCCATGCGGAAGTTCCTGATGGTCTAGGGTTATTTTAGGTTTTGTGTTTGAGTGTAGACGGGCCTGGCCGTATGCTGCAGAGTTTGCTGATTTCTTCATAAGTCTACCTCGGCCTAAGTGACCCCTATCTCATCGGCTGTCATATCCTCCTGTAAAATACAGATATACATTGAAGATAGGTATACGGCGGTTGTAATAGTTGTCAAGTGCGGAGCAAGAAAGGTCAAGCTCGTTGACCATTTCTCATCCAAGGATAGGATCCCGCTGGTCTCAACTCTTATACCGAGGTTTGCCCCCTTGGCGGGATCGACTCTGCTTCCTCAGCATTCTAGTTCGTACGTGTTGGGTTTAGTTCCTTCTTTAAGTTGCTAGTGGCACCGATATCTGGCTTCCGGCATGGCATTCGAGGATTTTTGTCTTGAAATGGAACGTTTGCGCTTTTATAATGCTTTCTCACAGGTTGGTTTTGAATACTCCACCTATTAATCGGGTTCCAGAAAGTAGCATTTACTTCTTAATTCTAACTATACTGCATACGAGCTTTTTCTTCGTGAATTTGTCAAAAAGCTGACAAACCGTTGAAAGCATGATTCGTCTTCTAGCAGCTCACCTTTTTATGACGCAGCTTCAAGATGGAAATTTGTCAGTTGAAATAATGTGTTAGTTCTGGGTATAGGGGATAAGGGGATGCTTTTCTTTGAGCTAGAGCCCTATATAGACGGCTATGCTCCATTACGCCGATTTCCGTTCTGGTGTCTATTTCTCATAGTTACAGAATTTGCATTGGGTGCGGATCTTCTTCTGGCCTTCTTGCTCATTGGGGGTGAGGTCTTTCGGAACATTTCTAGTCACTTCTAATAGACGCTTCGATGGCGAGAAAAAGCTATTTAGATAGGCTGCAGAGCGCAACACATGAAGTGCTTATTTCCTTTAGAACTTGTATCCCGGGGGGCTTCCACCTACGGAATTTTCGTTGATTTTCGTTGCCCATGATTGCTTACACTCTTTACAGATGTCGCAATATCACAACCATGCTCTAACATTCAAATCCTAGGTAATCGCCTAATTCATCTAATATCCATTTCAATATTTTGATTCTTATCTCGCTCTGTAATTTGGATCACGATCAACACAGTAACGAGCAAGATTATTGATGTTGATAACTTATTACTATTCTATTTACTTCACTTTACTACAGCATCGAATCAGCCATTGAGCCGTTCTGGAGCGAATTTTATTCTTCGGCGTAACCCAAACCGCACAAAATATCCCACTGCATTCCTGAAGTTAATATTCCTAGTGTTCAACTCACTTTGCAGTCTTGATTTAGTGTGGCTTCCTGACCAGCCTTAGCACTGTCTCTGTATTGAAGTGGCTGGCACCTTCCTCAGCTTTGTGGACAGAGTTTCTCATGAAATTCACCTTAGAACATCCCAACAATCAATACCAAAGGCTTTCATTTCCCTCAATTCTGTTGATGACATATTCAATGCCTGGATTGAATAGCAAATAGCACCACTCACATCCTAGCACTGCCAGGCATTGCTATCAGCTACGAACCATCTATCACAATCTGGAAAGGCAAGTCATTGGGCACAGTTACATTATTTCTTCACCGTGGGCCTTCTGAACACAACTTATGTGTCTCATCTCTTTCCAATATCCCTTTAGTATATGATCTTACTAACAGCGCTTCTGTGCAGCAAACATCCCTTGCCACACCCTGTCTTTGAGCTATCACATTCACCGAACATGGGCCCGACCACGGCGAGGTCCAGGATCCTGGATCGATCTTCGAAGAGGTCAGCAGCTCAGGTTGAAGTCAATTCATATTTCTCCGCCAGCAAACCTTATGCAAGACGCTCCTGCGCTAAGCGCATTAAGACCTATAATGAGGACACTGACAGTGATTCTGGCACATCTGACTGCATCATCGTTTCGACGCCAGTATCTAGCAGTTTTAGCCTTATAAGCCATGAGTCGAAGACAACGATGAAGGATCATGATTTCATGGATATGGATGAGCCCGTGAGCGTTTGCAAACCACTGCGAGGGACAAACATTGATGTACTATCTGAGGATAGCACGGGCGGAAAGTTATTTAAGAAACTCCCATACGAGGTAAGCCTCACTAGTGTTGGTAAAAGTTATTCCACAATGGTCCATCACCCCAATTTTACTTATATTTCACTTCGCGTACGCACATCGATATAGCGTAATATGATGGGTGATAGAACTAAGGGAGGGAAAGGGAGGGGTTGCTGCCGCTGTTCAATACTTGGAGGCTTGCCTTGAAGCTTCTTTCCCTATAATCAAATTTGATACCTTAAGTCTTGTGCTGATGCCTATTCTTCTTGCAGCTCCATCAAGCAATTGCAGAGCACCTCCCAACAGATAGGGATGTACATAACTACAGATTTATTTGCCGTAGGGCCAAGGAATCTGTAGATTCAACAGTTTGGCGCAAACGGTTCCTGCAGACATTCGACCCAATAACTGGTGCAGATTCTAGGGATTACTTTAAGAAGTACCGTTATCGTTGTGAAGTTTCGGAATCATGGACCGCCTTCGATATGAAGAGCATGGGTACAAAAATAACTCACGAGATGCGTCATATTCAGCTTGTCCTTCAAGATAATAAGCTCAAGTTATTCAAGACACTGATCTGCGGTAAGCCCTTGGATAACTCTAGTGATTCGTTTTCTAATAAACCAACAGAATCTAATGCCCGGGAAGCCATTGATCAGAATGGTTTCAAGGTAGTTGATGGCCTGAACATGAACTTCATTCGAAATCTAATTTCAAACAAAGCTGACCAAAGATTTGTTGACCTTATCGACTCTGTTCTCTGCACAAACTTTGATGACAATTTCGGTAACGATGATATCGTGTCAACTAAACTTAACAACACTCTCATCTTTGTCGTTCAATTGATCTTGACACCGATCTCACTGCATCCAGATTTTTGTAACGCAAAGGTTTCCCACTTCGACCTATCGCAGCATCAGGTATACACAACGGCAAAGTCTCAACCAATTTTTGTTGGCCGCTTTAGGCAAGATATAAACGTTCGGTGGCTCCTGCACACCGTCAATTTCTTCAAATTTCATCTAAAAGCTGGCGTTGGCGAAGGAATACTCTCTGATGCATACAACAACCTACCCCCTTACCTATATCCCCAACCATGGGTTGGCCCCATTCGTTCCGGTACCCATATATTGGGGAAGAACTGGAAAGGTGTCCATAGTAGGCTTTTCCTGACCATGTATTAAAGGATGCTAATTGGAATGGTAGATTTTCTCGAGGACGAAGATCTTCACGAATTGAGGTCTAATGGTATTGGAGGGATATATTGTGACCACGGCGAGACCTTTCAAGTGTGAATGACCAGGAAGTGAGCGTACGGTCTTACTAACATCGTGCAGGATTTGGAAATCTGCTTTGATGACGAAAAGTTCCCCGCACAAAATTGGCTTGAGAATTGGGAAGAATTTCTGCCAAGCAACCCATTCCAATTCTCCCGATCTCTACCTTCTGGCCGTCGCTCCTCTCGAATCAAGACCGCTCTCCCAAACCTTGATATTAAGACCTTCTATGGGACCTCAAAATGCACAAAGAAGGCGTACTTCTATGGTCGCATACATGCTATGCCACAGCAACAAGGTATTATCGGCTTCCAGCGCATTGTCGTCCTTAAGTACTACCCCACGGAGAGTGGAGAATTCGACTTCGAGCAAGTGTACTGCTATGAAGGTTGTGTCCTCCCTGGTAATAAGGTTATTGCTGGAAGATGGTGGCACCAATTGGGCGATCCCAAGGTCAACACTACCCAAAGTGGACCCTTTATCTGGTGGAATGTTGATCAAAACGGTCTGGGCACCGAAGGCACAGGAGATGAAGCACTCGACTTCTATACAGAGTATTTGAACCCATGATTCCCCGTAGAATTCAACGGATCAGGTTATTCTCTTGACTTGATAGGTACTTAGGAGCATTGTATATCTTTTCAACTCGATTTCGATCAGCCTCTCCCACAGACATACCAGCTACAAACCAGCAATATCGATGCTCATATCTTACAAAATGCGCTACTATCGTATATTTAATACCACATCCTTTCCTGCAGGCTGTCAGCATATGCATACTAGCAGGAATACCCAGGGTTGGCAATTGTTATTGTACCTTCGGATACCAAAAGAATTTCTATCAGCGAATCAAATCCTACCATCTCACTCAATACATTCATCTAGCAACAATCTCTTTTCATTTACGGCATTACAGCGCGGTACTATGGTAATTGGGTCCTCTGCGTAGTCTATGAGAGCGGCCGGCTCGCAGAATGGATCATGGAATGATGAACAGGGTGCTGAAGGGTATGCATTAATAGAGTTGGGGTGTTTGGATGCAGATAGAGGTAGGGATGCCATAAAACCGTAATGCCGTAAATACCAATGATTTTATAGACTTGCTGAGGTCCAAAACTGTGTGGCTCTGGTCGTGTAATTAATATGGCTGGCTATTTGATTGTTGCAACCACACCGAATATGCCTATCCGTGTTTGGTCATAAATAATCTTGTGATTCAAGGCTAGACAAGCTAAATGCTTTTCTTCCCATTTCCTCATAACGCCATGATTGACCGGCTTGTTTCGCCTCTATTCCTCAATGCTTTTAACACATTCCCACTCCCCCTTCAAATTCTCCTTCCACAGGCTCACTTTATTATCCCCAGCACTAACCGCCAAAACATTCCCACTTAGACTCCAACTAACCCTCCAAAGCACAACATCGAACTGCAAAACCTTACTGTTCCACACCCCAGGATTTCCCGGATCGCTTGTCCAAATCCTCACCGTCTTATCCTGACTCGCACTTGCAATATATGATTTCTGTAATACGGTAGGTGACCAGGCAACGTCGCGAACCCAGTCCGTATGACCTGTTAGGGGGGCAGATTCCGATTCGTATACTTGGGATGTGGGGTTGAAAGTCCAGATTCGGAGGACATTGTCGCTTCCACCTGTTACGAAGCGCCGGAGACCGCCTTGCCCTCCTGAGCTGGAGACTAGGGAGCCAGGGGCTGTGGAGGGGGCCCAGGAAACACTGTTGACACCTATACCATGTGCATGGAAGATTTTGTGGTCCATACTATTGTCCTTAAATTCTAAGACTGAAACGTTACCATCGGAGCTGGCGCAGGCAAGGAGACAGCCGGATTCGTGGGGGGCCCAGCTAAGGGTGTTTACGCTAGCGGTATGGAGGGCGAAGTCGAAGATTTTGGTCCAAGTGCTGGAGGTTGGAGTGGAGTTTTCGCGCCAGATAAAGACTTTGCCATCGTAGGAGGCAGAGGCGAGGATGTTGCCGTATTTGGGGTGGGCCCAGGAGACGGACCAGACAGCTCCCTCATGTCTGTTGCATCTGTGTTAACTTTTATTGTGCGCTTTCAAGAAAGTTGTGAGCAAGAACGGGTGGGAGTTCAGTGGGCGCATAGATTGAGAGGCCTTCATACCCTTTTAATGTCTCCGTGAGGCGGTGTGAATCTCCTTCCACCTCGAATATCTTGACCGTCTTGTCCGAGGAGCAGGTTGCTAGGCGGCGACCATAGTAATCAAGGACCGCATCGTGCTATTGAGTTGAAGTCAGCGATATTCTTTTGATGTAGTGATAATAGAATGCGACAGAGTCTCAATTGAAAGCTTCGGAAAGGGTTTGTGGAACTTACTATCATGTCATCATGACCAGAATTCGAAATAACTTGTGCCATCTTGACGCGACTTGTGTAGGTGGTCAAGAAGGTTGCAGCTGTTTAAACAACAGCTTCGTAGTTGCTGCCAGCCTGTCGATAGCAGTACAGCTGTGGCCGATGGGTAGGAAGAACTATGTTCCGAGAAAAGGGCTTATGTGGCTGAAAATTGGCTCGTGATCACCGAGAATTCGCCGTCGATGGCGGGGACATTTCATATGCCAGCTCCGGGGTACGGCTTCCGGTTGTCATAATCACCTTCTTCCTATTGTCTTTTGCTGGAATTTCTCGAGCTCGCCAACCTCAAAGAATTTACTCCCTTGTTCCGTATTTTGAATTATTGAAGGGACCTTTTGGATAAACTATTGTTCCGAGAATAGAAAAACTTTGGATTCACGAGTGACAACCTCGGTACTTTTCTGCACCCAGTTTTGGTCTTCCCCAAGACCAATATTCACGCAAGGAGCTTGACACATAACATTTTCAAGGAATAACACATACAGCTCCCAAGATGGCGGAGAGCATGTGTGGGCCTTCGAACGCCTTGAACACCTTTCAGAAGCACACAACTGTGGATAGGACATTACAACAAGACAGGCTTGTCCACAGGCAATCACCTTCACAGGCAAGTGTTTCTTCTCATCTGATCATGCCTCACTTCTAATTTTCAAAAGGGTTTCAGATCAAGTCCCAACACCGGTATTCTCGAGAACGAATTTCAAGCCTTTCAAAAGGGACAACTAACCCTCGAACCCCAACATACTGCCTTCCCTCTACAGCCTTTCTCGCATGCGCCGCAACAGATACACCAGGCAGGCGCTTCAGCATGGGCCTCCGACTTCCAGCGATTGAATATTTCGAGTCCGTCTCCCCAAATCCATCAAGGCTTTAGTCAGCAGAGACAGCAGGAAGGTGTAGGGTGGCATCAGGAGTTTGTTCAGCAGGGAAATGGAATCACGAACGTTCCAAGTCTTCAATCACGGCAGAATTTCCCTAGAGGTGGAATAATGGGCGCGCAATACAATAGTATGGGATATATGAATTCCCAGGCTCAAGAGTCAATAGCGCTGCAGAAACAACCCGAAGAGGCATTCGACGAAGAGGCTTTTGCGAGAGCATTCGAAGAAGCTGCTGCGCATGAAGAAGCGCTTGCACAGCAGGAAATGGAAGCCATGATGGAGGCAGAAATGGCAAAGGAAGAAGACCTGGTTCTAGCCCCCGAAGAAATTAATACCGAAGTCCTCGCGCAACAGGGACGTATAGGTGCAGACCAGATCCACGACCCCGCTTCTGAAACAAACACAGAAGAACAGCAGGATCCCGACGCGCTAGCACGAACAGCAGGGCAACTTTTAGACAGCGTACGACATGAACAAGATAACAAATTCCAGCAGAGTAGTTTTCTTGAGTTGATGCGACAGTTGAGAGATAGAGAGGTAGTGGTTGAAGGTGATAAAATTGTGGGATCGGGATGGGGGCCAGGGACGGACATGGAGGGCGACGCGGAGAATGCGGTCGAAGCGGTTAAGGTCTCGCCTATGCCACCGCAGGTGGAGATGACGAGGGCGGAGGGGTGACATGGAGAGACGTGGGAGGGAATGGGGGGTTGGTATTGAATGGATGGCTGGATATACTTATTAATCATTGGGCATTGGCATCGTACATACTACGCATTGAGTGTATGAAGGACGGGTAGATAAGTAGATGGCATTTGTATCTCTATGTTTACGGAGGTAACTGGCTAGTATGCATTAACGGAGTTTTCCCTCCCATGTCAAAAAGGGCGAAGTTGGCCTAAGCGAGTGAGGCTTGAGTTTCGCTAACGTTACTCCTAATTGATTTAGATAAATCCAGAATCCCGTCCGCTAAGAGACGTCCCTGTAAAGCGAAAATCCCTCCAGACCAAAACGTGACTCTTGTAAGTCTAACAAGAATGATTAATTTATTAATATAGGGTAATCTTCTTGCAGCATTGGTCTATTAAAATGATCCACTACTTTTATGATCTTAAATACCGTACATGGCTTTAATATATTTCCCTATCTAGTAAGTTTTCTAGCTCCTATGTGGTTATAATGGCATAGCATATTATTGTAATGGTATTTTCATAACTGTTAAAAAGTAAAATAAGCAAAACAATTATAAGAATTAATATATAAATAATCTTCGGTTATTTTATTGAGTGAGATAATAGAATATAAAGGGTTTACTATTTTAGGTCCTCTAATAACTTAATACTCTTCAGGGCTTGCGCTACAGTCACAAGTCAGTTAATGCCTGTAATGCGTACTACATGGCTTTATTAAGAATAGCAGCTACGCAAAATGTTTAGTGAAACTCCAATAACAAAAACTTTTCCGGATTGACATCCGATAGCAAGTGTCGAACCTGTCAGCGAGACATCAGAAGCTACAGCCCGAAAATCAGGTGGTAACCAAAGTAGGTTTCGGTCGTTCCATGTAACCCAAGCCCCATTAATACCTAATCCTTCACGGTTGCTTTTATTGGTTGTCTCTTGAGAAAATACATGCAAAGGGGGGTTTCTAGTATCATCTACCTTAACACGACCAATGTTTGTAATCAAGATCGAGTTTGTAATATCAAACGACAAAGTCGAGACAAGGTTATTAACAGTGATAGTTTGTTGCAGAGTGCCTGTAGCCACGTCCCAAATCCTTACCGTCTTGTCATCCGACGCCGACGCCAGAAGCTTTGAGTCATGCGAGAAGGTGACTGAGTTAACCTCGCCACCGTGCCCCTCGAGTGTCTGTTGTAATGCGCCAGTAGCCGCGTCCCAGATCTGTACTGTCCTATCATCCGACGCCGATGCCAGCAACTTTGAGCCAGGTGAGAAGGTGACTGAGTTAACCCAACCGCTGTGGCCCTCAAGTGTCTGCTGTAGTGTGCCAGTAGCCACGTCCCAGATCCGTACTGTCTTGTCGCTTGACGCTGACACTAGCAGCTTTGAGTCATGCGAGAGGGTGACTGAGCGAACCCAGTTGCTGTGGCCCTCGAGTGTCTGTTGTAGTGCGCCAGTAGCCACGTCCCAGATCCGTACCGTCTTGTCATTCGATGCCGACGCCAGGAACTTTGAGTCGTGCGAGAAGGTGACTAAGCGAACCCAACCGCTGTGGCCCTCGAGTGTTTGCTGTAGTGCGCCAGTAGCCGCATCCCAGATCCGTACTGTCTCGTCGTCCGATGCCGACGCCAGCAGCTTTAAGTTGTGCGAGAAGGTGACTGCGTAAACCTCATCGCTGTGGCCCTCGAGTGTCTGCCGTAGTGCGCCAGTAGCCGCATCCCAGCACCGTATCGTCTTGTCGATCGACGCCGACACTAGCAGCTTTGAGTCAGATGAGAAGGTTACTGAGCGGACCCAATCGCTGTGGCCCTCGAGTGTCTGCTGTAGTGTGCCAGTAGCCGCATCCCAGAACCGTACTGTCTTGTCGCTTGACGCTGACGCCAGCAACTTTGAGTCATGCGAGAAGGTGACTGAGTTAACCTCGCCGCCGTGCCCCTCAAGTGTCTGCCGTAATGCGCCAGTAGCCATGTCCCAGATCTGTATCGTCTTGTCATCCGACGCCGACGCCAGCAACTTTGAGCCAGGTGAGAAGGTGACTGAGTTAACTCCGTAGCAGTGCTCCTCGAGTGTCTGCTGTAGTGTGCCAGTAACCGCATTCCAGATCTGTATCGTCTCGTCGTCCGACGCCGACGCCAGCAGCTTTGAGTCGTGCGAGAAGGTGACTGAGTTAACCCGATCGATATGCCCTTCGAGTGTCTGCTGTAGTGCGCCAGTAGCCGCATCCCAGATCCGTACTGTCTTGTCACTTGACGCTGACGCCAGCAGCTTTGAGTCGTGCGAGAAGGTGACTGAGCAGACCCAGTTGCTGTGGCCCTCAAGTGTCTGCTGTAGCGCGCCAGTAGCCGCGTCCCAGATCCGTACCGTCTTGTCATTCGACGCTGACACTAGCAGCTTTGAGTCGTGCGAGAAGGTGACTGAGTTAACCCCATTGCTGTGCCCCTCGAGTGTCTGCCGTAGTGCGCCAGTAGCCGCATCCCAGATCCGTATCGTCTTGTCACTTGATGCTGACGCCAGCAGCTTTGAGTCGTGCGAGAAGGTGACTGAGTTAACCCAATCGCTGTGGCTCTCGAGTGTCTGCTGTATCGTGCCAGTAGCCACGTCCCAGATCCGTACCGTCTTGTCTTCCGACGCCGACGCCAGCAGCCTTGAGTCGTGCGAGAAGGTGACTGAGCGGACCCAATCGCTGTGCCCCTCAAGAGTTTGTAGAACGGCATTCCAGCTTGATTCTACATCTGGCAGCTGTGAAATCCAATCCGGCATGTAATTATAGAATATATTCCGAACAACGCTCTTCTTGGGAGCAAAGACAAGTGCCGTGGAATAGAGCTGGAGAGGTGAGACATCAGCTATTGACAGGCAGCTGAGTATGAACCGTTTCGCGTCATAAAGAAGCACAGATCCTTTTTCACTAACTATTGGCTAATGATTATTATTTAGTAAGTGCTTAGATTAGGATTTAGAGATCGCTTACATGCAACATAGCTATCAAGTCGTTGATCATGCTAATGCCCTGTGACACCCTCCCTATAAGGCTTAAAGCCTCCAGCCAGTGGAGGAAGTGGCGCTCAAGAAAATTATAGATCCGGTCATCATCGTATATAACGCTTCCAGATTCTTTCACGTGGTACACCCAATATTGGCAGGCATATTGAATGTCTAGTGGTAGATGTGCATCTATCATCTGCTTGTTAATAGCTGCCCGTGGTATTGCCGGCGTCCGAAGATCGCAGATATCTTTCTTAAGATACCCGCCCAGAGATAAGCGATCTAGGCACCTAGTCGCTAGTATCCTGTGAACGTCCTTCTCATTAACCCAGAACGGATGCTTCTCGCGCTTCTCAGAATCAAGGAGGAAGTCCCGGAATGATAAGTGAAGCAGTCGGACTGGAGTATCTGAATTCAAAGGGATGCTCAAAACTGAGTGAAGGAGGTCTAAGGTGTGATCGACTCTTGCTTTAGGAATACCAAGTAGCCGAGCAAGGGAGGTCGTGGAAAGAGGGTTAGCGAGAATCACAATCGTACCAACAACTTCCTTAAATTTTTGGACTACTTCATCCTTCCGTGAATTAGTAAGCCCAATAATTAACTGGTCAAGGACAGGGAGGTACGTTGCGTCAAGCTCTGATTCTTGGCTTTTGGTCTGATATTTCAAGACCTTTGCAAGTTGTTCGTCAGGTTCGCCGCATCTCCGATCCTTAATAAATCGGCAGATTGTTGTAGCAAAAATGAATAAGGGGATAGCCATCTGGACAAGCCTCTGGACATTTGTTTGTCCCGGCCAATCCATAGGAAGTTGTCGGTCTTGCAACACCGAGTTGTTGTAGTCATCCCGGATTCTTGCTAGCTCATATATAAGGAACGTAGATATATCATGCTCGATTATAGGTTCAGGGATCTGATGGAGAACCAGATCTTTGTAGCTGCTGCTGATTTTCTTGAAGCCGAGGCGAATAGGAAGCTCTGGCCTGCTTGTCAAAAAGAACTTGAGTTGGACTGATAAAAGACATTTCGCCTGCGAAAGAAGATGGATTATAATTCTAATATCCTTTTCCTGGTCGCACTCATCGAGGGCGTCAACCACTATCACAATTGTTGGCGATTTTTGAGGATCAAGATGCAATTTGCCTAATGGTTCCGAGACGAGTTTCTCGAATTGCTGCTTTAAAGTCTTTGTAAGAATATCTGGGTCAGTCTCGATTGAATTTTGGACGTACAAAGCTAAGGAAGGTAGTTTCCGGACAAGCTGAGCAGTAATTGTTGTAAAGAGCAAACCTGCGTGACCGCGATCGCCTTCGCCCCTCTTGAAAAAGAAACTGGCACCGAGCTCGCCCTCGTCAGAGAAAATCTGAGCCACAGTGCGGGAGATTGTAGACTTGCCAGTGCCCGCCATACCGTTTAGCCAGAATATACATTCGCTATCAGGATCGCTTGCCCACGTACGTATTTGTTGGAGAAGTTCAGCTCGAGTGCCTTGGTGGCATCTAGCATTATGTCCTTCGGTATAGGAGTCAAATTTTGCGTCATCAGCTGACTTGAGTTTGCTGAGAACGATTTCTTGGTGAGTTGTAAGAACTTTTGCCCTTTGAATAGCTTTATTAACTTCTACTATAGCTTAAAATATTAACAATAATACGTACGTTTGATTAACTAGGAGGCTAAATGATATATTATCTCTGTATCTACCTAGTTTCTTCATGATCTCATTTACTTCGGCACTCCTAAATGGCCACTTCAAGGCACGAATTCCACAACGACTCATCACTTTTTGTCTTGTTCGAGGCTCCAACTTTGTCTCTAGTCGGGTGAGTTGTATCCTACAATCTTTGATCCCATCGCGCAAGGTCTGCGATGATTGGAGTTTTGCACTGTTTGGACCATCGCAAAGTGATTGAACCTGCTCAAAAGTTTCCTTCAGTCTTTGGGCCTCTCCTTGAAGGCATTCGATGTCGTCTTGGGCATTCTTGACATTGGTATAGTACTCAGAGCATCGTGAGGCAACCTTTGCGGACAGATCAATAACTGCGATAACGCTTGCAGCAATTCCAAGCCCCTCCGCCATTATTGTTGCGAGGAGGCAGACGAAGAAAGCGTGTAACAAAAATGTTCGTTCACACGGCTGAGGCTCAAGGCTTTGTGTTCTGACCAGTTTCCTAAAAATAGAAATAAACATACGTGACTCTTAAATGCAAATTGATCTGTTGAACTATTGCCTGGAGGCCTGAGGCATATCATGGCGCCAGCATGTGTGTTTGGCACGTCTTGCTAGTTGCTTTGTGGCCTGAAGACTCACGTAGTTTATTCTGTACAGTAACCGACAGCACATAGTAGCAAGTAGGCAAGTGATGGCTGACAATATATTTGATTTGTCCTAGTTGATTCCTGCTACAAGCCCTCAGGACCTCATTGTGTTGATGACATCATTCATCCGATTGGCTGGAGTCGTTAATTCCAATATGATCTTCGTAATTGAACACATTACATTCTCAGCACTCTCATAACGGCGTAAGTCGACCTAGTAACGATTGTTCTCGATATATTCGATAATCATCCAGAGAGTACGTTCACGACTCTTTCTGAACTCAGTGGGGTCGCTGTATCAACATTATGGCATTGCGATCATGAACGTCTCGTTATATTTTCAGTAATCATGATCAGTTCTATTTACATTGAGGAGTGTATTTACATATATAGATATTGGAGGACTTAAGTTTCTTGAATTACATTTTAGTAGCTGGCCTATATCCCCTAAACAGCTGAACCTTCAGAGTTACTGACTTGACCCTGGACTCATATATCCAACACCCAGGCCATAACTTTCTATGGTAACACGATAACTCTTTTGCGCTTGGTTCTTGGTTGAAACAGCCATGAACACAGGTAGCGAGATTATATTACACTTAAATTTTCGTATCACAGTATCGTATTAACTGAGGCAATGAACTTGTAAAATTGCAGGACAACTCTAAATCCTAACAAAAACTCACATATCTCTCAAGCTATTTAAATAATCGTAATAATCTGCGTCTCTGCTTCTCCTAACCAGTCCTCTTGATCTGGTCGCCCCCTCTTCCACGGTCAAGTCCATCCACTCTTCTTCTCTTCGAAGTCTTTTCAAGAAAGGCTAACTCCCTAAGTTGGCAATACTTGCTCCATTCTAACTTCTCTACCATCAATCCACAATAAGGATTATCGGGACCACCCCCCTCTCTTAACCACAGTTACTGTAGTCCGAGATAGGTATCGTTTATGTCGAATAGTCCATGAATCTATAAACAAGAGCATCTGGTCTAACAGTTGCTCTAGGCATATATGCGAGAGAGCTCAAACCTAAGTGAGGTAGTAGCAATCCTGTCAGCAGAGTAAAAAAAATACCGCGTGGCCTAGGCCTCATTTATGCGAGAACTTTACATGCTTACTAGAATTTATTTGACCAAAAGCGAGTTTCTAGTCGTCCTAGGATGAAAACCACCCCGGGCTCTGCGCAAATAAATTAAAAAGCAGCAGTTAGAGGAGAATGCAACTCGTCTAGCATCTTCTTTCATACCACGCAGAGTGAATTCAAAGATAACGTGAGGTAGATATTTGCGGTATGATATAGTATTTTTATGCCTGCTACTGCTCTTGCCGAACTACAACATAAGTTTTAGTAATATTTTTATGAGTGAGGGCCGAGAAACTCTTGTGTTGATATCCTGGACTGTGGCCCATGATCGAGTGCTATGCTGTGCTTAGGAATTTAAGAATTTGGTCAACCTATGTTTATCCTTGAGGTTGCAGAAATGAGTCTAGGCCAAAAATACTAGTGTTGAACTGAACTGAAAGGAAAAAATAAAGGTTAATTGTGGGCTCACAAACCTGCAATATAGGCTTCACATTGTAGCAAGGCTTATTAGCTGTTTCAACTGTGGTAATAAATAATTAAAGCTAGATGCATGTTGCTTGAGTAGAGGGCGATGTATTTTAGTAAAGGAAAAGTATTTTGCTACACAGATCGGGGCATGCATTATATGGTGGAGTTCTTTCGTTTGGAATGGCGTATTTTCTCCTACAAGCAAGACGCCCACTGTGCACAATGTGCTTCATCTACCACATCATCTGCTACACCCAACCTCACCGAAAACTCGGTAATGGAGCTAATCGTACGCTTCTAGATGGCGATTAATCAACGAATATAGCAGGGATTCAGAGAAAGTCAAATGTATTAACAGAATCTTGATAATAATTAACACAGCAATACTTCCCGTTTCCCGCCTCCAATTTATCTTCTCCCCTTTCCCATTCGACAGCCTCACTGGTAGCTCGCGCCCAACACACCCGGAACCCTATCCTTCAAATCAAGTAAACACTGCCCAAACAGCCCATTCGCCCAACTAAACCACTGTCTGGACCATTTGCTTGCATCAAAACTATTAACACTCTCATGAATTAACCCCAACCCCGCAGTAGAACTAACGATTTCTTTAAGTGTGCTCTCGATCTCGTGTATGTCGGATGTGGTGAAGATGCGAATTATGGAGCCCATGGGCCAGGCTTGGCCGAGACCTGCGTGCGGCCCGCCTACACTATGAGGAGTTAGAGGGGCTGGAAAGTGAAGAGGAAGCGCGTAAGGAGGGGGAAGCATGGTGGAACGAACGCATTAATGACGGGACCACGCATGAAGTATGGGTTGTCTTTGCTGAGGATTAATTTTCTGGTGTTTTGATACACCTGATCCGTTACATTTAGATATCCCAAAAAAGGTGCACTTAATAAGGATGGAATATTCGCATCGTCCATGATATTTTCTATTCTTATTAGCCTTTCTCCCAAGACGTAACCTCTATAGTTCAAAACGGAACAAATAGACTTACGCGAACCATACCCATCAACTTCGAAAGCATAAATCTGACCGTAGGTCAGGTTATTTACAATACCGTATTTAGTAATAGCCTCTCTTACACGGCCAGCGAAATTATGCATGTGATTCGCGAGATTGTGTTGATTACCAATGTTTGCCATAATTTCACTGGCGGAGTCTAGGTACCGAGAGAACATCATGTTTGCCGGAATGAAAAGCTGGAAAATTGTCCTATTATCGATCAGAATTAGATTATTTCCCGTTTATAATTTAGTGGGAAACAGAGGGAAAGGGCAAACACACGAATCATCGCTCGGCCTAAACGCACTCCTAACCAACCCCGTCCCACCCTGCACCGGATTTCCCCTTCCACTATTATCCAAGGTCTCCGTTGCACTATCCGTCGTCCGTCTCCACGTATATGGCACGGTATTCACACTCCCATTACTCGCATACGTGCCAATCAACAGCGCTTCCGTTGTCGTAATAATCGTCTCGATAGCACTAACCCATTGGAATTTTCTGAAAAAGTCGATATCGCCTGTGGCCTCGTAGTAGTTTGTAGAGATCTCGAGGAAAGCGGCGAGAGAATCGAGCTCGTACTTGCATTCGAACACTATGCTGTTTGGAGCTGGAGGCGTGAAGTTATCTGGCAGATCTTGGTTTTTACTTGGGCCAATTCCGGATTCAATGGGGGGTTGGAAAGAGTTGCAGTGTGGTGCTTCATTTATATAACGAGCCTGCAAATTTATAACTCCTCGGTAGAGAGATGCGAGAGAGTCGTGTGACGAGTTCGCTTTGACGAGAGGGAGATAGCTCTGCATCTGGTTCGCAGAGTCACGAAGCCACATCGCGTTTATATCTCCCGTGATGAGGAAGGTGAGCTCTTCGGCTGAGTTGTTCGCCGCGTAGCCTCGCCATTTGACCGCCGTATCGAGGGTATTTGGGAAGGAGTTTTGAAATAATCGATAGAGATCTGGATCTTTGATCACGGATTCCATATCCTTGAGCGTGTCTTCCACAACTGAGGAGTTAAATGTTCGACATGCTGGGTCCGGCCTCATGTATGAGAGCTGGTAGCGTCCTGAGCTGAGGGGAGGGTGAACTTGCTGGGAGTACACGGCATAATCTGGACATTGTGCTGTGACCGTTTCCAGGAGTACTGTTGCTGCTACAATAATATTAAGAAGTGAAGCTTTCATCTTCACCATTTCCCAAGCTCTTTCAGTGTAAAATCTCCACCAAACCTGGATCAACGCCACCGCGAATTGAAGCGTATATATTAACAGTTTGACAGGCCGATCATCCAGGCACAAAATCAAGCTACCCCGCCCCAAAGCTTACCTTCCCCTGCCAAATACCCCGCTAGCCCCGCTAATTTCTCCATCGTTGTAGGATTTCCACAACATGGCTCCCGGAAGACCTTCCGTAAAGTGAAGCCGTAGAAATCCCAAGACCTGAAGTCGTACAACGTTGCAAATTAAGCGGAAAGTCAACGAATCGGATGTAAGTAATTTTATGTTTGGCCTGCCTTTTTGAGCCTCGAGTGATGCATGTAATTACTAGGAGGAATCATGGGTTCGGAAAACATGATGTCGTGTGCGAAGAAATTGCCGGTGTGGGGTATTTAGTTTATACTTTGTCGATCTTCGCCGATAGAAAGGGCAGATGATGTAGTTCGCCTGAAATCATCCCGAGGATTGCACGTGATGAGAGCATACTACAGTCGCTTGCAAAATTAGCTTCACCCCTTTCGCTTACAAAAGCTGTGAGTAGAAGACTTCTTCAATTTTTGGGTTGACACTGCTCCTCCTGTATACTCTGTAGTATATAAATCCGCACCGCCAACATGGTCCCACGCCAGATACTTCAGATAGCGCGGGGCATGTGGCGTCAAAGCAGCATGTGACAATTCCCCCTTGCCATCAAGGCTCTCCCAGTGCACATTCCTTGGGGAAATGGGGGTTTGATCAACATGGCAGTGCGGGAAGCTAATTCCTTCCACCAACTGATAATATTGAAACAACTTGGACACGTGTTGCAATACCATGCAACACATGGCGAGCATGCAAGAAGCACTTATACGGCATCCATTGATCATGCTCGACTTGTCGACATCTATTTCGAACCCTCGTTCCCAATAATACTCGGATCATCACATTAACGTCGAGACGATGCTTCACTTCAACCCACTACTAGGGCAGTATTCGGAGGTGTCCCGGGCGATATCGAGAGGTGTAGTTGTGCAGAAGGCAGCGACGTCCATTTGTTCGGTTCACTAACAAAAATACATAATATATATACCTAGATCCCGTCCGTTCTTGCCTCCAGAACCAACACAAAAGTTCCCAATCCCGGAACTTTTGCCAAACGCTTGCCTACCGCCTACCTTAGCCGTAAGGGATATATATAGCGCCGCTGCTCCTATCCACCAGCTCCATCATAACTGCTCCGCCCCTCTTGGCCTGCTCTTGAGCTGCTGTTACAGAATATTTCAACCGCACTTAATACTTGATCAAAACGTCGACCCAACGTGCCACCGCGATTAACTGGGAGCTATACAAGAGAGACATTATAGAGTTCTATGTGGAGCAAAATAACACTGTGGCAGACACCGTTGCATACCTGCGAAACAAGTATGGTTTGCATGTAACGTAAGTAGGTATCTTTGCGATTTCGGACCAAGAGCGGATGAGAAAGTTAAAGATTGACTAGCTACACAGTTTGAAACAGTTCAAAAAACGATTCCCTCGCCGCAAGAACATTACAGCTGAAGAATGGGAAGGGAGAATCATTTTCACTATTAAGAAGCGCGCACGAGAGGGTAAAGAAAGTGACGTCTTCATTGATGGTAAACAAGTTGAGCCGAAAAGGTTGAAGACAGCAATGGGTCGATACTCATCTAGAGTCGACCCCGAACTTGAAACGGTGGATGAGTCTACAAGTATGTAATGAACTCTAAATATTCAAAGATATCACAGTATAACACGCTCGTAAGTCGCCCTCGACAGAATTCGGATTGCCACACCACGCTCTGCCCAATGGGACTTGGGACCCTCATCCACCCTAGCGACACAAGAACTGCATGGTAAGAGCATTGAGGAAACGACCGGCACTGAAAATAGTGTTTCTCAGCAAGGGTTGACAGGAGTCCCCCAAATTTCTGCTGTTGGTTCACCATCCACAGGCATAAATAACCTTTGGCCAGAATACGGTATGTATAAGATATGGAAGTGCCGACACTATTCGATCTTATCGCTGATGATGTCGCTCAGATCCCACCATATCCGAAGATGGCCTTTTCACCGATCTTGACGTGTATTTTGACATGCACTATGCAGGGGACTCGGTGACCCTGTCTCCGTTGCCTACTGCCCACCGGTCACCCCCTGCCGGTTGCCAACAAGGCTTCGTTACCGGGGGGGATCACACTGCAGAAGTCGAAGTTCTTTGCGAACATCCTCCAATGAGTTTAGGAGGCCCTGATGAGGGCGATCTTACGAGATGGACACGTTTGGGTTTGGTTGCCAACCTGCCCTGGTTCCAGCTCATAGACCTAATGTGTACGTTGCTGAACGACCACTATGGAGGGAAGGCTACTAACAATGGTTTTGAACCAAGCGCCATCCGATCCTCTTTACTTCGGGCAGACCACAAACCCGAACATTCCTTGCGGTGTTGGGATGTCCTCTACAACTCGAAGGTCAAAAAACGGAGTGTTGACCGACGCTGCTTCTAATGACCAAGAGGGCGACCCCCTAAATACTCCGTCCACTTCGTCGGGAGCGCTAATCAAATACAACTTCCCATCAAGCGTCCAAGAGCTGTTGCCAGAGCGGGGAGACCCCTCTCGACAAATTAGTGCATGGCTCGAATCTGAACGGGGATTGCCACTACAACAAATGCTCCCCATCGCCGCATATCTATCCTCGAATAATCTTCTGTCCAATGAACAAACCGAGAAATTTTTGGTGTCTATGACTGAATTTTCTCACGTGGACGCGTTAAAATCCTTCCTACAGCTGAGGACACCTACGACACGGGCTTTTGGATTGAGACTGGTTGAAGCTGCCGTAAGACTGAAGAACATCAACTTACTAAGACAAATGCAGTCGGCTGGAGCAACGTTTAACCATGTAGCAGAACTAGTGGTGCAACTCAAGAATGCCGAAATCATCGATCTCGTTGTGCCTGTCCTTGACTCCAATCTACTGAAAGGAGCATCGGGCGGTCGACTTCTCCGCCATATTGCCAGCACATCACACGTCAAAGTTGCCGAGAAGCTAATACAGGCTGGAGCAGATGTTAATATATGTGAGGAATCGACACCGCTTTGGGAAGCAGTTATTGTGGGGAGTTTTGCCATGGTCGAACTCCTAGCAAGGGCTGGCGCAGACACGAATCGCCGCAATCCCACCAATACCTGGCGGGGCCGCTGGCCACTGGCCACTGCAGTCTTGCGTGGGAATACCGACATAGTTAAGTGTCTCATCGATCACGGCGCTAAAGTTGCGGGTATGGAGTTGGACGGCATACCACTGCTAGCCTATGCGGCAAGAGAGGCTCCAGCTATCCACAAAATTCTTCTGAGAGGCGAGCCACACCTAAAGGTGCAGTTTGGAGTCCAAGAGATTGTATCTGCGGCTGAAGAGGGGCCAAGGCATCTCGCTAATATCATATCTTGTCATCGAGAAGGTGTTCACAACATTGAATTCTAACTTGAGACAGCTTTAGTGCGCGCTCTAAAGGCTGACTCGACAAAAGCAGTAGTGAGTCTCCTCGAGTATGGAGTAGATCCTAATGGGTTACTCCTCCGCCGTAGCTGGTCATATGGCTGTCGTGGCGAGAGCCCTCTGTATGAAGTGCTAGGCTCCATTGTCTCGAAGAAGATTTATCTGCATGCCAGACTTCTCCTGCAATACAAAGCGGACATCAACACTCAGAACTGGTTGTTATTTATTCTCAGTTATAAGTACGACGCTCGTCTTTTGAGGCTCCTTGTTGAAGCTGGGTTTGACCTAGATAAATATGGTCCTGAGGGCCTAGAATTTGCCCTCTCGGGGGGCATTCTAAAGACAGTGCCACTTCTTCTAGAACTTGGGGCCCCTTTAAATGAGTTTGGTGAAGGTGCAACACCTCTTCAAGTTGCGGCACGGAGCGGCAAAATTGAGTTGGTGAAGTTTTTAATCGACCGTGGGGCGGCTCTGGATATGCCGGCTCATTCATTGAGAGGATTCACTGTCATGCAAGGGGCTGCCATGTCTGGCGAGGTAACCATGGTAAAATTTGTTCGTGGTCTTGGAGCTACGCTAAACGACAAACCTGCTGCTATCCAAGGAGTGACTACACTAGAAGCGGGTGTACGACCATGGGATGAATCCTACGAGGATGGGCCAAGTAAATATTTAGGGCCAGAGATATACGAAACTAACATCAAGAAGGTAGTAACATATCTCCTTGACGAAGGAGCGAAAGTAAACCGGGAAGATGGTGCCCCAAGTGTTGGATATTTTCAACGATGATCTTATTTCTATAGAGAGAAGTGCTATATATATAGACCTAGAGTCTATAAGGTTGCCCATTGCTGCCTATTATTATGACTCATAGAAGGCAACAGTTGTCCTTGCCTATCTTAGTTGTCTATATTCAACACCAAGCCCACTTCTACATGATCTCATTGAACGTAAAGAGACCGTTCTACTCCAGCGAGTTGTCCAAGCTGGTGCTCGACTTGAACACAAGTGGGGCACGTGGTCAACCAATTATTCCCTCAGAACTCCGCTTCAGTTAGCAGCGGAGATAAACCAGATTGACGCGGTCAACATCCTCCTAGATAACGGAGCACAAATAAACGCTAGCGCTGCGACGGAACGAGGTCGAACTACCCTACAGGCGGCGGCATCCTCTGAGAACGCAAACTTGACGATAATTGAGCTACTATTCAGCAGAGACGCAGAGATAAACGCACCAGCAGCCGGGGACGGCGGTGTCACGGCCCTTCAAGCAGCTGCAATACGAGGACACATCAATATCGCGCTGTTGCTGATAGAGCGAAAGGCAGATGTTAATGCTCCCCCAGCCCTCAATGATGGGTGCACTGCTATTGATGGAGCTGCAGAGCATGGGCGTCTGGATATGGTGCAGATGCTTCTTAACGCCGGTGCCATAGAAGATCCGTTTGGGCAGCAAGGATTTAAAACCGCAATCAACCTAGCAAGGGAAAATCGGCACGTCGTCGTTGCTGATATACTTGAAGATTACGAGCGGATACAGGCACAAGCAGCCATGGCTTAATGATGGATTATTAGCATGTAGATACTTAATATACACTTCGACCCCATGTTGACAATAGATAACCTAGGAAGAAGACGCTGGCCGTTCCTCTATCTCGCAAAATGTTACGCTTGTTGATCGCGGATTTCTTGGATGAAGTGGGCATTGAAACTAGCAACTTCAGCAATCTGTACAACCTGGTCATTTAAGTCTTCGTCACGTGCTTATATGACATATATATTTTAAATGAACACAACTTTCTCAAATTTTACTCTATTAATATAAAAACAAGTGCATTTTATAGCTATTTAGTATTTAGTTGCCCCTCCCTTGTTCTTTAGACATGCTTCTTACCTACGAGGCACTGAATCACATAATTTTAGAAGGAAATCTTCCTCAATTTGTAGCCAGGTTTGTCGTAGTGCATCTTTCATTTCAGACATGCTCTTGACTCTATACCTTCTCTTAGAGATTATATCCTTTATATACTTCCACAGATTCTCTATAGGGTTTAGATCAGGGGACTGTAACGGCTACTATATCCGGTTTACCTTCTTATTATCTAAATATCTTATAATAATCTTCGCTGTATGCCAGGGAGCATTATCCTTTTGTATAGCTACCTTATTCCTGTATTTCCTTCTTATTCTATTATAGAATAGAATAAATAACTTTTGAAGAACTCACTTATAACGCTTCGAGGTTATATTCTCCCCTTCTAAAAGTATATATAGAGGTCCTATCTTATCTCCACAAAAACAACTCTAGATATTTATAGAAGTCCTTCTACTTTTAAAAGTTAGTCATAAATTCTTTTCTATATATTCTACTTCCCTGCCAGAGTCACGAGTAACCCAAAAAGTCTATAAATCCTCTCCTACTTCGAATATTACCTCATTATTCTAATATATCTTTTTATTATCTCTTTTTATTGCTTATTTAGCTAGACAATATAGCCGACACTTCTTTTGATATTATTGGTACAAATAATTAGCTATAGTCACATGACTTATTATATAATATAACTAGCCCTGATTAGGTTAGTATAGCAGGAGTTATAGAGGAGTATTCAAGCTCTTGCTTCTTTTACAACATAAAACAATAACAATTCAACTAACAAATATAAATAGTACGTCACATATAATATATAATTTGCTCTATATTACTAATAAATCGGCAGATATAAAGGAATTAAAAATAGCTTTTTATATAGTCTACACTTTGCTTTTCCAAAGGATTTGAGTACTATAGCAACTATACAATAATATAATTAATAGCCAGACTTAGACAGTATTACTAGAGCTTTAAGAGTTATATAAGGCTCTTGAATTATAGTTCGTACAAGTGCTCTAGCCTCACGCTAACTTATTAACTTAGGTCTACCGTGCCTTGGCCTATTTTTAAACTCAGGATCAGGGCATAGAGTATATCGTGCAATCAGAGAATTGCAAGTAGTGCGGGGTATGCCTGTTTTACGGAAAATTTGAGACGGGTTATACCCTTCCAAGTGTAGGCGCCATACATCGGCTCTTTGTGCTTGTGTAAGCTCCTTACGGGGCTCTGGATATTTGCGTGTCATAACTGTAAGTTTAAAAGAATTATATATAGAATTAAAGTAATTATATTAATTCTAGTGTGGGTGGAGGGGTCGACCAGTGGCAAGGATTTAAGCGAAATGTAACGCTGACATAACTAACCTGATTGTATAGTAGTGAGTCGGGTAAACAAACATTTTCCCAAGTCTGAATATCATTAAATATCATTGCAAATATCTATAACTAATACTAGCTATTCTCATGGAAGTATTCAGTCATCCCAAAATCCTTCCTGCCTTGCTTATTGCCGATCAGCCCGCCTAGCCTTTTCATACATCTACACTTTTATATCCATGGTATTGAATATAGACAACTAAGATAGGCAAGGACAACTGTTGCCTTCTATGAGTCATAATAATAGGCAGCAATAGGCAACCTTATGGACTCTAGGTCTATATATATAGCACTTCTCTCTATAGAAATAAGATCATCGTTGAAAATCTCCAACATATGGGACTGGCCATCGCACACTCTTCCTAGTTACTACTGTGTGTCTCACTAGTTTGATCCTGATTTCTGATCATAATATTCAAGTACCAACGACCGCTACGCAATTCTTGCGTAGCTATTCAAGGCCGACTATCTATGCCGTTAATTTAATTCTCAGCCAACTTAAGAGAGTTGATATTCCGATTTCTGCCGCTCCTTGTCGAGCAAGTGCAATTGAGCTTGAGGGGTGGGGGGTTTCGATATTGTTGATATGTGATAAGTGCGACGACCAACTCGAGGAGGTCTTTGAGCTAGGACTTATAGTAAAGAGCCTGACCGGTAAGCGTCAAGAATCAGCTCCCCTTTTGACCAAATCCCTTACATATATACCCTGGATTTTCAACTACCGTTTCACGCATTGCGGCATATGGAAGGCCTACCCAATCTCCATTCTGGCTTCTAAATCTCCGCCCTGTACACAGGAATCAACCGCATTCCCCCCTCTCCTCACTCCGTGCTACCACAGAATACTAGCGACAGCTCGGCCGCCGAATCTAGCCGCGTGTTGCCTTCTACAGGCCCAGCACCATGCGGCTCCATCTACTTCACTCCTATCTATGTTGCAACGCTATGACATGCATCAAAGTCAAAACTAAAGACATTTTTGAAAATAAAAAGAGTCATAGCTCATCTTACAGAACAATGCATTGCTGTAGACTACATGGGATGACAACATGTACGGCGCCATCGCCAAAACTAGCTGTTGTGGTCTGTGCTCAGAATCTTTTTAAGCGAAAGGGGGTGGAGCCGATTTTGCAAGCGACTTTACACTTGTACAAAGTTTAGATAATGCTTGTATGTAGAAAGGGTTTTGCTAAGGGATTCAAACATTTAGGGGTTATTAAAGCATGGGAAGATTAAGGAGTACCACATAAATCAAATATTAATGTAAAATCCACATAGTGGAACAAGAAGACACCAGTGTCCCAAACGAGTAGTGGGTATCCAATTGCGAATTAGTTTTGAAGTAAATAAATACCACCCTAGACGAGGCCAATATATCATATGTGTCTTTGACTAGCCTGAATTTTATCCCCCTCATTTTCGCGCAATTGAACTGCCAAAATCATACAGAGACGTTTTCTCGCTAGATCGCTAAATCGCTGGTATAGCAATGCCGTAAGACACCACTAGCGGCTATTTCCACAGTGTTGACCTCGTAGGGGGAAAGAAGAATTAAAACGCAAAAGCCTTGACCTCCAAGCTCAAAGCTATGCTAAGAACCATCCACCTTTTTCCCAGTGACCTGGAACATAAAGTACTTCATTTTTGAGTTGCTGGTCTTGGAGACATCGCAGCAGGAAATCGAGCCTGCCAAAATCTACTGGCTTCAAAACCCAGCCGTCAAATCTATAGTAGCACCATGAGTATTTTTCATAAAAGAAGTTGAGCCTCACTTACCCGCTTTGGATATATTCGAATCTATTTTCTTCCAGCAGCGACGCCGAAACAGCCAGAATTGGCACTCTTGGGCGTAGTACCAGAAGGTCGTGGAGATCTCTCTCGAACTTGCGGATCATTTTCGCTGACTGCTCCCCATCGACAAGTGGCATCTGACGCAAGCAGTTAGAACGTTTAGAAGAGCAGCAAACCGAGGCTTACCTGCAAATCCATTAAAATGACATCGACCTTGTGGGGCTTCGAACAGAAGTAGTCATAGCATTCTTGTCCATCGTAGGCAGTCTCTATCTCGTGCCCAAGCTTGAGCAATCTTTTCCCAAGGAGTCGTGCATTGATCGGGTTGTCCTCAGCAATAAGTACCGTCAACTTCCGCTGGGATCGAGATGGGTCAGTGATCATATCTGGGAATGGAAACTTGCCGCTCCCTGAATCCGTGCTAAGACTACTACTTGGATATCCTGAGCTGAAACTCTGAAGGTGCTGAGGATCATGTTGCCAATTATCTACGGGATCCATCTTTGTTCCTTCCACTACATCTTGCATCTTCCCTTTACGAGGCGAAATTTGCTTTGGAGCTGTGATATCATCTGATAAGCTTCGAGGCAAGGGAATATGCTCTGGGAGAGACTTAGGAAGTCGGCTTATGTTAATTTGATTGGCGTGCTCGAAAGGAATCTCTATACCAAAGATTGTCCCTTTACCTAGCTCGCTACAGACTCGTAGCTGGCCATTGGCATTGCGGACGTATCTAGCAACGACAGCGAGGCCAACACCCAAAGACCTTGAATTATCCATGGTGGATGGCGTATTATCTGTGGATAATGCACCACTATCATCATCAATTACTTGTTCGAATTCCTGGAATAAATCGTCAAGCTGGCTCTCGGACATGCCAACTCCAACATCCTGGACGGCGATGCTTATCACAGAAACATTTTCTTTTGTGAAAAGAGGACGAATATCAACCTTGATACCACCTTCGATTGAGTGTTGGAAAGCGTTGCTAGTCAAGTTTGACAAGACCTGTCGAAGACGAGAGGCGTCACCTTTGACCATTTCTGGTATGCCTTGATGTGTGGACACCGTTAGATCAAGCCCTCTTCGCATGGCTTCCTTCCGGAATGCCGTGATCACGTCGCTTACAGTTGCACCGAGGTCGAATGTATCATCAATTGTATTGATTGGCCCTTCCTCGACCTTCGTGAGATTGAGTAGGTCGTTGATGACATAAATTAGTGATCGCGATGCCGTATGAGCCTTATCGAGAAGTTCACGCAAGGGGTTATCAAGCTTGTGTTCAAGAGCCATTTCCAGATAATTCACAATAGCGTTGAGGGGCGTTCGGACTTCATGGGAAGAGTTACGGATGAGAAGTCGAGTCATCTGACTGGTCTGACTCGCTGATTCCTTTTGGCGCCAAATTTCAATGAATCTGCCATACAACAGACTTAGAACTATAGCCGTCTCTAGATGGTCGTCTGTCCATGCCTTGCTTCTTCCAACAACTGTCTCTGTCCACCTGCGGAAGCTCGTTCGGGGTTCGAGATAGTGAGTGTTGGCTCGTACTATTTTGTCGTGAGGGTTCCCTGCCCAGCGTACTTCACGTAGCTGACCTTTTCGAAAGAACACAAGAAAGTCATCGCCTCCAACACTTAGTGGTAAAATGAGCAAGCCAGCTATCGAGTTGATACCAGGAGGGTACTTGATTCCCGGAAAATCCTTGTTGATATTTTGAGTAGAAACAATTGTGGTGAGTCGTATGCTTTGTAGATGGCGGAGAATGACGAGCGCTTCTCGATACGGATGAAGTCGCCCAATCGCACGAGCTTCATCGCGGATACTAAGGAGTCCAAAGTCTGCATCAAAAACACGCAAGAGATCTGTAGATGAGGCTGCAATGAAACCTGCGGGTGACTGTGTTGGGGGGGCTGTTGTAGGCGGTCTTCGTGCTTCGAGTCGCTGAAGCACGAGGAGACGTTCGATGTTAACGGCTGCACATTCTCCAATGTTTCGGCATAGTTCACGAATTGAAAGCGAAACTCGAAGCCCAATATCACCATACTCGTGGCAGGCTACCAAACCCCACAACTCAGATTTGATAACGATAGAAACAGACATTGATGAACGGACACCCATATTGCCAAGATATTTCAGATGAATGGGGGACATTGCCCGCAGGTAGGAATGAGTGAGATCAAGAGGGATGGCGAAATCACTTGCATCTCTGCACACCTAGGGCCATGAATTAGATGTTGTTCAGTGAATCAACTTTAAGGAGAGGATAGTGACAGCCGGGACATACTAATCTGGCTGTTTCCGCATCACGATCAAATAGGATGCGGATGCGATTCTTCTTGTATAATTCTCGAGCCTGCTTGGGTATGTCTGAAGCAGGATAATGCAAACCTGTGTCAAGAATCAGAGGTAGGAAGTCTTGAGCATGTAGGGTGACTTGCCCCTAAAGAGATCACTGCTAGCTTCGGGGTTGATAAGCTCGGCATCCACAATCCCATTTTGGTCTTCGTCAAAGCGGTAGAACATCACTCGATGAAAGCCTGTCAGTTCTGCAATGAGGCCTACAACGGTATCATAGACTTGCTGTACTGCTGTACAGTTTGATAGTTGCTCTTGAGCCTGAGTCATGGCGTTGAATATATCCATTGATGAAAATTCTGTCTGTTTTCTTCGTCTGGCAACTTGGAGCGCTCGCAGGGGCCTACTACCACTAGTCATACTCTTCTCAAGTTCTTCGGATGATACATCTATCCCCATTTTCGCAGTTGGAACCTTTGGCAAAAGCAAAGCAGCTTCAGGGTTTCTTAGGTAAAAAACATCAGAATAATCTTCGAATTCGCAAATCACGAAATCATTTGGGCTCTCTGAGAGATGTACGGCACACCACAGTCGGTTGTGGGTATCAGATTGGCCTCTCATGATCACTGGAAAGACGTCCAGGTGAGTATCCTCATTAAGTGGAGCGACGGAGCCGAGCGCATAGGAAATGCGAGCCTGCAACTCCTCTTGAGAACTGTCATCCAGAATGTCTAATATTGACTTCAAATTGAACAGCTCTTCTGGATTGTATCCTAGGATTTGCTGGGTATTTTCGCTACATACTCGCACTTGGAGTTGGCCATTTTCGGTGCTCTTAACTGCCACCAATGCCCCAAATTGCTGTATTGCCCCGGGGATGTGAATCGGTTCATCTTCACAGCGATAAAGAGTGGGTGGTGGATGAACTGCAACTTGACCTGGCAATATACCTGGAGGCCCTGATTCAGACGGGACGAGCTGTGTTCGTTCCGAGGTTGGCCGTTCAATCACCTCAACACCATCTCCTTTATCCTTGCCTTCGAGAGGGTTGGTATTGATATTTGAAGGTTGGAGCAGTCGTATCGAGTCTTCGGGAGGAATGGGGGGGTATGGTGGGGGGGTGTAAATTGATCCGTCAGTATTTTTGAGCTCGTCAAGTTTCACTTTGGGATCCGTTACAGGAACAATAAGAGCCGCAGCGGTTGAGGTAAGCGTGGCAAGTGGTGCCCTTCCCTCCCCCTCTGCCACATTACTTGTGGCGCTCGGTGACGTCTGCTCTGCGGCTACCTTCGAACCATGATCGAAAATTATGTTTTGCTCGGCCGACTCTGTGATAGGTTCTTGTTCAGGAATATTGACTAGGCCTCGAATCGGAAACACCCTCTCAGTATTGAACGCAGAGGCTGGCAAGAAGACAGTAGGTTTGCTCTTCTGCTCCTGCTCCTGCTTAAACTCGATGCCGGACATCGTCTATCATTTTGCTCCTCCGGAGCAGGTGCAGCTTCCGATTGCTCCCAAGAAATTCGGGACGCGGGAAGACTTTTGAAATTATGGGACAATACATCAACCGCGCGATCCAACTTCTCCAATCCGAATTCCCCGTAGCGATACAAATATTGGTTTGCAATGGTGTCTTTCCGATAGCGCAAGCCTTCGTCGCAGATGCTGCGGCTCACGGAAAAGCTAAGACTCCATGAAATTGTCAGGCCACTCTCATGCTTGATGTAGGGTCCACAACGTGCTGTATGGATTGATAAGCGTCGTTGTTCATGTATCTGCAGGTCAGGGAGAAGAAATCTCGTGGATATCAGAAGGTTTGCTCTGTTGGCTGAATTTGGCTCTGGAAGGTCAATCCATCGTGGAGGACTGGGGTTGAAGTACTGGCTCTGAAGAAGCTGGCTCCTTCATGGTCGATTTACCGGAGCATTGACCATCAAGATGGACCACGCAGCTGGGCTGAAGTTTTTGAAAATTTGGCTGTTGCGACAGCTTGCGAGAACCTATGACTGGAATGGCGTACATGTTTGTTCCGCACAAAGTGAGCCCGTACAACGGTGGCAGCCGGGAATGCACCCGGCCCGTCAAAGAAAAAGTGATTCAGGGGTCCCTTATCCTGGTTACACGTGAAATATGTAGCTCTTATTTGATGCTTTTGCCAACTCCCCCTCACTTGCTTTTTCTCAAAACAATATTCTCCTCTCGATTTTATCCCGAAATCCGATTATTGGTCTGCCGAGACAAGGACCGGAGCACCCGAGTAAAGTTATTTCGGCCCCAAAACCACGGGTACTCACCGACTCAACGCCGAGAACTTGGGCAATTCCGATAGTTCTTCGGTCAGCAGCCTCAATTTTGGAGGACCGACGCTGCTCCGTCCCTCCACTTAAGGTTGTTTACCGTTACACAGATCCATGTTCGGGACCAACCCACTCTACCGGGTTCTTTGGAGGAGAGAGGGAAGATAGGGTGCCTCCTTCAATATGTCATTGGTGTGATGTGAATGGTTGGGCTTTTACTTGAGAGCTGAAGAGAAGATGAATACGCTTTGATGGTTTTTGATGCAAGAATCCGCAAAGAGGAATGCCATCGAGATCTGAAGACATAGTGGATCCTTCCTGCTGAACACCTCAGATGGTTCTTACTTCATCTCACTTATGGACATGGGAATGCTCCAAGGAGACACAGTATCAGGCTTGAAACGCGGCTCTTACCTTTCGAAAAGAAAGTTTCACGCAATTGTTTTATATTAGAATGAGGGGGGTTGCGAATCGCCGATCGCTCATTCTCGTCGTAGATGAAGGCATGCTACTTAGGAGAAATACCTCGATTATATGATTCACACTATTCACACTCTTCACAATAGGAACGGTATGGCTGTAAAAGCTCTTACCCTCTCGCAACATGTGAACCAAGGGGTACTTGAGTGGTAGTCATCAGCTGATACACCCAACAAGATAATGGTAGATTTTTAATAGCCATTTAGTAGAACCAGGAGATAATAATATTGATGCGATTCCACTAACTGTGCTCCATACCGGCGTCAGGCTCGGCTAGAGCAAACTAAACAAAGGGAACCTCAAGCCTACAACGCCGCAGCCACAAACGCCTTTGCGTATACATCCATTCCCTGAACAAATCCAACTCTCTTCGGCTGCCATCCCAAGATCTGCTTGGCCCTCGCGGCATTATTATTCATACTCGTATTCATCGCCTTCGCAAACAAATCATCCCCAGCACCCACCAACTCAACACTTCCTGTGAATCCCAATTCTTTTGCGGCAAACTCCATAATGTCTCGCATCCCCTCCTGGCTCGTCACAAGATCGAACACAGGATAAACACCCGTCCCAGAGATAACAGCCAGCTTCTCGATCGCCGCGTAGAAGCCAGACGCCACATCATCCACATGGATAAGTCCAGGACGACTATCGGTATCGGCTGCAATCTTTACCACCTTCTCGCCTTTCTTCGCGGCGTCAAGGATGACACCAAAGTACATGCCCCAGATGGCATGCGAGCGACCGTACACCAGTGCTGGTCGGACAACCATCACATCTAACACGTCCGACGCAGCAAGAACTTCTCGTTCCAATTTCGGTCGCCATGAAGTCAACTCCGCGGATGGGCGAGGAGCCAACGCACAATCAACGGGTGTGAGGTCGTCAACGGGCTCGTTGGGAGAACTGCCATGCACCCACGTTCCAGAGCAATAGATGAATCCTAACTTCTGTACTTTGACTCCCTCCTTCGCCGCATCACTCAATCTCTTCTTTCCGATCTCCACAAGTGCTGCGAGTAACGCATGCGATTCCTTATCCGCACCGGCGACGTCGACAACCGTGCTGATATGATGTTTCTCAATCACCTTCTGGATGGTTGCATGATCGGAGATGTTACCGTGGACGGGGATGACTTCATCCCTCTCGAGGTCCTTAGCTTTTTGAGGGGTGCGTGCGAGGCCGAAAACGCGATATTTACCACTGCGGAGAAGGGAAGAGCAGAGGGCTTGGCCGATATATCCTGTTGCGCCGAGGACGAGGACCGAGGACATTTTAGTGAACCTTTTGTAAGTAAGAAGTAGTTGTCTGGTCAGTGTTGCTGATATGTGGTGGATGTGATCAAGTGATCGTAAAGTTTTGAAGCTTTGCAGAATTACTATTCTGAAATAGAAATTCGTCAACTCTCTTAGGATCAAAATTGATACTTATACCCTCCCCCTCTCCTATCTTGTACTACCTCTCACTATTTTGTTAACACACTCAAATACCTATCACCATCGTCTCCTCGCAGTTCATTCCCAAAAACGTCCAACTGTGACTCCAAAGTCCGAAGCCTTAAAAAAGTGGGGTCGGATTTAAGGCTCGGCTCTTAAACGACTAGCCTCCAACCATAAGTTCATTCTAGCGAATAAATGTCATGGATGCTTACTACCGGTAAGACCGCGGACGAGTAGGATAATCCTCGTTCTTAAAGTTAGGATAGTTTAATGTTGTGGGTGGATAGATGTGAAGAGGGGTTATTGAATGTGTTGGGAGGGACGATATTCTAGTAAATTCTTGATGCATGCGAGAGCAGCGAGACAACAGTAAAATGATGTTTGGTGGGTTACTTCATACATGGGAAGAAGGTAGGTTAGTGATTGGATTTTAAGGCTGAAGTGATTCTCACTTACACATGGGATGAAAGTTTATTAATAAATTATACAAGTAGACCCCTTCACTCATCGAGGAAATTTTGGAATCATCAAACACTCCATCCAATCAGTGCATCAGTGCTTAATGATTCGCAGGTTGGCATTCTGGTGCCTTATGATTAGCATGAAATTTAAATTTAAGATATTTGAGATGGAATGCGGGGTACAACACAATATTAGGTCTTACAAAGACCAGGGCGGCCTCATGGAAAGTCTGCATCTTCTTCCGTTTGATAGGTACAAGCGGCACCGTAGGATATTGAAACATACCAGCGAATAGGACAGTCAAGGCACTCAACACAACTAGATTTCTATGCTTAGATACAGAGATATATATACAGGGGTAATTAACAAAAAGAACAAAGGAATTTCCACGCAATGCAAATCCCAATTTTGAAATCCATGCCGATCTAGCTTTCCAACCTGTAAATTTTCCACCGCCCCTTCTAAGTTATTCTAAATGAGCGTATATATCCAACCGCATCTATCTACGATTAAAATTAAGGTATCTCGACTATTCACACCCATTAGGATCACACCTCTTACTCAAGGGGAAAGGGAAAACTTACACCGATAAACAGTAAAATTAAATTACTCCCAATAAACGCAATCAAAATACCCAAGTCCCTCCACCGGTTCTCGAACTCCAAATTCAGTCCCGTATAAAATTGATCGCCAACCTTATAAGCGCAATACTCACATGCACTCGTTACATTATCCACAATATATCCCGGACCTCCTCTCGAAAAAAAATCACTCATGTATTCCCCGCAATTTTGGCCAGAAGGAGCAGTGAAGCGGTTCAGTTCGGAAGTGTGGCAAATAACAGGACGGTCGTGGAGTTCGGTAACAACCATGCCACCAATTAGACGCGTGAAAGGGTCGAGTTGGTAGAGCCATGCACGCCAGAAGCCGGGGATTTGTGGTTTTGGAATAGTCACGCCACAGAATAGTGCAAACGTAATAATGATAAATGGGTTCAAGAGCGCAGAGATGAAAGGCGAAGGCGTAATAGCTGCAACCATCTGGCCCAGTGTTACGGAAAATAGTTCTGTAACGAGAACCATGAAGAACTGGTAGCCGGCGCGGGAAGAGGTGTGTTGGAAGTTGGGCATATAATAGATTGGGAGGAAGAAACCAACAGCGCAGAGAATAGAGTAGGGCATTTCGGCGACGACGAGGGAGGAAGCGAAGGCGAATTGGCCGTACATTTTTGAGGAGGACTCGCGATAGAAGATCATGCGGGACATGGCATATTTGGGCTCAACTTGAGCAAGAATCAATGCTGGAAGTACAGTGACCTGGAAGATAACGAAAACACGATATTGTAATGATGCTCGGTCATCACCCAAGTTGAGATATGCAAGACCAGTAATGAGGGCAATGATAACGTGATTGAAGAGTCGAGTAAAACCATAGTTGGGGGATCTCCAGAAGGATAGGTTGGTCCTCTTTTGGACAACCTTTAATTGATGCATAAGTGGAGTGGCGTATTCTCGTTCGTCGATCTTCGGGTTGGATCCTGTTTCAGCAAGTCGTTCGGTCTTCATTTGCGAGATACGATCCTTGATGTTAGCAAGTTCAGGCGAATCCGCAAAGATATCAGCCCAATCTCTATCTCCCACTCTTGGGGCCTGTCCAGCTCCTATTGCGTCCAGCATGTACTCGGCTGGATTAGCATCAGGAGGGCATTCTGCACCATGGCGCCGGAGATAATCTAAAAGGACACAAGCATCTTTCCCAATATCTCCAAAGTAGACAGTCTGTCCGCCACGTTGCAGCAACAGGAGTCTGTCAAAGTTCTCGAACAAAGCAGCGTTAGGTTGATGAATGGTGCAAAGAATGGCTTGGCCAGCACTTGCCAATTTCTTCAAGAATCGAACAATATTGAAAGCGGACTGTGAATCAAGACCAGAGGTAGGCTCATCTAAGAAGAGTAGAAGCTCGGGTTTTGCAGCAAGCTCAACGCCAATTGTGACGCGCTTACGTTGTTCGACAGCAAGACCAGATTCGGGGTCACCAATGATGGCATCTGCCATATCCTCCATCTCTAATAAGCTAAGAACTTCTTCGACATAAGCATATTTTTCGGACTGTGGAACTTCAATAGGTTGACGGAGGTCAGCTGAAAATCGGAGGGCTTCTCGGACAGTTGCAGTGGGCTCATGAACATCTAGCTGCTCGGCATAAGATGTTCCACGCTGGAAAGAAGTTCCTGGCTTGATGCCATCGACCAAGATATCGCCAGAAATGACTCCAATATTCTTCCTTGCAGCCAAAACATCAAGAAGCGTTGTTTTGCCAGCACCACTAGCACCCATCAAGGCAGTAAGTTCACCTGGTTTGACATAACCGTAGACGTTGTTGAGCAAGCGAAGCTCGCCGTTTGGAGTTGGCACATCATAATTCAAGCCTTCCCATGTAAGGATAGCTTTCGAGTTGATATCCATTTCCGAGCCCTCGGCTTCGGTTTTCGACGTCCTTCTTGCATCTCTCTTTGCGACAAGCGCTGAGTTAAGGTCGTCACGTTCCTTGTTTGGCTTCTGAAAGACCTTGGCAGTATTTCCGCCAGCTCCAAATGTCAGCCACTCGCCCAAAGTAGCGTTTGTGAAGAGAAAAGCAGCAATCAAAGCGAGGATGATGCCGAAGTTTCTCCATAAATCCTTCGGGTCATATGAAAAACCTTGGATGATGTACTGCGACCCAGAAACCTGGTTTGTGCCGGCAACACTTCCAGCGAGCGTGCATACCTAGCGGATAATTAGTAAAAATTACAAAAGCCTTTTAAATACAATCAATTTAGACTTGCTGGTCACTCGACCAATATGGCGTCAATATGCGGTGAGATACGCGAAGTGCAGATTCCAAGCAAAGAGTTGACATTGCGCCTGAATGGAGTAGCATTGCATTACATGCAAATTGCTCCGAATTAACAAGGTGAAAACAAATGGAAAAGCATACCTGGTTACTGATACTGTCATAGCCCGGTCCAGAGGGCACCAGAGATTCATCGGTACATGTCAAAGTAAGTCGACTGAACTCGTTCTCCATCAAAGCCGAGAATCCGAGACCCAACGCATTGATCCAGTAAATCCATCGAATCCAAACCTTCTCGGACTGGTACTGGATCATGTACCCAGAAGTAATGACGAAAAATGTAATGATTGTAGCCGCAAATTTAATGGCGTAGTCGAAGTCTGGGCATAAACATCCTATAGTACGGAAGAACAGGGTCATGGCCAAATAACCGCATACGATTACGATGTAGAACGTGAAGAATGCTCCCGCATCCCGAACTAGCCCACACATGAAGTATACGATTATTGAAAAGAGCATGATCTGAGCCGCTGAGAATGCTAAATCGACAATGATTTGAGCAATCCAAAGAGCAGATGGTCGGTGAAAGGTGTAGGCTTTGTGTTTATTGACGATTGGTCGTCCTATCATAGTGCTTGCTAACTCGGAAAATGCTTGGAATGCATTGAAAAGTAAACTGATGAAGAGAAGACCACCGCGAGTGAAGGCGCCTGCGGAAGTTTTGGGGAGGTTCAACCAGACAGTACCGAGGACAATCGCAATTACAACACTGGTGATCCAAGAAACAGTCAAGGAGAACTTGTCTTGCCACTTAATTAGGAATTGTCTCTGCATGAGGGCCCAGATTTGAAGGTGGTAGGGAATACTGTAGACTGATTTTTTCGAAGCTCCTTTTCTTTTACTGTCATGGACTGCTACTTTAAAGTCATCATGTTTCTGTTTGTCCTCGGCAACCTCCTTCTTGTACTGTTTCATTTCGGCATCGAGTAATTGGGCATATTTTGAGTCGTTGAAAGCTTTTGCTAGGGTTTCAGGGCTATGTGGTGCATTCTGAGCGGATCGCCCATCAGTGTACTCGCGCTCAAATTCATCGGTACATCCGGTAAGAAAATCCGGTGAGGTTTGTCGGGGCTTCTCCTTGAATCCCAAGCTCTCAAAGTATCCTCTTGCTTCTTTCGCAGGTCCAAAGTATACTTGTCTCCCAGAGTCGATCACCAGAACTTTGTCGAATTGCTTGTAAATGTTTTCACTTGCCTGATACAATGATACGAATGTCGTGCACTGGTAAATATTTGTCATGACACGGAGAGACTTGGCATAATCCAGAGCTGTTGAGGCATCTAGCCCTCGCGTGGAATTGTCCCATGAGCAAACGGTCCCAGAGGTTACCATCATTTCCGCAATTGATACACGTTTTCGTTCTCCTCCAGAAACACCACGAACGAAGGGATTTCCTACGATTGTATTTCTGGTGTGTTCAATATTAAACATCCGAAGAAGAGTCGTAATGACCTTCTCCTTGAAATCGGCCTTGGACATGCCATGCGGACGTTTCCCAGGGGTTTTTGTGTCCAAAGCAAACCCTAGAGTCTGCCCAACTGTAAGAGTTGGGTGATGAACGTCATCCTCCTGGTTGTAAACGGCCTCACCACGATATTGCTTAGCAAAGGTATCCGAGTCGAATGGGCCATAAAGAACTTCTCCATCGACACCTGTGTATCCAAAACGCTGGTTCGCAATAACCTTAAGAAACGTAGTGCAACCAGATCCAGGCCGTCCGAGGACTAGAACCATCTCTCCAGGTTTTGTAACACCTCGGAAGTCGTCCAGAATCTTGACCTCTCTGCCCTTCTTTCCATATCCAAACAGGTTCATTCCTGTCTCAATCACATTGAAAAAAGATACGAAAGCATCTGGGAATGTTTTTACGAAGTTTGTTACCCCTCCAGTTCCCGAAACCGTGAGGCCATCCCAGACAACCCCAATATGTTTCGACCGAATACCAGAATCTTGTTCAGCAGCATGATTGCCTCGCAGTGTATCCTCTAAATTGAACGGTTCCTCCTCCTCCTCCTCTGAGGCTGTTTTCTCGACATCCTTCTCTGTCAAATTTTTCTGCTTCGACTGCGTCCGCGAAAGTCGTCGGCTTGTCTGGCTGATTCCGGATAATTCGCGTTGAAGCCCTAGAAACTCGGCCTCGGCAGCCTTAACATCAACACCAGTATTCGTGCGCGTAAAGCCACCTGGATTGCTATTTCGTGCGTGCTCGCGTTGCGCTTCAGCATCTTCAATGGTATCTGTCGAACTCCTTGTCCTGGTAGAATTACTGGCAGGCGCAACTGGAAACGACTCGTTGAGAGTTGTGGGAGCTTCCCGGTAGGTTGACTTATCAGACATTTCGCATCGGTGGCGCTCGCCAAATGTCTGAACTCAATTGTTGTCTTGGAGGGCGAACGAATAGTTCACACTTAGCAAAACACGTCTGCAGACGCGAAAGTTACGAAGCAGAAAAGAAGACAAATATTATGATTAAAGGAGTGAATGGTCAATATTAGGGCCAAATATGGAAGGGAATTGAGGCTTTTGACTCAATATGCACGTTAACCCAAAGATTCATTTGGTGGACTCGGACATTGTCAAAATCCGAGCTTAGAGATCAGGTCTGCAAGATATCTATGGGTCATACAAAAAGGTTATCCGTGCCCTTGATTTGTCCTCAAGCTGCTACTCGTCCACTTGCTTCACTATTGTGGGCTATCTGAGCTACCATGGGCGAGAATTTTGTTTTGCCCATCTGCTTTCCGATCCGGATGACGAACGGCCAAGCTTATGGGCTGCAGCCAGTGACAGCCACTTCTTCGCAATTCGTAGCTTTTTCCTTTAACCTAGTAACCCCACTTTGACTCCTTGCCCGAGCCCCGCAATAGCCCAATCATGAAGCTTACCCCGAACTTTTACCCCGAGTCATTTAGGATTTAAACTGCTCAAATGCCATCTCAGGTTGTTGTGGCGCAAAGAGGGCAGCCTAACAGGTGAGTCGGTATTACGGCAGTTGAGACTTGAAGACTCATATCATATCATAATTCAACATCTGCAAAAGCGGCCAAGCGAATTTGGACTGTTCTGTCCAGCTTTCATAAGGAAAAGAATACTACTCAGATTCCTAAAGAGTAACTCGCCGTCTGACTCAAGTTCAATAGACGGGACAAAGTTGGCGGCTTAGAAATCATAGCGGAGTTGGCGTGGATTGTGGGACTTGCCAAGGTTCTCTACTCCGTGTTGATAGGCTTCACCGCCTTGATAAATAAACAAAAGGAAGGTACGAGGTCAAAATGTCAGGTGTATGCAAGATTGTGAAGTGATTGGTGTGATGGAGAATTGTCGGACCTTTGTTGAAATGCACAGCACAAGGCTGGGTCAACGCAGAAGAGGAGACGGTGTTTCATTGAGCAAGGCCCATTTTGAGACGAGATAAATTTTTGAAACGAGGCCGACAAAGAATTGTCGAAAGCAGTCAATTACACGCCCTGCACATATCAAGAAACTTCCTGCTATAACCAAACAAAACAGAAAGAAACTGAAAACAAAAAACCAAAGTGACCTCTTCCATTGAAAAAAGGCTACCAGCTCATTCTTGTGCTGTTGTGAATACCACTCTCTTGGCTGTGTCGGACTTATCGGTGCGGAACAGATGGCCAATGTGACCTCCAACTTAGTCCCTCTTTTCTTTTCGGAGTCTGTCCACTGATACGGCGGGTGTCACACATCCAAACGGTTGGGACTTGTGCGATCAGCAACAGAAAAAAATGTCAGAGCTTCAACCTGGCAACTGACACGACGTTGAAATTGAGTAGGCCCACAACCCGAACAATAAGCCGAATCTGAGCCTCAACTAACATCGTTCTGCGAAACTGATATCCATTGGTCTATAAAGTCAATGGAGCGATATTTCTGAATGCAGGAAATCCCATCAATATTTTACCTAACTCCCCGTCTTACATGCATATGCAACAATCCCATCTCCATATCTACACAACCGACAGTTCTACCTCGACAATCAATCATCATCCTCATCATCCTCATCCCGGTCTTCCAGGTCCTCTATGTTGACACTCAATGCTTCACAAAAGTCGGTCCACATTGTTGAGATTGAGGTATATCCAGGTTGATCTGTAATAAACGTTCCTCCGAAACTTGCATCGGTTAGGTTAGCAATAACTTCTTTTTGTGTGGAAGGATCCCCAGTGAAGTTGTGTATCAGTGTGATTGATTTGCTAAGGTAGCCTGGCGGGATGGTGGAATTAAGCTTTGTGAAGTTGAATTTTGCCCATGTGTCCTCGTAGACGATAATACTGTCCGCAAGATTGTACCAAGCAGTATCGACTGCCACTCCTGGATTAAAGGTCACCATATTTCGGCCTGCACCGAGCGCTTTCTTTGCGTACGTAGAGACATTTCCCATGTAACTCAAATTCTCGTTGTTCACTGCTGATGGTGCTTCATCGAAGAAGATGCCCGAGACTTGAATATTGGCAATCGTATAGTTGGCCCACGCAGCATAGCAGTCGATTTCGGACTGAACAAGTGATATGTCTCGTGTCGCCCAATTAGTGGGAACATATCCCAATGTCTGAACATTGGTGTAGTTGTTGAGGATCTGGAGATTTGTGATGTAGTTTTGATCCGGGATGACGTTAATCAGGTTGGGGGCGACGACGATCTGGAAGTTCAGATCCGGATATTGTACAATCGATTTGGTGACATTTTCCCAAGATGAATTTATGGGATAGAGGTATAAGGGAAGAAAGACGAAGGTAGGGTTCACCATCTTGACAATTTGCTTGAAGAGACCAATCGATGTGAAAGTCACAATGGCTCAAACCTTATCTTGCGACCAAAACATGTATAGACACAGGGTAGAATCTTGAAAAGCTTCCAGAAGATTGGATCCACTCACCATCATGCCTATAGGTGATCGGAGAATCTCAAGACCACGCGTCGGATATCAGAGAATTCACTTGATACTCAGGCTGAATTTGGAATTGAACTATCATCCATTCAGCAAACACTCTTTGGTACAAAGGCTGAATATCGGTATCCGGCAAGATGGGCATCTGTAATTGCTGGATGATAAGTGCATCCTTGGCCCTCCCTCCGTACTGTCGTGTTCAAGTTCTGAAATGAAGTTGGTGATATTTCTGCCTGGGATGATGAGAAATTTGGCGGATAGCTTTTCGGGCCTGCGGCTGCACGTGATTGTTGATTGGTCGCTTAATTTGGCGCGCCTTGGCGTGAGGTCGAACATCATCCGCTTTCTGTTCGACGTTACGATCACCGTCATCGAAGCATCTGGGTCTGGTTGCGAACTTGCTGCAAAGGGTTCAAGATATTTCGCAGGAGGCTCCATTGAACGTACAAGTAGTGGGCAAGAGAACCACCAAGTAACGTTTCAATGCTCGGAAGGCCAGCAATCTCTCGGTTTTCACCCGAGATTTCCGTTCCCAGAGGGGACGTACCTGCACCTAGCTGCATGGAAGAAGCGTTGGAAGCTTTCGAGGGAGGGGAAAACAGTATATCATTTTAAGCCAGTAAGCGCGGGCCTATCACCGATCCCAGACACACCCTACATCGTTTTCCAAGAGAACAGGAGGGAAAGAAAGATGGGATGAAATCAGCTCTCGAATAGGCAAAAGCATTTCCAAGACTTTTGCTGCATGGAAAGTTGTTCTTCATTGCTATCACTCCATGACGAGGGCCGATGTGAGGTGCATTCAATCGGTGCTTGACGACCGCGAGAGTACTTCCGGATAAATCATCCGTATGGTTGCTTCCTGCAACTTTCGGATTGAGCACGGCCAGGGTTAATCCGATTCCACTTTTGATCACCCATTGACACCCAAGCTTGATAAGTGTCAAGAATATGGATCGTGGCGCTAGGTACCGAGATGTTATATGGCCTTCACGACCTAACTTCTGTCACTACTCATTTCTGTGTTTTATACTTCTGTTGGTTGTTTTGCACTTCCCATTCCTGGTCATCAAAATCTGTATCAGTTACACTGCCGCAATGAGCATGCATTTCATGAAGCGTCTCCTGGTGGTGGCGATGGCATTATCCCCATCGTTCTCCACTTCAGTCCTTCAGCCGACACCTCCAATGGGTGAGTACTTCCGCTCGTTAATGAACGTCTACTCACACAGATTTCCTCAGGCTTCAATAATTGGTCGGCGTTCATGTGTGGTCTGAATGAGTCCATTTTCATCGATACCGCGCGTTCGATGGTCAAAAATGGACTTCTTGATGCCGGGTATAATCGCATCAACCTCGATGACTGCTGGAGTACCATGGAAAGGGCAGCCAATGGGTCCATGGTCTGGGACACTGAAAAGTTCCCGAGGGGACTACCATGGTTGACCAAGTACTTAAAAAGTTTGGGATTCATTCCTGGTATTTATACCGATGCCGGGAAAAAAAGCTGTGGTGGGTATCCTGGTGCCTATGGCTATGAGGAACTTGATGCAAAAACTTTCGCTTCGTGGGGGTTCGAGTTTCTAAAGGTTGATGGCTGCAATATGCCTGCCGGCACAGAGTCTGAGTATAAGCAAGTGTACGGGAAATGGGGTGACGTTTTGAGCAAGTTGAATATGGTTTTCTCGGAATCGGCACCAGCGTACTTTGCGGAGGCTGGTAATCTCACTGATTGGTACTCTGTCATGGGATGGGTCCCCAAATTCGGCCAGCTTGCTAGACATTCTCGAGATACCTTGGTCTTCAACTCCACCTCGTACTGGCCCGATATCACGGGATGGGACAGTATCATGTTCAATTACGGCCAAGAGGTTCGGTTAGCACGGTACCAAAAGCCTGGGTACTTCAACGACCCAGACTTTCTAATTGTTGATCACTTTGATTTGACAATGGACGAGAAGAAATCACACTTTGCGATCTGGTCGGCACTTTCCGCGCCATTGATAATCAGCGCCTGGATTCCAGGATTTAGTGCAGAAGAGTTCAAATATCTTACGAACAAAGACCTGATTGCTGTTAACCAAGACTCATTGGTTTTGCAATCCACTCTCGTTAGTCAGGATGGAACTTGGGATGTTTTAACCAAGAGCCTCGCTAATGGGGATCGCTTAATGACAGTCATCAATCGTGGCAATTCGACGGCAAGCATTACCGTTCCCTTCGAAAGGCTCGGCTTTTCATCTTTAGGACCAGTCCAAGCAAAGGATCTGTGGACTGGAACACAGTGGGCGGCATTCAATCAAGTTACAGCAAACAAGGTCCCAAAGCACGGTACAGCAGTCATTCGTATCGGAGGGGTACCTAGACCGTTAGTCATCACCCCCACCGGGATGCTTTTCAACACATTCTCATTAACAACGTTGACCACTACCCCGAAGGGATTGAGCTGGGCGAACTCCACTGCGGCCGATGGTCAAGTATGGCAGACAAAGGACGACTCTACAATTAGACCACTTTCTAGCCCTTCCCAATGTCTTACTGATGTTGGTCATGGGAAGGTTGAGTTGGAGAAATGTACTGGAAGGGATGCTCAGCAATGGGACTACTTATACTCCGGTAATGTGCGAAGTCAGAGCTCGAATTGGTGTCTAACAGAAACCGCGGAAGAGAAAGTTGTCACAGCAAAGTGTCTTTATGAGGATAATACCCAAGTGTTTGGTTTGCCTAGTGGGGTTGAAATAATCACAAAATAGGTGGCATCTTGAAAAAGGAATGAAAAATATTTTTCATAACATGGAAAACAAAATCGAAATGATAGCAAACCTCACTTACTAGGATCAATATTACTAAAATTTTAAATTTCTACTCCAATAAATTGAAGAAATTGTCTCAAACTATCGTGAAGGAGCTGATGGCTCCACTGGATTTCCATAGCGTTTCACACTGTGAACATGTTTATCTACACTAGTTGCACCTCATATGATGGTGATCGAATCTAAAATTCTACGAGTCTCCTCATAACTGGTTCAAATACTAGCCTATCATAGGCGTTGTTATTTCTGAGACCTATTACGTGGTCCCTCCCACTCTCAAGCCAAGGAAATATTACCCCACTTTTCCACCTTCGAAATCGGATCATCTCCAACTTAGCCAAACTGACCAACGACACATCACCCTCAACGATTCAATATCGCTCGCCGCAACCTATATATCCTGCTACGTTGCATGCTACGTCCCTTCATAGACACGGCTCGCTGACGGACACTTCAAGCCACTCTGCAACCTAGCTGTCCCCTGGAGCTCCCAGTCGCAAGCTTACAAGCTCCATCTGAGACGATCCTCACATGATACCTTAGACCATCACATTTTGTTGCGTAGTGTTAGCTCACCTTCCAGAAAAGGCTGAAATGGTGATTTATTTGTTTTTCGCATTCACTCGTAATTCATAAAGCCATTTACTTTTAATTCACTCCTTGCTCATCCTCTGTTGCATCATCTCCTTCGACGATACCCAATCTTACGTTCCTTTTCTCTTCTTCCTCCCTCTTCAACACTTCAACACCTCTTCAAAGATTGGCAATCTACAACACACTTTTTCAAACATGGCCCCGTCAGCTACTACTCCTCCGCCAATTACTTCCAAAGCTTCGAAGACACCATACCTCGATAGCCTCACTCGCGATGGCTTTGTCCTCATCCCTTCAATCCTAACTCCCGACCAGCTCGAAGCTCTCCGTGAGGCAGCTCAAGAAACAACAAAACGTAAGCTACCACAAACCTCCATCTTTCTTCATTCTGATAAGTCTACCATAGTCGCCCGCGAAGGCAAATGGCCCCATGTCCGCACACTTCCCAAACAATTCCCTCCATGGATCATTCCCGAAGGCGAAAACCCCGCAAAGAACGGAATTTGGGGCGTTCAGTTCCTCATGCATCCTTCCCTCCCAAACTCGAAGAAATTTATTCCATCATATTTCAATGACAAAGTGATTGACGTAATCAAAGAGTTGCTTACGTGTGAAGATGAGGATTTGGTTTTGGAGCTGTACAATATGCTGGTCAGACCGGATGAGGATTTCGAGTTGGTCTGGCACAGAGATGATATCCCTGCTACAGCAAGTGAGTTTTGCTTTGCAAGGGAGGGTGAAACGTAAGCTAACAAATGAATAGCCGCGGAGGAAGAACTCGATCGTCTAAATAAGCCCTCGTTTCATGCACAATGGAACCTCTCCCTTTACGACGACTCTTCCCTCATAGTCATTCCTGGCTCCCATGTTCGTGCACGCACCGACATCGAGCGCAATGCTGGTCCACACGAAACCGGTCTACCGGGGGAAATCCAGGTACACATGAAAGCCGGCGATGTTGTATTCTACAACAACAATATTCTACATAGGGGCGCATATAATAGTCAGAAGGAGAGAATGACTCTACATGGAAGCATGGGGCATGTTGGGGGTAGCGCACTAAGGGCGAGGAATGTCCTGCAACATGGTATTGGTGAGTGGGTTGGTGAGATTGATTTGAGTGGGTTAGACGAGACGCAGAGAGCTAGGGCGGAGGGAATGAGAAAGCGACTTGTTGCGATGGGTGGACATACTGGAGAATATAGCTTGACCGGTTAAGGGGCTGGTTCGCAGATGCAGTGATGACTGGCTCGTTTATTGCATGGCCATATTACATACTCTGGCTATAAATCTATGAACGCTGTGATTAAAGATAACCGGAGGCAGTTATTATTGCTCTAATGTAACTTCTACTTATGCACAAATAAATTTTGAAATACCTTCTAGTGTATTGTGATACAAAGAAGCTGTCAAAAGTGCGTTCAGCCACGGGATGCGGTAGCGGGGTCAATGCACCCAAACTAAGAAGCCCCTATATATTAGCGAGGGGTGCCCCCAGTTACGTGGGTACGGGCAGAGCTTAATAACTAGATTCCAAGAATCGAATTTCTGCAGATGGTATTTGGAAACAAAGAAATTTGGAATGCAAAATACGGCGCCGCTGGGAATTTTTCATGGAACACTTAGGTAATTTGAGGCTCCATGAAAAGTTTTAGTTCTCAGCTATTGCACGGTTCAGCATGTGGTGGGGTTCAAAACGGGTCTCTTGAGGCGTCCAGGTGGTCATGGAAGGACGAGTCTTCTAAAAGAGTGGGAAATACCACCTTACATGGAAAAGGAAAGAATAACATCTTGATTCTCTGTCTGAACCCTCCTTCTAAACTCACCCCCCGACTCATCTTTTTAGCGTTTCCAGTACAATTCACTTCCTCTACCCGAATAAAATTTTATCCGAGCTCTATATCTAAGTTCGAAGGGCGATAACTTTAGCTTCACTAGCATACCTGTTGTTGTAGCATACTATAGTTGTAAGTGAAGTATCTACGTGTAGAAATAATGTAGCTACGGAGTTGAAAATGTCTTGGCTTGAAGTACCACCATATGACAACTACTACAAGTGCCAGATCGATAGGAATAACGGTGTCAAAAATAGAACCTCCTACTTCCAAGATCACTTCCAAAGGGGGGGCTTGTGTAGTTTATCATTAGATATTTCTCTGGACATCGTAGCCTTTAGCCGTCGGCGACTTCAGCACAGTACGGCCATTGTGCCTGATTTCATGCAAGAGTTGCTCATCTTCTCACAAGACAGTAAGTAGTCTTACCGCCCTGCAACTGATAATTGAAAATGACCTGAGTACACTCATCACTTTCATGTCAGACTGTCATCACAATTTGCTCATTGTTTGCGCTTCCTTTTCTACAAATCTTTTTAACCCCACCGTTATTGTAATTGCATTTCACTCTCTTAAGAAGGACCATCTCGTATCTAGCTTCGTTTATTAGTAAATCTTCCGTAGTTTGCCGAAACGCAACAATTGACAACATTATGAGAGGGACTAAGATCCTCTCATCCTTACAACACAGTTTGTAGCCACTTTAACCATCAGCTTCTATTCAACTTTGCTGTCGAACCTACCACTTCATGTTCAGTCCTCAAACAAGCCTGGGACATACCCTAGCTCATTTTGCCTTCCTCTTCTCTCTCTCTCTCTCTCCAAATTGAGGAACCTCGATAGAGCAACAAACGCTTCTGGCTCATACCCGTCACTTATAAGCCCCCTTTCCTGCTACAAGAGAAGCCTACTTTCCATACTGCCTTCTTCCCATGAACAAAATTTTGCCACTCTACTTCCCACTAATTCTATTCGCGATATTAACACAGGCGCCTAATAGGAGCTCCTGATGAGCAAAGACTTTAATTAAATCCTGTACTCATTACCAAGGCGGGATTTAGGATATCTAGAGCTTCAGTTTTCTACTCTTAAATTCAAAGAATTGTTTACATCCTACCTTACCTTCCTCACATATCCTTAGTATATTAAAAATTCTTCCTAGCGTATCTTCCAGCTGCCTTGACCTTTCTTCACAATATCACTTTCTCTTCTGTTATCCGATTATGTAAACGACTGCAAATTTTCGATACTGTTTACTATGATACTAAACACTAGCGAAAGAATTCACGTCTTGCTAGATCGTGGTTACCCTAACGAGTGCTTTAAAAGGAAACATCTAAGTAAGTGTTTATGTTTCTCATATTCACTTTTAAAAGGTGAAAATTTTACCTTGATGTTGACAGTACTATTTCTTTTTTGGAGGGCCTGGATCTTCTTCACCTTTCACATTCGAAAGTATCCTCCAAAGTGGACTCTTCTTACTTCACCTCTCAAGATCTCTCCTGAAGTTAACACTTCCCATTATTCAACCTCTACAGCCAACTTCTAACACCTCCGTCCTCACAAAGCAGCGCCACTGATCGAAATCCCATACCTTTCATTTCGCAACTCTCTTGAGAAGAAACCTCCATCTAGGAATGCTCTAAGTAAATTAAAACGCCTTAATATTAAGATGTCGGCATTAGAAGCAACCATTGATGGAGGCACAGATAAGGATGTTGAGATGATTGATGAGGACATTGTCGTTATTTCAGGTGGCGAGCTCAAGATTGACTCAAAAGCGGACACAAAAGTTAAGGATCAGGCTACTGGATTTGCCATATTTGCTGAACAGACTCAGGATAGTCAACCACTTACTGTATTTGAACCTCGAGAGGTAGTAGCTGAGTTTGTTGAAGAATATCTCCTTAAATACGAGGAACCCGTATTTGACAACAATCTCTTGCTAGAACTTGGCAGAGTTTTGAAGTTAGTAGCTGTGAGGCTGAAGTTCAACAAAGAGGTTGAGAAGATTACAAAGGAGGATATGGACAAGATTTTTCTCCTACTTTACTGGATTGCACTTGTCAAGAAGAAGGAATTTGTAGAGGTGAAGTTAGTATACCCTTGTTTAAGATATGGTAGATACTAACAATTGCATAGCAAAAAATATAACATTAAAGGAAAACTCCAGGCTATCGGAGACCCAAGTTATAACTTTCCTAAGGAGCATCGGCAGATTGCCCAAGCCTTCTCAAAAGAATTCGAAGCTGAGAACTGGGGTATACCACCTGAACCAAAGCGTCTAATAAAAGCTACACGTGTAGCTAAGTGCTTTCACCAGCGACATAGCACTTCGAGTGAGCCAAATTTGGTAAAGTCTAAAGCTGACAAGAGTGAAGCGGTAGTAAAGTATCCACCAAAAGACCATAAGATCTTTGGTCCCCATGGTTGCATGCACCACATTCTCATCTCTCAAAGCGAATATACAAAAACATATATTCTTGACCATGAGTACACCCAAAAGGACTTTCGAAATTTTGGTCACAATGATCTAGAAGTGGGGGCCTGTTGGCCAATGCAAGTCGCAGCTTGGCGAGATGGTGCTCATGGCAAGTCAAACCATACATAATCTTGTCCATTTTTCGTCAATATAGCTTTTCCGAACTTCAGCATTTCCCCCACAAAACTAATACTCTTTCAGGCACTCGAGTAGGAGGTATTTCAGGCACTGCTGATCGAGGCTGCTATAGCATAGTCGTCTCTGGTGCATACAGGGGTTTAGATAGGGATACTGGAGATACACTTTACTACACCACTGCAAACGCACACGACGGTGCAGAAAAGAACACAAATACGAAGGAAAACAGCTTCACCAAGTCCTTGATCCTGTCAATTCAGACCGTGAAGCCGGTCCGAGTGCTGAGAACTTCGAAATGCGATTGGGCTGGCGCACCACGCATCGGAATACGGTACGATGGCCTGTACCAAGTTCTTAGCTATAAGGCCAGTAAGAGCGAGGAGAAGGGCGCATATCTTATTTTCCAACTAAAGAGACTCGCTGACCAAAATCCCATCAACAAATCGAGGCCGACGTGGGATGAAGAACAACAATTTGAAGAAGTGCAACAGGGTTATTAGAAAGTTGAAGTTGGAAGTGGAGAGTTGCGGAACACTTCACATCTAAGGTGGTTGGGAAAAGTGCTAAATTTAGTGGTTAAGAATGACGACGAGCAGCTTTGATGACGAATATGAAGTTAGAAGATGAGGCCGAAAGCAATGATTTGATGTGGAAAGTAATAGAAGTATTGGACGGTACAACATATAAGGGGGTAATGAGGTAGAAGCTAGTTCTCAATATACTAGCTTTATTACCTCTTGAATGTTCATGTTACAAAGAGTACAATAGTTACGACGACTTCTTACGAACATGTTTGATCCTCGGTGTAAGAAAACATGAGGCTCTGGGCTTATTTCGTATATAATGACAATCTGCGAGACAGTTGTTCCCTTAATATTTGATTATTTACCTGCCAGCGTTTCAGAGAGAATATGTACTACATCACACCGCACACAGCCGGTTTTCTTAATAAACTTTAAATAATGTTCCTGTAATAACTCGCTCATGGTCTGTATGTTAGTAGAATTATAAAAGAGTAGTGTATTTTCCTACATATTTCCCGTTCGTTCCCAACACGTAAATAAATACTTCTACATGCACCCGAGGACAGTAACGACTATACTTTACTCATTCACTTGTGCCCCACCCAGATTCACCTCTCTACTACATGAGATAAAAATGTTATGATGAATAAACGGTAAGAAAGGATTTCCTCAGAAAAGGAAAAAGCGAATCTTGATATGATCAATTGCTAGATGAGTCAACTAGATTAATTTCAAAGTCCTTCAGGTTCTCAATCTCCACGGGCGGAGAAGTTTGATTTGTAATTTTGTTTGAAATTATTAGTTTTGGATTTCTAGGAAGGCAGAAGAAATATTAAGTACTATCGATTAGTATGCATGGATGGGTTTTTGAAAGGAAAGTAGGGTTTCGTTTCCTGTTTATTCAGCCGCTTGGCTTTATACATCCTCCCCCCTCAACAGTACAGCGAATTTGGTAAAGAATCTACAAGTCTTAAAATCCATATTTACAATGAATGAAATTAACCTCTAAATTCCATCATAATAGCATTATAGATCGTATTTTTGAAAGAAACCTCCAAGAAATTTGCACGTGACAGCGAGCTTGAGAACGCGACAACAACTTCGCAAACGCGTCGCAACTGTTTCTTTGCACAATTTACGAATCTACCACCACCTCAATTGCCATCGAGAGGCCACAATGATTGCACCAAGGCCTGGGATTCATACTGCTCATCGGATACTAGCTTTTCCATGAGCGTTTCACACTCAATTATTCTCAATCACATCTAAAAACAATGCATCTCGACACCCTCCTCTCCAACCTCAACAGCGCCCAACGCGCCGCCGTCTCTTCCTCCGCCGACACTCTTGCAATTCTCGCTGGCCCCGGCTCTGGTAAAACCCATACCCTCACCTCGCGCACCGCCTGGCTCCTCATCCAAGGACTGCAACCATGGAACATCATCGTCGCGACCTTCACTGTCAAAGCTGCGCGTGAAATGAAAGAGCGTATAGGTAAATTGTTAGGCAATGGGCTTGAGTCAAAATTAATATTGGGAACGTTTCATAGTATTGCTAGGAGATATTTAGCACGGTATGGACATTTGATTGGGATTAGGAAGGATTTTGGGATTGCAGATTCTGCGGATAGTTTGGCAATTATCAAGAGGATTGTTAAGAGGAATAATTTTAATATTGACCCGAAGATTACGAGAGGGCGGATAAGTGCGAGGAAGGCGAGAGGAGGGGAGGATGTGGGGAAGGTTGCAAATAAATCGGATGCAAAGCTGGCCGAGATGCAAGAGTTCGAGATGTGTTACCAGGAATATGAGGATGCTTTGAAGCTCTCGAATATCCTGGATTACGATGATCTGCTTCTCAAATGTGTCGAGCTTCTGCGGAATCATCCATCCTGCGTATCGAACGTTGAAGCTGTCTTGATTGACGAGTTTCAAGACACAAATCTTGTTCAATTCGACCTCATGCGACTATTCGCAGCAGAAAGGAGGAGAATTACAATTGTGGGAGATCCAGATCAGAGTATATACGGATTTCGTGCGGCGGAGATTAAGAATTATAAGCGTATGCTTCGACAATACCCAGAGACTGTTACAATTGCTCTGGAAGAAAATTATAGGTCCTCTGGCGCAATTTTGCTTGCGGCGCTGAATGTGATAGAGCAAGATTCTGACCGCGTGGCCAAGTCTCTTATGCCAACGCATGCCGTTGGAACTCGTCCAGTTCTACGGAGGCTTACCGGTGCTTATAAAGAGGCTGAGTGGATCGTTATGGAAATCCAAAGATGTGTGGGCATGACTGGGAATATGCTGGACTTAGGTGATTTTGCTATTCTCCTTCGCTCAGCTGCACTTTCCCGTTTGATCGAAACCGCTTTAGGCAAAGCCGGAATAGCATACCGAATGGTTGGTAAGTTTTGGGTTGGGTCATGAAAGTAGGACGTTGAAGTGTTGACAAGAACCAGGCGGTCTTCGATTTTATGATCGTGTTGAAGTTAAAACTCTATTGGACTATCTAAGAGTCATAAACCAACCGGAAAATAACGATGCGCTCGCGCGAATCATCAACACACCTTCAAGGCGAGTTGGAGAATCAACTATAAAATCATTGCTCGAGGAGGCTGATAAAACGAAAGTCACGCTCTGGTCATTGATTTTAGGAACAGTACAGGGAGAGAAAGCGGCAATCACTAAATTGCAGAAGCCTGCAGAGCAGTCACTAGCCAGATTCGTCAATCTCATCCTTATGGCTCGAAAGAAGCTGTCTGGACCAGCCTCAGAGCGGGCCTCTACTGTTGACATCATGAACTACATAATAGAAAAGACAAATTACGAGAGGTGGTTGGAGGAAACACGAGGTGACGTTTCGAAGGCGCAATGGGACAATGTTCAGGAACTCATTACGCAGGCTACAGATTTCCAAGATTTGGTATCTGCTGGCTATGAAGACGAATCTCTTCCAGAAATTGATGGACTAGAACAACAAAAAGACGACAACCATTTATCAAAGTTTCTGGCAAATGTCGCATTAGCTTCTGAAGTAAAATCTGAGGAGGACGAAGGCGGGCCAAAAGCCCAAGTCACAATATCGACGATTCATGCTGCGAAAGGGCTAGAGTGGCCAGTCGTATTTATCCCCGCTGTCTACAACGGCTCGATACCTCACTCGAGGGCCGAAGACACAAGTGAGGAACGGAGACTGCTCTATGTTGCAATGACGAGAGCTAAAGCCTTGTTGTATATGAGCTGCCCACTTAAAAACTCGCAAAGCGAGAAGACTTTACTATGCCCTTTCCTTTCTGAGAAGACACTGGATCGACACTTGGAGAAAAGAGGTCCAACTTTGACAGCACCAACTGTCCAGTCAATCTCTGCAATCCTTCGTAGAGCCTCACCATCCGCAACCGAAATCCACAAATCATCCTCGATGCTTCGCACTTTCGAAGACAATTTTTTCCCAGTCGACGGGGAAGACGATGACGAGACAGACTTGAAGGTTGAGCACCTAGTAGGTGGTATAAATTACACCATGGGTCAACAAGCTCCAAAACGCCGGCGGATCGAGCTTGGGCGGTCAACGAGCAATTTAGAGCAGATATCCGAACGAGACTGGAAACCTTCCTTTGCTACCACTATGGATCGAGCTGCAAGCTTTACTATTGCATCTGCTACTATCAGCAGTGGCTTTGTGAGTGCTGGCTCACATATGCAGGTCTTGAATAAGGAGTCCGTCAATTGTGTTGCAGTGAAGGAGAAACGCGAACCTGCTAGATCTGCGGCACAGAAGCCACTTGGCAAAAGAGCTAAAGCACTCGAAGGGCAAGGAGACTTGATGAATTTCTTCGGGAAGACAAGTGGTAAGAGTGAGAGGGTTTCACAAGCTGCACCACAAAGAGAAGCTCCCAGTCAGCAAGATAAATTACCAAGCACTACTCCAACTGGTGGTCATTTTAGTAGAAAACAACCAAGCACAATAAATTCTCTGGGCTATGCCATTGCTCCATCACTATCCAACCACCGAGTTGGCCCATCAACCACTAGCACACGTCCTCGGCCCTTGACACCGGCGGAGTCTTCAAAACGAAACAACTACCTCTTCCTGTCAAGCTCACCTCCGAGAAAAGAGCCTGCCCCACCAGAAGAACCTCCTCCACTAGTTCCGGCACTGGCCAGGAAACCAACAATGAGCCTCTTAAGACCACCTTCGATGCATACAACCACCACGATGTTGCTAACACAGTCAAAGGGACGGACGCTTGGGGTAAGGAGGGGAAATCAGAGTGTGCAGATGAAGCCGTTTATTTCTCATAAGGGGAAATAATTTTATGATCATGGGCTTAGCATTTGTATGGTAAAAGGTATTGTTAACTACTGCTAGTTCCTTGAACGAGTTAAGCTATCTATGCTTGCTTTTTCTGAGATCGTTTAGGGACGGGCTAAGTTGGCTATGGCCATGGCATGTTAGGTGTTGATATTATAGCTTAAATCACCCAGCCTCTCACCTACAGAAATGCAACAATGGTACTAACTCTTTCTGGACTTACATGAGATATGAACCCGTAAATCAAGGGACATGTAGGTATTCTAGGACATCGCAAGGCAAAATATACGCTTCAATCGACGATAAAGTTAGAAGCTCCTAAGGAAGTAATTGTATCATGAAAATTTCTCAGACCTCCCTGCTCACAAAATAACGTCAAGGTGGACAGCTTCCAATGCCAATTTTTTGGGATAGTGGTGCGCAGTTTAAATGCCCTTGCGAATGCTGCCGTTCACTGCGAACATGCCTTGGGCCTATTAATTGTGTTTTTAAAGAACTATCACATGTTCTTGGAGAATGAAGTCTTATTACAGTTAGAATATATGGACCCAATTCAGGGCGAGAGTTTGAGGTAAATGCTCAACAATAATGTAAGGGTTTAGCATAGGAGCAGCCTGTGTCGCGCTGTATACTCTATCCTGGTGGAGGGGTTATCATCACCCCACCCAAATTCAAGCTCCTTCCTTCAGCGATTAGTTTTATTGAATGATAATACTATTATTTCACTGGCGAAAGGCCTACGTTATATTGAAGGATTCAGTGATACTCGATTGCCTAGGTAAATGTGGGTTTTAGCTGGTCGTGATAAATAATGCATGGTGATCAGCGAACCCAACGACAAGTCAAGTTCCGAACTAGAAGAGAAGGAAGCCAAAAGGAAAGGCTAAGTAAAGGATACCGGTGCTACGAGTTAGTCTATAAAATATCAGAAGGCAGTATCAATAGGCACCAAAGCGTAAGTATGCCTCCAGCGTCCATTCTATGCTGAAGCATTTGACTGTCCTCGGAGAAAATATTTATATGGCCTGCAGAACACCACTCGCCGGGAAATTATTTTAACACAGAAACTATGCCTGATCGGTAAACAACCTGAAGACTCTTCAATATCTAGATAGATATTAAGGCCAGGAGTATAGAAGAAAGACATACACAATTAGGCAAGCAGCTGCTATTGCGAGGTTAACACATTTTCACTTACTCCAGTATCCTCTCTTAAAAACTGCTCAAATATGCTTAAAAGACAGACGACGTTTTTAAAGCTATACAATTTAAGCACGAAACACACAAGTTCCCCGGTGCTTAAATTCTAACAATCTCAAAAAAAAAGTCTCAGCATATATCCCCTCAAAAGTGCTCCACATCCCATACAACCCCACACGTGTGGTTATCCAATACCTTTTGGTATGAGCACTTTATCCGACGTGGTCCTTCTTTTTCAGGCAAACCTCACCATTGACGTTGATACAGCATCTGATTAGCGTCGAGTTGGCTATTCCATGCACCAACTCGGATTCTTCACGAAAATTTGAAGTAGAGTTGCACTGAGCTGGATTTATTTCTTGAGGTAGGCTGTCAAATGTATGGGTGGGAATAGGGGGATGGAGAATTGAAAAAGATGAGAATTTTATATCTAGAGAAGACGCTTGGGGGGACGTGAGATGAGGTTATGACAAAAGGAACAATTATAGGAGTACACCTAGTACTGAGACTACTTGTTTTACGTGTGGAAAGTACCTAGTCTACTTAAGTATCCAAGGGAGGAATGGGGCAGACGGGGAGGTATCTTTAGTGAGGAAGGAGAAAGAATATCACTCACAGTAGGAGAAACATGAAGATGTTCTTGCCTATTTAATACAGCTTTCATCCTGTTCCTGCTTTTTTTAGGGCATAGAGAGCACAGAGGGACCTGTGGGTTACACTGAGAGAGGGGAGGGATGATTTGCGACCGTCCATAATACGATCAATGTCCTTCGTTCATGACGCTAATTTGGTTACAGGGCATGACTTCGTGATCTCGTTTCGTCTCTATTGTATTTTCTATTTTCTAATGAGCTTGCACCACACCACTAGCGTCTGCCTGCGCTGTGATCCTCTTCTTATAAGCCTGCACGTCCCCGGGGAATTTCTCCACAGTTCCATGGTCACAAACCCATAAGCTCGTGCAGACGGTCTGTAACATTGTCACATCGTGACTAACCATCAACACGCCACCTTGGAACTGATTCAATGCTGTACTAAGCGCATCCATGGCTTCGATATCCAAGTGATTGGAAGGCTCGTCGAGAACGAGGATGTGTGGGTTTGTTAAGGATAGACAGGCGAAGGCGACACGGGACTTTTGACCTCCAGACAAAAATTCCATTTTTTGGAGACCAGTCATACCTGTTATACCAAAGGCACCCAAGTGGCGACGATATTCTTCGTCTTGTTTTCCGGGGAAAGTTTTGGCCATGAAGCCTACCGCACTTGTTGTCAAATCGAGAGCATCAACATGATGCTGTGCGAAGAAACCAATTCTCAGTCGAGGGTTTTGGGATATCAGTCCGGATGTTGGGGTGAGTTTTCCGATAAGAAGTTTGAGAACAGTGGTTTTACCAGCACCGTTGGGCCCTACGATACCGATTCGAGAGTCAAGTTGGACATCCAAGTCAACATCCCGAAGCAAGATCTTGTCTTTGCTGTAGCCGAACGTGACACCAGACATTTGTACAATAGGTGGTGAAAGCTTCTCCACATCTGGAAATTTGAAGTGGACGCTATATTCAGATTCTGGAGCTTCGAGTACGGGCATCTTTTCGAGTTTCTTGATCCGAGACTGAGCTTCAGAAGACTTGGCGGCATTGTATCGGAACTTGTCGATGAAAGCTTGCAGATGGGCACGTTGGACCATTTGGTTCTCATATTCCCTCTTCGCAGTCTTTCTCCGTTCTTCTTTTGTAGCGTAGAAAGACTCGAAATTGGCACCTTTATAGTAGTCGAGGCGCTCGGAGTGTTGGTGTATAATATCAGTGGCGACTTCGTTCAAGAATGCTCTGTCGTGGGATACGACAAGAACAGTACTTGGATAACCGGCGAGGTAATTAGCAAGGAAAGTAATAGATGGGACGTCCAACATGTTCGACGGTTCATCGAGGAGTAAAAGATCTGGCTCGCAGAAGAGTGCTCTTGCTAATGCAAGACGCATACGCCAGCCTCCAGAGAATGTTTTCGTGGCAAACTGTTGTCTTTCTGGGGAGAAGCCTAGACCAGCTAAAATTGTCGCGGCCCGGGACTCTGCTTTGTCTGATTCCATCTCTGATAACTTAGACTGTATGTCGCCAAGGGTTTGATCAAGACCTTCTCGATCTTTGTCAAGCCTTTGGGCATCCACGGAAGTGTCAGCTAAGGTTGACCGTTCGGCCTCGATATCTGCTAGCTGCTTGCTGATTTTCTATTCTGAAGTTAGTGCACAAGGACAAGAATTATGACTCGAAGCACGCAGAGCAGGCGTGACGACGAAAACTTACGGCTTGTTCTCCCAGTAGATGCTTTCGCCAGACATCTGCGTCAAGCACAGCTTGCAATGCAGGTGTATCATCTCCCATGATCTAGCAGTAGGTTAGCGGAAAATTCGCATATCGTAGCCACCAAGAAGGGCTTAAAGTGGATATCGTACCTCCTGTTCCACGTGAAGAATAGAGATATGTGTAGGAATTGCCAATTCTCTTCGTGCCAAAGCTCGTAAAAGTGTAGACTTTCCGATACCATTCTGACCAACCAAACCATATCTCCTCCCATAAGCTAATGTCAAACTAGTGTCTGTTAATATTCTCAGGCCCCCAATGGACACATCGATACCATCTAGTTTGATATCCTTGCTCTTCTGTTGTCCTTGGGCATTAGACCCGAGCTGAAGTGGGTTGACCTTCATGAAGAATTCTTCGTACGACTGAGCGTCGTCTGGCTGGTTTAGCAATCTAGATGCCTCGTACTCAACAGCCTTGAACACCTTCTTGCTCTGCTTTGCGGCAATCTTTCTTTCTGCTTTCTCCAACTTCTTTCTATCAACCTTTGATTCCAGCTTCCTGGTATTTGCTGACTCAAGATCGACGCCTCCGGTTGACACTCCTAACGTCGAGGACATATTTCTTTGGGCACCAACTTGAATAGCTTGATCTAACCTCTTTGCGGCAGTCGAGGCTTGTTTCCGTCCCCCATTTGCAGCAGAGAACTTCTCGACCCATTTCCCCACAAGTTCGCTGATCTTGGCCTCATTTTCTGGTGATGGATCTCCAGAAGCAGAGACAAGAAGAGCTGTAATAGAAGTGGCAGCCTCCTCTAATGGCGATGGTCCGCTTGCCTCTGTATCTGGATGATATGCATGGGAGGCATGGGTCATGTATCCCACAGAGTATTCGGATATTACAGGGTCAATGCCCGGAAGAAAGGTCTTAATTTCGGCCTCCATTGCTGCAAAACCCTTTTAGTGGAAGAAGGATAAACGTGAAAAAGAAGAAGTTGCGACGAAGCTGTTCAGCAGCTTAGTATCAAAAGTTATGCTGATTCTTGAGATTTGCCTCTGCATCCCGTGATATTTTATGCGCATAGTTTTCATTGGCTGTTGGCTTGTTTATGCAAGGTCCATGGCTAGCCCAATCCAGGGTCTTAGCGCAAATTTGATCTCTTAGCGATTCGTGCCTTCCACGCTCACCGCTGCAAGTCTCCCACAACAAATCCACATCAACACGATCAAGCTCTCTACCACTTGCTCTCTCAACCTCGCATCTCAACCTCCAGACATATCCAACCCAACACCATACACACCTTCAATATGCGTGAAATCGTAAGTTCCTCCATGCTTCTCGCAGTCTCTGTTGACTCTGAAGACGCGTCTGCCTGCACCCCTGAACTACCCCACTACCTTCAAAAGACCACAGAGCTGACCAGATGCTTTTTCTAATCTATAGGTTCATCTTCAGACCGGCCAATGCGTGAGTAACTTCATAATAGCATCTACGGGTTTTTGCTGACGTTTTTCAGGGTAACCAAATCGGTGCTGCTTTCTGGTGTGTGAAACCTCGAGCTCACCTCATTTTTTGTTACACGTTTGCGACACGGAAACCTACAATACTGACGGAAGTATAGGCAAACAATCTCAGGCGAGCATGGCCTCGATGGATCTGGCGTGTAAGTTTACTTGTGTGGGAGGTGTTCTGGCTAGTTAGCTTACATGTCTTAGGTATAATGGTACATCCGATCTCCAATTGGAACGCATGAACGTTTACTTCAACGAGGTTAGTATTACTTGTTGTAACTATGACCTAAACATAGTTAACATCTCCTAGGCATCCGGTAACAAGTATGTCCCTCGCGCCGTCCTCGTCGATTTGGAGCCAGGTACCATGGATGCCGTCCGTGCCGGACCGTTCGGTCAGCTCTTCCGCCCTGATAACTTCGTTTTTGGGCAATCTGGTGCTGGTAACAACTGGGCTAAGGGTCATTACACTGAGGGTGCTGAGCTTGTCGACCAAGTTCTTGACGTTGTTCGTCGTGAAGCCGAAGGATGCGACTGCCTCCAAGGTTTCCAAATCACCCACTCTCTTGGTGGTGGAACTGGTGCTGGTATGGGTACGCTCTTGATCTCCAAGATCCGTGAGGAATTCCCAGATCGTATGATGGCTACTTTCTCCGTTGTCCCATCCCCAAAAGTCTCCGATACCGTTGTCGAACCATACAATGCCACCCTTTCCGTCCATCAATTGGTTGAGAACTCTGACGAGACCTTCTGTATCGATAACGAGGCGCTTTACGATATTTGCATGAGAACCCTCAAGCTCTCCAACCCTTCATACGGAGACCTTAACCATTTGGTCTCTGCTGTTATGTCTGGTGTTACCACCTGTCTTCGTTTCCCAGGTCAACTCAACTCTGATCTCCGAAAGTTGGCTGTCAACATGGTACCCTTCCCTCGTCTCCATTTCTTCATGGTTGGTTTCGCTCCTCTCACTAGCCGTGGTGCCCACTCTTTCCGTGCCGTCACTGTCCCAGAGTTGACCCAACAAATGTACGACCCAAAGAACATGATGGCTGCTTCAGATTTCCGCAATGGCCGTTACCTCACCTGCTCCGCTATCTTGTAAGTCTAAGCTGTCTCAACTATATGTTTACATGCTAACAAATATAGCCGTGGCAAGGTTTCTATGAAGGAGGTTGAGGACCAGATGCGCAATGTCCAAAACAAAAACTCTTCCTACTTTGTTGAGTGGATTCCCAACAACGTCCAGACTGCTCTCTGCTCTATCCCACCTCGCGGTCTTAAAATGTCTTCAACCTTCGTCGGTAACTCTACTTCCATTCAAGAGCTCTTTAAGCGTGTTGGTGATCAGTTCACTGCTATGTTCCGAAGAAAGGCCTTCTTGCATTGGTACACTGGTGAGGGTATGGACGAGATGGAATTCACCGAGGCTGAGTCCAACATGAACGATTTGGTTTCCGAGTACCAACAGTATCAGGATGCCTCCATCTCCGAGGGCGAGGAGGAGTACGAGGAGGATGCACCAATAGAACCTGAGGAATAGATTATTTTCTACCCTGCACCAATTGGAAGGCATGCATGACGCTATGGTTTCACAATCATGTCAAACTTATTGGGGGCAAGGTTGATAATGTCTGGTGGCATGGTTTCTTTTCATTTGTTGATGTTGACAGCGATGGAGCTTATGAGTGGAGGAGATACCTGATGCAAGGAGTGGTTCATATACACTTGATCGAGTAGAAATACGAGACATTAAGTCTGCATTACGTGCAGTATGCAATGCATTAGGAACCCCACATTATAAAACCTCTTCAACGTGTTTTCCCCTCCTCGAGATCGAGAAAATGCAGAGGAAATTTTCTTTTTGCTCTTGTGATGCGTGCCTGGTGAAAGCTTTTTGGGCAATTGCGTTGTTAGCCGATTGTTACTAGGGTCCCCGCACTAAGATAAGCTAAGGCGGGGCAGAAAAAACATTTTGTTCACAGCACGCAGGAGTCATTTCCTTCTTAACTCAGTACAACCACCACCTGAAACCTCATTTCATACCCAAATCCTCTTCGTCAACCTCTCAATTCTATAATAATTTCAATTCACCATGGCAAAGGAAAAGGTTTGTATTGATCCAATCCTTCCACAATTTTGGCGGGGTAAATACAACAGATGAACTGACCTTCACCGCAGGTTTGTCTTGCGTACAGCGGTGGTCTAGATACCAGCTGTATCCGTAAGTCATCCTATCAATCGATTGAAGGGATTCAACTGACATTCATGTAGTCAAATGGCTCATTGAGGAGGGATACGATGTACGGTTTTATACCCCAGTATCCCAAATGCTCTTTGTTGACAATAACAGGTGGTTTGCTTCATGGCAGATGTTGGACAAGAAGGTATGTTTTAGAGCTCATGAATTTCTAAGAACGGCTGCTGATTTAGTTTAAGAGGATTTTGAGGCTGCTAAGGCTAAGGCATTAAAGATCGGAGCTGTTGCATGCTACATTGAAGACATCCGTCGAGAATTCATCGAGGAGCTTTGCTTCCCAGCAGTCCAGTGCAATGCTGTCTACGAGAACATTTACCTTTTAGGTGAGTTATTGAGCCTCGGGTTGTAGTACGATCAAGTTGCTAACCTTTGGAACAGGCACATCCCTCGCTCGTCCAGTTATCGCCCGCGCACAAATCAAGGTTGCTCAAAAGGAAGGCTGTGTAGCTGTATCTCACGGTTGCACAGGCAAAGGAAACGACCAAGTCCGATTCGAGCTCGCATTCTACGCCCTCCAGCCATCCATCAAGGTTATTGCCCCATGGCGTCTACCCGAGTTCTACGAACGCTTCGCCGGCCGCAACGATCTCCTCGACTACGCTGCCAAGACTGGAATACCCGTTAGCAGCACAAAGAGCAAGCCATGGAGTATGGATGAGAACTTGGCACACTGCAGTTACGAAGCTGGTATCCTGGAGGACCCAGATGTCACTGCTCCAGCCGATATGTGGAAATTGACAATCGACCCATTGGAGGCCCCTGATAAGCCAGAGGATTTCACTCTTATTTTCGAGAAGGGTCTACCAAAGAAGTTGATTACAAACGGAAAAACCATCACTGACTCTGTTGAACTTTTCCTTGAGGCCAATGCTATTGCCCGCCGAAACGGTGTCGGACGTGTCGACATCGTCGAGAATCGCTTCATCGGCCTAAAGTCCCGTGGCTGCTACGAAACCCCAGGTCTCACCTGCCTCCGATCCGCACACATCGACCTCGAAGGTCTGGTGCTCGACCGTGAAGTTCGTGCTCTACGTGATCAATTCGTCACCTTCAACTATGCTAAGATTTTGTACAACGGTCTGTACTTCTCCCCCGAGCGTGAGTTCCTCGAGGAGAGCATTGTGGCTTCTCAGAAGACTGTAAATGGACAGGTCCGATGTCGTGTCTACAAGGGCAACTTCAGCATTCTCGGACGTAGCTCTGAGACTGAGAAGTTATATGATGCGTCTGAGAGTTCTATGGATGAGATTGGTGCTTTCTCGCCAAAGGATACTACTGGATTCATTAGCGTGCAGGCTATTCGTCTTAAGAAATATGGTGATGCTAAGAACGCTAAGGGCGAGAGGTTGTAAAACGCTTACAACCCAGTCTCCTCTCACACAGAGTGGTACGATGTGAAATGACAAATTGAGGAATGGAAATTGGTGTCTTCTACGCCCGGGCTGGCTTCTTTCTCGGGTTTTAATGGGATTGATGGGCTTAAAAAAAAGCTATAGACTTGCTCTGTTATGAGGTTTGCGATGTGAGCCTAGTCCGCCTGCTTATTACCATTTGGGCGTGTTACCTGATGTTACCCCATCATACTGATTAATTAAATGAATCAAGGGTGTTTCTAAAAAAAAATTCTGATCCTTTAAATCTGCGTCAAGTATTTAATGATTTATCTCCTTTAGCTTAGGTGAAAACGAGAGAGCGACATAAGATAATACGAGGAGTTCAAAAGCTAGAAGATATAATTTGGTGGCGTATGTGTCTCTCACATCTATCCCTAATCCTACGTACCATGCACTTCACGGAAACCCGGCTTGCCAAGCAGCCAGGTCACCATAAATCCACGCATGCCTGATCAAAAGCATCGATCCATTTGCACAGCGCAGTAAAAAGCAATCGCTCCACGCTCATCTCCCTCGAATCGAACCCGTTCCGTTGCGCCTAGTCTCTCGAGTGTCCTCCCTTATAAACATGCCCTCCCTTATTGGCAAGGCCAATCATAAACGCCAAAACCCTATGCCAGCCAACCAGCCTCATGCAAGAAAAATCATCGCGTTCATACTCCTCGAAATTGTAAATCCATCATGCTATCATTTCTCGTCATCACAAGCTTCAATTTCGTCATCACATCATTGTGTGATCTGCCCGCCCCTAGTCTCCTCGGTCCAATTCGAGCCGAGTTGCTTACCCTCATCTTCGTGGGAGTTGATCGCTGCAGGAGTTTCCGGGGTAAGCATGACTTCTGGCGTGGAATGTTGAGGTTGTAGAAGGGTTGTTTGTCTTCCGTCCTTGCTCGCCGAAGAATTTTCAACCCTAAGTGTGGCAATGCTTTCTTCCAGTGTTGAGTTGCGCTTCTCCTCGTTTTTCTCGGCCGAGCCTTCGCCCCCACCGAGATGCTCGATGTGCTTTGCTGCATCTTCCTTGTCGTCAGAGCTATTGGCCTGCTTACCTATTCGAGCAGTCAGGCTCTGGAAGTTATACATTGATTCTTGACCATTAGCCTCATCATCAGGTGTGCCATTAGAATGCCCGGAGATGTTGACTCCAGAAGCGTTTGGTGAATCAATAGTTGAGGAAGAACCGCGGCGATGGCAATTCGGTCTCCCAGGGAGGGAGTCGACAAAGGATGAAGCTGCACTGGATGCATTGCTCATGTGACGTAAATGAGAAGGCTTATCAGGTGCTGTTGCTGTTGGTGATGGGGAAGGAAGCTGCGAGTTTTCGATAGAGCTTAGAGTTCCTATGTCCAGGTGGCGAGCACCAGGTATACCTGAGCTGGAACTGCTTTCACCACGAGAAAAGTTGACTGGACCCGAATGTCCAGTCCCACGATCAACCCCTTTGCCTTTTGAATCTATAGGCTCGACATTTTCTGGAGTGACCTCCCGCTGTAGATTGCTCGACCCACTGTTTCCTCGTCTTCGACCAAGTCCAGGCAATGCCAGGCTCAACGCACTACCACTGGCGGAGCTTGCACCACTCCCATATACCTTTCTCTCCTTCTTTTCTCTCTTTCTGTCTTCTTTAGCCTTCTTCTTCGCTTCTTTGGCAGCATCTTTTTCTGCCTTTCGTTTTCTCTCCTCTTCGGCGGCTAAGCTCAAACGTATGGCCTCCATCATCATCATATCCTCGAGATCTTCCATTCTTGTTCGTCGCCTAGAGCTGCTAGCCTCTTGGTTTTCTCTTCGTACCGCAGCCATTTGTTCAGACACGCTCCGTTGACTAGGCTCTGTGGCTGTAGGGGATGGTGTTGCCGCACCACTTGCTCCGGGGCTATTCTCACCACGATGTCTGCCAAATCGCCCACGACTACCAAAACTAAACCCTCGACTATCATTACCGTTGCCCATCAAGTATGCCGCGGTGTGGAGAGCCGTGGCCGCAGCTGATCGTCGTGCTAAATGGTTTCGAGCATTTGCAAGTTTAGTGGCCCAATCCGGTCGAATTCTATCAGTTGTAATAACAGTAGGTGCATTTGCAGAAATGGACGTAGTTCGTCGCTTGTGAGAATTAGAAACAACTGCTGGGCCACCCGTAGAGTTGAGTGACGAGGATGATGACATAGCTGATGAGAGACTAGTTATGCCATGGGGTGTATTGGCATATGAAAGACCACGTCGAAATGGGGGGGGATCATATGTGACGCCAAATTCAGGGACTTGGCAATATGGGCAACAAGACGGTTCTGACACTAGTAGCTCTGCCTCTGCCGTAGCATCGGCGGGCGGCGGCGCTGGTTGACTGGGATCGTGATGCTCTGGTGGATGGGGATCAGGTCGTTTGATTTGAACGAAGCACTCCGAACATATAGCTTGATCGCAACATCGTGTTTTGTTTAGATATGGAGGATAGTAAATGAAGCAAATCGGACATTCCTCAGCATCTTTGTACAGAGCTACTTCAATATGTTGGCCGTTCACATATGGATCGTGCGGAAGCTGTATTTCTCTAGGCGTCATTTCAGCTGCCGGTGGGTTCTTCGAAGAGAGAGATGCTACAGTTTTCGATCGAGGCCGAAAAGGTGACGAGTGTGGAGGCGAGGACGCTGCGGGGGAGGATGGCGACGGGATGGAAAATGCGGGATGGGAGGGAGAAAGAATTGCAGAAGTATCAGATGCAGCTGATGGAGATCGTTCGGTAATTGGTACCATAAGGGTTTGTAGATTTTGGTTTGAGGCATGTGGTGAGTCGGGAGATAGGGGCGGTCTATCCTCTTGAGGAGGGATCGCATCCGCAGCAGGGATGGGAAGACCTCGACCAGCAGCAACCAGTTGATGTTCTGTCCATTCCTCCTTGAAATCATCGAGGCCCCGCCAGAAAGGTGCTACACGTCTCTCGATCTAAAATAAATTAGCATAAATAATAAATATCATCCCGCTAAACCGTAATTACCATTAGTTGTCTGACAACACTCTTGTTGAAGTCTTCGGGGCCAGTGTAGACTCCCATAGTAACCAAATATCCGCCGTCAACATGTTCTTCCTTGATACTTCTTTCTCTTTCCTTTATTCGAGCAACCCTCTCCTTTTCCAACTTCCTAGCCTCCCTCTCCTGTTTTGTTTCTCGACGTTCTGGAATCTCATTGTTAGAACCCCCTAAACCAAGGAATGAGAGGTCAGGTCTGCCGGATCGACCACTTCGAGAGGTATATGGGTGGTGAGCTCGATCTGTAGGAGACGTCGGTCCGCTGGGTCCTCCGTGTGAGTCCGGACGTCGAGAGTTGGCAGACGGTGAGTCTGGCCCTCTAGATTCCTTCGTGCTGTTATTTCCCATCTTATGTACGTACGATCCGCATGTGCCGGATCAGCTCGGCATTGAGAAGAAGACAGAACAAAGGGCCAGCAGTTGACGGCAGCCTGACTGTGGTGTTGATGAGAAAAAGGGGAGACGTGGAGTCGATGAGGTCGATGAGATTTATGCAGGTCTCGGCAAGCGTGGGGAAGATTGTGGTATTGTGGCAGATGTGTTGGATGTAGTACAGGCCTGGGAAAGCTCGAGCTCGCCTTCGCCACAAAGGTCCCTTGTAGAGCCGTTGGATCACACGAGCTGATTCAGATAAAGACGGGCAGGGAGTGCCGTCTTTCACGCTGGGAGATACACTGCGACGGGATCAATCAGCTGCAGGTCGTGCGATAAGAAGTCATCTGAAAGGGACGTGCGGCCCTCGGAAGTTCGGGGGTGGTGTTGAACGGGCGCACGATGAAGAATTGATGTTATTCACACGAGCACCTCAAAACACTGGGCGGCGACAAAGGTGGTGTCGAGGGGAAGCTCTGGTGGCTTCAAGAGGTAGATGACGGCAATGGACGCAGCAGAAATGGGGCTTTGATGGGGCTCGTCTGGTTGATCAAGGACAGCTCGGCAGCTTCGGCAGCACTACAATTCAGAGCACGATGCTAGCTTTCGAACCAGTTGCTGCTTGCAATATTGTGGTCTGATTGCTGATCTCTTCATAGTAAGAAAATCATATACAACCACAGTGCAACCGCGCTTCTTCAGTTTGGTTGACATTGATCAAAGAAGTGGCTTCTTCATCAATTCTTCACTCCGTCACCCAGCCCCTTCAATGTTTGTCAGTCGCAAGCATCCCGAACTCAAGCTTTACGCTCAATCCGGTTTTGACGAGCGCAAGAACCTCGCTCCAAGACAGACGAATAGCCTGAAATACATTGTCATGTCATGCAGGCGGAATAATTATTTCGATTTCCTGGTTGGCTAGGGGCCGTCCCGAGTTGAGACGGTAAGTTTGAAAGTACATTTCTCTGTGTGCTTTGTTTCTTTGCAGCGCTTTTTCGGGCCTTTTAGCCTTCCCAGTGGCTGAAAGACTGCATGTGTACCTGAGCTGTTATGCAGAGAGGAGCTTACCTCTGCTGGGAGCGTCAATATTGGGTTCAGCTAGCATTGTTGAAACCCACTATGATAGTGGTCGCCCTGACCGAGTACTTTTGCGCCAGGGGGGCAACACGTCTTTTATGGACATTCATGTCAAATAATAGGATTTGAGTAATGAAGATTTAATATTTCCCGTATATCTGGGTAGGATTTAAATGTCAACAAGGGTGTAGAATTGAATCCTCGATCGGCCGCCACGTGGAGGTTATAGACGTTTCCGATATTTCGTCCTGGATCTCCACTTCGGTTGAGACGAGGTGATATCCCTCGGTTCATGCATCGACCCCTTTTCGATAGGGGGCATCTTGTCTAATCATAATGGACTCACTAATCTCTCATTCCTATGAATAACTAAAACTTAACTTTTGTTTGTGGGGCAGATCAGATTGCTGGTTGTGACTTATTGCATGCAAGCTCAACCAGGCTTCATTAGTTTTCAGTCCTGAGGTCTTAATTCAAACGACTTATAATATTTATATGAACTTGTCAAGAAATATCCAAAATATAGGGCACGTCATACAGGTTATCTGAGAGCCTTACTTTGCTTTAGCCAAGTTGAATATCCACAATTGGACCGAAAGAATTATTCCGACCCAGAAATAAGGTTCGTATGTGGTTCTTCTACTTGAGAAAGCTTTCATCCTCCCTTCACGGAGTACAGTCTTTCGCATTTTCTAATATATAACACCAAACTCTACTATTCCTAACAATCATCTTCTTGTGCTCTTACGATTGCTTGTATTTTGCTCCGTAACTTATCGAAAACTGTTTTGTCCTTAAACACCTTGAACCCGCTCCAGAGATTCATATCACATGACTAAAAAGCTACCAGGCTGGTTTGTTGTTGAAATTAACGAAGTCTGTTTTTTCCAAACAAGTTTCAGAAATATTTTCCCCGTCATTGCGAAGAAGAAGGCACCATATTCTCTGTGGAAAGGAATTTGAAGACCACAAATAGACCATCCAGATCACGTGGAATTATTGTTCACTGCTATCCCATCTTGCAAGGTCAACACCACGCGGTCCACATCGCCTTCGTGATTTGTTGAGAACCCCTGCCATGTTCTTAATGTTCCAATTCTGCTCAGTCGGTGAATCGGCGTTTAGATAACCCACGATCGACAGGGACCAACACAATGGATACCTACCCACCAATTTTGTATCAACCCCAAGCAACACACGCAAGCAAGTAGCAATTGAAACCAAACATGAGAGAAGAATTCAAAGTCCAGTTTTCATCTGATAAGGAATATCCCTCCCTCTATTCCAGAGTTAGCATTTCTTTTCAAAGATCAGGCTTTATGACGTCTTCGTTCCGTCAAAAAAAAAAAAAAAAACATTTGGTAAGACCCTTTCATTGACTGAAGTCCCTTACGTGTAAACAGCACCACAACACTAATAACGGGTCACCCTGGATTTTAGATCTTATCATAGAATACTTTTCGACTTTTTAAGGATTAGGAAAAAATAGACTTTATTTCGGCTCCTTACTTTATCCGCTAAGTCCCTGCCGGACTTAAAACATGATTGCCCCACCATCTTCGTGTGACATGTCTGATCTATCTTTGCTATCGCGACAAAAATATTCACCAGTGCAGCAAATATAATATATTCCACTTCCCATAACCCTCATATTCTTGGCCATCTAGTTTTAAATCTTTCATTCATTGTCTTTCAAGAAACCATACGGCGCTGTACGGCCATACTTCCTAGCTTGCGACATCGAAATACATCCCACTCCATCCAGATTCCTCCCTTGAAAATGCCACCAACGCAACCTCCTCTCTCAACAATCCTCTCTCCCCTCATCTGCGGGACAGCAACCTTCAACAACCAATACAACCCAGACGCGTTCGCTGTCCCCACAAATGCCATTATTCAACGCGCACTCGAACTCGACGTACGAGCCTTTGACACTTCTCCCTATTACGGCCCTTCAGAGACCCTTCTCGGTACGGCACTAAACACCACACACGTCAAATCGCACTTCCCCCGCTCATCCTACCGCATCCTCACGAAAGTTGGTCGAATAGGCGGTAGCGAATTCGACTACAGCCCCGAATGGGTCCGCTACTCCATCCAACGCAGTCTTCAACGTCTCCACACATCCTACCTAGACGTAGTCTACTGCCACGATGTCGAATTCGTCACGCCTGTCGAAGTTCTCGCTGCCATCACCGAGCTCCGTCGTATACGCGATGAAGAAGGAACGGTGAAATATATTGGCATTTCTGGGTATCCTGTTCCATTGCTCTGTGAACTGGCTGAGTTGGTGCTGAAGGAGACAGGGGAGCCGTTGGATGCTGTTATGAGTTATGCAAATTTCACACTGCAGAATACGACACTTCAGAGTAAGGGGTTAGATAGATTGAGGAGGGCGGGTGTGGGCGTGGTGCCTAATGCTAGTCCGCTTGGGATGGGGCTTCTAAGAAGTGTGGGTGTGCCAGTTGGTGGGAAGGGCGATTTTCATCCTGCGCCAATGGAGCTGAGGAATAAAATTTTGGAAACTTCCAATTACATAAAAAACCAAGGGGAAAAAATTGAAGTCGTTTCCATTCGATGGGCTTTAGAACGATGGGCGCGAGAAGGCGCAACAGTTGGAGGAATAGGCGGGATCGGTGTATCAGTCATGGGTGTAAGCAACCTCTCCGAACTCGAAGAAACAATGCGAGTTTGGAACAGCGTTCTTGACGGTCTACCAGTTCCGGGTAGGAAAGTCGAAAAAGAAAAGCAATCATGGAGTTTGGAGCGGCGGAAAAACATTGATGCGCTTGCGAATGGCGTTTGGGATATCTTGGGGAACTTGAAGGATTATACTTGGGCAAGTCCAGATGCGGGATATGTTAATATTAGAGTGATCAAGGGCGTCATAGATGAAGTAGCACCTTTACCTGAAACTAAAGACACTCCTGGAAAGGTCAGCAGATTGTGACCATCTTGGGGGCCACAGGGAGAGAAAGAGAGCATTTATGAATAGCATTTTTAGGAGTTTGGAAATCTCAATGGTTGTTGGTTGCTTTGCGCAATCATAGGGCAAAAGTAATCCATATGATGAATCTGCCGTTGCAATACATTCATGAAACCTTCTCATGTTACTTTCGTCATTTTGTCCTCTGTAGGGTAAGTGATGACAAAAGATATATGATAAGTCTTACCCTGCGAAACATTCATCAAATTTCGCGTGTTATTTTCGTCTCATCTCATAACTTCCAAGGCATGTTGAAATAAGGAAATTTATACAATGACCCTATTTTTATAATGTATTCGTGGAGTCTTTTCATCTTACTCTGGCCTTATCTCCCAGTTTCCTTTCAAACTAAGCGAGCTATCGCTTAATTTCCCCCTCCGAGGATATCCTGTATACAAGACCACATGTAGTAAAGTGTTCACTGTTCAGAAACCTCCTAGCAAGCTGGTAATGTCTTGTGTATGGGCTTGGACCTGTCCTCTAAACCAAGCCACCCCTTGGCATTTTTCATCTCTATTCCTTTAGTCTCATCATCTACATATCCCTCATGTTTATCATTTAGATATTCGAAATCGATATCGTTACCTTCCTCCTAGTCTTCACCCTTGTGGAAGCCACTGGCTAAGGTTAACCTCCGTCCTAGTCAATAGCTCAGACCCGTGACCCTTGGCAGTCTCGTATTTACAAAATGAGAATGGGGAGAAGTCATATAATGACTAGAACAATTGGTTTCGCCTTTCTTAGCTCGCGTGAAGTGGCGATGCACCATCTGGCGATCAATCGAACAGATGGATCACCACGGCTCAGATCCTCTACAAAAATGATAAATGTAAATGAGGAGCGGGTGTACAACAGTTAGATTGATTGGCATCGCTTGTTTGAGGTCGAGGGACCTCGGTTCCTGCATCTAGGCATGATTGGAATGGCTCAGACTTATGTTCGTTACAGGAAACGCCAGATGTGGGTTGGGGAAATAAAAGTCTAGGTTGCATAATAGAGAAGACGTACAATTAGTTTCGCTTGCTTTACGTAGACAACCATGCGCGAAAGACCAAACTAAAGGGTGGAAAGAGCGAGAAAGATATTGAGATCCTGGAATGCAAGCAGGATGTATATATCTGCTAGCACGACCAAACTATGTACAAGAATCGACGGATCGTTCTGATATGGTATCCTATGTCATGAAGTATTTGGGTCCCTCGCCTCCCTGTGGAGTAGACCAATTGATGCCTTGATTTGGAACCTTGATGTCACATGTCTTGCAGTGAATGCAACTACAAATGTTAGTAGAAGCCTGAGGTTGAGTACTAGACAGACTTACTTCTGAGCATTGATCTGGAATCGGACACCAAGGTCTTTGCTATCGTCTTCAATATATTCATACACACCCGCAGGACAGAACCGATTTTCGACACCCTTATATTTTGGCCACTCCTCCGTAGCATGCTTTTCCCAATCTTTAACTTGGAGGTGGACTGGTTGATCTTCTTCGTGGTTCGTGCCTGTTCGACTCACACTTGTCAAGATATCGAAGCTGATCTTTCCATCAGGCTTCTCGTACTCGATCTTGTTGCACTGATCCGCGTTCTTGGTGGCGCCGTGATCGGTACCTTTATGCTTCAGTGTCCACGGGACCTTGCCTTTTAGCACATATGCTTCCAAGCCAGAATACATGATTCCACCGAATAGCTTTAGAGGTGTGTGGAACGACGGTCGCATGTTGCGGACTTCCTTGAGCTCTTTCCAGATGCTTGATTTTCGTAATGCATCTTCGTAGTCGTAGAGGAAGATGGTTCCCGCATCACTATTTCCGAGTGCTGTCCACGTTGCCTCTGCGGCAAGCATACCGGACTTCATAGCTGTATGTGTACCTTTGATCTTAGGAACGTTGAGGAAACCCGCCGTGTCGCCAATTAAGGCGCCACCAGGAAACGCCACTTTTGGTATCGACTGAAAGCCTCCTTCGTTTAGAGCTCTCGCACCATACGAAATGCATTTACCACCTTCTAGCACAGATTTGTATAAAGGATGGTGCTTCATTTTCTGGAATTCTTGGTAGGGAGACAGCCAAGGATTTGGGTAGTCAAGCCCAACCACTAACCCAACACTAACCAGGTTTTTACCGAAGTGGTACATCCAGCCACCCCCGTAGGTGTCTACTGGCAGTGGGTAACCCATAGAATGGACGATCTGACCTTTCTGGAATTTCTCGGGGAGTACCTCCCACACCTCCTTGACTCCCAAGCCATATGTTTGATGCTGGCTTTCTCTTCGCAGGTCGAATTTCTTGATGATTTGTTTGGTCAAACTTCCGTGGCAGCCTTCCGCGAATAGTGTTATTCTTGCGTGGAATTCCATCCCTCTTTCAAAGCTATCCTTTGGCTTGCCTGATCTTGATAGACCAAGATCATTTGTTGCCACACCCTTAACAGATCCATCTGACTTGTATAATATCTCCGATGCTGCAAAACCTGGGTATATTTCCACGCCAACTTCCTCGGCTCGTTCGCCCAACCATTTGGTAAATTGGTTCAAACTAACAATATAGTTTCCATGATTGTTCATTTGTGGTGGTGCAGGTATCGGTATTGAGCTCGATTTTGTGAGGAATCGCATTTTGTCGCCACCCGCAGGAGTTGCATGCTCAAATCGGTTTTCATTGTCCTCTGAAAGCCAATCTGGTAGCAATTCCTTAACAGCGGTGGGTTCGATAACCGCTCCGGAGAGGATATGGGCACCAATTTCTCCCGCTTTCTCGAGCAGGAGAACCCGGAAATCTTCATTGCCAGCCTCATTCGCAAGTTGCTTTAGCCGAATGGCAGCACTAAGCCCGGAAGGACCTGTTTATGTTAATTGATATCCTCAGATGACGAATGACAAAATTACCTCCCCCCACTATACAAACATCGACCTCATCACTTTCACGGTCGATAGAATTTGGATCAAAATGCCCATCAACGTCCGCAAATCGTTTGCGCGGTGATATGGAGAACGCTCGTTGTTGACCAAGATAGCAGGATAGAGGTCCGCGGGGTCGAGACGAGCTGGGAGCTCTCTGAAAGAATCGTGGAGTACATTGTGATGTTGCGCGAATGGACTGCTGCTTCAATAGGTTGCGCTGCAGACATGCAGTGACGGACCTTCGTGAAGCCATTGTGAAATGTCACCGCATTGCCTTGACGGTTGGATGAACACAATGCGTAGCGGGCGTGTAATTGATCGAGATGTCAAGATCATGATTTAGATTCTGATAATTCTCGGCAACTAGGTTACCATTGCCGTTCTTGGGCCGAATAGCCAATCACATCTCACCGAAATCTAAGCTTCACTGAGCTCTTCCGGTCACAAATTTCACAACCTCCGCATTTCGCATCACTATTACTTTATCCCATACAATTGTGAGTGACGCTCATTCATGATATTTTCTAGAATGCACACGATAATCTGGTACCGAAGGATATGATGCCATCAATTTCATAGCATGAGCATGAGGATCCACCATGTAACCTTGATTTCCCACGACTTATTTCATCTCATCTTTCTCTGCTCCTCCCTCTCGCTTTTCCTCTTTGCTTGAAAGATCAGCACCTCTCTTTATGCAATTTTGAGGCTATTCGAGGCGGGTCCGGAAGTACCCAGTCTCCCCAAGGCTGTTCCAACCGAAGACCTCCTGATTTTCCGACCGACAGTGTGCCAATGTCAATCAAGGTGTTTCATGCTTGGCCGAACTTTTAGAGTCTTAGCCCAGCTGTCAAACAATCAATTGCCAAGAAATTATATTTCTAATTATGCACCAGCTGTATGATCTGCACATGAGTGTGATTTTGTTTGTTTAAAACGAGTGTTTGGCAAGCGCCTTCTTATTTCTTTGAAACAGCAACAATAGCGTGAGAATGGCCAATATCTTTGACTTTCGGGAGGATGCCTTCCGGCATGATCTTCTCTACATGTTACGGAAAGCCGTGGGGATGAGGCGCCCGAACCGATTGGAGTCCGCTCGCCGATTGGTTGGCATTTAGCTGCCTCCTATTTTCTGCAGAGGGTACACACTCAGGACAGTATCCTTAGAAGTTAGGAATTGGTTCTTTCCGCAATCTCGATCAATCAGATACGCTCGAAGAGGTGACAAGTTCGAGGTTGTTCATCAAAAATATCTACAACAATACACACTACCTTCTAATTTTCTGACCCTACCAGTATACCACCAAGCCTACAATTATGTTGTTTCATTGGTACAGTTCAACACTTAGGAAAGGATATGATTACATCCGGGTTGCAATTTCCATTGATGTCGGCATCTGATAGTGAGTATGGGGCGTTGATGGTTTGATGTGTATATTTCTTAGAACACCATAGTGTCATGAATCAATTTTCTCTTCCTTGAGCATTTCATATGGTTAGTAAGCTTGCCGCTCTTGCTCAACTCACCAGAGCACCCTGACCAGACTCAGACTCGATTCGGACTAGAGGTTTTATACTCTGACTTTTGTGCAGAGCTTATTCTCCCCTACTCTCCCTTTTCTCCTTTATCTCCCTATATTCTTCTTTTCCTTAGTAGCTGGCTTATAAGCCGAAATTATATTCAATCTACAATCCCTCGTGCACCACACATGCTTTGCCGTAGCTGTAGATTCGGAACTTGTGCCGTTACAGGTTCTTAGGAACTCGTTCAGGATCTCTTAGCAATAGCTAAAAGGCAAGAAGTCAAAACATGTAATTATGTGGTCGACCTGACCGACAAAAACCGAGAATTTTGGATGTTCCTCACCTATTTTTTCTATGTACACGCACACACTAATCAACTCGCACCACCCTACTACGGCTAAAGCCCTAGACTTACTACGTCTAACACTAATACAAATTTTCTTTTCTTTTTCTAAATGTGGCTTGTACATTACACCACAGAAGGGCACACAACCTCAATACACCCACCGCTTCTCAGCCTAATAATAGTAAGTTATCATTTTTTGTTGCGGGTACAGTCCTAGTATTGCTTCACCTTCTCATGTACATTTGCAGTACAGCTATTTATTATCTTTTAGGATTAAATGCCTCCTCTTCCTTCCTTTCATCAACAAGATGCTATCTCCGAGAAAACACTTTTATTGCCGCCTCAATCCGCGGCTCCGAATATGTCCTTAAAACTCATCGCGGCCTGTAGACTTCCTTTCTGCGTTGTTCTTCTTTACTTTTGCAGCGGCTACATGTTTGCTATCCTCATCACCGTAGCATACATCTTACTCCAGTTTCTAGTACCCCTAATAACAGATGCCCATGTACTCTTCTTTGAATGGACTTTCTTCGAGTTTCTTTTCCGGATTTGGTTCCTCCTTTGGATCTTTGGCATCAGCACAGAGGTACTCAAGTACGCTGGATGGCTTCTGATGAAAGTATTAAGAGAGCGCGAGGATGGCGGAGACCAGGAGTACGAGATTCTGGCGGCAAGGGTTGCGGTGGTGGCATTGACTACTATCTTGTGGAGTATGGATAAATATTACAGTCTTTTCGGGATTCATGTTATGGCTGGGCCGTACTTTATTTCTGCGCAAGAGATTGCTCGGAACGATGATGGGAATGGCAAAGAGAGTGCTCTAGTGGTTTGAGGTCACTGTTCTACAGAGGATTAAGATTGAGTAGCCAATATGTGATATACCTCATACTATCTCCGTGTCTAAGTGCGTACTGCATGCACATAATATTCTAAGGCTCCTGATGAGGCCTTGTCGATAAGCCAATAGTAGCTGATATTGGCGTACATGGCGGTTCTCCGTCTTCCTTCCTTTATTCCCTTCGCGGCAGGAGCTTGACGGTGACTGCCTTCTTAGTGAAGGAGGGAAACGCTACCTCTGGAGCGCTTAAATATCTAATTCCTGGTTGCTTTCTTCCTCTTCTCTTCTTCTCTTTGCGATTCCTAAAAGTACAATGGCTTCTAATATATTTTTCATCTTTTCTCCGCAGGTTTAGGAAACCTGTGCTCTACTTTTGTATGTTCCTTTGTTCTAGCCCCATCCTGGCTCTACCCATTCTTGAGGCTTGGGTTCTATTCGCTCTGATTTAGATGTTTCGGGGAGCGGATGAAGCAGTTACTCCCCTTCGCGTCTGGACAATCACATCCAGCGATGTTGCTGTGATTGGCGTGCTTGGGGAGCTGTTGACGCTTCTCATTGGCCTGTCTAATATCGTGTGGATCCAAGTGAGAGGTGTTACTGAAGACGGGTATGTTTTGGGGATGTGGTGCTTGTTTGCGATGGCTATGTTGGAATCCCTATTCCATTGGACTGGGACGACAGCTTTGGTTCGGAGCTCACAGGTGTCCACCTCAAACGTGGTTTGATCGAAGCAGCCTCCTACTGCTTTAGACTGATCATGGAATATACCTAGGTTCGCAGGCTAGGACAGGGAGGGAGGTCGTGAGCGGGAGGTTGGGCAAACCTCCAGGAGTATCACATTATGTACTTTGTTGTGGTGCTTGGGGTAGTAGTGAAGGTGAGTGAAAGGATGCTAACTAGGTTGATCTCTTCCGACCAGGAGGAGTCTCTTTGGGTGGCAATCTGACTTTCAAGACTACACACAATTTTGACGACAGACTCGACCATTTCACACACGGACTCGGCGACGGCATACAACATTGACGTCACAGGCATCAACCTACAACCTACAAGACAATGATTCGCTTTCTACTACTCACCAAAGTGCTAAATTCAATCTATCTCGTTAAGGCTCCCATGTAAGATGATTTTTACTACAGGTACTCACTCCGCCCTTCGATGCATTTGCTGCAGCTATGCACAGCAGTACTGACCTACTCCGTAGAAGAAGCAGTCGAGGAACTCAAGCGTTGCGTCAAGGAATTTGGTCTCAAGTAGCGCACTCCTCAACAATATCCGACATGTAGACAAGATGGCGAAGATGATTTTCTACGATCAACTCGCATAGGATATATTCTGGGCCATTGTCGACAAGTTGAATGTTCCACTGTACCTTCATCCTCGCAATTCTACCAGCTCTGTTGACGAAAAGCTATGGGCTGATTGAAAGTGGCTTGGCCTTCCCTTGAGCTTTGTCCAAGGAGTGAGCTTGCATTTGCTTGGAACGGTCACGAATAGAGTATTTAATCGCTTCTCAAAGCTTCGAGTGATCATTGGATATCTAGGCGAACCTATCCCTTTTGATATATGGCATATCAAGTGAGTTCTCACATCCATTACCTGCTTGGTTGAGTTTACTACAAAAAAAAAAAAAAAAAATAACTTGAAAACTTAAGCTACTGGTTCGAAGACGGCAAAAAGCTCCTCACTCCCCGCCTAGATTGCAAGAAGACAATCCGAGAACATCTAGATCACGACCTCTGGCCATTTCAGCACCACGACATTGAACCTCTGCACAAATAACGAATACAGTTAGAGTGGAGATATATGGGAGTGCGTACGGAAGACTGAGTATATCGACTTATACGCTAGCTACTAGGAAAACTAAGGTATTAGGGGAAAAGAGTGAAGTGTAAAGGAAGGAAACTATGTACAAGAATAGAGGTTCTGATACTATTCCAAATCGAGTCTGACCCTATCCTGAAAGTACCCGTCGTGACTTAAAATACCCTGTAATTAAGAATGCTAATGGCCTAGCCCTTACATTAACAGTCTTAAGTAACGCATGCAATAAAGTTAACGTTGGGAGTCACGCACGTAACCATTACGTGGTACCTCGGCACTAGCGTGGTGAAGGACCTAAGCCCCTCCACCCTCCTCCTTGAACTAACTAACTAAGCCTAGGAAGGAGCAGAATTTTGGACAATAAAGTATGTCTTTGAACTAAGTGAAATTACTGAAGATTCTACACCAACCTAATACAGGCCTTAACAATCTATTACCTCTTTCAATAGAATGTTGTTGTCCTGAAAACGCCCATCTTGGCTCCAGATATGGCTGAGGCTTGGCTGGCGTCTTGGCATTGAACACAGCATTTTATACAGAGTTCTAACTCTTCCAGCAGTAATACGTCTTCGGCTTTGTACAATTAAAACAATTATGATTCCCCCAATTCTCAGTCATATTGTCTCTCGTTCTCCAGAAGACCGGATTCCTGCAGTCATTGCGATAATTCCACGAAGGACAAGCTTTTGAGATCGTCTCGAGACCCTCATGCTCTCCACGAAGAGGTTGTGATAAAACAACGAATATCCACCTGTGAAGAGCTTGTGGTCGGTGATGCTCCATTTACCCCAAGGAAGAAAATCCTAAGTGGACCTTTTTGAGGCTTGAGTCGGGATTGATGCCTCTTCTTGCTGCTGATCAGACAACTACCTCTTCACGCGCGATTTTTGTGCTTCGCCACCAGCAGATCTCCTCAAGCCTACAGCGTTGCTCAAACGTGGAGTTCTGCCTTCAATTGTTAATTGGCTTCTCCGGGCTAGTAAGGCCTCCAAACATATCGACGTTTGGGCTCAGGTGCGCGATGCAGCTCTCTTCTTCCAGCATCTCGTCGGAATTTTGGCGGTTTCTTGATGCTCGCCGACGGCTGATATAATTTTCAACTAGGTTTATTCATAAATGATGTTTCTAGAGGCTGGCAATTGCTGGGATGACCGCTACGACCTATGGCGCTCGGTCAGGAATGTCACTTCGCTGCATGTTTTGAAGTTCCGGCGATGGAGTTGAAAGTGTTTGAGCGACAGTTTGAGAGACCCTGGCCCTGCCGCAACGCCCACCGGACATGGTGGTGGAAGCGGATCTGCTCCGTACAGAAGCCACAACCAAACTATTCACAAACTCCCCGATTTCTTACCAGCCTCCCCAACATCACCCCATGACAGGGTCTAGAAGGTATCGCTTAAGTGAAATTCATGTTTCGAAGAGCCGCTCAGTCTGCAACGTCCAATGCTTCTCCAGTCTCTCAGATGTCTCGGCATTTCTGACGACAAGGGATCTCTTGCATTGGGGTCTAACAGGCATGTCACTGTTGTCAATCTTTGCGGCGGCTCTTCCCCGATATTCTCGCCTGGAGTTTTCGTCTGTTCCTATTTCTGGGTCGTGCTTGGCATTTCAATTGCAATAGGCTACACCTACCTGGCAGCTGTCATCAGAAGAAACTTTGGTCTGCTTTGGGATGTAGATCAGACGAGTCAAGCATGAGATGGGATCGGTACCTCTATTTTCTCGTTTCATCAACTTCTCACATCATCGATCCTCCAAGTCCAGTGATCAGGAGAAGCCAAGTCTAGATATAAGAGCTATGTAGCTCCACACAACTATATTTTTTCTCCTCATCCTATTCTTCTCTTCACGTGCAGGTCATTACTTTTAGTTTTATTCAAACAGAGGCAAGCAGGACTATGAACCGCTCACAAACTTTTACTAACTATAGTCCAGCTGTGCTCATCAGTTCTATTCTTTCACTCCATATACTTCTACCAGCTTGACGCTTGACCAATTTTACTATTTTCACCATGAAGAATTTCGGCTCCATCCTCGCATTCGTTGCCATTTCGGCTAGTGTAGTCTCTGCTCGTGTCCTTCCAGCAGCTGGAAGCATCGAGGTCCGAGCTCCATATCCTGTCGTTAACGAGATCTTCGAGAGAGAATCGAAGAAGAAGGCCAAGGCCGCCAGTACAGGAGCTGCCACAGCACAAACGGCCGCAACAAGTGCAACTGCAAAGGGGGCCAAGAAAGCCGCAAAGGGAGCTGCAGCCACGAACGGAACCGCAACTGCCGGTACAGCAAAAGCAGCAACAAGTGCCACTGCTGGAAAGAAGGCAAAGGTTAGCCAAAAATGACATCTAGTCATGGACTTTCATTAACACAACCTTAGGGGGCAAAAGGTGCCGCCGCGCAAGCCGCCGCCAATGGAACCGCAACAGCAAATACAGCAACCACAAGTGCCACCGGAAAGAAGGGCAAGGTAGATTACTTAGAGCCTCATCACCAAGAAGGGTGACTGACATATTCTAGGGCAACGCAAATGCTAATGCTAATGCCAACGCAAACAACAACAATAACAACAACAACAACAACGCTGCCGGTGCCAATGATGTTAATGCTATTGTTGAGAGTCTTACCGGCATCAATCTTGGACAGCTTGGTCTACGAGACAACGTAATTGAAAACAGACAAGACAAGAAGGGTGCTGCCAAGAAAGCCGCTGCTGCCGGAGGCGCTGGAGCTGCTGTAAGTTCTTCTAAACCTCTCTTAAATATCTCCTTGGCGATCATTTTGAGGAATATTCTTGACTAACATCGCTAGGCCGCCAATGCCAATGCTGCGACCGGTGGCAAAGCCGCAAAGGCTGTAAGTTATCTATTAGTTTGACATTTAGATCTGGATGACTGATATCATTCAAAGGCCGCTGCTGGAGGTGCAAATGCTGCCAACGCCGCAACTGTACGTTCTCTTCATCTGATTCCTCTAGTAGCAAAATATATCGATGGACACGTGATTATTTTAGACGTAGACTAACATACATTAACAGGCTGCAACTGCTAACACTGGAGCTGCGACTGGTGGAAAGGCTGTAAGTTATCTAAATTTACTGAGAATACCGTTCGAGACTAATCCCCCCTTAGGCTAAGGCTGCTGCTGCTGCTGTACGTATTTATCCCTCCCCTCAGGAAGTGGGGGAGTAAAAATTCCATTCCTTCGCCAACTTAAACTCCTTGTTCCGCAAGAACTTTTGGGTTTTAGTGTGATTATGGCTAACATACCAAAAGGCCGCTGGAACTGGTGCCACTGCTGCAACTGTTAGTATAATGTTCTCTTATAATTTTCTATTTTACTTCGTCGTAGAACAACAGCACTCAACCCTCTCTACCCCCCTAGCCATATAATATTCCCACTTTGAGACCCTGACTAACACTAAATAGGCTGCCACCGGAGCTACTGTACGTTGTCTCTAATCTTCTTTCCTCTATTAGGGCCTTCGAGAAGAGCATCTATGTCAAGAGCCTTGTCCCCTTCACCAACATATGATATAGTTTGTTTTTGGAACATTAACTGATATTTTTCATTAGGCTGCCACTGGAGGTAAGGCTGCTGCCAAAGCTGTAAGTCATCTATACTTCACCTCTTTGACGTTAAGAACTAACCAATAAATAGGCCAAAGCCGCTGCCAAGGTTCGTCCATCTTACCAACATTCTACCACCCCAAGACTTTCATGCAATGGGGATGACTTTAAAAACTCGAGGCTAATTTCTATAGGCTTCCGCATCTGCTGCTTCAGTAGCTGCCGCTGATGCTGCCGCCGCGACTGCCACTGTGAGTAATTCCTCAAACCCCTTCAAACAGGTTGGGTGTAACCACATGACGGACTTCCTCGTACAAATCCTCTTCAAGTCTAATCTAACTTTTTTTTTTTTATTAGGCTGCGACTGGAGCCACCGCTGCAACTGCCGCTACTGGAGGAAAGGCTGTAAGTCAACACCTTGCCACAATGTAGAACTCAATACTAATCTGCATACAGGCTAAGGCTGCCGCTAAGGTTCGTGACTTGCATGAGCTCGACGGCGATGCCATAATGAACGCCCTAACTAACTATTAATAGGCTGCTAAGGCTAGCGCTTCTGCTGCTGCCGCCGTAAGTTCTCTATTCCATTGTCCTTTTCATGAGGTTCGCCTATGGAGTGGGTCACCTGGATAATCACTTGTTGATACTTCAGTTCCCTTCATGAGTCAACTTTTCATATTCCTCGTATTAGTAAAGGCGTTTCTAACAGTATCTCAGGCATCGACAGCTGCAACAGCGACGACAGCACAAGCTGCCACTGATGTTAACCCAGCCGCAAGCAACGGATCTGCAGGACTTGCCGTAAGTATCCTATACAGTACAATACCTTTGAGATAGCATCTAACGCTCTCTAGGCCGCAGCAAAGGCTCAAGCCGCTGTTGACGCCGCCGGCGAGGGAGTTGGTGGAGCCGCCGCCGCTGTAAGTCCAGCCATCCTAGTTTTTCCTGTTGAAAACTAATTGAATTACTAGGCCGCCGCAACAAGCGCAGCTGCAGCAAGTGCCACAGGAGCCACTGCTGCTAAGACAGGAAAGAAAGGCGCAAAAGCTGCCGCTGCTGCATAAGTTTTCTTGTCTTTAGAGCGTTGCATCCATGGGGGTTCTTCTTGGGGGTTCATACAATAAACTTGGTTGATATGTAAATTTGGGAGGGTGGTTCAGGATAGGAGTATGAAAAATATTCGGTGAATGAATCAACTGGTTTGAAATTACTAGACTGGCTTTTTGGTTGATATTGTGTCGTATACATGTATGATAAACCTGCCTTTGATATAATGATTTATGACTATGCCACATCAGAATCAATAAATTGATTTTGGTTCCAGGTGTGGAGTGACGTGTTCCGTCAGGGAGGCTAGGTTAACAAAAGGCTTCAACACGATATCATGATACATTAATTGAAGCAAATATTTCTGTTTTCGGTAAGTCCTTTTATCTGAAGGAGCTTGAATATTCGAGGACGTTCTCAAGCGGTTGGTGCTAAGCGAGGTTTTGGCTTGGCAAGGATTTCCAGCACCTCATCGTCACTTCTAGTTTCAAAATCCGCCATTTACTTTTTCAACACAGTAACCGTTATACCATTGTATGAGCTGCTCACAATTCAATGTTGACCGCCTCGATCTCAGTGAAGCCCATAGGGTTAAACAAGCATGGTGGTTGGTTGATATAGGCTAGCAGATCATCTGTCAATGGTTCAGAGGGAATTATGATTTTGGAAAGAAGGTGATGATATGAAAGGGAAATAATGATAACAAACCACAAGATACTGAAAGGTCTGTCTCTGAAATCCCATGTTTTGAATAAAACAGCCCAGAGAATATCCATTGCGAAACTGGAGAGACAAGGCTGCTACCTTCTTTAGCAAAGTTAGAGGAGAAGGCCGCGGTATTAAGTCCTCCTGTGATCAAGCCGCTATGATGAGGACTCTCAGTGTCTAGTACCACAAAAGAACGCCGTCAAGAATGACACTTGATAAAGAAAGATATTCATGGGGAGGCCAGACAATTCAAAAGAAGTGAGGGGGAGGGCAAGAATCAGGCCACGCGCGAAGATCATGGCTGGATAGACTTTGGATGGAACGTTCACCAAGCGAAACGCAGTGACCTTCAGTGCGTAATTTTGCATGGCAACGAGGTCTAGCGCAGCCCTTTCATCCTTGGTAACGTTCTGTGTAAATTCATATCTACCAGTGATGAAGCCTGCAAATTTCCCATGATCATGACAGGCGCATAATTCCCTCTTGGGACCATTCTCAAACTTAATCATTGTGATCATCCTAATTCTGTTTACCATATTTAAGGAGGGGGGCCGGGCAAGTCCTGCTAAGTTTCTCTTTGATTTACTGATGTCGGGTGCCTTAGCATAGAAGTCAGCATCCCCTTCTTCATGCCATTTATATGCTGTCATATATCGCAAACCCATCCCTATCATCCGTATCAATCGGCACGACAAAGTTGTTCGTCACATGCTCAGTTTCCAGTGCCCTTCAATATTTTACAACGAGCTAGACGTTTAAATAATGATTCATGTTTTCGGGTACTTTCAATTCAAGGGGTTGTCTCTGTATTTTTTGAGGGCTGACAGCATAGAGGGCACTTCAGGGTGTATACTGATGATCTGGATCGTAATGGATACCAAGCTTTTCTAATGGTGACCAGAAAATGTAAATGCTTCACCCGTGCTTTGAGGTTGGTCTTAAACTACTTCTCATTTTTTTTTCACAGCGATAAATACATTCAGGAGCACTCTCTTCTATTTCTAGGAAGGTTTCGTCTTTTTCTTTCCTTTTGCCTTTTACTAGCAACGTGAAGTATTCATTGGTTTTGGGTTTGGTGCCGTTCGGAGTCTGGTCAGCTGTACCCTTGCCGCAAATACTCGTTCTTTTTCACAGCTCTAAGTTATCCTCCTTCAAGGTCCATCCATCATTTTTGGTATGGGAAGATGTCGTGGATTAGTAATGTGATTCATATCGATATGGCGAAGAATTACTAGCTAATTGTTCAGGTGTAGCCCTACGTATCACGAATGAAAGCGCCGAGTTGAAGTAAGTTTGTGAACGCGTTTCATATCGCAATCGGTTTGTGTTCAATTTTATATTTCGTTCTAAATTATGATGCGCCTAAGTGGCCTGCATGCTCTCAGGTAATTTTGAACCGATTTCACCTTTCACTTTAGGCTTGAGCATCCATGATTGATAGCTGCACCATTTTCAGCATCACATTTAAAGTAGTGCGTATAGTATAAACTCGCCATCTTAACCGAGAATACACTAAACTTTCTTCAATATCTCATAGTTATCAATTGATTCATTACCTCCTGCTCACTGTTTTGTTACACACCGCAATAGCGATACATATAAACAAATTGCTTACCACAGAACAAGCACTCGCCTAAACCATGCCCGCCATTTTCTTCTCCGAAAACAAAACCCTAGCCGAAGAAGAAGACTAAGATTCCACAGATGAATAGTCTGTAAAGTGATTGGGCTTTGCAGGGAGCGTTTAAATATTTGTACTCGCTGTAAAGTTAGGATGTAGATGTGGTGGAAAGAAGTGGGTGTGAATATTGGCACTAGGGATATAATTTAAAGTTTTCTAAGTGAGAATAAAGAACATGGGTGCAGATTATAAACAAGATTGTAGTTAGAAAACTAGGAATTTGAATTAAACTTGCAGGAGGTATGAAAAGTAGACGAATCAATCTGATAATTCCCTAATGGGCATGTATTTGAGCTCAATTCGCGTCAATATAAATGTTGGCTATACCTAAATCTTTTCCTGTAGAGAAAAGGCGAAACGGCGCTACCAATAATGTCTCTAACATCTAAACACTGAAGCATATATAAACATAGATCCATAACGTAGTCCATCTACGATCAGCATCTCTCAACCATCGTAGGAATAGGTAAGTTGCCCCTCGTATCTTCATATCTTACACCCACAACTCCGCCATAATCCGGAGGCTCTAATTCCAAATCATCCACTACCTCCTCAACCCTCGTATTCGTTGGCCTCTCCAATTGTTGCATTCTCACCATTCCGGGTTGAATGGCTCGCGTGCTCATACCCAATGCGAATCGTACACTTCCTTCCTCTTCACTTTCTTCGTACATTGGCGGCGATTCCAGACCATTATGTATATTTAGTTCGATGTCTGTGTCTGAATTTGGGTTTGGGGTATTGCGGCTACGAGTTGAGAAGGCAGAAGAGGAGATTGAGATTCGTTTTCCAACCGTTATTTCAACAAGGTCGTCGGGCTTTGGTTGATTTCGGGTAATTAGATAATCTGATGAAGAGTAAAACCCCTGGAATGAAGGCCCGGGGTGGAGAACCGTAAGTATCAAAGCGATGATAGTCACCAGAACTCCTTCCGCAATAATAAATAAGATCTGTTTTCTAGCAACGGGCCCCTTAAACCCACTAGATAGCTCTATAGTTCGAAAAATCGTCCTCGTGAGCAGAAGAAGCGTGGATAGGGCGAGGCCGATGAGGAAGGCTTCGAAAAGGGAGGTTTCTGTTGGTGAAGGTGTATTACCAAATGAGCGGCTTTGGTATACACGGAGAGAGAATTCGGCTACAAGGATGATAAAGATGATGAGGATGAGGAGGTGGATTACAAAGGATGTGACGAGGATATCTTTTCCAGTTCGTATTATGGTCTGGTTCGTGTTAGTGTTTTGTTTTGTCCGTGAAGAAAGGAGCAACAAACGGTATCTTTAGATGTGATTATGATTCCCCCGATGAGTTGTAGAAGGAGAATAATCGAGGTGATGGAGACAAGTGGAATGGTGTAGGTCCGTGCCTTGAATCGAGATTTGTCTTCTCCATAGATCACTACTATCCTCCCGAAGCATGTATAAATGCCAAGGCTTAGAAATGTTGGACCTGCTGCCAGCGTGGCGAGCTGTAGCGAAAAGTACGTCAACGAAAAAGGGTTCTTCCAGACTAGCAACCGAGCAGTATATCCAACGATCTCTAGGATAAATCCGAAAACGATAATCGAGGTAAAGTCGTAGGTGCGAAATCTGAAGCCAATCCCTATTTGAAATGCGAGACAGAAACCGAATATGGAGAGGAAAAGTGCATTCGCTTGCAATGATGGCTGATAAGATACTGGAGCGAGGGAAAGATCGCATGTCAAGGTGGTACAGAGCAAAGGATCAGAGAGAAGTGTAGAGTTGCCATGGGGCAAAGGATACAATCCTGTGAGATTCGGCATTATAAGCGGGATTGGAAATTAGAGACGTAGATACTGGAGAAATCCGCAAGAATGCCCCAAGGTGTTCATATAGAATAGAAGGAAATATAGACTAAGAAATAAGAGTTTCATATCAATCTACAACAAACCAAGATCGCAAGAATGAGCCCGTGCATTGCGTACTCAATTCTTTGGAATTCGAAGCAACTACTTCACAGCCTCAATGTTTCGTATGTTAGTGAGCTTAGTGTCGTCTTATGATTTACTGAAAGGTTTATCGGAAGCGAAGAAAGAAGTTCCGTGAGATATACGTGTGCATAGAATGCCAAGGCCAAGATCTTGGGATAGGCAACCACGATTTGCTTAATTTTTGCTTGCGTTGTCAAGAGAAACAGGGGTGAGCTTGTCGTTTGGGCCACCTTCTCGCTGTGACGTGTTTCTTTGATTTTGAGAAGCCTACTACGACGGAACGAATGCGATTGAGGCACCTGCTACGTTTTTCCTTGGATAGACAGTTCAAAAACAGCATGAGTCCTGAATTCTACTCCAAGTCCTCTTATAGATAAGCTTACTGTATCAAAGTACTAAGAGGTTTTTTATTTTTATATATATTTTTAAAGAGTAAGTTACAGTAGGTTTTTGTCTTCATACTCACGTGAGGGTGCTTTCGTACATAGCCAAGCCGCTTGGTGGGGAGATCGACCGCGTAACTCTCGCCAACCCTCAGTACTGCGCATATTAGCACCCCCCTTCAAACCTTATCTTGATCCGTACTCGTTTCTTATATTTCCTTCTCAGATCATGGGCCGTCGTAAGAGGCTTCCATGTGGAAAACTCTCTCTTGCTTTCTCTCATATGTAGCTGACAAGAGAGATGCTCAAACGCGCTGCCAAGCCCAAAGCCCCTTCGTAGCTTTCTTGACACTTTGTGTTGTACTGACTCTGCTTGCGTGTCGTGAGAGATCCGGGCGGGCTCTCAGGACAGCATCATTATCTCTAATTTCTTGCTCTCTTTTTTCTCCACTTAGATTCATCTCCTCCAATTCCTTCACCTTCCATGCTCTCAAGAACCAAGCACAAAGTGCAGCACCGATGTACATAAACCCAGTGAATATCTGGGCGTGCAAATATATGTCACCAGTCGTCGTACGAAGTTCAAGGGCGATAGGCTCAGAGAAAGTACAGGGTAGGACGATAGCAAGCCATACAATTGAGAGAGCCGAAGGGAGAATCTTGATGCCGACGACCTCGGCTCCCACAGGGCCGATGGTTGCCCAGAATCTGAAAAGTGTGTGTGAGTGCTTGGTACTTGGAGAGGGTACAAGGTTGTTCTTACGTTCCAGCGACTGTGCCAACAATTAAAGCGAAGAATATGAGGACTCCATAACTTTTTGCGAAAATCCACTGAGGAATGTTAGCTATCGCAACTGGGTAAGGGCAATGGCAGGTTTAAACCACCCGAAAAGACATCGGTTTCTGCCACTCTCTACATCGGGAAAATTTGAAAGGTAAACTTACAATGACAAGTGAAAATAACCCCGCCAGAAATGTACAAGTGCCAGCCATATTGATACGCCCAAATGCATCACTAAAGTATCCAACAAATGGCCTTCCCATTCCTAAATCTAGTCAGTGCTTGTAAACACGATCCTATCCCGATTGAGTGCATTCACCTTGTCCCAGATTCAAGACGGCACCGATGACGGAACCTTGTTTTGCAGTAAGACCTATACTTTTGGCGTAATTTGGTAATGAGAACAAAAGCACAACATATCCCAGCATGCTGAAGAAACCCCATCCAATCAGAAGAAGAAACTCTATGCGTTTGAACAGTTTGACATCAAAGGCGATGTGCACGGCGCCTACTGCTTTATTTCGCTATAAAGTATCAGTCAGTCAGTTGAATCGAATTAGTTTGAGTATTCTTGATTATCATGATGCTGTGGCCGTAGTGCAATTTGTCTGAGGCACAAACAAATTCATCTCTAGGTATTGGTACGGAATGGAAGATAGTATGACTTACGTCGCGGACAAGTATTGTGCAGATAATGTTAACAGCACAGGACAGAATAGCCAATACTCGGAAGGCCCACCCTAAACCGATAGACTGGATCATAGCATTCGAAGCCAAAGAATATACTAGCCCCCCGATCCCACTTCCAGCAGCAGCAATACTGTTGGCGAATGACCTTTTCTTGTCGAACCACTGGGGTACAAGGCCAACACTAGCAACAAATAGACATCCCATGCCGACTCCGAATGCAATTCCTTGAGATAAGAATAGCTGCCAAATTTGATTTGTCCAGCTAGCACCGAGTAACCCTGCGGTTTGAAGTGCGATCCCAATGAAAAGAGTTACTCTGGTCCCGTATACTCTCATGCATATCGTTGCTAGAGGCGAGACAATCAAAGCCATGGATATTGATAATCCTCCGATAAAGGCATACTCGAGGGCCGTAGCGCTTGGAAATGTGTTGTGCTGCAAGTAGTGTGCAAGAAAAACCCCGTATGACTTCAGGACATTAGTTGTGCCTCTGTAAGGCAAATTTCGGGAAGGATCCGGAATTGTGGTTACTTACACTATTCAGACCCCAAGTGTGCCCGTTGATCAGAGCGACACACGCTACAACAACCCATCCATAACCCCCATCTGGTGGTACATCCGCAACCTTGACATCCTCTTGTGTTTGTTCTGGGTCACTGGTACCGGCGGTCTTCTCAGAAGCAAGTGACACGGTTCCATCTCGCTCGAAGTTGATGTTCTCGTTAGATCTCTCTTTATTCATGATTGTTTTTTGGATGATTCAAAAAAGGGGTAGGGTTCAACAAGAGTGGGAGATATAAGTTTTATGAGAAACCCAAGCAGAAAAGTGAGAAGAGCGGTATACTAGCATCTCTGCTACCTGCAGAATCTCAAAAATAGAGTTACAAACGGAAGAAGGAAATATATATCGAGTCACGAATCCGTTTGCTCTCCCATCAATATGGACGCTATTTTACCCCGCGAAAATTCGAGTGTTTGCGCTATCGGGCAACTTTGAACCAAGGCCCAAAAGGTGCCGTGGATCCGAATGACAAGCACTACTTACCTAATAGTTCTTACCGAGGCCTGAAGATGTTATTCCCGGGAGATATAGGTCTTGGTACTAGTTCTCTCTCAATTATCAGCATTTTCGTTTACAACTTGCGTAGTGGTGTGTTGAGAGACGACGATATAAGATGAAAAGGGGAGCTGATGTGACGAGCAAAAACAACCTTCCGTGTTGCTGGAGATTCTGCCATGCGGGTACTGCCGCAGGTGAAACCTGTGAAGCGAACAGGGGTCAAGGACATAAATAATCACGTGACTAGAGGCACCTACGAATGCATTCGTGTTTCCAGAGATGTCTCGACAGTTCTAAAAACTCCTCAAGCCTTCCTGCACCAGCTGAGGTGTTGGACATGCAAACAAGAAAGAGCGGTCGGTACATCTCTGAAACGTGGTACCGAATATGAGTTGTCGTCAATCGATTGGGTTTAGGGTTCTATAGTCTGATACAAGGGTCGCATGGGCCGGTTACCAGGTTAACTGTTCCTAGCTAATTGTTGACCTCTAATTATTTCCTCCATGCTTCCAAGAGGACAACCGTCATACGAAAATTGAGTCACGTCCCTCGTTGCGCCTGGTTACCAACTATATGCATTAATTCTATACATCATATTGAAATTGTTGATAAACTTGCCCGTCCCTCCTCTGATTCAGGCGCATTTCGACGGAAACTGTAATCAAAATCAATCAAAATTGCGGCTCCAAAGTCACACCACAACATCCAAGACACTTTTTTAATTTTCAACGAGCCACAATCATCAAGTGAAGTGCAACTCTCCACTTCTCAACCATGCTACTCCGGGGCAGGTCCAAGGAGAGGAACAGGAAAGTGACGCCACCTGGTCCAGTGTATATGTCAAATGAGCAATTCGGTAAGTCTTTAGGACGAGACGTTTTGATGCTTCAGCAAAATCGTCAACGCTGGGTACAATAATGCTAACTTCTACAAGCTGATTATCTTGCGGATTTGAGGAATAATAGAGTTGCACGACCAAGTGGCGCAAGACCTTTACCTGGCAGCAGCAGACGCGATCCAGAGAAGGTAGCTTCTATCGTATCCCAAACACCAACTCAAACATCACCGCAAACAAGCGAATTTCCCGAATCACCAGTTACCGAAAATGCTCCTCGATCTTCAAGTGCCATGTCACATCGAAGAGGAAGGTCGTCCCTATCCACATATGGTTCTGTTGCCTCGAGAACTGGCCGACAACTTGCGCAACCTCCAACTCAAGTGCCAATTCCACCACTAAAGCCTTCAGAAGTTGTGCCAAGTGCCACATACATCGAGCGTGGTCAACGATGGATGGAAAAGGAGGAGGCTGTATCTCTGCGAGAGGCTATGGAAGACATGGATTTGAAGAAGCAACAAGAAGAGGAATTACGGATTCATGCTGCAGCACAAGACGAAGCATCAGAATTGGTTTTCCAACATCAAAATCCCGAAGCAGTCAATCCAGATGCGCCATACAGTTATAAAGAACATTTGCGGAAGAATAGTTATGCTCATGCTAGAACACAAAGTGTTGGGCGAGCCGCTGGAATGGGGATGGTGACTGGTTTGGCTCGAGACATCACCCCTCGTTCTGCTTCTGGAGGCTCAAGCAGCAGTGGAGGTATGCAGCGCAGTCGTGTCTCTAGTCGATCCTCAGAAGACTATCAATTCGACCGGCCAATGAATCTCGAAGCAGGAAGCGCTAGACACTCGCTGGATACAACCCGAGAAGTTAAAGGACCCAGAGCAAACCCGAAGTCCTACGGTAGTGTTTCTGGCGCTTCAAGGTCCTTTGAAGGGTCACGCAGAAAATTTAGCGGCAAGAGAAATATTAGTGGAGAACTCAGCGGCACCTTTACGGGTGAGCAGATTTGGGAAGAACCAGAAGAGAGCTCTCCACGGGGTCGCACTTCCAGAGAGGAGGACATGCCAGCTCCTTTACGCATCAAGCCTCGAAATCCTCTAAATCGAGTCCAGTTCGATATTGGGCCAAGGTCAAGCAGCACCCCACCAGAGAAAACTAAGTTTTCCAAGACTGAAATACACCGAAATCCTCCAACGCAGTCTAGAAACCCGCTATACACTGCGAACCCTCCGCCACCTCCTAAGGAAGAGCCGAGATCAACAGAGGCTGAAGAACCTGTCTCGGCACCGGCCATGAAAGATGGTCTTGAGATCCGAAGTGATGAGATCAGGCAAGCAACAAGCATGCGCTTGAAAGATCGCAGCCCCAAATTGCCGACGCCCACAGTTGTCAGTGACAAACCTGGCCGGCCGATCGTAAGCTTTGATAAAAATTGGAAGCCGAAGGAGGCTGATGTTAAGCCAGAAGTGCGAAGAAGATCCCCCTTTGACCGCCGTCCCGCCGGTCAAGGGACGAGCGTACCTGCTCGCTCAAATTCGAAGGATGTCCCACCCCCTATCCCGGCCATTCACCTTCCTGACGCACCCTCAATCCAAGTAACCCCTTCATCCTCATCCATACCTACCATAAATCTCCCTGACTCGCAGCCCTCTATCCCTACCATCAATATATCATCAGATAACACTCCACCCATCCCTACCATAAACTTCCCAGATGACACACCATCAATATCTGTATCAGCACCCAATGTACCCACAATCAATATCCAGTCAAGTTCATCACAGTCAGGTAGCCAAAGACCACTCCCCGATCCAAAAACTGCACGGAGGCCAAATGGCCATGTTCTAGCCGCAGCAAGAGGCCACTGGTCACCAGCGACAGCTGGCAAGAGAGCGACTGCAACCTGTCATCAATGCCAGTTGCCAATCGAAGGTCGCGTCGTTGCGCTACATGGAAAGCCAGAGCACTTCCACCCTCAGTGCTTTATCTGCTTTACATGCGGAACCGGATTAGAATCTCTGGAAATTCGGTTCGAGCCAGATTCAAGGCGTGCAGAGCGTATCGATCGAATTCAGCGACGAGCTAGAGGCGAGGAAATCCCCGAGGTTGAAGGCCAGACATATGCGGAGGATGGTGACGAGAGGCTACGCTTCTATTGTCATCTTGACTGGCATGAAAACTTCGCACCTAAATGCAAACACTGCAAAACGCCCATCATCGGGGAACATACTATTGCGCTTGGAGAACATTGGCATTACGGTCATTTCTTCTGTGCCGAATGTGGAGACCCTTTTGAGAAAGGCCAGACACACATTGAGAAGGATGGGTATGCTTGGTGTCTCAGCTGCCAAACGAAGCGTACAGCGAATAGGGCTCCTAAATGCAAGAAGTGTAGAAAGCCAGTTATCGGCCAGTATGTTCAAGCTCTGGGAGGAGAATGGCACGATGAGTGCTTTCGCTGCCATGAGTGCCAAAACGGATTCGACGATGGTTGCTTCTATCCGAAGCAAGTTGGAGATGAGACGCATGTGCTTTGCATCAAGTGTTTGGAGGTTCAGCTAAAGGCGTAAAGGCAGATTTGGGGTCACTCGCATCTTCTTGGTGTTTCCTGTTGCGTGATTGACACTCTTTATCCTATTGTGAGACTTGGGAACATGAGATCCTGCCATTCATTTGAGCACTCTCCTATGTCAGTAGCATCTTGTGTTGGTGTTTAGTCATTTTTGCATAGTTTGCTTTGAGAGGGTGTTGGGATGATAGCAAGGAGTAGGAGTTGAGGCAATAGCAGCTGAGATTTGGACTTATCATTACATTATTTCCCCTGCACCGTATAACTTTTCTCACTATATCTGTCTCCAGACAATTTGCTGCCATTCCAATCCCTGTAAAAATTTCTCCCTGCCTCCATCACACCTCACTTTTAAACTCTATTCACCTTTCAACTTTCCACCTCAAAGGTTATCATAAGGTTCCATTAGCTTGTTACCTTCCACACCCTGCGGGAAATCATTTTCTCCAAGATGTGTTGTATGTGCCCATCCTTTCAAACCATCTAAAGATGATCAGGCCCGTAGAAAGTCAAAAAGGTAAAATAGACACGTACTTTCTTTCCTGATCGTCTTAGCAAAACACCCACTCCATCCCTTCCTCGGGTATGCCTTCACTACCTCCTCAATCGTCCCTTTGCTCACTAGCTCTGGGTTTAGGCCCATGTTATCGAAAATTGTTGCGAGCTGAATTAGAGCACCGATGCGGGTTTGTTTCCCTGTGGTTCCGAGATCTAGTGGGGTTCTCAGCAAGAATACGGGATGGGATGCGTGAAAGAGGGGAATAGACCCTGGTGTCGAATGACAGCCTCAGCAACATTCTCCGCCTGCTCAATTGGACTCTTCAATCCCTTCAACAGATCCAAACTCAGGTACCCGCCATAGAACTCTATATCAGCCAGTCAGTCACCCATTTCCCAAACGTAAACATCAACCCAAATACGAAATTAGGTATCCATACCGAAACTCATCATGGTCGCCGGCATGTTCCTATCTGTAGTTCCAATATCATGCAACAAGCAAGTCAAGAAATACGTCTCATCAAAACTGTCGCTTTTCCAACTCGGAAATACATACCCTAGGATCGCCTGTCCGTAATAATACACACGCATGCTATGATTAAAAGTCTGTAGTGCCAATTCCTTTTGTGCATACTCATGGACCTGTTTAGCGAGTGAGGAAGAAGGAAGAGGTATGGAGGAGACTGTGACAGCAGGAGGAATCCCGGAGGCTTGCGATTGTTCTTTAAGTAAAATGGAGAGATCACGGGGAACGGGTGTCCAGCCGTAGGTTTGGATTGCTGGGTTGGCTGCCATCTTTGTGACAAGTCTATGAACACTTTAGAGGCGGGCTAGGGTATTGAGATCCAGGTGGAGGAAATGTTGCGTGATATCTCAGAGTAGCTGGTATTGTAGTTTCGGAGCGACGTCTAAAATGCTCGACGGATACAAGTGCCCCTCTTATACTCTCCCTTCATCTCAAAATCTTCGCGCCCTTGAGGACGTCAAATGCTCATCAAACACCATGATTATAAATCCCCGCATCGCGGTACTTGTTCAAATCCCGAGTCATCAGCATTAACATCGTAGTTTGTGGAGCACAACATTCTGCATCTCCACGGATTTATTTAGCGGGGTAACACGTCATTCGGGAGCGACCCCTCCATGATCTTAGCAGGGATATGGGCTTGCAGAACTTGTGGGCCAATTGAGTTTGCTATTCCGAGATAATTGCCTAGACTGGAAGTTGGCTAGAGGGTGATCGTGAATATGTTCTTCATTGAGAATAGCGAGCGGAAATTGTGATGAATTAGGGGAAATTGTAAACACTGTGGTAGTAAGCTTTATGTCTAGAAGACGGAGTATCAACCTCAGAACACGAGATATATATGCACGCTTAAATGTACGGATTTACGTTAGACCCGAGGTTCACCAGTAGGTTGATTGAGTATTGAATAATGTGCTACAACGATATGCATATCAAAAATACCTTGCCTCTTTGATTGATTGCTATTTCGTCTAGTCTTTTTCCCTTCCTGCCAACCTTAGATTGCGTTAAAGAACGTCTTTGAGCAATGCTAAAAGTCCACATTTTGCATTTGCTGCGAGACGGTGCATCGGCCTCAGGGCTCAGGATATGACATACATGCACTTAGATTAAACAATGCAACACTAAGACACCGAAAAGATAGCATATTAATATTTTGTTACTTATGAACACATATCTTATTATTTTCCTGCACGCTGTTTCTATCTCCAAGACTTGCTATCCACTTTGTTAGCCAACGCGGCTTACAGGCCGTTGGTCTTGCAAGTGAAAACACCGCCCACAGCGCCAGCATGATAGCTGTCGATGATAGCTTGGACACTGGTGTATGTTCCAGCACTCAAGAATAGGATGCCAATGCAGATGATGATGATATTGAGGACGAGCATCATATAACCATATAGAGTTTGTTCCCTGAGCCAAGTTACACCGCTATCAACTCTTCGCATGCGAATGTATGCTACACCCCAGAAGATGAACCCGAAGAAGTTGTCGAAGAGTGAGGACATCAAAGAGAGAAGGTCGGAGAAGAAGGGGATGACTTCGGCGATGATGAAAGCGCCACTAGGAATAAAATTAGCATATCTCCTATACCTTGCGGAGTAGACCAACTTACAGCCAAGTAGCAGCCAGGATACCTGTCCATGCAGCCCATCCCACAACAGTGTGATTGGATTTATGTCTTGTGCCCTCAAAGATGCGAAAAAAGATGAATCGAGCCGAGACCGAGGCATAGAGCACGCCCAAGAAGATCAGGGTTGGAATCATGAATGAGAATGAGACCTTCTTGAAGACCTCATTGCCGAGAGAACCGAATGCAGGAGCTGTCATATATTGATTTCCTGTGAAGGCATAGATGACAGCGCCAATAATACCGAAGACGAGAATTTCAGCGATTGTGACAGCCCACAAGGCCTTGGGAAAGTCCTTGGGATTCTTCATCTCTGCAATGAAGCTAGGGAGTGTGATTTGACCGATAAAGGTATAACTGATATTCAAGAATGCGTTCATTCCAGCAACGAAGGTTGTGCCTGCTAAGGGAATAGCTGTAACCTTTGGCGGGCCACCATGGATTCCAGTGACAGGGTCGACATAGTTGGGGTCTGGGTTATAACCAAGAGGGTGTGGCTCAACCCCAGCAAAGATTGCTGCCAGTAAGACCGAAAGGAAGGTGAAGAATGCCGAAACTGTCGCAAGCTTTGCTAAAGCGGAGAAAGTTCTTGGAAGTGAGCATAACCAACATATGATTGCAGAAATGACCGCGAATACCACAGTACATTGGCTATGATTGGTGATTGTATTTAAATACTTGGCACTAACAAGCACGTGGAGACCCTTTTCATATTAGCAAAGGGCGAGTGCGGACTAGAACTCTCAAATCTACCTGGATGAAGGTGTTGTTCAAAAGGAACATAACGGCTGTTGCATACCAAGCCCATGTCTTACCCCAGAAAAGCATCTGTCCAATATCACAGACATCCCTGACTTCTGGATGCCTCAAGCAGAACTCCCAAACGACCAGCGAGGTGTATAATACAAGGCCTGCGACCACAACCGTCAAAATCAGTCCAGGAACGAGCCCTAGAACAGAGTAGCTCCAGGGGAATGACATGATAGCCAAGCAAATGTACTCGGAGAAGAGAAGAGCTGCAGTCTAATGGGCAGAATATTAGCATGTCCGCAATAGAAGGTTTCTCCCGATTCCCCACCACAAGGGGAGTACAAGATTTGGGACTTGCCTTTTGCCAACTGCATGTTCTGTATTGGATATCATTACCAGCCTCTAATTCGATCTGCTTGCCTAAAATATCTGATCCGGCAATATCTGAGTTGGCATCATCGCTGCCAAAGTCATATCCTTTTAGATGAGGGAGTACAGGCGCAATTCGGCCGCCAACAGTTTTGTCACTAGATCCAAATCTATTGCCACCACCACGCTCGGCGTCGATATTGTCGCTGAGGTTGCCATTTCCGGAGTCGGTTTTCGTATCGTATTGAACTTTGTTCGTTTTAAGTTCTGAGAGAACATTTTCATTTCTTAACGCCATTTTCGGGATGGAAAATGGACAATCAATTCGGATTGAACAGGGTGGAAAGCGAGAGGTAGCAGGTACGGCATGTAAGCACTGTAGACCTCCACGTTCAGACAAGAGAGATGCGTGCTAAGAATTGATTGCTTGGACACGTGCGATTCAATTTATTGATAGATGTCGATGCTGCTAGATAATATGAAAAATGGTTCGGGGATGTGGGCTAGGTGGTTTTGAAGTAAGATGCCCTAGCTTCGATTATGTACTACTTTCGAGCTATATACGTAAAGCTAACTCAAAGCACTAGCTTTACTTTCACGGAAGACAAGTGCAAGGTTTTGTCCTATTAGAGTACCTATCGGCCTGTTGCATCCAAACTAATGCTGGTAAACTACTGGGAAGTATGTCGAGGATCAGGGCCGGCCTCGAGCCGGCGTGGGATGTCGTCTCCAGAAAAAAGGCACAGGGTGTCCATGCTTCATTATATTGACAGCACGATTCACCCCTGCGCTCTCCAGGTGTCGAAGGCCATAACTGATACGAGATGTTGTTACTTCAAAGTGGTTCTACTCAGGAAACATTTTCGATATTCGAAATAAGCATCTCGAATGGCGCAAGTGGCGGCACAAAACCTTGGAAGTGGAGCTTGAATCAACACAAGCTTGTGGCTGGACGCCCACGGCATTGAGGCTGCTTCAAAACTTCAAAAGCCAGTATGGGAAACCATTTCCCATCTGTTGCTGCACTAGCAGGGTTCGGTGTTCTGGGAGGGTTCTAAAGGTACCGTCAGGCATAACCCATGTCTGCCAGTGTGATAATACTTGATGATAATTGATATTACGGTATCCTGTCTTGATCTTAATATCTAGCTTGTGCTTCTCGTCCATTTCATACGTTTCTTTCGAGAAGGAACAAAACAATTGTAATTATTAATTTCAAGCCTAGTCCAGATTTCTCCAGATTTTCATCCATATCGTGGCGTGAAAAGATGGAACTTGCAAGCTTCGAGCCTGTTGCGAAAATCTAGAAGTAATGACGTGCTACCAGCTACAGCTGTGTGCTAAACCTTGGGTGGCTGAAAGTGGTGGCCCGAACGTTCACTATGGGCTTGTGTGGGGTAGTTACACGTGATGATGTTCGGACTGACCGAGCTTGCACGATTGGCTTTCTCTGCGAAAGTAAAGATATGTTTGAACAATGTTTCCAACCAGTATACAGTAGATTTGACTGATACACGTTAATTAATACTAAATCCTGAAGCTAAAATATGTGGTCGCTTTGTGTCACTCTCATTGCATATTGGTTTCCTAAGGCAGAAATAGTTGAAGAATAGCAACATACTAATAAAAATGTCGTAGATTTGCAAAGAGACTTGAGATGCCTAAATTATAGATTCATCTTGCGAAAAGGTGCGTCTCTCAGCGCAGGGACGAACGTTAGTGCTTTGTATTTGAAAGCACTAAACGTGTTTACAATTGAATTTCCTCACGCACTCTAAGTTACCCTCATATGACCCCTAACATTTCTTCTCTAACTTTCATATACTAACGTTCGTCCCTGGCTCGAGAGATGCATTCTGTTACGAGAACCTCCTTCATGGTGTAACTAGGCCCCTCGACTTGCAGCACCACTATTGAGCACTTTTCGCCTTTCAAACCCAGAGAACGGTTGGATTTGGGTTTTCCAGGTCTCTTCACGATGCTGAGAGGTCATTATTAACCTTGTGGCGACCAGGGCATGCTGTAGCATATGACGTCACGACATGGATTGGTACCTCCGAATCAAGCGATCAAAGGATCCCTGATCAACCGTATGTATTTATTTTAGTCTATTCTACTGCTAATCTAATGCATGACCCAGAACAAGAACAAGATAATGCTCCACTCCTCCAACTCCAAAAGGCAGTTATTGATATGCACCCACTAATACTTCCAAAATCCAAATTGTTTCATTTCAAGACTTGTTTGCAAGATCTATTGCCTTTGCCGCAGCTTCCTCGAAATCATCAAAGGCGTGTAGTGAGAGACCAGACTCAGCAATCTAATTTTGTGTCAGTGGTGAAAAGGTCAAAGTGATGGCAAACGACTCACAATCCTCTGTCCCTCCGCCTCATGTGTGCCTCGAATTCTAACGACGATGGGAATTTTCATATCTAATTCCTTGAACGCCAGCAGAATACCGTTTGCAATCATGTCACCCAAAGTCAATCCACCAAAAATGTTAACAAAAATGACTTTCACTCTTTCATCCTGCAGAATGACCTCAAAACTCTTCTTGACGGTCTCACTCGTTGCTTTTCCGCCAGTGTCTAAGAAGTTGGCAGCTTTTCCGCCTGCATCCGCTAAGGCGTCAACAGTGTTCATGGCAAGACCAGCTCCATTGACTAACGTGCCAATGTTTCCATTTCCTGCGAGCTTGATGTAAACGATACCATCCTTCTCAGCTTCAACTTCATGTGAATCCTCATCTTCAATCTGCCGAAGAGCATGAATATCCCCTTGTCGCTTAGTACTTCGGTAGGCCGCATCATCAAAACTAAAGTGTGCTCCTACTACTTTAAGATCACCTAATCTTTCAACAACAAGAGTTTCGAGAAGGAAAGCCTCCTTCTTCATATATAGATCGATGAGTCCATTAATGAGTTTTGGTAGTGATTCTTTAGATGAGCCTTCAAGTTGTAGGTGCTTAGCAATCTCTAGGATCTGGCTGGGCTCTAATAAGGCTCTGTAGTCGAATGGGAAGTTCTTTGCTCCAATATGTGGGTTTTCTTGGTCAATTGCTGGTGAAGCAATGATGCATGGGGAACGGGTATCCCGGTTCACAGCTACAGCAAGCATTCGTCTTCGGCCTTTCCCTGAATACTCAGAGGCATTTATTCCCCTTTCTCGGAGCAAATCGAGTGCCAAATTTTCTCTAATATAGAGGCTTCGTTTCTGGACCTGTGGTGATGATCTAATCAACTGAGATTGCACTGTTGATCGTACCCTCCTCACTGTGTGTATTCCTCTCTGTTGTGAAACACTAATAGCACTGGCCCCACTGCTTGCTGGTCCTGATTTCCCAAGTAGCATTTTCATGGAAACTCCAAACTTAGCTGGATGATTAACAATCGTTACACCTGCTTTTTCCAAGCGTTTGATCTTAGCTAGTGCATTTGGTTCTCCTTGTAATGTGAAAGCACCAGCATGTCCCATGACTCTTCCATGTGCTGAATTAATACCACCGATGATAGCTGATATCGGCCTATCAGGGGTGTCAGCAATGTATAAATCAAGATTTTATCAGATTTACTTCGGGTTTGGGGTCCTTGTATTGTACTCTTCTATCCACTCAGCAGCATGCATCTCCGCAGAGCCACCAATTTCACCTATCAATACAATACCTTCAGTATCATCATCATGCTCAAATATTTTCAGAGCATCAACGAAATTGGTACCGGCGATAACATCGCCACCCATGCCTATACATAAACTTTGACCAAGTCCAGCTCTGGTTGTCGATGCTACGGCTATGCAACCGTTAGCAGATACTTCCCTCCTAAGAGAATTTGTGCTTACCCTCGTAGCTTAGGGTACCAGACTTTGCAACAATGCCAACACGGCCTGGCATGAAACATGGAAGTGGCTGGAATCCAATTCTGCATCTCCCAACAGCAGAGATTATTCCCGGAGCATTGGCACCAACAAGACGGGATTTGGACTGTGTCTTCAGAATTGAATGTATCTGCAATAATTAGCCCTGGATATTTAGCTTGCAACAAAAAAAATCTCACTCTCATAATATCGTGGATGGGAATGTGTTCAGCCACGGCAACAATAAGCGGTACCTCTGCTTCAATTGCCTCCTCGATTGCCGCAGGTGCTTGATGAGCTGCAACATATATACCAGTTGCATCAGGCTTCACCTTCTCCATAGCCTAAAATTGTTAATCTGTGCTTATTAAAGCTAATTGATGTTCATACCTTTCTTACTGTAGGAAAAACTGGACGTCCTAGATGCTCGCCATTCTTTCCCGGGGTTACACCCCCGACGATGTTGGTCCCCCAGTTTATACTCTCTTTTGCATTGGCCGTAGCCTTATCAAATTTATTAGTGCTTAATTCTGTGTAATTCTTAGCTTATTATAATATACTCACTTGTTTCCCTAAAATAAAATAAAAATGTTATTCATATATTTATCAAGTGGGTGCACATGAGGAAGTATCACCTGTAAATCCCTGAAATATAACCCGCGTATCCTTCCCAATTTTCAAATTTCCAATCGTATCTTCGTACCCACACCTCCTTACGGTGGTACTAAAAACCGCTCTCCCAAAAGTAGATACTGACTTCCCAGACGTAGTGGTAATGTTATGACGACCCCGCATAAAATGCCGGCAAATCATAGTTACAAGAGATATTGAACCCTGGCTAGCAAGTATTTTGTGAAGCCAAGAAGTTCCAAATCCCTATCAAAACTCAAGAAAGCAGATATGAAATGTTCGAAGGCAGAAAGTTATGGTGTTTTTGACTGAAGTGAAAGTTACTGAGGACGGAGGGAGTGAACATGAAGTAACCGGAAATAAGACATTGGGTGGTGGGGTTGGCACATGCGATTAGTGGAGATTAAGTCCTCGGCTTTCATAAAGCCTTTATGATAGCTACTAGATCACATCAATTAGTTATTTGAGGTAAAACTATCATATATGCTTTCTGTAAATATTTGATTTTGAAGTCTGTCAGATTGAATTGTTGACAGTCTCTTTGGCATAAATGGATTATGTCTATCATCTTCTACACCAGGTTCGTAGCTCTGGAACTCCTCTAGACCCCACTAGATTCAATTTCTGATTTATGACAATTCATTAAATGAGGTTTAGGCGAGCGCTCAATGATCTACGCATCTATATTTCAAAAGTTTGGAATATTTGTAAATAAAAACATGTGACCATACTGGGAGTGCATATTTGGTAGATAGCACACATAGTACCTGGACCTGAGGGAGAATGGCGTGATATAGGTTGTATTAGAAAGAGTATCAGAAATTTGCAATGGTTTCGAGACCGAAAAAATGTATTATCCGGATAGAGGAAGGACGAAGGACACTTGTAATTTTTGCTGGTTGCTTCGCTCCAATATATATCTAAGTCTATTGGAACTCAAATCACAAGGAGTGGTTATAGTGTATCTCGAAAAAGAAATTATGTCTGCGAAAAGGTAGTTGTACCAGATTTAGAAATGGGACCAAGTGATACAAGAAACTTCCTTCAGCTTTGCTCCTGAGACTGGTACAAAGTAGCAGTCAACTTCTGCTTCTGCTACCATATCTCATCCAGTAGATAATTTCGCGACCCAGGTCCCAATCAGATAAGACAATGTAACGCCTTAACAATGCAATTGCTGTCCGAGCACTCTTTGTCCATCAAACATTCGCCAGTTATGCAGTAGGTTTCGAGGATGATTTTTCGTTAGTCGTCCCAAACGGCGGCTTTAGCCTTCTCTGCGTCTTCTTTAGCCCTGGCGGTTGCTTCCTTCTCTTGATTTCGTCTCTTTATTTCTTTCTCTTTAATCGCTCGATCATAAGCTTTCTGTTCCTCTGTCTTCTTAGGGGCTTTCACGCCCAAGGCTCCAGCAATCATTCTCTTCGCAACAGCGTCTGTTTTCTCCTGCCTCACAGTCCGCTCCGCCCTTGCAGCACTTGTGCCATCCATGCCATAGCCATATGGGTTGATGAAAGACTCGCCACTTCTCGGGGTTGGTGAGATAGGAGTTGGAGGCGGGGCAGAGGGGTAATCTGCCGATTGCTGCGGGGATAAAGGGCGATCGGTATCTTCCCCTGAATCCTCAATATCTTCGTCCTCCCAGGATTCTGCTAGAGCTTGTTGCTTCTTCTTGAACGAGGCGGAGGATTTGGAGGATTGAGGGTTGAGGCTTAGTTTAGTGAGGGTCGATTCGAGAGCTATTGATATTATCAGGGAATCCAAGCATAAATTTTGGAGCTCTTGACGGGACGAACCTTTTGGTTCTGCCATGATGAAAATCTCTTCAACTCCTGAAACTAATGTTGGCTACAGCGCGAGTCAGCCACGATTCCTTCTGAGCAGTAGAGTGGAAGGTATATCAAGCTGTCAAATGGATGAATAATACCCTTTTAAATTACACTTCTAAGTACACAACTGCCAGGTTTGAACGAGCCTGTTATACATACAGGGTTTTAATTTAATGAAAACTTAGAGTTGGAGGACGAAACTGATTGAAGCTGGAGGACTTCTCAGTGCGTGCATGACCTCTTGCTCGGCACCTGTTGGCACACGAATTGCGGAGAACAGTGTGGGGATCCGCGTGGCTAAAGTCCTCGATTGGTAGGCGCGGGTTCCTGAAAAAAGGACTGAACATGCGTGTAATAAAGTCGACCTTATTCGGGACGTTGTGTTCAGAAATCCCGGAAAACGGCCTATACGGATGTCAAAGTCGGGAAGGTACTCAGTTGGTCTCGATTGTTGAACTGTGGACGAAACATTTACAAAGAATACTGCTGTACTATGTGACTAAAGGCGTCTCCCATTATATCAGACTGATGGCATTATGCAAAACACGATGCGGATTCCGAATTGAGATATCCTGATAAATGCATGCATTTGTAAGAGGTAGACTAAATTCTTGTAGACAAGCAATCTAAGCCTCTGCTTCCGTGGGAGGAAGCAATCATGCTATGAATGACGCCGCACACGCCGTTTCGAAACCAGTCAACCAGTCCCCCGCAAACTTCCCATCCCATTTCCCCATATGCAAGTATCATCAGTCTCAGTCGTCCCGACCCGCCACTCCTAGCATGTCTAGATCCATGTGGTCACCAAGTATTCGTAGTCCTATTCCCGCTCCCAATCAGTTCGCGCCTCCAATCTGCTCCTGATGAACCTCGAGCGTATCTCCGTCTGCCATGTCGAGCTGTCGCAAGGAGAGTTATTATCTAGGAACCCAAAATGAAGGCACTAGAAGGCCTAGATTAACCAAAGGGTGGATTGCTTACCGTATCAGGGCTATCAGTGGGCTGGACGCGGCTGCCATCGAACAAGAAGCGAACTTGGTTAGGAGCCTTGCCTTGCCGCTCACAGAAAGCATCCATCAGCTTCTTCAGCGCGGTTGTGCGTTTGATCTTGAAGAAGACCTCATTGTTGTTATCCGTCACCTTAATGTTGAGATGCTCGCTCTGTCCGGCACCCTCAGGTTTCTCTTGAGGGCCCGGGCTTCCATTCTCATCAGATCCTGACATTATGCGCGATAGTTGAAAAGTTGAAGGTGAGGTTCTAACTGTGAAGGAGGCTATCGCACGAGTCAGCGGGGGGGTATAAAGAGGGGCTGGGATGATTTTAAACAAACGTACAGAATATTTAAGTTGTCGCGTGCACGATGTCTTATGCTTCTATTAAAGCTGGCAGACGTTGAAGGCGTGTGGTTGCCGGGAAATGTTTCTGAAGAAGGGGATAGGGTGGTGGGGGGAAGAGTTAAATTCACGACCTGGAGCGACTTCAGGTTGGTGTTGGATTTTGGCGCTAAAGGCGAGGGTTCTGGAAGGCGCCCGCAGAGGCGTTCGGAAATCTGCCCTGGCTTTGTGCTACCAGCTTTGAATTTTGGTGGCAATTCAATCCAACAGTACTAATAGCAAAGTTCAGCAAACGCCCTTGAGCCAATTGTCGCGTTAAACATCAAACACAACGTTATTATCCCTCACCCTCTCTGCTTGCAAGCTTAATATGGTATTTATGGGGCTTTTAATCTTCCAGGGAGAGCTCAGAGTTAATTCTTATTTTCCAGGCACCAAGAGAGGACATAGAAACAGATCCCCCATGTCACACCCGCGCTGTATGTTGAGAAGACTAGGAGACGCTATGATTCTTGATTGAAGCTGACCTGGTTGTAGTGTGCAATTCAAGGTTAGCGATATACAGCAGCATGTACTTGACGCTCTCTGATGAAATATTTGCAGATTGTTTAATCAAAAACTCGTACAATGAATCCAAGTGCAAAGCACAAGTAGACGCTCTTTATGACTGTTGCAACAAATTCTACAGTCGGCATGGGGAAGAGGCAAAATCAGTGAGCTGCCCTCAAGCAGGTCTACTGAGGCTGAAAATGAAGCAAAGAGCAGAGGGATCAGGAAAGCCCAGGTGATGGATCGACGTCAATCCAAGTATACTGTACATACTCCAGTAGAAGCATCAACTCATCAAGTTGAATATGTAGTGAGGGAATTTTAGATATCCTAGGCTCCCGTGAAAATATGTAACCCTCCAAGTTTACTGCCCGCCATCAGGCCAAAGGTCAGGGAACGTGAACAGGAAGAGTTGGGTTTGCTCTGGGCGATCATGAGCGCGCTGAGAGATCCTTGGGACCTGAATAAGCAATGATGGTTACTCCCGAGGAGGCTTATTCCGAGACTCTAATTAGATGGCCGTAGACATTATGGAGAGAAGAAGATTTTCAAAGAGCAGCCGAAGTTTTATCTCGCGAAGTCGCGCTAGTGCCATCACTAGCGCCTTCCGGACGCGGTACCTGCTGGAACTTTGAAGGTTCACCCAATGGTTTATTTACAATTTCGTTTTGTGATCAATACACCCAAACCACCCTCCTTCCAGTTCAACAAAACTTCATTTGAGGAAGGAACTACCAGGGACTATTCTTGATGGCTCCTATTACAAGAAGTGGCGCCGGCGCGCTGATCTCCCACCAAGGAGGCCTGCAACCACCACGAGAGGTAGGGCAGATTCTCTGACCCTATAGCTTTCTTACTGACCGTCCGACAGAGATATCGCGAAACTAGTTGGTCGTTTGTGGGGGTATGCTTCAGACTTCTCTATGTGCAATGCGTGGCGCATTGAATTAACAGATCTCAAAGGAAACCGATGGCCGATCTGAACGAGAACCTTCCGAAGAGCCAACTTCCTCATACGACGAAGACATGATGTCGGACGGAGGGGATGAAGATGGTAGTATATTCGCATTTATTCCCGTGCATCATCTGCTAATAGCCTTGGGACAGTAACAGGGAAACAATTACTATTAGAGAGCCCTGAGGATCATGAAGATATCTTACACCCGCTTCGAGAAGCTGCAAATAGGGTTGGTAGGGAGGTAGAAAAATTCGCTGAGATTCTTGATAGCTACAACCCACTGAGAGCTATCGAGGAAAGCGAAAGATATGCGATGACTTTGGAACTGATTGAGCTATACTATGGTGTCGCGAAAGATACAGTAGGCCGCCTGCGTGAACAGCATGATACTGAAAGGCGCAAGCGGGACGGGATCCGATGGAGAAAGAAAATGCGAGGTTTCAGGATTGCGCAAGAGACGGATGAGCTGGAATTCGACGAAGATGACGAAGGAGAATATCCAGCAGAGCCTAACATCCAGACAACCTTAGAGGATCTAGAACGTTGGGAACAGGAGGCTCAGACCTGGGACTTACTGCACCGGCTCGTGCAAGCCCGATATCCACCACCGGGATCTGAAGCTCAGAAAAATCAGGCACGGACGCAGAAGAGTGCTTTGCATAAATATTCCAAGGAATGTGATCTTTGGGAGGACTTTCTGGAAACCGATGAGCTTGCCCTAGAAAGGAATACGGTATTGAGATGGCTGAAAGAATCTGCCGAGGACTCTAGTGAAGATATCGATGTTCTTGTACAAGATCTTCAACAAAATGCAGACAGGGGCGACATCATTGCTCATGGTTGGTTACACACAAAGGCTGCTATCAAGAACGAGAAGCGTCTTCAAGCCTGGCCAAAGGATCTAGATCCTTCATCCCCTATTTTAAGTCGAGGCTTCATGAATACCGCAAGAACAGAACCTCTAATCACACAACTTGATCCTGATGCAGCCACGAGACAAAGCAGACATCTAGAGGTACAGGATAAATACTTCGAGCGTGCTATCTGGCTGGGATGTTGGGAGATGCTACGCAGAGGCCGTTCGGCAAACGAGATCAGAGAATGGTGTGTCGAGCGTACCGAAATCTGGAGGGCTGTCAGTATGTCTGGCCTGCCAGGCGAAAATATGGACAATGACCAGACTGCTGATCCGGAATCATGGTCTTTATGGAGACGTATGTGCTTCGCGCTGGCTCACAATGGTGGAGGCGATCAATATGAGCGAGCAGTATACGGGGTTCTTAGTGGTGACATCTCAACTGTAGAGCCGGCTTGCCGAACCTGGGATGATTTTATTTTCGCGAACTACAATGCACTGCTACGCACGCAATTCGACAACTATCTTCAAAGGTTTGGTCATCAAGGCTCATCGTCTACTATTGCCTCGAATTTCAGCATCTTTGATGCTGTCCAATTTCATGGCGACCCTCAAAGTGCTGGAGCAAGGCTCGTCGAGACTCTAAGATCTGACCCGCGAACATCAAAGGAGACTCAACAACCCATGAAAATGCTACAAGGCGTCTTGATTGCAAATCAATTCAAGCATTTTATACATCAGCAGGGCTTAGCACTCTCTAAATTTGCTAATGCGGCTGGAGGAACAAACTTGTTTCCAGTTGAAAAAGATGAACCTGATGATCTGGGGCGCTACGTTGCTGCAGAGGACCATGATAGTCTCAGAGTTTTCACACACGTTCTCCTTGTCTTCAAATGCCTAGGAGTCGATCTGGGTGGTGCATTTAAACGAACTGCCGTAGAGAATGTGATAGTGTCATACATCAGCTTCTTACGCCTAGCCGGCAAAGAGGAGTTAATTCCTCTCTACTGCTCTCAACTATCTGGGGTTAGGAGATATGCAATTTTGAGCAGGACCCTTATTGACATCACTGATTATGACCAGCGCATCACACAGATCAAGTTAATGAGAGAGCTTGGCCTCGATGTTCAGGAATTTGTCAGGATGCAGGCCTTCAACCTTCTCGAAGATTATCCTACTATAGTCAACGAATATCCCGCCGTTGGTAAATTTTCCCTCTTTGATCACCCACATCTTACCAATGTCACGGGAATCGGTCGTAGACTTAGGCAAGACTTCCTGGGAGAAGAAGATAAACTTGAACGCGTGGATATGCTCCTTATTAGAAGTTTCGAATGGTATCTGCTAGTGGATGGCATGTGGAGTGAAACTTTCGAAGTTGGCACTTTACTCTATTTGCGATTTTTTAGTGAGTCGGACTGCTCTACTGATACTACAAATGCTAATTTATTATAGAAAACATGCATCTGAATGCGGCTAGAATACTAGCTTCTAGGGTTTCAAGTTCAGTAATCGCCAGAAGCAAGACACAGGCTTTAATTGGCGAGACTCTTGACTTTACCGCCCTCGAAAATGGTGACGACGAAGATATTACTGAGGTTCTTGACGGTTCAGCAGAGCGCAAGAAGCTACTTAGGAAGCATCTTCTTACAGAAGCTAGGAATTTTCGAGAGCTTGAGGCCTTATCGGAAAGTCTTGATTACATCGAAACCGTCAGTAGCTTGGATTGCCTTATGATAGAGTGAGTGTACATCTCGAGAGTTAGGAGGTGTCCTGCTAATGTTCAATTTAGGAAAAAGGAGGATCCTGCATGGCAGAAAAACGTGCGGTCACAACTTGCTAGAAACGTCCAACATAGTCGTACCTCGATTCCAACTCTTTTGAATAAATGGCTGCTTACCTCTCCAAATGGTAAATAACACCAATGCTTTGATAACACTTTCTAGAAAAACCTTTACTAATTTTTAACAAATAGTGGAATTAGCAGATGAATTCACTCAGCTGAGAGAAGCATATCTACCAGAAACGATTCTTGCCTATATTACAACATTACAAATTGCAGGGTGGGCACTGACCAGGGACTTTATTATGGAGTGCATGGACCTGGCTGCCTTGGTTGCTGAAGAAGATTCAGATTTGCTCCAACTTTTTGAAAAGACAGACAGAATGCAAGAGCTCGTAGAAGCATTCACAGCTGCAAGCAAAAATTTGCTTTACATCACCTCAGAGAAGAGGAGCGCCGGATCAAAGAGCAAAAAAATGAGAATCAAAGGCTGGACACAGGAGTTGTGGAGTGTCAAGCCATAAGAGCCAGGGTACAAGTACAGCTTTATACATGTCAAATGGATATGCATCCCTATATGCCCCCCTCCCCTCCAATAGTCCGGTAAAAGGATAGTGGTGCCATTAAGCATAAATGTCGAAGCGGGGTTGAAGCGCTAAGCAATTGCAATAGAAGCGTATGGTAGTAGGGTACAATATATGCCACGGCAGGGATACTATAATCAGATACACCAAGATGTACAGAGAGCAATTGTACAAGGGTCTTTCAGTAGCCAACCAAATTCTTGAGAGACAATCGACTGCGCCACTCTAATGTTCACAAGGCTTTACGAAGAGGACAGTTGAGTGCAATCATATGATGTTTTCGCCTGATATCCACCTTTCATTTAGTAGGCAATCCAGTAGAGAAAAAATGAAACAGTCAGTAACATGAGTAAGAATACGAAGCGGTGAATCTAGATTTATTAATAGCACCCTTTCTCAGAGTGAATTGTGAGGCTGGCTTGCTTATTGGATGTCCTAGCGTTAAGCGGAAGAGCTGGATGCCCGCGTGTCGCAATACAACACTTCCAAGAAACAACAGACGCAGTCCACGATGGCGACGACCACGAACTACTGCGCCTTTCGATGGCAGCGGCAGCTCACGGGCGCGATCTACTTGTAACTTGCTCCGCTGCATCGTTTGGCCAATTCCCCACCCGCAGACCTGTCGATAACCATTAACGCGCCAAAGCGAAAGCCTTCAAACGCGACTACAGATGCTCAGCAGACGTCGAATATAATTTGCAGTCCGCACGCGGAGCTCAGGTTCAGCAGAAATGGCGCAGGCGTCTCACCCCTCATCGGGTCAGAATCCAGATCGTAATTCATCTGTTGCGCCTGTCCCTGCATCTGCTCGTCCTGCCCCGCAAGAACATGGTCAGGCCAATTCATCTGCAGCTGGAATCGGCAATCTTGAGCTTGTTGAGCTCGCCTCGAACCCTATACTTGAAGGCATATTGGGCCCAAACAAAGATGGCCGTGTACGAAATCCGGTGCCTAGTAAGCTAAAAGGGAAAACAGATAATAAGCAGGGCAATTTTGGGGTCATGCATATGGGTATGAGTCCAGGGGGAAAGAAGACAGAGGCAATGGGCAGAGATGCTGCCGCAGAGCGAGATGCTGCTGCGCGACGAACTAGTGAGAATACAGCATCACGAGCGAAGGCTGCCCAGCAGGAGAAGTACATGCCACCAAAGAAGAGGGGGTTGGAGGCAACTTTGTCTGAGGCAGCTCGAAGTACAAACCGTGGATCACCTTTTAGCAGAGACGATAAACGACAGGCCAGACCTTTGGCTCCAGACGAGACCAAATTCGAACAAGCTCGACTATTAACACTGCTAAGAAGCATAAATCCCGTTACTGTAGTTGATCAGATCTGTAAGGCAGTTGCATATTTTGGTGGAATTCCAGGAGCACCTCCGCCAGAGGATGGGATATTCCCCGAGAGTGCTAATACGAGGGAGACTGGAGCGCTGTTTATTGGTTGGCTTGCGGAAATTTTCCCTGACCTCTCCTCCTCGCGAAGTCCAGAGGTTCCCAAAATAGCAGTAGGAAAGAAGAGGAATGGTCCTGTAAAGGGGCAGACTCAAGCATTTCCAGCAGGAAGTGAAGGGGGAATAGTAGCAGAGCCACCAAATTCCAGGAATGGATATGGATTTGGGCCAGCAGTTGCGGCTCCAGCGTGGGGCCTGCCACAAAATTTGGCTGAAGTTAATCCTTCCGCGCCTAGTGTACCAGATGCTCTCCATATGAAGCCCAGTCCCGAGCAGGTCAAGCAGCCAGAACCACAACAATCCCCATCCACACCACTACAACCAAATCAAGAAGATCTTGCCAACAATGCCTCTACGAGCAAGCGAAGGAGGGGAAGACCGAAAGGATCTACAAATAAAAAGGGCAGCAAGGCTGACGGGCAACAAGGTGATGCCACCAATGGTACGAATAATATGGAGTTTGAGGCTCAGGCCCAACCGGTGGGAGGACCACAGATGCAACAGGTACATCAATCGCCTCAAATGGCTACTATATCCAACAACAATACAATACGGCAGAGTCAAGACCGATCTACCTTTCAATCCTCTCTGAGGAATGAACCACCAGCTTCTAAACCGGCACAAAATAACCAGAACACCCAATACTCAGAACATTCTTGGCAAAATAATGTCCATAAACCTCAGGTGCAGCAAGCCCCTATGTTAGCACCAGATGAACTCAGCCCTGAAGAGCGGGCAGTGCTTGAAGCGTTTAGAAATCATGGTTCCGAAAGAGTTAATCCACTTCCTTCACCAGTTGTATCTAACAAGGCATCTGAAGGCGCGCAAAAGAGAAAGAGAGCACCACCAAAACCCAAGCCGAGTCCCGCAATTTCTACAACCCCAATCCTTCCCCCAAATGCCTCGAATGCTTCAAAAGCTGTTAACACCCCAAATATGGCGAACGTTGGTCAGCATCCGAATTTCCCTGTTCAGGCTCCCCATCAAATCCAGCAAGTTCAACAAATACAACAAGCTCGTCTAGTGCAAGACAACAATTCTCTAAACACTCTGAGCAATGATCCTGCAATGGGAATCGCTAAGGATGGGATGTCATGGGCTCCTCCGGATACTACAACCCCAGTACCACCTCCTGCGAAGCGCCAAAGGCAGCGGAAACCTAAAGTACCAAGTGGGAATGATCCTCCATCTCGCACGCAGACTGCTTCTGTCGTGAGTAGCGCCACACCCCCAATTCCACCAACCACGATTCCAGATTCTCAAGCAGCATCTTCTCAACAAAGCATTCCTATATCTCGTCCTCCAGCGGAGGGTTTAGAGGCTCATTACGAACGGTTCCAAAACTTGTCCCAACAGTCGAATGGAAGCCATACCCCGACTATATCTCAGCAGCAACAGCAGCAGCAACAGCAGCACGTTAGGCAACAATCGAAGCCTTCTTCTGTGCCCATCCAGCAGACTACTCAATTACCACAACAGATTCCGCAGCAGATGCAGCAACAAAAATCACAACAGATGCAACAGCAAAAGTCACAACAAGGAAATCAGCAAAATATGCAACGTGATGAGCAAAAAATGACACAAGCTAGCAATACCAGAACCCCATCCACGTATTTCAATCAGCGTAGCCAGGGTTCTGCATCTTATACAACACAGCAGTATCCTTCCCACCAGCCATCTCAGCTATATGGAGCTCAGACTGCATCGCCTCAGGTGACCAATAATTACAGAACTGCGAGCACACATGCAATGACTCAAAACACAATGGCCCAAGCATCTCCACAATTTTCTCAAGCAGAAAATGCTTATAGAACTGCAAGTCCACATACTACGATCACTCAGCCTTCTCCCTCGTTCCCTCAGAATGACACGACCTTCAGGTCAAACAGTACCCATTCCATAGCCCAGCCATCACCCTCTTTTCCTCAAGCAGATAATGCATTCCGAACGCCTAGCACACACACTATGGCTCAGGCAAATTCGTCCTATTCCACCTCGAGATCACATTCACAGCAACAGACCAGAGCAACTCCTCAGCACCAATATAGCCAGTTCTCAGATTCTTCTTATATTGATCTGCCAACATTGGAATCTCTCGGTCACAGTGGTACCAGCGCAGCAAGTCTAGGCGGTTATGGACAAGGCATAGGTGTCGGTCTTGCCGGTACATCCACAAATACGCAGTCTCGGTCTTCGGGAAGTACTACCTCTCTTTATGGTACTACAAATACAGGTCTAGGAAATGCCTTTGATACCAGTGCGGCCGATCTGCTTCGTGTGTCGAGAGGTTCAACGGGTGGCTCTCATACCAATACTCATACAGGCTATGGGGCTGGTCCAACAGGTTTTGAGAATGCAAGTGAGCACGAAATGCGTGAAAGGTTGTTCCGGGGGCTAGGGCGCCAATGATTGAGACTCGCTAATATATTCTTGGGGCCGGCTTATTTGATACACTACATATTCAGCAAATACTTTCACGTGGCAAAATTCTTTGATATTTAGCAAGATGTGGGAATGTGAAGAAAGGATCAGAGCGGGGACGAGCGAATAATAAACCAGCATCATAACCATAATGATTTGTTTAAAGTAAGGCGAGGGAGGCGTTCTGCTTTTCTGAAGGATTTGGAATTGAGGGATGGGAAATCAACGGGGCATTTACATTTTCAATGGCGCTTGCTACGTAATGAACAACAAAGATACCGGGACGGATCCAGAGCTTCGTTTGAAAGGTTTTGGGATGGGATGGGAATATTTTCGGTTCTGGAATCCTGGATCCGGGTGGACCAGATGATAAAATTTGGGGTGTCCGTGTTTGATATTGTAGCTGTAAGCGATATATACCATGACTCAATGGGAAGAGAGGTTGTTTTCTTCTGCGTAAAATCTGCCACATTCTTTCCGTCGTGATCAATGGAAAGCTGACTCGATTCCCAGTCCTCTTCAGCAAGTGGTATAACCGAATGGTAAAGATCTCAGATGCTGCCAATGCCAATTAATTCCAATTGATATATTAAGTGCGAGGCGAGCAATTGCAATCTCTTCCTAAAATGATTGTGAGTGATACCACTTATCCTTCCTGTCAACCTGCTAGTGCAATTACGTTATCGACTGAGTTAATTGATCAAAAATTTTGTATTGATTAAAGAAAGGTAAACTCCAAAAAGAACAAACGTTCTTTTGCAGAGGCTTCACTCACATGCCACCGAGATGATACCATTATTAGTTACTCCTCCCCCAACAGCATGTCAAACTCAAAGTGTTCGAGTAACCTGTTAGTGGAAAGTCTATTTATTCGAAGCTACATATGTCGCAGCCAAGTTCTCGTTTAGTGACAACTCAACCCAACTGTAAGGGTTTAGTATAGGAGCAGCTAGTGTCATGCTGTATTTCCTATCCTGATGTGGTGGTGCATTTTGAAGGTGGAAGATACTATGAGGCAGAGGCTGGGGTTTTTATATCCTGCACCTTGTGCTAGATATGTCTCGTCTCCTTACCTGCTGATATCTCACAGACTCCTGCTAAATAGTCTATGAGGTAATTTATGTCGTATGGGAGGAAATTGAAATTTTGTTAACGACAGATCATGGCAGTTTGAAGGTTGATGAATTCATTCTTATGAAGACTAGGAACTATGAGATCACTAAACTGTTCCTCGCGTCAAAAAGCCATGCTATCAAAAATCATTACTCTTATCCCATGGACTTATCTTGGCGTCTACCCCTCCTATGCTTGCCTCCTTCCCAATACTACCGGGAGATTCTATGCTATGTCTAGGCTCAGCTCGCTGCGCATGTATATAATTCAATGACAGATTCTCTGTTCGGGTGGTCTCCAAGTCACCCCGAGCGCATCAAATATTTTTCTCTCGTCAGCCCCCTCAATAAGAGAGCTCTCTATCATCTTGATTCCTCTAGGATCGCACATGACGTCCCTATACAGCCCTCGTTGATTTAGTCTCATCCCTTTTCTACTACTCAGCAATCGCATGCTTCGATTGAATATATCGTCACCCGTGAAGTAGATCAAGGCAGCTCCAAATTCGGTCTCTGGGACGAGGAGGAAGTCGATTCGTCGCCATACTGTAGATGCAGGTAAGACACAGGCTCCATGCCACTTCGACCCACTTGAATAGCGGCTTCCAGGTACTGCAAGAGCAGCCACGAGAAATCCACTCAAGGTCAAATGCGTGACAAGGGTATGGAGGAATGGAGTTAGCTCGTGTGTCGATATGGTCCCCCGTTTGGTGATAATGAAGTCGATGTCTCCGGAAGTCTTAGCACCTCTGCGATAGCTACCTCCAATAATCATCTCAACGTCCGAGTCAATCCCTGAAGCGGTTTTGATAACAATAGCGCCAAGTTCGTCCATCTCATCCCGTGGAATTCGTGTATTGAAGTGATCGTAGTGATCAATACCGATCTGTTGATTTTCTGTCAAATCTACGCGAGCTCTAAGGTCGTCGAGGCTCTTGTGTCCCTGCTGAATCCACCTATATGCCTGACTTGTACCAACACCGTAAATCTTAAGAAAAGACTGCAAAATCCTATCTTCGGGCTCCAATTTCGTATGCTCAAGTCTTCGAAGGCGATCGGTTAGTACTATCTCCTGTATTTTATTTGCGAGACGCGTCCCGATGCCGCTGAGCCCGATAGCTTCTTCGTACGTGCATATTTTCCGCTCTTGTATACGCAGAGTCGAGATGGCTTTCGCATATGCTATAGTCCGCCACTGATCCTTAATTCTCTCGTAATACGCACCAAGCTCTCCCAGGATCTCGATGGTACGCGCATTAGGGTTTGACCGAGACATGACACCAGTTCCCCCTTTCATGCACTGAAAGCTTTCCTGATCGAGAAATCCTTTACGGCCACCTTTGCGTTTCTTCTTAACTGGTGCTCGAGTTGGAGATTTCTCTCGGCGATCATTTGAACCTCCTGAGCCTTCAGGGCTGCCTACTGGTGACGCGGTATCATCTTCATCGTCGTCAAGTGGAAGATCTTTCGTCTTTCGCACAAACTTGATCATGTCATCGAGCGAGTCAATGTTTGCTGAAAGTGGTCGCAGGTTATAGGTAGATGAGCTTTCTTCTATACTAGAGATCCCTTTCTCTCCAGACGACACTGTTAACCAAACTCCCGGCGAAGAATGCTCTGTGGAGAGGTATGCCCGTTGTATAGATCGCTGTACCGCTGGCGTTTCATCTATAACCAGAGATTCTTCCTCTGTCAGTTCTCCCCGTTGGGGAGTGTGTATTTTGGCATCATTATCCTTGCGAAATGTTGTTCTTGGCGACTCAATCAATGCCATATCCTCAGAGACCATCGGTGCTTCACCTACAGGTTTTATAGCTGCAGTTGGATATCCTTTGACTGAATACTGGCTCTGAGCAGAGTCGACCAAGAGGCGAAATTGTATGCAATCGATAGGATACTCTTCATTTACCAGAATTACATCCGAAGGAAATTCCTCGAGGCTAAATTTGGCCTTCATGAATGTTATTACATCTTGATATGACAAAGCTTTATCAACAATGATATGAGTGACATCAGCTCCAAACTCTCTCACCCATGTTGCGCCATGGTTGCGTGCTATGCTAATCCGAGCTCGCCGTAAAGGTGCAATATCATCATTAGGGATGTAGAAAAAGATTTGATCCTGAAAGATCCGCTGGCCTTCTGGAACAAGTGTAACTGAAGAACCACGCTTCCTCTTCCCTTTCTTCTGCAGCATGGTAGTGATTCCGGTGCTGTTATTGAGTACAAGAGGGCCTTTAGATGGGTCCGAGATTGTTCGATGTGTCGCCTCTCGTCGTTTGGGATCCGACAAACCCACAGACTCTTGTTTTCTTGCCTCGAAAGAAGTCTCAGTGGATGGTGGAGTTGATACGTCGTACTTTAATAAAGATGCCCTCTGGGCCAAAGGAGTTTCCTTGATTCCTTTGACGCTACTTGAACTGGAGGTTGGTGCTAGGTAAGTTCGATGAATTCCCGAGATTTTCTTTGGTGACTTCGTCTCGTGACCTCGTCGCTCACTACATGAAGAAGGTATCTGGACTGGAAAAGATGATAATTGAGAAACGGGACACGTGTTTGGAAACTGAGGTAAGTTGTTCGTGTCTTCCTCCTGGGAGCTATGTGTCAGGGCATAAAGTTGGTTGAAGTATTCAACTTTGTCCAACCCAGCAGCCTTTAACATTATTAGCAGTTGCTAGTATGAGGAGAATGTATGGATGAGTGACCATTATGGTAAGGCAGAGAGGGGTAAACAGTGGAATCCATTCCACCCAAGGAAAGAGTCAGCTTTGCAGCCTTGTTGGATTTCGTTTCAACGAGTGAGGGTCATCACATGTACGTTTCTTGATACTAGAGGAAGGCAACTGCTGCTAGAGACATCTGAGGGTGCCAATCTGAACAAAGCGGCATGGCGGGATTTGCGGGGTTTATGGCTGCTTTAGCGAATCGAAGACGTTGCCTAGTGGATACTCCCAAGCTGAATCCAAAAATAAACACCAAGTCATGCTGTTGATTTTATATTCTTGTTGTGGTGTTTAATTACGTGAGTTGAAGAGAATTAACTATGGAATCTCAGAATGTGTCACCGGCACATTTTTGGGATGCTTTAAATCATGCCAGGCTTGGAAATTCGGAAAAATTCGTATATTTGATAATAGCTAAGAAAATTGCAATTCGATGCGGAGGCATCGCCTAGATCAGTTTTCCCCCTTTCAATCCTCACAAACGTCCAGCTAGTAAGATTTATGTTCTTCGTTCATACATAGACCTTGCTAGGGACTCTGGAGGTCATGATTCCCGGAGTGCCACTAAGGCAGAGCGTACCTTCTATTTCGGCCCTGTACAATTCTATGTTGTAGATATTTGTATGCATCTTTGACAGCCGCTCCCGTAATCATATACCGATACATTTCCAAAATAAATTGGCCTAGATTTTGATTGAGTAATTCTTCATTCGTTTGTTGAATTCCCATCTCAGGCTCATCTGGTATGTCTTCATATTGGCCTTCCCACTCGGCATATAGCACTGTCATGGTAACATATCTAGGAGGCCACTCTCCTCTTCTCCTCCACAGGAATACCGAGTATATAAAAGGGTAAACGACATGAACAGTCCATGCTAGCTCAGCGATATAGATTAGGTGTAGTATATACGAGGCTTTGGTGCTATAGAAACAGAACCGATTGTGTATTGTTTTTTCGATGTAAATGACAAGGCAGATCAGTATAGCGGTTGCACAGCGCGCAATAAAGCGATCTCTCATTAGAATAGCATGTGGTAGGCTGAGCTGGGAAATATGGAAGACCCCTGGGTTCGGCGAATGATCATTCTTCTCGGGATCGAGGTTGGATTCTACAGTCCAGAGAGTTAGTATTAGCGAGTAATAGATTCATGGTACGTACCTTGGTAGTGATCATCCTGTTTGAGTTTCAGAGGTAGTGGCTCCATTGCTTGAGGTGGGGCTGAATCGTCGCTCCCATGCTTGAGAGGGATAGGCTTGATGTCTGCCATGGTTCCAAAGAGCCCCGAACTCAGATAATTGTGTCCGCCGCAATATTGCTCTACACATGTTCAATTGTCTGGGTGGTTCCTGTGTTGGAACACGAGAGACGTTCAATAGTCATCGAAGGTTATAATGCAGGGGCTATGATTGGTGGTCGTGCGGGGTTGCTTTACAAAAAGACCCCATGAATTGTTCTGCCAAGCAACCACTAACTTTTTTATATTTGATATCCAAGTCCTCAAGTTTATCGGTTTTCAAGATTTCTACCAGAAGCCAAATTCCTCCGCCAAGCATCTTATTTTAGTTGCTAGATGACAACCTCCGGACCCTTGAATAACGGGGATACTCTTATTCTTGAAATTGTCAGTCGTGAAGTCTACTTGACAAGTGGTAGAGATATCTGAGAGAAACCATGGAATTATCGCCCGTGAATTCCTCAGAGGCAACAGGGGCAATTAGCACTACTATTAACTTCCTACAATTCACACGTTTCCCGGACCTCCCTCCAGAGCTGCGTCTTAAAATCTGGAAGATTGCATCGCAGGCTCTAAGAACCTTAGAGCTCTTCTATCGGCATATTGGTAGAGAGATACGTTGCCATCAAGCTCCCCCAGCATTACTCCACGTCTGTCATGAATCTCGAGAGGTTGGTCTCGAAGTCTACCATCTCTCATTCGGTTCAGAAAAGCGAGGGAACCCACCCCAAATCTACTTCAACCCAGCAAACGACATCATATACTTTGGTGCACGACAACACGATGATGAACTTCTCTATATCAACGACTATTTCCGTGCTCAAGCAACGGAGCTTTCGATTGCCGAGAGAGACCACATACAACATGTCGCAATAGCGGAACCTCTTTTTTCCCCACACAGGTCTCCATTAGCCTTCGCACGGAATATCTCTCGGATGCACGAAGCGCTACCTTGTTTAAAGAAGTTGAGCTTTGTCAAGAACCATCCGATATACCTACCTGGAAGTAGTGAGGTTGAAGAGCGCTTCCTTACCTACGCTGGTGTTTCTTTGATCGATTCCGACATGGATTTACCAAGAGAGCAATATCACATTCTCGAGTCTCTAATCATATTTTTTGAAGTAGAGGGGCTGATTGACGAACACAGCCATTTTAATACTTTGAGTTCAATCGATATCACTGTGATGGGGTATGGCTACGACCACTCACAAGACCCAGCGTTCTGGAACACGAAGAGCTCTTAAGCTGAGATAACTTTCTAGGTAACGAATAACCCCACACAGTGTGCGATATGCAACAAAACGGATGTCAAGAGTACAAAGCATCCCTGCTTGGGGGGTGATCAAACAAAAACATATCCTGATATCAGATGAAACAAAGGCCAGTGCTTCAAGGAGAACCTGTAGTTAGTAATGGGCATAGCTTCATTTCGATATCTGCAGATGTTAATTGTTCTCTGAAGTTTTTACAGAATTCACGGGAAATATTAGGCTATCAGGGCCTCTTGTGGCGTTTATAAATCTCCTCCGCGTTGTTCATAGTCTCTCGATCGAATGGGTTCTAATATCATGCGCAACTCCCAACCCTTATGGATGTGTTAATATGCTACGAGTCTCCCGTCCCGCACAGTGGAGCGCACTCTGGTTCGAGCTTCCGCATGTAAGCTCGTAAGTTGCAAGCAAGATAAAGAAAGACCTGGGTCAACTTGAGACACCTCGATCCAAAGTTGTCAAACTGAGGAAGGTATAGCTACTTAGCACGGCTACTCGAAGATCTTTTGCCAGATAGAAAGAAGTGGATGATGTAGGAGGTGGAAAGGAATGTTAGTAAGGCAATGGGTTCACATGCCTAAGGTCGGAAATTACATCAAGTTCCCTCAGGAAGAGAACAGGAGTTATGTAGGTTAAAGATAAGGAGTGGCCATGAAGTAGCACTTAGGCTGAATATCTGCTACAAGAGAAGCAAATGCGGCTTTGAAGGCTTTTCGGAGAAATATTTCGCAAGCAATGATTTTATACAACTTCTATGGATAGTGAACCGGTAAAAAACGAATCTTCTACCATACAAGAGATCAAGCAGTGGTTGCGCAAGCCCTATCTTATCTCACGGACTCCTTCCATCGGGGTCCATCACCTACACTATTACTCAAGAATCCCAATAGGCTTTATTTGACTTCGCAGAAAAATCAGACAGTGGAACCCCACTTGATCCGCTTCTCGCCTAGCGCCTTCTCGACATCAGGACCTATACCACTAAAATTTCGAACTGTAGCAAGTGTAGGTTTAGGTAATCGGAGAGTTGGGAGACGCGGTGCAGCTCTTTGTGGTCCTGGGGAGGAACACTTTGGAATCTTTTTCAAGTGTTAACCATCAGGGTTTAAAGAGACTCAAGTGAGAGGTTTCGTAGAGTAAAGATTGGCCTCACTTGAGGCTAAGAGAATACTAGAACGACTTACATCAATTTTACGCTTGCATGAGGTGATGATCCATTTTGTCCAGCCGTCGTTTGTGCCATCAAGTCCAATATGCGTGCTTGCTTGCACCTCAACGCTAGAGGTTCTTTGGGATGTATGTACTTCGTCATCAGTTCTGACTTCGTAAATAGGTAATCTAGCACCACGAAGGCTTTTTTGGTTCTGATATCCTAGCCGTGGGGGAGCAATAGCAGACTTTTCTGACACCTGTTGTGCACTTGCTCGGCCTGCTCTTGAAACCCTCCATCGATTTACAACAACAAGTACTGAGAGACATATCAGTCCAAAGGCGATACACGAAGAAGCGGTGATGATTAGGATTTGCCCAGCTGTCATCACTTTGACAGAAGTTGCAGTCAAAATTGGGTCTGAAGTCGTAATGTTCGAGTTCCTCTCACTTTGTCGGCGGACATAACTCGTTTGGCGAGCGCTGATCTGTGGAATCTTTTTCGTAATAGTATCCTCAGGTACCCTGGGGCTCTGATTGACTGGAAAGCAGACTCGCTCGCCGTCAACGCGCTCATAAACTTCCGGCACCCAAGCTTCCATTGGGAATGGGACTTTTTTTGCGATATCCCGTGACACATCCCCCACTCTCCTGGAAAGGGGGAAACCAGAGTGGCAGATACGTTGTCCACCAGGGAGGTGCCGCTCACACCACTTCCTTGGGGAAGTAGAATATTTAGACGTAGCTATTAACGCAGCATTCGAATCTCTAGAAGTGATCGGAGTAGGGTAGTAAGTTCGTTGTCCGCTAGGAAGCAGCTGCTCACACCATTTCGTTGAGGATGCCACGTTCTTAGAAATAGTTGTGACCTCTACTACTTTGCAAAACCGACCATTCTTTGGGTCCCAGCAATCCCCATCTATTTTTCCCGTTGTAGGTTCTCCTGTATATGTCTTTTCACTGAAAGAAAACATATCTCTTGGTGTAATTGATGCTGGGTCCTCACTGTCAGGCAATGCGTTTTCTTTTTCCTGTTTATAACATGGTGGAAATGAACACGGGGAATTAGTAGACATAGGTGACTTTGCAGCAAGGCGGGATACGGCTTTTTCGTCTTTTGAATGATGACAGGGCGGTGAGTTGCAAGGGAAAGGAAGAACACCGGGCCATTTGGGGTCAGCAGCAGCCTTATTCTCAGTGCTAACATCCGTCGAACGGTGGAACAAATGAGCGTGCCCGAGAGGTTTGACAAGGAGTCTCTCAGCTACGTTTTGGGCCGGAGTCAGGTTGATGCCATGTTTTGTATTCTTGGGATGTTCCGTGTTATACAATGGTGGGGTATTCGCGTAGACGAGCGTGGTTGTTTGGTGAGTAACAACTATAAGTAAGCAGATGACTACTAGCGTAATGTATTTCTTCGGTATGTTGGATTTGGTCTGCCAAGTTCGAGATTTGAAATGAAGCCCCGCCATGATTTCTGGCCTGATTAGCGGGAGCAGGAAAGAGTAGGCAATGGTACAAGATCTATGATAGAGATTATACACTTTGATGCAAAAATGAAGACTCACTTCGAGACGAAGCTGGTGTAGTTGAAGTGTACTGTGTTCCTGTCCCGTATACGTATGGTTGTTGACAATAGAAATGACAGGTTTGGCCGCTCGTTGAAAATGATGATAATGTAGCAACTCCTAAAAATGATACAACAGGACGTGGCGTGACGGTGTTTGTCCAGGCTGATGATAGAACGTGAAGTTGTTGAAGATATGAAGGACGAACTGGGAAGTAAAAGGAAGAGGGATAGTTATCATTTCGGAAAGGGAGGAGCGATCGTGTGCAGAGGTCTAAGAGAAATCATTGCAAGAAGGTGGTATCGAGATCTCTAGATCTAGAAGGAGCGATACATCAATTCAGGCATCGAGTACAAGTGTGCTCGCACACACTATAGGGATTAAAGGATATTTTCACCTAGGACAACAAAGTGGCAACGGCCTGACGAATTCGACAGCAACAGCTATTTCTTTTATCAATCATCTCAATGATAGACTTCCCCAAACTCGCATAACATCGTGAATTCATCTTGATACGTGGGTATATCTTTAGCTACAAACCAGGTCCAGGGCCGAGACTTCCGTTGCTATTGCTATTGCCATGACCATGACCACCTTGCAATGGTGGACTACTTGCAAAGGTTGGTATCGTGGACGACCACTCTTCAGCCGACATGTTGCGCATATGTTCAAAGCTAGGTTGCGATACAAACATAGGAGGGCTGTGGCTGTTCCGGGAGAATTCATTCATGTGATGTTTTCTTTGGCGAATTTTTGCCAGGACTGGCTCTGCTTGAGCCTCGAAGCTTGAGAGGAGGGCTTTTGAGTCATTCCAACGATGGCCAAAGGTTCTCAGAGTCTCCTTTATATGATTTATACAGTTCAGACTTCTATTGGTACCATCTACTCCGGCATTCGCAGGTAATGGAGGCGGAGGTGGAGACCCCAGAGGGACTGGAACATAAGGCAGAATTCCGTTTAGTAGCTGATCTAAACTGTCTCCAAGGACCGCCAACAACTGACTTCCAACAAAATATACTCGTAATGCATCATGATAGGTATAGAATGCCGTGTTAATAGGGTCTCTGCTAATTGGGAATATTTTCTGCATGTAAGCGATGCTATATTCAAAGATCAAGCTCTTGCCATATGATGACACGGATAGCACCCGACAGGACGGGGCTAAGCAATATATATAGCTGTACAGTAGCTCGAGGTCGAAGAAATCCTTGAATGCGAGAGGGAGGCTATCCGGAAAATGTTCGGACCACTCTCGCAATTCCTGGCACATTTGCCATATATATGTCGACGCGTCCTGAAGGGGCGTTCGACTCGATTGGAATAGTTCCTGATACCAACACGATTGCTGGTAGCGTAGTTGAAACAGCAAGCTTGCTGTCTCTAGTGAATGGGGACCGTTAATTGAATTGGATGCATTTCCATGCATTGTCCCAGTAGGAAAAGCTACACTGGTAGAATCGTCGGTAAATGAGAAGCATCTAGCATGGACCATACTGATGGATCTAATGAATGTTAGCTCGAGTGTTAGATTTCTAAGGCGAACCTTACCTATCAAGGGAATATACGCAATAGAATATCCTACGTCGCATTTCTAAGGTCTTTTTATCTGTCTGTTGCTCCTTTGGCGGATCCTGGTGGAATCCAAGATCGACGACAGCCCGGCAAGCAAAGCCTATTAATTGCCAACTATCAAAGTGAGCGGGATCCAACATAGCGTACTGAACAAGCAGGACGAGAGCCTGAATCTGCGAGACGTATCCGGGCATCAGAACCTTATCTGCGTACTGTAAAGCGCGGCCTACCCATCTAAGGCCATCGGCATAGTGCGAGTCCCTGTTACTTCGAGACTGGCCAGTTGTCGCAATTGCGAGAACCATATACAATAGCCAGTGCTCAAAATCAGTGACTGGCCGTCCACCCTCTTGGTAAATTGCATCTAATGCATTCAGAAGGGCTGTCTCCGAAAACACAGGAAATAATGCAAAGACATTATCAAGGTAGTATTGGACTAAAGCCATCGAGGCAGATCGGGGTGGAAGCTGAAAACGCTGAGGGTCAGGTACTGGCTCGTTGTTTGTTGCAGCAAGAATCAACCGACCAAAGGTCATGTTGGTGGTGGACGACTCAAAATCTCGAGTGGTTGCATTTACGGACCTGAATACAGTTAGGAGAGTGAATTGACAAGGGAGTAGTGACGAACAAGAAGCCGAAGTCCGACACGAGCTCGTTCACATCAGCAGCTTCTCTTCGTCTTGCTGCTTTCCCGTGGATAGCTGCTCGTATTGTTGCTAAGGAGTCTTTGCGATCAGGCACCTCCACAGGCTCATCGGTATCATGCATTGCTACAGATTGCTTTCGAGCCCTGGCAAATGCAATCTTCTTCTCGAGCTTCTCGGCACGTGATTCGAGGGACGCAACATAACTGAGAGAATTAGTTTCAGGAAAATGCAAGACACGAGTAGATGCGGTCAAGTTGACCAACCTTCTCTCTTTTCCCTTCGCGAATTGATCATTGGCACTGGAACATTCTCCAGACCGCCCTGATTTCTCACAGGCTGTGCACGCTGGTAGTTTACCATCACACTTCAACCAGTCAGTCTTCTGGTCGACTGCTCTTTGGGGAGGCTCTCAGACCTTGATTTTGGCAGAGCGACCTAGAATTGTGTTAGATGAAGAATTCTGTGGGGTGTTGACTAAGAAACTCACATCTTGAGCACGCAGAGACTGGTCGTGACACTCTAAGCAGAGGGGTATCAACTGCGCTGGGGCTGGATCGAGGCATTTTCGGTATCATGAACTTATAGAGCTTGCTTTTTGTTTGATATATTGTTGATTGATTCTTATCTCACATGTCTTTCGCTGAATAGGTGCTAGTTCGAGATCAGTCCCAAGGTCAGAACTTTAGTTTTGTGGCAGATATCTAATTCAGCTGGGTTGATTTCTGGGTGGGCTTCGTGCGCCTACAACACAACACACGACGTTGAGAAACAAATGGCTCTTGCTTTGGTGTGTAGTGAGACTAATGAATTTTCCGTTCGCCTTGGCGTTGGCCCTTTCATCCAAGATTCTTGTCACACCTCGACGGCAGTTGGGGAAACGATGTTACACAGAGGCGGCCGTGAATACCTCCTTAAAGACTCTAGAAGGAGAAGAGGTGCGACTTGAGCTCACCGGCGCGAGGCTCTACTTCAGTGGTCTGTTCAACATGGAGTCTGTGTGTCTGCCTGAATTCTGCACGTCGAGCTCGATTCTGGAATTGTCGAGTTGGACAAAGGCCGGGGTGTAGCACAGGAAAGTAGGCTCGGCTGCATACAGCAATTCGATTATGCTTGGCGTCTTCGAGACAGAATCAGAATGAGGAGGCTGACGTTGGTTTCGGCAGTCGTGGGAGACTCTATGGGGCAGATGAAATTCTTGAATCTCGGGATACATTCACAGGTCACGACTACACCACGAATCGAAGGATCTGGCTGGCGCTTAATTCGCTGGGCAGAAGCACTGTCGCTGTAGACGCGATCCCGTGAATAGATAAGCAGGGATCAGCAGAACATCGAACGGCATTACTAGCATCTCAGACGCTCTAACCTTACTGCTGTCCGGCCATCGAGCTCTTTCGCGAGTCGGTTTAGCTCACCGGCGTCGCCTACGTATTCCCCAAAGCCAGTGCAGTTCCATGTGAAGAGCTTTTAATGCCTTGCCGAGTCCCTACGGCTGATAGGTGGCAGACGGTCCGTCCTAGTGATGTTGGCTTGTGTTTCAAGTTGGGGGGGTTTGGTGCACAAAATGCTGCCAGTTACTGGAATGGGCTACCGAGCGATAGCCTGCAGCGTTCCTCGATCCCCTCGTTTTTGCGTTCCGCTGGAAGAATAGTGATAAGTTCGGCATCTAGTAGTGGGAACGAGGGCCCGAATATAGCTGATTGAGAGCGCTGTGCCATAATGAATAGCTGATCAGTGATTTGATCCCTCGTAGTGGCATCATGACGAGCAATTGATATTTACGGTTGGCGCTTTTCCTGGGCGCATCGACTTCAACATCGAACACAAATTATCCACCTTCCCACGCCCACTCCCTCCCACACCGGTGATCCACTGCACATGTACCCGGCTAGGCCTGGCGACCCCCGATATGTCTCTTTGAGGCGCAACTACAGCCTTTTGTTAAACATAACCTCTTAGACTAATTGTCGAGTGGTCCCGCTATTCCACGACACTGGTTTCCATGGTTGTACATGGCCAAGAGGATATATAGACTCTCCCGACAGGATCCCCCGACGATGGTTATTGACACGAGGTTGGGCTCAAAAGAATTCCAAACTCCTGGATCGTTTAGAGCCGCCTAGGGATAGCCTCTATGGACACAGGGGATCTCTTCAGGCGGGCTCAGGGCTCTGTCAAGAGTGCTCGGGAGGCCAAGTCATCATTTCGCGAGAGCAGCCATGAGAGTGATGATCATTCTTCCCCCCGGATCGCACATACTTTAACTGCTTGCTGCAGATGTCGCCAGGTTCGTAGTTCGCGTGTCTGTATTAATCAGAAGAAGACTAACAGTCTATAGCGGAAAACAAGATGCGATCCCAACCTGCCGAAATGTCTTCCTTGCGAAAGGGCTGGTGCAATTTGCGAATATTTTGATACTGCGAAGGGCAAGAAGATATCGCGAACATATGTAATACATCTCCAGGACAAAGTTCGCCGACTGGAGGCAGAATTGAGTCAGTATACTGAAGAGGATGGCTTCCCTCAAAATACTGAAGATTTTGTTCGACCGGGAGGGCTCATACGTCTTGATGAAGATGACGAGACCCCCCGATTTCTGGGCCCATCTAGCGGCATTGCAATGACAAGGTTGGTAATGGAGGAGGCCAAGAAATATACGGATTCCAGGACCATCAGAGAGCTGGTTCCAGAAGTACGGGATCGAAGACCAGCAGTCCAGTCTCCAGAATCCTCAACCGGAAGGAAGAAATCATATCCCATGATTAGTGCTGTCCCAGCCCCGACATTGCCGAGTCGGCTGGTGACCGACAAGCTGGTGGAGGTTTTCAATCAGAAAGGTCAGTTGTAACTACGAATTTCATCATTTTGGAACTCAACCGTTGTGGGTCATGTTGGGTTAGTGCCATTACTTACTGTTGAATAGCCCAGTATCTGACACCTACTTTGCATGAACCAACATTTGCCAAAGAATTACAAGAGGTATATGATGGGAGTACAGATCCATACAAAAATTTCGTGCTCAGGATGGTTCTTGCAATAAGCATGCAAAAGCTTGATTCTCAATATTCTGGACTAGCAGATAGTTATTATCTTGCTGCTATGGTGTATATGGAGGATATTATTCGGCCTAAGGATCTAAAAACCCTACAATGTCTGGTGTTAATTGCTCAGTATTCCCTGTTGACACCAACTCGCACTGCTATATATTATATTGTGGGCTTGGCGACTCGGCTTTGCCAACAACTTGGCTTAGCAGAAGAAAAAACCATAACCCAAGGAATGGAACTAGGCATGGTCAATCCAATACAGATGGATATGAGACGCAGGCTTTCGTGGATAGTCCTCTCCATGGAACTGGGTCTCGCACATAGCATGGGTCGACCTAATGCATTTGCCACTGGGGAAGATCATGTGGATGTAGGCTTCTTCGAGGCAGTTGATGATGAGTATATCACAGCAGATGGCATTCTTCCCGGTCCTGTGTCGGAAAAGAAAAGCGTTACAATACATTTTCTTAGAATGAGACTTTTACAGGCCGAGATGAGAAGAGTGCTTTATCAAAAGAAACGACGGGAACCAGCAAATGAAGATGATCCGTGGTTCGCTGAAATGGAGAAGAAGTGTAAAGATTGGCTTGATGCATCGCCCCAAAGTCCAGCCTGGAGCAAGCCATGGTACATGTCTGCAATCCTTTTTTCCTTGTTGAAATATGCTAACAATAGACAGGTTCAATGGCAGATACAATAGCATGCGCGTCACTCTCAGAAGACCCTCTCCACAAGTTCCTAAGCCTTTTCCACGTTCAGCTATAATATGCTACGAGGCCTCGGCAGAGAACATTAGAAGTGGCAGTAAACAGATGGAGACTGGGATGATTGACATCACCTGGATATTTCTCTTGACTGTTTTTCAAGCAGTAAATACAGTGCTCTGGTCGATCTCGTACCCTGAGGTCCGAGCTTTGCACCCAAAGGATGAGGTTGAAGACAACATCGATATTGCCCTCAACATCATTGTTAACTGTCGAGAACGGTGGCCTGGAACTGCAGCAGCCTCTGATCTCTACAACAAATTGGCTAAAGCGATTTTGAGGAGTTATGATATGGCCTTTCAAAACTCGCAGCCACCTCCCTCCTCACATCCGCCATCATCACTTTCCGCCAACTCACCACAATCTCTGACAGATGCAAACTCGCCTTCTGCATCGGAACATTCCAGCGTAACAACCAACTCACATGCACACTCACAGCATGCTTTCAACTCCCCCCCACCCCAATTCGGTTATGTGTTCGACCAGATGCCCGAACAATCAAATTATCCAATGCCCCCACCTCATCCAGCATTCAGAACAGGTTCGATATTCATGTCCCCATCAAGCCGGCAAGACAGACGGTTCAGCTATTTCCCTCCCGAGTTCACCCAAACTAGCAGCCTAGCAAACGCCTGGTCACCAATGCCAGAAAACCAACAAATACAAATGCCGGCCGTCAACCCTACAATAGCGGACCCATCGTATATGATACAAAGCGCGCCATATAATTTCGGGGCATTTGCGTTTGGAGAACAGGACTATGATGTGCACATGCGACAAGGAAGTCTCAGCCAGCAACAGCAAGTTGAGCTGATGCAAAATCTTGAAAGGGATGGTTTAACAGAGATTGATAACTTCATGAATCTTACGTCTCAGTATGAAAACCCGAATTCCCTCAAACTTTGACCGAGAAGGTTTCGGGAAAGTTAACATGTTTTTGGTCAGGCAATGGCCGCAGCAATATGATGCATAATTAAGCATTCACTGGGGCTTGAAGCGAGGTCCGAGCCTGAGATGGGACATGGACAGACGATCATGTCGAGTAGTGATGGTCGACGAAGCATTGGAGTGGTGTATGGCGAATTGTGAAATGTAGCTACGAATCTCTAGCCGGGTAAAGGAGTGCTGCGAAGCATGAACCGTGATGTGATGAAGCCGCTATTAAGATGGTACATTGGGTAGCAGATATCATTTGATTTTAACATACAGAATATACCTTGCTACAATGTTGTAATGACTTCTTTTGATTGTATCCACTTCCTGTGCGGTTTCTAAGTGCTTGTCTCACTTTAACTTAGGTTCCGCAAAGCAATAAGACAAGAACAAGGCCAAAATTACCGTGGGGTATCATTACATCTTGCAACATAAGCCTTTTGTCCAAGCTTGACTAATATTTGTTATCGCTACTCGTATCAAAATTATCGCTGAAATGCCTCGCAGCATATATGTATGTGAGATTAATGCTAGCGTGGCTCTCAGCACAACCACTTAATTAGTCAACCTCTTCCTCAACAGGTTCAAATGCCTCATTCTCAGCAAGCTTCAAACCATTCATTTCATCCTCGACGGAAGACTCAGCTCTACCTTTACCCTTTCCCCCAACCCTCGAGCTCTTCTTTTTCTTTCTTGTCTCCCCACCAACAGGCGCCTCCTTAATCCACCTAACAATCGCTTGCGCCCTCTCAGTACTAATAGGATACTCTTTCCCATCCTCCTGTGCCCACCGTTTTGGCATCTCTCTCCCTTCGGCTTTCCTAGCTTCTTCCTCCTGTCGACGCTGTCTAGCTGCAACCGCAGCATGAAAACTCGCCTCATCATGGACGCGATCGTCTTCTAGCGCCTCCATGATAGCCTGCTGCTTCAAACGCTCTTTTTTCTCAGCTGGGGTCTCTTTTTGCTGGTTTGAGGGGGTTTGGCCGGGGAGTGGAGCTGGGGCGCAGAGAGTTTCCCAGGAGGAGGTGAGTTGGATCCAGTTGTCGGAACGGCGGACGACCTCAATCCAGTCGGCGCGGGATGGGGAGCGTGCTGCTTGGAAGATGGGGTAGCCGTCACAGACCCGAGCGAGGCGGGCGGCCATGTGGGCGTGCCGTTGGAGCTCTTTGGGGGAGGTTTGAACCAGGCAGTGGCAGAGAAGGAGAGAGTGGAGGGCGTCGGTTAGGAGGGGATGGTAGGTGAGTGCCTCATGACAGTCTGTTTGAGCTAGGAGGGCTTTGGCGGCTTCGTTATGAGAGGCTTGCAGTTGTTGTTTAGTTGTTAGGGTAGTGCTCGTTTCGGGGTAAGGGGGTAGGTCGACTGGGGGTGTGGAAGAGAAGAGGGCTGACATTTGGTGGACTACTGGTGGTGGGAGACTTGGAAGTTCGGTGGTCCGAGAGTTACTAGATTGAGATTGATTGCGTTGAGAGGCTTTGTGAGGTACAAGAGCATCCGATAGCTGACCATTGCTAAGAGAGGCATTGCTCTCTAGATTTAGACTGTTACCATTGTTCTGTGGTCTGGGAATTTTAAATCCGTTCGCTACCTGATTGACCTTGCGTACAAATTCCTCAGTGATTTCAGCTGGTAGACCAGGCGTATAATCAAAATGCGATAGGTAGGCAATGTAGTCTCGCAGCGCTCTCTTGGCATTTGTCTTGACGATTTTCCTTGCTTCTTGACGTTTTCGTAACACCTCCTTATCTGCCGGACTTAGCTCTAAAATTTCTGTAGATGCACCTCCCTCAAGATATACTTCGGACTGGGGCCCTTCTTTAGGCTTCTTCCCTTTCTTACCATTGACTCCATTGGCTTGTGCTTTGGGGGGTAAAGCATCATTAACATGTTGACAAGCAATAGTCAGATATACACCTGCTCTATGGAAAAGAAGTTGAGTTTCAAGACTGCTGGGATGATCCTCCTCCTCGAGCTTGGTTTCTTCCTTCCATCTGCTATTTCGTTGAGCTTCAGTAGCAACCTCACTCGCTAATTGCAGCTGTTGCCGTCCGGCTTTATGTTGACTTTGATAATATCTGCATACTTGCAGTGCTGCTGTAAGATCTTGTGCTGCACCAAAGAAATCTTCCTTGAAAATCTTGGTCACAGCACGAGTTCTTAGAATTTCTCCCTCAGCCGGCCTTTCCGCGATGACTTCATCCAGTGGTTCGAGGCTGGTACATTCAGCAAGTTGACGTGAAGGTATCTTCTCATGGAAAAAGTGGACGTATTTCGCATCCGCATCATTTGGATTTCTTTGCAAAACAAGCTGAGCAACATCCTCAAGTGTAGAAGCAGATTGCATAGTCGCCACACTACATGCGATCTCATCCAGATGATATGCCTTCGACAGCTTCTGTGTAGCTTGTTCTCTCATTCGATGTTTGCGCTCCCTACTCAATTTCGCATTGCCTCCCCCCCCACCAAGACCTAGACCCAACGCTGCCCCGCCATTACCCAATAGCCCATTGCCAGCATTTAGTGAATTTGTGAGCGCAGAGGATGTGACGCCACTAGCAGCGCGTACAGCGAGGTTTGTGGCATCGTCGACGAGCTTGCGAATCTTGAGAAGGTCGAAGAAAACGGCTGGGTCGATTGGCCTCGGTCGCGGCAGGTTGTAATTATTGTTTGCGAGGCTTTCGAGTACTTCGGGAGGCAATTGCAGCCATGGCCCGTGGAAGGAGGAAATGTAGCGCCAGTGTCTTCGAGGTTATCAGCAACTATACATTTTATATAATAGGATAAATGGAGCAATTCAAAGACTGCGGTAGCCTATATTACTCGTGCTACACAAAGCAGAACTTATGAAGAGACAACACTTGAGCTTAATTGGAATGGCTGCAGGACGTACTTGTTGCGACATATAATCAGGGCGGAGGTTGATGGTTGAGGCGGCTTTGCATCCCTCGGTCTGGATGTTGATGTAGTTGATGATGCAGAACTTGCATTGTGGGTGCTTTCCAAATCCTCTCCGGTAGCCTGGCTTTTGTTCTTCTTTTTTGTCATAATTTGATGCAAAATTTGCTTAAAGGAACGGTGGATATGTTCAAAAATACAATATTTGCTCAGCTTCCAGTATCAAATATTCTATCCCGAAGCATAAAAATAGTGGAACTAAAATGCGGCCGCATTCTCCTGTTAAAGCAGCTCTCTAAATTGGAAGCCACACTCTTATTAGCAATTCAAAATGAAGGACATGTTTACGAGTCTGAGAACAAAATGCTTAATTTAGTGGCACATCAATATTATAATTACTGTATATCTCATCATGTGGAATGATCTTCTACTTCCCAAATCCTCGGAAGCTATACGGCTGTGAAGCCAGGATATCAGACGGAACGCCGATGCCACGCTCAATTTACCATGCTAAACCTAAATCGCTGAATACCAATTATGCTATGTATACGCTTCCAAAAATTTATTGGACAACTATTCGTCCTTATGAGCTTAGTGCCAAACAGGCATCAACTGCAAGTCCGACCCTGCAACTGTTAGTTTGTGGGACATTCTACGTTCAGAACAAAGAGACACACCTGCCATCCTTTTGAGTTACCACGTCACTAATGATCTCCCGGTCCAAATCTGGAAACATCCCAGCGAGTGTTTCAACAACATTGGCGTGCTCTGCTCGCTGAATACGATGTGCCTCGGCAGCTTCGGCACTAGCCTGCCTCGCGGCTGCGTCTTCTGCTGACATTCGAGCTCTAGCATTGCCAATATGAGGAGTTTGCTGAGGTTGACCCGTCGGACTCTCTGTGCTAACCCGAGGATTTGGACTCATTCGAGGCGTATTACCTGGTAATGGCGTTCGAGCAGGACCGGTTGAGGATGAGCTTGGTTCTTCGGAAAAGATCCTACCAATAGATGATAATGGACGTTGAATAGTTCTCAATAACCCACTCATAGCTGCTTTTTCGTCGTCTCCACTATACTCATTTGAGGAGGTTGACCTCCGAGGTGCAGATGATTCTCCTTCCATAGAATGACGAGGTGTCACCTCTGGACGGCTTAAAGTGGATTTCTCCGATAACTGGGTTGGTGGAGGAGGCTCTACAACTTCTGTGGCCTGGTGCTTTTCAGCTATAGCAGAGACAGCTGCTTCAACGTTCTGTTCGAACTCTTCATCAGATATTGTCAATGTAGTACGGTCTAAGTTTTCCACAAATTGGATAGCACCCATCTGTCATTTATCATGAGTCAAAATAGGATTACAAAGCGTCGATTCAAATTCCCAAACTTACAAGTGACGATAGGTAATATCCTGCTTCTCCTCCAAGCTTATCTTGGTTTCTAAATCGCAAAATGTACTGGACATTGGATACTAAGTGTTCCGGGTTGGCCTGAAGCACAACGTAGATGAGTAGAGGCATGAACGAGTCCGCGGAGGAGTCTGATTTGGAATGCTTGAGTAGTCCTATGCATATAAGCTTCTGAGGCTAGGTTCATGAATGTGACTGCCTACCAAAAATGACCTTGCAACAGTTAAGTACGCAAATGATCTTATCCCGTGGTGCTCTGTATGTCTTTATCTTTAGAAGTTCTATTCATAGAAGGTTAGATAAACCGCATACCAACGAGGAGAAAAGACCATACCTTGCTGGGCCAGAACTAGAAATCTTTTGCCGCTTTCGCCAACTGGTTGAATATCGAGATGTTCTTCTCGAATCCACCCATAAATGCTTACCTTCTGCGCAAGAATGTCGTCGCGTTCCACATCCTCTTGGTGTTGACCACGTCTGCCAGGTCCCATGGGCCTATCTAGACCTCTTTTTCTGGCTTTTGGGCCAGGTATTGGTTGCGGGGGAGGTATTGGTTGCGGGGGAGGTATTGCTGGCGAAAATGTCTGCGTATATAGCCGATTCATCACGAGCTTCTCCATTCCTTCCCTTGCGTTATCAAACTCTGCGTCCGAGACCTCGCGCCATACTTCACACTGCCCCATCTTATTCGTAATGAATGCAAGGAAATCCCCTATTATCTTTACTTGCTCATGCACCATCCATTGCTTTTTACCAAATTCCTGCAAGAATGATCTGAGAAATTTCGCCACAGGATCTGCAGTTCTATGCCTAAGTTGTTCTAAAAATCGATGGAAATCAAATGGGAGATCAGGTTCAGGCTCAGGCTCGGGTGGTGGTGGACGGTGAAGAGGGGGAGAAATGGGAGAGTCCATGCTTGTGTGTCGGTCATCTGCCACCCGTTGAGGGACAAAACTTCTGATCGAGCTCGGTTTTGGTGGCACTGCTGGGCCAACATCAGAAGGGTCCCACGATGGACTCCCTGCTGATGCTTGGGAGGATATTCTCAGATCCTGAAAGCTTTGTGCTGCACTATTTGCGCTTGAGTTGAGAGGTTCCAAGCTAGATTTCCTGGGAGGATGTTGTATAGGGCCACCAAGCAGAGGCCCGGCAACCTCTAGTCGCGGAGACATAACCTCTTCATGGCCAGGTCCCTGTCCTTCCTCACTAAATTGCTCCATTATACTTTGTATTTCGGACCTCGACGAAACCTCACGTTCATCCTCACTAACTGACGTTTTTTCATCGAAGCCGGCATCAGATCTCGTCGGAGACCTTTCGGGACGCTCAGAGCTGCGGGCATAAGGCGGTATAGAAGCAGCACTTGATGTCGATCGCGAAGGTGGATTGGATGAGGCAGGTGTCTTGGGAGTCGGGTCAAGGTAAACTTGGTCGTCTGGAGAAAGGTGCGTGGCAGTAGGCTCCCTTGCAGGTATTGTGTTGGGTTTCAGAGTGGCAATAGAGGATTCCATCTGGTCGTAACTGGGTTGTTCCTCTGGCGAGTTCACAGAAGTAGGAATTGGCTCCGCAACCTTTCCCTCTGCAACCTCACCAATGCCCTGTGCCTTTCCATCCTCCGGTACATCTGTAGCCTCCATTTCATCTTCTTTCCCTAAAGATGTTCCGTTGATCACATCTTCAGAGTGGGGTTTCTCTTTGCCTGGGACAGTATCCCCGCCTTTCAATGTCGTCTCATCGATTTCCACGTTGGTCCCCTCCTTTGGAACATAGTCCTGAGAACTGCAGTTTAAGCTCTCATCTGCGTGGTTTATGGCTTCTGTCGGTTGTCTGTGGGGAGACATACATCCGCCAGCGCCTCACACGGGCGTTTTACTGAGGTTCGGAGGAGGTTGGCGGGGTATTCACTTCTTCTAAGAGTTGTCTAGCAGGGCAAAATTTGCAGGAAGGCTAGTAGTAATCAGTGTCTTTTGGTGGGCTCGGAGGTCAAGCATCGAGAAATTCGAGGATGCTGCGGTCGTCCTGGGTGTTGATGGAGGATGCGGCTGAGCTTTGGGGTTGTTGTTCAAAATGCCCGTTGTGGAGTCGTCTGCCAAGAGAGATTGCTGAAGCTATGAAGCGAGGTTGCATTATTGCACTCCCGAACCCCAAGTTCTTTAAAAACGGGTTTCACAACGTTAACACATTTACGCAGTTTACGCCAACACGTCGGGACCCTTCCCTACCACACCTGAGGTCGGGCAGTACAATGTGCTTCGGGAAATCGGCCTAAACTCTAATCTTGCGAAATGTGTGGCATCCACTCATGTATCTCGAAGGTGGCTTTCCAAGCACCAAGTGTAGAACTGAAACACTTACTTTGTGAGAGAGGCCCCGATTATATTGGAGATGTGCGAACCAAGGTAGATATTGATCATCAATCCCTGCACTGGGTTTCGTGTACGTCCACAGTTCTAGCTCTAAGGGGTGACCAAGTAACGGCTCAGCCCTTCCAAGATGTTCCAAGTGGCTCAATTTTCTGCTGGAATGGTGAGGCCTGGAAAATTGACGGAGAAGTTGTCAGCGGTAACGACGGTCAAGTCGTTTTTGACATGCTCCTGAAAGCAAGCGACGCAAAATTGCTTGCTACAGAGTCCCGTGCTGCAGTTCTTAACGTCTTGCGAAGCATTTCCGGTCCTTTCGCCTTTGTTTACCTGGATGGGAATCATGGGCTCATGTACTTTGGACGGGATTTTCTTGGCCGACGCTCTTTACTATTCAACACTGATGGGTTTCCTACCTCCTTCGAGCTTTCTAGCTGTTCAGACCATCGGCTTGGGAGTTGGCATGAGGTAGAAGCAGACGGCATCTACCAGATCTCATTTTCCGACGACAATTCGTTGTACGGACAAGATGACAATATAGCAGACACTATACCGAATGCAATCTTACCAATTTATCGACAGTCTTGGGAAGGTAACGAACCAAAACCTTCAGTAAGTGTATTTAGAACCCACTTATTCTTTCGGCAACCTATAATTACTGTCACCTTTAAGATACTAACAATTAAATAGTCGTCGGTTTTTGGTGTCTTTAATAGAAGTATCCCTTCTACCACTCATGTGCTCAACAGTGCTGCCCTTTCAGTTAGTGAACTACGCCAGCATCTTCAAGAGTCACTCAAACTTAGAGTCCTTAACGTGCCCGAGCCTCCAGGAAGTAGTGACAACCAAAATGCCCGAGTCGCTATCTTATTCTCAGGCGGCCTCGACTGCACAGTATTGGCACGTATGACTCATGACCTTCTTCCGTTTGAGCAGCACATTGATCTGATCAATGTCGCATTTGAAAACCCGAGAGTGGTCGAAGCAGCCCGAAATTCATGCGAATCACAGCGTCAGAGACAAAGGGGGGCTCAAAAAAGTGTACAGAATGGTACAGTTGCTGGAACTGCTATTGAACCACCTTTGACAACCTCCTTTGAGGCCTGTCCTGACCGGGAAACAGGCAGGAAAGCTTTTCGGGAGCTGCAAAAGGTCTGTCCTGAACGTCTTTGGAAATTCGTAACTGTAAGCTGTTTCCTACTAAGTAAGTATAATAATAGCTAATGGGCCGTGGGTTGATGTCCCATACATAGAGACGATTGAGCATAGAGCCAAAGTAATCAACCTTATCCACCCACACAATACGGAAATGGATCTTTCAATTGCCTACGCACTGTACTTCGCTTCTCGTGGCCAAGGCCTCGTCTCAAGCAGCCTATATCCAAGGCCTATCCCTTATAGTGCTCCTGCTCGTGTGTTGCTATCAGGTTTGGGAGCGGATGAGTTGTTTGGAGGGTACACGCGCCACGCCACCGCTTTCCATCGTAATGGTTTTACTGCACTACTTAACGAACTTGAATTGGATGTTAATCGATTAGGAAAGAGGAATCTCGGCAGAGATGATCGTGTAATATCGCATTGGGGACGTGAAGCACGCTTTCCGTACCTTGATGAGTCGTTAGTAAAATGGGCTGTCGAGTGTCCAATCGCTTTCAAATGTGGATTTCGCGATCGTGGTGAAGAGAATCCCGAAAATCTGGGTATCGAACCAGGGAAATTAGTCTTGCGCCTGCTAGCATATGAGCTGGGACTGAAGTCTGTTGCATATGAGAAGAAGAGAGCTGTGAGTTTGAGTCTCCTATGCACAAGATCTAGCCTGATCTGTTTAGATACAATTCGGTGCGAGAACTGCCAAAATGGAGATTGGAAGAACGAAAGGGACAGCACTGATATCTTGAATATCTCCTCACAAATTGTTCTGTTTGGCTATGATGACAGACCAGATACTGCTGAATTGAAATTGTGTACCTTCGGAAGCTCACTCATACTGTTCACAAGCGTTTCTGCAAAAGCAGTAACCTGTGAATAGTTTCGGGTGCTATTAGAACTACACATTCAATTATGAAGTAGTAAAGGCAAGTCTGAGCTATGACGAGATGGCGTTATGTTTATCAGAGTGCTGGACACGGCGGCTCATGTGGAACCGTGTCTACAATGGTATGAAAACACATTCATGAACTCGGGCCGATTCTATTCCCTTATACTTTGAATGGGTCGCCTCTAGCGCTCCAATAGGAACATATTTACAAAGAGATTTTGTGAGCCCATCTCCACATCGAGGTGGTTCCTTCCCATATCGCGGGGCTCAGAACTTAAAGTTATTCCAGCAGAATTACGAGTGCTTCTGTGTGGTGGAATATCTGTTGTGTGGAGACTCCTTGGCAGCTAGCAAGGGTGCTGGGTAAATGTAAACATGTCAATGATCAACCTAGAAACTTTCCACATGGAATTCTAGGATGAAATAAAAATAAAATAAATGCTGCCGCTTCCAGGAAGCTCTCTTGAGCTTACAATTTCACTTTTAGCATCCAGCTATCATATTCGAATTCCTATATCATGCGTGCCTGGGTCCTCTTATGTCTCGCTGTTTCTTTCGTAGCAGCCGCGCCTAGTGAAGTTCATAAGTAAGGAGTTCTTAATGTTAAAATTCCCAAAGTTCTGATACCAGCCAATATACAGTCGAGCGTCGTATTTCTATAAAGGCCATGATCTTAGCTCGCTGAAGACATTGGAAGATGTTGGGAGCATTTACAGGGATACCTCACGGCGCAACCAAACCAGACCCGTCGAAGATATCCTCGGTGATGGTGGTATGAATACAGTACGGTTGCGAATCTGGGTGAACCCAGAGGGTGGTACAAATGGTTTAGAATATAATATTGAACTGGCGAAGAGGTTCCAGAAGAAGGGCTACAGGATTTACCTTGATTTCCACTTTTCGTAAGTATAAAATTACAATGTCGGACGGGATAAAGTTTAACAGTGTCATAGAGACTCCTGGGCAGATCCAAACAAACAACCTCCACCAGCAGCATGGCCAACCACACTCTCACCACTTGCCTCAACTCTCCGCACTTATATCAAAGACACCCTTGTATCTTTCGAGAAAGCTGGAATTAAACTCGATATCGTAGCATTGGGAAACGAGATTCGCCATGGCATGCTCTGGCCCGTTGGATATGTCGATGTGGATGTACAGCCTTGGTCAAAGACAATTGCTAATTTTTCGAATCTAGCGACTCTTTATAAGGCTGCCAGAGCTGGTGTTGATGATGCGGTACATGTTGGTGTGGCAAAACCGCAAGTTATGATTCATATTGATAATGGATGGAATATCACACTACAGCAGAGGGTATGCTTTGAGAACTCTCGATTTTGAAATCTGACTCGTTTTGGAGGATCGAACAAGTACCCTCGTCTAAAACATTCACCCTAAATACACCTTACGAGCCCCTTTCGTCTCACACTTTTGATTTTTCAGAGGCTTCTCGCTATAATCAGCCTAGTCCAATCTTGATACTCATTATTCCAAGGAAGATGTTACATGAAGTGTGCTGACTTTTGGTTTTATAGTGGTTTGGTGCAATGGTTGCAAATGGTATCCCAACAACGGCATGGGATGTCTTTGGGTTTAGTTTCTACCCATTCTATGGTACTGCCGCAACTTTCAACAACCTGAAAACAACATTGAATACGCTCGCATGGGAATACAGAAAGCCGATCCAGGTTGTTGAAACAGACTATCCAGCGATTTGCAATGGGCAATGGAATCCGATTCCCGAATCTTCAGAGCCGGAGATTCCATACAACATAGCCGGACAGCTCACCTGGACGGATACAGTTATCGATATAGTGAAGCAGGTCCCATTTGGATTGGGTCAAGGTGTGCATTATTGGGAGCCTGCATGGCTCAACAATACTAGTCTGGGAAGTAATTGCAATGATGCTATTCTGTTCGACCCAGATTACAGCAATTACCCACAGATGGTTGGTTATTCTAGAGTTTCTGTGAAAATGTTTCAGGAAAGTACATGATGTCCTGTTAGAGGTTGTACATGTACATAGAATATATGACATTTCACCGTACCCGTTGAACTATGGAGAATATTATGATGTGTAATTTTCGAGTAATGATACTAGATTAGTGGGGTAGAGGCTTGAGAAAACTGTTTCGAAACGCATGAAATGCCTCACCTCCGCAAAATCCGTGGTGCACTGCGCCACTGATCGAAGGGATCATCGTCGCACAAGAACTAGTCGGCTGTCCTGATTGAAACTGTTGCAGATTAAGCCGCGCAACTCCAGGGATAGACACCAACAACCAACAATCACTCTGTAAAGCCTCATTCCTTGATAATCGGCCTCAAACGAATACAAAGCCGCTGGGTTGACTCCAAACAAATTTTGACGGCAGCGTTAAATATACCCGACGTCGAAGCTTCCCGTTTTGCGACCGAAAGGCGGAAGATCTGCACCTAAAACTGCTTGTCGTCATTTCAAGATCTACTTGGCTTCTGAGCCTCCCGACTCCCACCCGCTACTCGTCACACTTTCGCAGCTATGGCTTTCGAGGTACAAAGACGACGCTTTTTGCGAACGATAAATAGCAAATTTATATATGGCAGAGTTGTGAGTTTCCTGTCTGGTATTAGGGGTTGGATGTCCCGTGCGAAGTCGAGAATGAAGGCGGCGGGAACAGCAAATTCTAGAATCAACGATGCTGATATGTTTCTTCTGTGCTACAGCCTTTAGTACACACAATCATATTCTTTCTTGAGATGGCTATCATCTCGAGGATAGCAGCTAAGTTCAATGCCTACTATGCGGATAGACCAGGTACACCTCCCTCGTGCAACACGTTTCATAGCATATCTAACATTGTTATAGTTCTTACGATGATGATTACGAACGCTGTTCTTGGTGGCATAGCAGATACAGTAGCGCAGTCGATAACGTCGATCCGATTAGCAGCACTCCGAAAACCAGGGGGGGTAACGAAGGACGATACAGTAGCGATCGAGATCCATGAACTAGACAGGAAGAATCCATTCAATGACCATGACCTGATCCCGGACTCGAAAGTCGGGATACTACCTCCATCATTCGACTTCGAGAGGTTGACACGATTCATGGCATACGGTTTCATGATGGCGCCGGTTCAGTTTAAGTGGTTTACGTTCTTGTCAAGGGCCTTCCCTATTACGAAGAGTAGTGGTCTTGGTCCGGCTCTTAAGATGGTGGCTTTTGACCAACTCATCTTTGCACCAGTTGGTATGCACATACGCAAAGATTCTATGGACTCTATAGAATGACTGCTAACGGCTAACAGGTATTGCTCTCTTCTTCACCGTCATGACTGTCGCAGAGGGAGGCGGACGACGAGCTGTATCCCATAAGCTGCGTGACATGTATTTGCCAACATTAAAGGCAAACTTCATGGTGTGGCCCTTGGTACAAATTATCAACTTCCGACTCATGCCAATCCAGTTCCAGCTTGTAAGTTATTTGCCTAGATCGGATTCGTAGTATCTCACAACTGACTTTTTCTTTCTAGCCTTTCGTGTCAACTGTCGGAATTGCCTGGACCGCATACCTGTCACTGTCAAATGCCGCTGAAGAAGGTGAACAGAAGTCAGCCCCTCAATCGCCCCAGCTGCGCTTATTGTAATGCGTTTTACGTTCGAGTTAAGATAAGTGTAAGGGGCATGGTACGGCAGACAACATAGGATTAGGCGTTAAAACTGTCTACTACTGGGAAAGGGCAGATTACATACAGGCACAAAAAGAGCACAAGAAACTCAATTTTGACTTGACAACGGCGTTGGATATTTGGCGTCTTGAGCATGAATGTTTTGGTGCAGGTCCGGGCTGAGTCTGGGGTTTTATCTAGAAACTGCTGAGTTATTTTGGGAGTTGAACCCGCTATGTTTCCTGTGCATCAAATTATGCAAGCAGAAATACGCATATATTTGTTTGATATCAACTTGTTCTGGACATTTAGACAGTTGTTCAGTGCTTGCCTCGTCATCATCCCACTGGACTTTATAGGAATTTTCTAAGCCCACCTGTAATCAAACGGAAATCTGTACAAGGTGTTACTTATCAAGTCTGACCAGTCCGATTTTCCTCACCCTCCCATGCAGCTTTTCGCTCCTCCCTTCGTCAAAATATGTGGTCTTGGCATGACGGCGCTGAAGTCAATCCGTGCAGAAACACCCCACCAAAATCAAACGAGGGGCATAAAACCTCCCGCGCCTGACTTTCTTTTGCTAGCATCAACAATCATTGAAGCTCCTACAAAATCCCTCACATTCTTGTACAAACTTGCGAAAACTTCCAAGAAAAACCTGCAAGATAATCAATCGCCACCATGTCTCTCTCCAACAAGCTCTCAATTACGGATGTTGATCTCAAGGACAAGCGCGTCCTGATCAGAGTGAGTTTCCTCAAACACCCGATAAAAACCGATGCTAGACCAAAGCTGATGTTGTACTCCTCACTGCACAGGTCGATTTCAACGTCCCTCTTGATGCCGATAAGAAAGTTACAAATACCCAGCGTATCGCCGGAGCTGTCCCAACAATTAAATATGCCATTGACAATGGCGCGAAGGCTGTTATCCTCATGTCCCATCTCGGCCGGCCAGATGGAAAGGCAAATCCCAAATACTCTTTAAAGCCAGTTGTGCCAGAGCTAGAGAAGCTTCTTGGTGGAAGCCCTGTTGAGATGGCTCCAGACTGTGTTGGCCCAGAGGTTGAGGCTATCGTCAACAAGGCCAGTGGTGGACAAGTTGTCCTACTTGAGAACTTACGTTTCCATGCTGAGGAAGAAGGGAGCTCAAAGGACGCTGATGGAAAGAAAGTTAAGGCAGATAAGGCCAAGGTTGAGGAGTTCCGGAAAGGCCTGACTGCATTAGGTGATATCTATATCAGTAAGTTATATTCCATGCTTCGATAGCTTCTGTTTTGCTAAACTATCAAAAGATGATGCTTTCGGAACTGCACACAGAGCTCACAGCTCAATGGTCGGTGTTAACCTCCCACAAAAGGCCTCCGGTTTTCTCATGAAGAAAGAACTTGAGTACTTCGCCAAAGCTCTCGAGAACCCTCAACGACCTTTCTTGGCTATTTTGGGAGGTGCCAAGGTTTCCGACAAGATTCAGCTGATTGACAACTTACTCGGAAAGGTCAACAGCTTGATTATCTGTGGTGGTATGGCATTTACATTCAAGAAGACACTGGAGAATGTCAAGATCGGCAACAGTCTGTTTGACGAGGCTGGAAGCAAGACGGTTGGTGATCTTGTTGAGAAGGCGAAGAGGAACAACGTTGAGCTTGTTCTTCCTGTTGATTACATCACTGCAGACAATTTTGCTAAGGACGCGAAGACTGGAACTGCAACAGATGAGGAGGGTATTCCTGATGGCTGGATGGGTCTTGACTGCGGACCAAAGAGTATTGAATTGTACAAGGAGGCTATTGGTAAGGCTAAGACCATCCTCTGGAACGGCCCACCAGGAGTATTCGAGTTTGATGCTTTTGCGAAGGGAACAAAAGCTACTCTCGATGCTGCTGTCGATGCTGCACAGAGCGGTAAGATTGTCATCATCGGTGGTGGTGATACTGCAACCGTTGCTGCTAAGTACAAGGTTGAGGACAAGCTGAGCCACGTCTCAACTGGAGGTGGAGCTTCTCTCGAGTTGCTCGAGGGTAAGGAATTGCCGGGCGTCACTGCTCTATCAAGTAAGTAAATATTGATAGAGGAAGTGGCTCCGACTCTGATAAGTCAAGGCCGCTATAAGTCCAGCCTGTAACGAAATTGATGATGATGCCCACGCCGTACATATTTTAGAGCACCGCAATTGAAGCACTATTCGGACTAGTATTTGATCGCTCGTAATGCTGGTTATGCCATTGTATGCTACCCTTTATGGTGATTTCTTATAATTCCTGAACTCCATAACGACCTTATTCATCTCCACTGTCAACGTTTCTTGTTTGCTTCAACCTTTTTGAGTTCCTCCCTACGAATATAATCAGAAATTTGCCCTTCAGATAGCGAACACCCCATCCCGATAGATTGTGCTTACTTCAGTTGTGCTGAGAAATCCTCACTTGTGTCATCGTCATCCCAGCTCTCCTCCCACAGGTGCGTATTATCGCCAGGTACCTCTGTCTCTTCTTGTGTCCAATCTGCCAGCACCCGATCAGCCTTTGCATCTCGTGCCATCAACCACTGCCAACACCAGGACAAAACCTACTCTCTACCGGGAAATCCTCAAACTCGTCATCCTCTTCCAAGGCAGCTGCTGGCTTGGAATCTTTCGTCGAGTCGGTGCTCTTCTCTGTGGCTTTGTTTGCAGGTGGCGCGGTGCCAGATGCTGGTGCTGCGGACATGGTGAACGCGTCTTGATGGGATGTGCAAGTGTTGTGGAAGATTGTGTCAAGGGTAAACACTAGCTACTGGTAGGCTGTGATGGTGTCGTGTTCTCGCACTCGTATCTGGACTTTTTGTTGCTCACGGAGCTTCAAGTCAACTCAAGCCTTGCAGGTTCGCCCAGCGCAGATGCTGACCAATAGGCGGTGCTTCTAATATTTCCGTACGAAACGAAGCGAGCCTGAGATCCTACACCTGTGGATGACGCGCCAGTTTAGATCTTGACAGCCTCTTGCGAGGGACGTCCCACACATCCCCCTTTGTGTTAAATCCTCAAATGTCCCTTTTGTCATCTATTTAATAGACCGTGCAAGGCACGTACGCTTTTTGCTTTTCATTCCGCCGCATTGTTAATTAACGCGCCACTACAAAAGTTCTAGAATCTCTTTATCCTTCAACTTCTTTTGACCCCACTATCACGTTCGCTGGTCACGAGTCATCGTTGTGCCTTTGCTCGCATCAACATACAGATAACGGTATAGATTCTTTTGGAGGCGTTTATTCACCGCTGTGCTCATCTTCATTTCCTCACCTTCTTAAGCTTCACTCCGTCTTCTGGCCCATGATAAAGCGTCCGAGCTGGTCCGGGTCTTCGGGAACCCATTAACTTTAAATCCGGTTGCTGGCTCGATAGACTGGTAACAATTACATCAATAGCTTCTCAAAATGGCTTCTTGGTTTAGATCCGCGACGAAGTCTTCGGCACCTATGACGGCTGTTGAAGAGGATAAACATCTCCAAGAAGTTGAGCATGCTCTCCTCCAACTTCTCAATGATGATATTGCCGAGGCAGACCGGATTTTAAAGCGGCATCAATCTTCCTATCATCACTTAGGGAGAGGAATATCAAGTTTCATTGGGTCTATGCTTGGTGTAGAAAAGGAGATGCTAAGAGAGGCGGCGCAAACATTGCAGACTGCTGAAAATAAGACTTGGGAAGATATGAAGAAGGCGCAGAAGGAACCAGAGGCTTTTCGGTCGCACATTTATCCTCCAGGAACGGAGTATCTCTTGTGCTACGCAGGTTGGTTTGGTCGATCCGAATTCATTGCACAATCCTAATCAGATACCCTAGTTTGTCAGTTGACTAGTGCTATTTGTGCTGTAATGAGTGGTTCAGTCACAGAAGCCATCAGAGGATTCTATAAGCTAAGAAAGGCTTTCCTCACTTTAGATGGAATCATGGCAATCGAGCAAAAATACCTGAAAGAACGAGTTGGGTCTAGCAGTTCTATAGGCTCACGTTCCCGACGACCTTCAACAGCTCACTCGCATTCTACAAAACACTCTCATGTGAGAGTCTCACAGGAAGTAAATCGGGCTAGTGAGAAGCACCCAGATCCGGCCCAACCTCCAGCCAAGATTTCAGGTGGGTTTGAGCATGTGGATGTTGATGGCGAAGCAGCCAATCTGCAGCTGCAAACCGCTACAAATGTTCAGTCACGGCTACTTGAAATCGATCCGGCGGACGTTGGTATCACCTCTCACACAGACATCTTTATCCACTCTGGCGTAAGGCTTTGTTACGGTATCCTGCTTGTCGTTTTCTCTATGATTGAGAATCCTCTGTTCAGTAAGATTCTATATATTGTCGGTTTTAAGGGCGATCGTGAGCGTGGTACTCGATACCTCTGGGAAGCCGCTCGTTTCGATAATTTCAACAGCGCTATTGCTGGGATTTCTCTTCTAGGATATTACAATGGCCTTGTCGGCTTCTGTGATATTCTGCCTACGGATTCTGGTGCCGATGACGACCTCTCCGGCTATCCTAGAGCACGCTGCGTTGCTCTTCTCGCAGACATGCGAAAGCGCTACCCAGAATCTAAACTCTGGAAAATGGAAGAGGCACGCATGCATGCCTACAACCGCGACCTTCGTCAAGCAGCAACTATGTTAAGTGCAAATGCGGATAGCAACATGAAGCAAATTGCTACAATCAACATGTTCGAACTGTCTCTGACTAGCTTGTTCCTCCACGATTATGAGCTTTCCGTAAAATCTTGGCAGACCTGCTTAGAATTATCAAACTGGTCACCAGCCATGTACCTTTATCTAACCGGCTGCTCTTACTTGGAGATGTACCGCGACCTTCGAGTTAAAGATCCCAAAAGCGCAGAAGTTTACAAAAAGAAAGCTACTGAATTCATACGTAAAGCACCTTCTGAAGCCGGAAAGCAAAAGGTCATGTCTAAGGAGCTTCCATTTGACTCATACATCGTCCGCAAGATCTCTAAATGGGAGGAGCGTACAAAAGCATGGGGGGTAGATCTTGTCGATGCAGTAGGTATTTCTCCCTTGACGGAAATGATATACTTCTGGGGTGGAACGAAGAAGGAAAATAAGGAGCTACTAGAACGAAGCTTATTTTGTATTGGTTGGGAGAGATCAACGTGTGTAGAAAGATTAGAGAATGATCTTGATGAGGTAGCGATTCAGAAAGTGCTTGGGGCTTGTTTTATGAGGCATCTGGGAAGGCTAGATGAGGCGGAAGGGTTGTGCGGAGATATTTTGAAGCATGATAAGTATGTGGTTTTTCTTTCAACAACAATCCAAGAAATAATTTTACTAACAAAAAGTCATCAGACAGGAGTTCAAGGGTCACCTCAAAGATGACTGGACCCTTCCTTCCGCGAATTATGAGATGGCTTGTTTGGCATGGGTAAGCTGAATATCAATTCCATCATCAATAGCATATATTAACTATATCCACAGGTAAAAAAGGACCTACCAGGACCCCCACCCTCCACCTCCTCCCGGCCTTCCACCTCTCAATCCAAGATCTCGACCCATCTAATTGACTACCACAAGGTGAAAGTCCTCGAGTGTGAGTCCTGGCTAGAGAAGACGCAGAAATGGGACCAATACATCCTAGACACGAGGGTGTCTGTGAAAGTCGTGACTTCATTGAATACAGTTAAGAGGCACAAGAAATTGATGGGATATTAGAAAAAATCTGTACAAAGTGGAGAGACGTGTATACGATTTTATGATACCGGGGCTTCGGAACAATTGATTTGGGGTGGGATGTTGAATGTTTGAACGACTAGGTTAAATAGAGACTTTTGATGAACACGAACAGAAAGATGCCCGCAATGGTATGGGTTAGAGAATTAGATCTAGGGAATAGATCTAAATCTAGAACGAAACAAATTGAAAATAATCGATTCCCCAAATTCTCACATCCCCCTAAAAAAAACGCATTACAAACCTAGCATCCCCATCCTCAGCCCAGGCGCAAACGCAACTCCCAATCATCAACTGCACCTCAAGTTCAGCCTCCAACCCAAATCCTCGTGCCACCCACCGACGCCACCCCAAAACATGTGTGCATGTTCATGTTTCCTGCAGCCTACCAGCCTCGCCAATGCCTTCTCCACGCGCGCAGCCGAAGAAGCGATGTGATGCATATCACACATCTTTCTCTGCACACCACTTCCCATCTTCCCGCTGCACATCATTCTGAAACGCTGCCTTCCGCCTGCAGTTGAACTCGCGGGGTTAGTCTCCACTCCTACCTTTCGCCAATTGAGATGATATTCAGGCAAGGCGGGGAGGGGAGCTAGACACGTGGCATTCACGGCAGCCAACGCACACACACTGGAATGGTTTGCAGCACGCACAACACAGCACGGCGGAAGATAAAACTTGAGGGTGTGAGGGAAACACCATACCATGTGTTGGCCACGCCCTTGCAACCAGCCATCCAGACCCGGACATTGACTGGTGGCGAGCTGGAGAGGGTGGATGTTGGAACCGGCGGGGAGGTATATAAGGTTGCATATAGAGCATTCCTGCAGGGGCTTTTGGGTGAACGCTTCGCCGCTTCGTGCACCAGTGCTTGTTTTGAATAGAGGTCTTGAATTTGAGCCTCGGTAGGGTGTAAGTTCGGTTCCAGGTACCTGTTCAGAGGATGTTGAAATATACTAAACGAGACCCAGGGCTAGTAGATATGGCAATCCTTGAGTTGGGAGGCCTCGCATAAGCATATCCTGGAGTAATTGTAAACATACCCTCGAGGGAGAAACCCTCGCCTAAGCATATGCTCTAGCAATTAATCCTCAACCAAGCAAATCCTTGGGGTACTAGCGCAGTTGAGAGCTGAGGATCGACATCATGCGGCTCTGACTAAATTCAATGCTAGTCAAAAATATAGTGGCACAGCAAACTATGGGATGATGACGAAAAGAAGCAAAATATTATTCCCTTCCTAATCCATCTCAAGCGAAATAAGAATACCATGGTTATCCTATCCTATACTCGGAAAATAAACTAATACTAAGATAAGTAGTATCCAACCATCAATGCCCGAAAGATGACCCTCGCAACTCCAGACATGTAGTTCCAATTGACAATTCCAATTCTGCAGCGCTCACGAACTGCCACCAGCATAAAATGCAATGCAGACATGTGTATCCCAACCCATACGTATCCAAAGCAATATCCAAATCCAACCGTGCCATGAATGCCTGCTTTGCCTGCACGATGCTCGAAATCCCAGCTTTCCAAATTGCTAACAACACAATTCCAGTTGAAGGAGATGAAAATGGCTCGCGAAGGAAACAAAGAGACAATATTAGAGGTATTCAAACGACAGGTATTAGTTATAGTAAAAATGAGAAAACCAAGCAAAAACAATGCTGTAGAGCTGATGTACTATACAAGAAGCAGCCTGGATAACAACGAAAAACGATAGGAGATCCCCCTCGAAAGAAAGATACGACGCCAACTCCTCTACCTGGCAGATGCAGCAACGACACAACCAGATAAGTGCTAAGTGCTCGATACCACAAACCATCCGTTTCCCCCAGGGTATTATTATGTTTGGTCCCATTTCAACCACCGTAGTAAAGTGGAGAAGATAGGTGAGTCGTCTGCATATTCACATCATCGTTCCATTGTTCGTAAGACATGATCGTTGCTATTCCTGGTCTTGAACGCATAATTACTGAGGCTGACCGGTCCACCCCCAAGTGGTGCTAGTTCCGGGAGGCTGTTGAGGCGCCCAACCTTGAGGTCCCGGTTGAGCTGCAGAGGTGCTCGATTGCATGAATTGCTGTGAAGATTGATCTGGCTGCTGATATAGACCCCTTCCTGGTGCTGGGTATCCCTGTCCTAGACCTTGCATACCTGGGTATTGGAGAGCTGGTTGCATTTGTGGGTTACTTCCCGAGTGACGGAGCTGAGGTTGGGGTTGATGCGATGCCTGCTGAAGGTGGGGTGATTGTTGTGCTGTGTGAGTGTAGTTGGGAAAGTTATGTTGAGGAGATTGCTGTGCCTGAGTTGGTGGCCACATCTGAGTTTGAGGAGTAAATCCGTACGGATTTCCACCTTGACCAAGGTTAGCAGAACCCATAGGTAGGCCTGGAGATCTCCCAAGTTGATCTGGTCTCATCGGCCCTTGATTTGCAGACCTCATTGGTGATTGTGCAATGGGATTTTGTTGATGTGTCGGTTGCGAGTAGGTCTGGCCAAGATGCTGTGGGTTTGATTGAGGCATGCTTGGTTGCTGCACGCCGCTTTGGGAGGTTCGGGGAGATTGCAAAGCTTGAGACGTGGGCAAACCGTCATTGGTGCCGATGGGCTGCTGAATAAGGGCAGACGCTGGCGGTTCATGGGGTTGCTTCCACCGACGGTCAAGATATTCGCTGCTTCTCGAGCGCTGAGAATTGACCTGCTTGTTGTACTCAGCTGCTTGGTGAGCCTGGGTAAGAAGTTCTGCTGGCGGACTAGTTTGAGTGCGATCTAGATAGGCTGGACCAGTAATCTCTTGGCGTGGTCGTTGAATATTGCTGTAGTCTCTGAATCGCATATCAGCCTGCTCGGGGGCTAGTGTGATCATTGGTAACTGTGTTACACTTCCTGGAGCACCAATCATGCCCGGTTGTACGGTCTGTGGTTGTGGATGCACGTTGAAATGGCCAGGAGCATTGCTGTAAACAATATCCCCGTGGTGGGCAAGAGCCAACGAGGCACTCGCAGCAGCATCGGCCGCTGCTGCATCTCTGGCTTTGGCAGCACCGGGTCTCTTCTCTCCAGCTAGATCTTCTTCTGTAAACCCCTGCTTGCGCGCTTTACTCTCCCAGTAGTCGTCTCTTACACGTCGTCCATTGACTATCACTCTGCTGCCAAATTGCCTGAACATTGATTTAGCGGTAACGATTGCAATCTGTCGTGATCGGTAAGAGAATGGCAGTATCTCCTGCGATATAAGATCCTCTTTCTCTGCCTGCGTTGCAATGATCTTGTATAACGACCTGTTCTTGTTGAACAAGAGGTACGAGTCTCGATAGCCTAAGACCCGCGCACATTCGGTGGCAAGCATAAATAACTTATTCCCTCTGTTTGGCACGAAAAATGTCCGGCATCTGTATTCGCGCCCATCCAGGAGGTGGCCTGTACCGTTGACCTTCTTCTCCCCGGCTTCGTCATATTCTCTGGGGATATATTCGTCTCCTTCAGCGCCTAGCTGATCGGTGGTGTGGTCCCGGACCGTAGGCAAGGCCTTAATCACGGTTTTGGTTGGGGTTGATTTAGGAGGTGAAGCCTGTGTTGGGGTGATATTGCTTATTGGCGGAGGGAGAGGTGCCGTTTGCGACTGAGGAGTCTGCGGAGGGGCGGGTTGAGGGAGCGACATTGGGAGTTGGTTTGGACTTTCCAGTACGGTTCCTGATGGTCGTGTTATGGGCTTCATCGGCCGTCCTCTCTTTCTCGGTTTTGAGTCACCTATAATGAGACATCATCAGTAAAGTGCTCTGTCCAGGTCGGCGCGCACGTTACACATGGCGACAGGCGCAACGGTCGTTCTTGCCATTGCTGGTGCGAAGTCTACATACCGTCATCTCCTAAACCATCACCTTGCTGCCAGTCGCCAGATATATCTGGTGAGCGACTCCGTTTGATGCCTCGGGGGCTCGTATCTGGGGATATGTTCGCGGTGGGGTTCGTCAAAGCTCCTACAAGCTCCAATATCAGCAACGATCACCGCAACGCCATTCTCGCGATGTCCACCACGGCTTGATAAATCTTTCGCATCGCACAACCCATGCGACAATTCATCCGGTAGCCTCTACGGGAAATGCACGATGGGAGCTTACCTGACGAATTGAGGACACCAGGATTGATGGTTCCAGAGCCGTCAGTGACTCCAAGGCCGTTCGTAGACTGCGCCGAGTACATGCCGTCGGCAGCGAACGACAGCAACGTGAGGCCGTCAAGTATCGCACACCCAAAGGTTTCCTCTTGCGATCAGCGCGTTCGCGCCCAGAAGCGCAAAGGTTGGAAATAGAAGATGGCTCAGCTGCATAGAAACACACCGAGCCTGCATGTAAATGTAAGCGATTCGGGACGACGCGGATAAGGCCCAGCAATGCGACAGTGATTGGGCAAACGCGATGAGGGGACTCGACGTTGACGATGGCAGAACTTTTGGCAAGCACAAGCACCCGTCAGCTTGGGATGAAGGTGATAGGTGATGGCGAGCGATGCAAACGCGGCGAATCGCAATGCGCTGAGTGACTTGAAGACGGCGAGAGAGGCTCTTCTGGAGAGGAGCTGTGCCCTCCACAACCCTGTATGCCAATGTCCGTCAGTGTTCGCAGTGCGTGCTTGCTTGGTGCAGTGACCACTGGATGGCGGTGGGTTTGGTGGGTGGTGCAGGGTCCTTGAACGAACAGAGAGCTGGAGCGGGTGCTGGAGCTGGTGCTGGTTCTTCCGGGGAAAAGAAGCGATTCAAGCGATCGAACGGCGCCAGGCTGCCAGCGGAAACTCCCTTCTCAAGCTCTGCCCGACTGGCTAGTGGCCACGATAAGTTTTCGATGTGCCCGCGTAGATGCGCGATTGGCGAGGTAATGATATCGTCCTGCGAGAAACGACGTGCAGCTGCCAGGTCTGCAGATTCGCAAGTGCGGCCAGTTGATGAGCACGCACACACCAGCGCACTTGAGCACCAAAGCACGCACTCTATGCTGCAGAAAGGCCTGCAGGAGTCTAGGACGGCCACCGACCACGGTACCTCGCACGCTGGGGAGTCTCGTTCTGCTTCTGGAATGGAAAGGCGTGGGTTTCCCACAGGCTCAACAGCCGAGAGAGATCCCTAAGGTTCACGGCCTGCTTTGCGGGCTTATGCTCGAGGATGTGACGGCTGGGTCGGGGATGCTCCAGTCGATAATCGATGCTCTCCACGAGCTCCCGCTGCCACACGGCGATGTCACAGGCGGAGTAGCAACGACGTGCTGCGCTGACAACGAGCCTTTCCGCGTTTTCCAGCCACGGTTTCCTGGGAAAGTGGCATATATTGAGCGGCGTTGGGTGGCCGAATCCTGTTCTGCAGCGCTGCCTCGGATCGCACCTTTCTCGGAGGAGCTTGCCGCGGTGCCAGGCCCGTTCTGGATGGAGATCTCTAGCCTCAGTGGTGAGGGCTCACCCAGAGCAGAAGCGCAAGGTATCAGATGGAAGAGCAATATGCGCGCAGCCAGAAGAGGAGTTATTTTCGTGCTTGGGCAGGTCAGTCGCTTGGGTCCAGTGAAACTCAGTCGCCGTATGACAGCTGCGATTAGATGCAGAGAGGCAGAACTGCAGCAGAAGAGCTCTGAGCAATGAAAGAAGACGCGTTACGTTGTATCAAGGAGGAGATAGATCGCTTGGAGTATTAATGGGTGAGATCAGCCTGCGACGTGCTGCCAGGCACCCCCGTCAGTACAGCGAGTTAGTGGGATGTCGACCTCGAGGAGGCCAGATGGGGTAACTGCTGCACACACGGCTTTCCAGGGACACAATTGCTGGGCAGAGGGCAGGATGGCTCGGTCACGGTTATTTGGATGAGCTACTGCGAAGCCGATGGAAGCTGCGTCCTTCGGGAATACGGGAACGCAGCGTCTCATGGAAGGACGCCAGGAGAGTGTTTTGGGGGCGAAGACGTGGTTCAGTGTCCTCAACCCTCGGGAGGAGTTATATTTTATTCTACGAAGGAGGATTATGATCTGGCGGGCGAGAATGAGGCCGGCAAGAAGTAAGAGTATCACCTGTGCTCTGCTTTCTCCTGCTGCCAGACTTCTCGATGGGGGAGCAGGGGAATAGTTACAAATTGGCCGACTAGGCCGAATATCAGATTTCAAGACTCTGCTAGCGTGCATACACGCCCTGCTCGCATTGGCCACGAGGAGTCATCGAAGGACGAAACCCTACTAGAGTGGCTGATCTCAACAAAGAAGAGTCCCCTTGATAGAGTGCTGATTGGCGGACACTGGTGTTGGCCAGGGTTCTCTAGACAGGAGACTGGCTTGCGGGCGCCACGTAAAAGCCTCGTCTGCTAGATTTCTTTCTGCACGGAAGCCGTCTCATGGGCATCTCTCGGTGCCGGAGTCGTCGAGAAGAGCTATCGACATGTGCGTGAAGATCTTGAATTTGAGAGAACTTTGCGGGGTGCATCTAAAGTCTATCTTCGTCTAGCTCTAGGTGTCATAGCTTCAGACTGGGGAGGCGAAACCCCTCCATTTAGACCGCTGCTCATCAAACATGTCTCGATGGTGTGCGGGAAGCTCGAGCCGTGTGGTGGCCCGATCCAGCTCTTCGTACTCCAGCCTGGTTTTCGAGGAACAAAACATATTCTTGACGACATCAACTCACGAAACAAATCCACAGTCGTTTCATGCCCTCTTGCTGACCCTGTTGAGGTCGCATTCGTTGCCCCGCACTCGCAATCATGGAAGGAAGTGGCTCTGCGCTGAGCAGAAACACAACGAATCATGGTCCTCGCGGGTGATGACCACCTATCTCCTCCTCCACATTATTTTTCCACTCTCCCCAGCTCCAGCTACCGGTTTGATCTCTGGACACTGATTGCTACGGGCAGAGCCGCACCTGCATATCTCCAACTCTAGGGCATGTGATCGTTTAGTTTGTGCTAAGACGTTTTGGCGGCATGCTTGTGTTCTGTATCGACGAGCCTGGTCGATGGATTTGCTGAGGGTGTGATGGAAGGATGCCTCGGGAGCTGATGGTTGCGTCGAAGCGACCATCTGAACGTTGGGCAGGCGCGTAAAGGTTGCTGGAGGCCTCCCCCTTGATAGCTCCTATGCATAACATAGCCTGTGCCAGGGCTTCTTGCCACACCTTTGCTGACACCCTTCATCAAGTCCCGGTCACCAAGACTCGAGAGGCAGCAGAAGGTGTGTCACTGCAGTGCCTAGTCTCACGAGCTTCACTCTTCTCTCATCCCCTATCCGGGCAGTGAGATGGGGAAATTTGAGGTGTGAGCGAGAGATCTTCCTCCACACCCCCCTCTCCCTCGGTCATTTATTAAAGCGAGTCATTCAGACTTATCACACTTCAGAATCTACCCCCACCTCAGGTGAAACATATGGCTGTATCTATAGAATCATCTCGAGAAATCTACATTTCTCCCCGTCCGGCATTTAAAAGTTGGCGTTACGTCTGCGAGGGAGTACCCGTATACGAACGCTTCTGCATGAGTGTGTTGACAATCCCCATATTTCGGGTCCTTCGTGTTACAAACAACAGTAAGACCGTTTACGTCTTGCATCACCAGAAACCCTCTCACAGCCACCTCTCTATTTGACACGGTTTCGAACAGGATTCCACTCCTTTTCGTCATGTGATAGCCATATGTAATGTGCATTTGCCAAATCTAGATCTTAGTCAGTGCTATATTGTGTCTTGCCAGTTTCATTTGGATGAATTGGTCGGTGGCTGAAGTTTCGTCTTCCTTTTTGGACACTGCTTATCTTGTTGAGGCTCTTCACATTTTAACTGGATCATTCGTGTTATTTTCATTTGTGTATTCTTGGCAGGTATGTCTGGTTCTTCGATTCTTTCATATTAATTACGAATTAAAACCAACGCCCATTTGATCATCGCTACTGGTCGTCATACGAAGTTATTCAATAGAATCAAATAATTGACGTACCAGGCTGCTCGCTAAAGCTTCCTTCCAAGCGAGTTGGCTTCACTACTTTGCTCTACCGAGTTGGTAAATCGAGGTTGCAATCTTATGCTCGGAGACTATACCCTGTCACGGATTCAATGACAGAGCCCAAAGATATTCTCCATATAGACTGCACTAGGATCGCTTGTTTCAGTCTTCAGCAATTCATCCATCAGTGCTTCGTCCTCCCCTTCTAGATCACGTCCCAACTCTTCAAATTGTGTTTTGTAACTAGATGAGTCACCTTACTCATTCGAACCTAATGAACTCAAGTTGCTGTTTGTTTTACTGTGCTCTTTTCATTGAGTAGTAATAGCACCATCCCCTTAGGAAATCTCTATGAACTCTAAGCTTGCTTCTAAGGCATCTAAACCCGAGAGTTTGAAGTGGCGTCGCTACTTTTGAGTTATGATCTTGTTAGAATTTGGTACGCATAGAATTAGGTGACACCACTCCTCCAGTGAGCTTAGGTCTAGTACGGTGTTGGATGTTTTTTGCTCCATTTCCTCGAAACTTTCCCTTAAACTTTCCCTTTTCAGCTTCTTAAAAAGTCGTAGGTCATAGTATCCTGCATATTGTAAAAGACCCACGGCCCTCAAGACGTCCACAACACTAAATTCTGACATGCCCTCCTCTATTTAGGTGTATAAAATGCTGTTTAAAAATGGTTATCAATAGTATGCACAAGTTCTACCAACCCAGTACACGGTATGATCCAATAACAAACATATATTAACCCAAGGTTGCTTCATGCTGACAGCACTCAACAGCCTCCTTCCGGTATGCATCAGTCCTAGGATTCTTATAGCCTATCAAATTATTAGGATAACAACTCAACCGATGGCTACAACAACCACGAACCAATAAGGGGTTCCTTTCTTGAACCCTCTCTCAGTAACTAAGCTATACCCAGTTTCCATTTCTCCCTACTACCGTCTCCCAAAATCCTCAACGTATCCCCTAGCGTAGAACCAGCAAAGTTTGCGTAAAAATGCTCAACCTGGTAAGCCGGCTGTATGCCGTTCAACCACCTCTCGAAACTCCAAAGCGCCATTGTCGAATTCTTGAACAGTAAATATCGAAATTCTTTAGCTTCGACCAACATAAACATATAATACAAACAGCTCACTGCAATTAATTCCTTATTCTACTTCCGATTCTTCCTCCTCCTCTCAGTCTTCCACTCCTGGTTGAATAGCCTCAGCGGATAGTAGCAAGTCCGAGCCAGAAGTACCATCTTGGTCAAAGCTCCACAGCGCTGAAATCTTCTGCACTATTCTAAAATACAGCAGGCGGAATTCTTGCTATTTTCTATGCTGGCCCCTTAAAAATAACTGACATGACCAATACATATTGTGATTTAGTAGCTGATTCGTTCCACATCCAGTGTTCCTTCGTGATGTCGAAAGTCGATATTTTGGGGGGGGAGGGGGAGGTTTACATAGCCCCAGTGCCGCAGCCACGGACTGCAGATATTGTACGTCAAGCAGTGAATTTACCTATACATGGACTGAGTACACTTGAATAAATCGACGATAATTTCTACTGTCTCCAGATCATCATCCAGAGCCATTAGGATCTCCAAACCATATGTCTCTATTCCTACATGAAAATGTAAACCACATATATCATTAATGGCAGTTCGATATGTTCTTACGAATTTGGATACCGAACCCATTTGCTCTTTTGCAACTAGCGAGTAAAACAAAGCAGGCGATTTAAGCCCAACCCAGGCTCATTTTTACAGATCAGCTACTTCGAGTGGAAGACGGATATTCTTATCACCCTCTACCACCTACGCTTCTACCAGCAACCATCTCGCTCTGGTTTCGGCACAGCAAGAAGCCCTTTTTCCTTATAAGTCTTGCCACACCGTAGCATGCCTCCTTTATTCTCTCTGCCATAGAGGTGGCAACTAGTCACAGAAACTCCCACACTGGCGTCAGAGTATCCTGTCAGAATTCCATAAGATGTTTGTGGGTCATGGGAATGTGGGTCTAGATCCTTGCCATGAAGGGCTGCTGGGGCGAATTCGATCACAACACCAAACGAAGTGCTTTTGCCACTGTGGTGTGTTGTGGTGATCGGTGTGGAAGGTGGAAAGGCAAGGAACCTGAGGTGAGGAAATGCCGGAGCCAGAGGTTCTATTTGAGTTGTAGGATTCGTATCTAGCACATGTGCCTTCTGGCTATATTCAGTATCTAAAAGAAGTGCGGCTTGTTTCTGCCACTCGACGTTGCTCTTAAACACATAAGAAGCTTTGCTACTGCTTCAGCAAGCCCTAGTCTGAGACAGGAACACACTTCACTGTCCACGAAGGGAAGTATTACTGGGAAGTATTCAAATGCAGCCTCACAACATATCAAGAAAACCACTTTGCTTTTCCTCTTCCAGTCGGATGTTAGTATGAATAGAAGGCTAGAGGGTAATTTTCCTAAGGTCATCGGGGCGAGATATCGAGAGTGGCGAAATGTCTCAAGTCGTTCTTGGCATCAGCTGTTGCATTTACTACGAAGGGTGTCCGCGTCAGATTCTAGAACTAGTACGAAGAGTTAAAGAAATGTAATTTGTTCAGATTTATGTTAGTGATCTGGGAATTCGACGACGACTCTCTGACGAATTTAACAGCAGATTTATTCTCTCTCCTCGAAGTCTTGGTTTAAATGAACTTTTGGGCTTCACCTCTGGTTTTAGGAATTGCCGGGGATTAGCAAGTTTCGTGGCTATGAATGGATAGCCATTGCTGTTCCTAGTAAGAGCTGGCTTGATGGATTTTCGTTGTGTTTTTCTTTCTTTTCTTTTTGCGAATTCTTCGGCAGTTAGTTGGCGAAAGGCTCATCAGTGGCTAGGAGCGCAATAGCTCTCTTTCATTGAACGATCCTCTCCTGGATGGGTTGGATTGTGGCCAAAAAGTAGTGCCATCTCTTGGATATCTTGACAACTACTGAGACAACCATTGAGACAATCATTGGCGTTATGGATCATTCATGTGCCGAAGTATACTGGAAGTTTTCGTGGCGTGGAAAGAGGGAGAAAGCTTTGGAATGGCTGAAGTAAACCTGCAAGGCCAAATCACGGTGCATGGTGCGAGGTTCAGATACTGACCTATTATCAAATAAATCGTTGCAATATGGCGTTAGCATTGCACTTAGAGGTGTTGCCGGGAGTGGCCTTAGAAAGGAACAATAGAGTTGGATAGAGAATGGAGATGAGTCTCTCATTTTGGCATAATTTCTAAGCGGTAATAAAATATATGATTTAGTTCAGGTTATCTATCATAACCCGGAGTTTAGTCGTTGGAGCTCCTAGGAGACTACTACAGATTTAATTGAGGATTACAGTACGGCCCGCCCATATGCTCTGGATCGATAAGTTTCCGTGCTCGAGAGGCTCTCTGTACTACCTCGAGGTCACCATTAAGGATTTCCTACGGTTGTCTCTCGAATATACCCTTCTGATGGCTTGGACTCGAAGCCTCAGCTTAACTTCTACTGTGGGTTCGTGACCTGTCTCGTATGAATGCAAAATTCTCGGTTTTGGGAACCTCACGGGCCGGAAATTCCGATGCGCTCAAGAAGATGAAAGTATTGAAGCCACTTCCTGCAAGAATAGGACCATTATTCTTCTCCCTTTCCTAACCGCGGGTACTACCGGGATTCTCCTATGTCCTCAGCCATAGCCAGTGATTTACTGCAAACCGGGTCTGCAGAGGATTTTACCTTCGCTTGTACGGATTGCAGCCTCTGTTGATCGAAACGCAGGTAGTATCGTTAGTATCAACAGGCCATTTTATCATAGGTATTACTAGAGTCGGATTGTCCTGGATATCATGCACTTCCAATTGTGTCACGCACACTTTGTAGAGTAGCTCTTCTACGAAGCTTGCTAAAATCCATTGAGTGAGGAGTGGGTGTCTTCGTCTTCATTACCTGGGATCACAGGAAACACAAAGATTCGGGACCCTTGATCAACAGAAGGTTTGGTGGATCTTCTTCTTGCAGGGTTGCCACTACGAACCCCAGTTTGATATCGAATGTGAGTGTAGATATTAAATTCTTCAGTCCTCGTTTCGCTTAATCAATGATCTGTTTCTTTGAGATCTATAGTTCTAGCAAAAAAAAGTGTTCAGATCGAAATCCACCAAATCTTCTAGGTAACATTGAGTAAAAGTTTAGGCCATTATTCTTAAGTTGCACAGTGCCATTGCTTCCCAGTTGCATGGAAAAGGAAGACTAAGACCGAAGTATAGCCCCTGGGTTCTTCGTTAGAGGGCACACCTAGGTTCAACTCTCCACGAAATATTTAACACGAAATAGCGCACGAACGACGAAATCATGACCAGAATTTTGACGCCTTTTATATTTACTGTGCTATCAAGCCTCTCTCCACCCCAAGGTGAGCATTCGAATCCTGTGTATGCGCATCTTTGTTCCCCAATCCCGCCCCCATTCCCATCCCCGGCCCCCTTTCATCATTCATCCTCTCATAATTATCTCCGTAGCCCTCGCATTCGAAACTACTATGCTTAATCGACCATGAAACTTTCTGATGTGACAGTGTACAAGCGTGAATGCACGAGCCACAACACCTATGCTAAAACGCACCGAAACACAAAAACAATATGCACAAATCGTCGCAGAGTTCCATAATTATGGTGGTCCTTGTTGACGCAAAACTTTCGATGTAGAAGTGAAGCTTATAAACTGAATTAACAGCTTAGAGCATAAGTCCATACGCAACAGCCGCACCAGCAGCGAGGAGACCAGTTCCGTATTCGCGCGCAACAACGGCCATGGTAGCGGCGGCGGCCTTAGAAGCACTTGTAGATGCAGCACTGCTTGAAGCAGCTTGCGCGCCAGTTGCTGATGCAGAAGTACTTGCGGAGGAACTGGTTGATGCTGGCGCGGTGTACTTGGAGGGATCGAGGCGACCACAATTGTTCTGCTCGGCAGCAGTGCAAAGCTTCTGGGCATTGGCATTGTTTTGACCGGCAATAATACAGTTATCATAGATCTTTTCGCAGATGAAGGTTGGCATGGTAGTGGTATAATATTCAAGACCAGGAGCGCTGCCGTTTGAGCAGGTGCAGGTATATTTCAAAGTAGACTGTTCAAGAAATATTAGCATCCACCATGACTCCCAGAGATCTAGAAGCTGGGATATGCTTAAATGTGGCGTAGACTCACATCATCACAATTATTTGAGGTGGTGCTTGAAGAGCCTCCGCAGAGGATTGGGCAGGTATTTAGTTGACCTTGACACCATTGCGCTAGACAGGTATTAGTTGAGTATAAATATGAATAACCTCAAAGATATAGATCCCACCTCTCAACGTAGCAGAAACGGTGCTGGGATCAATTGTAGAGTTGTCGGCGGTAGCTGCGACGGCAGAGCCGGCGAGCAGCGCAACAGCGACGAAAGACTTTGCGAGCATCTTGTTGACTTGACTTCTTTTCAGATCGAGGGGCTTCGAGGTTTGGCTAGCGAATGATCCAATTGATGTTTCCTGGGAACAACAAGGCGGCGTGCAGTTCTATGGAGAGAGGTGCGTTGTTTTGAGAAGAAAAGAAGGTCTGAGAAAGAGGTTGGGACACCAGAGGAAGTATCGTGAGATCTAGAAGAAGCAGCTACTGGGATAAACATGGTTGAAGCCACTAGGTGAGACAGTGACGACCCGGCTAGTGGCACAGAAACCAATCAGGAAGCTGGAGACAGGGCTAGTCCCCCACCAATGCAACTTTCTCCAGACAACATGGGACTTCAACAACAACCTCTGCATCGCAACCGAGTCTCGTACTCTCCTCTTGTCGTAACCACTTTCTGTCTCGTCCACACTGTCTAATAAATAGCAATTTGCACAAGACATGCGACAAAGAGTTTGACGTGGGCGCTCGCAGGTTCTGCTTTGCAAAGGGGGTGACACTACTCTACGTGTCGCAGTGTTTCTTCCTTAATATCCGTGCCCTGGAAAATAAAATTGGCAGTCGTCTTTCTTATCACACATGCCACAATTTGCCCGCCGGTTATCAATAATCAAGATGCACCGACGGGACCTTGCGGTTCGTCACAGGACAAACTTGGCCTTGGCGCGTACAAGAGTACTAGAAAATACTGGTTTCTCTAGTTTGTGGATTAAAAGAATCCGACGTCAACTGGGTCCCTCTATAGTTATGAATCCAATCGCTTGCTAAAGTATACGCAATCCGAAGATGCCGTCAACGAACCCATCAAAGTTACCATACCACTGGTTGCCGGGAAACCAGGGGTGTATATTCCTACGACCCTTTTAAAGGAGTAGCATTTCCCTCTGCATGCCGAACTATTTGCAGTGTTTCATAGGTCAACCATCAAGTGTTTCTTGACTTCTTGGCATATTTTAATATCCTCAGTTAATCATGGGGTAGTCCCCAACTTGCAGCATTTCCTTGTGATTAGCTCAGCTCCTTCAAAGGGGGGACCGCCAAGAACCATTCTATCACATGACTAGATGTGGTTTTTTGATCACGTTTTCCTCTGTTCCACTCTTGATCGGAAGTAAAATGCCGTCCCCACTCAATCAAGTGAATTCTCAACTTCCCCAATGAAGCTCCGATCGCTATCACCGAGATGGCAGTCCAAAGGTTATGGGTGTCGGCGATCTCCCATATGCAGGGTGTGGTGGTTTGTCATGATGTGCTTCCCTTTCTTCTCATGTTTGTTGTCTTGCCTTATGCTTCATTCTTTTGCTCTTCCTAGGTGTGACGGTCCCACTCGATCTGCCATCTCTAACCGCGCCGCATAATTTCGTGCTGAAGTTATGGCTGTGAAAGAAACAGCCAATGGCGAAATCACTTCAATCCCTGTGGTGGTCAACCAAACTCAACACACACTTGCCGTAAGCGAAAATTCAAAAGAGCGAGCTTTAAACACAAGTGATGTGAGTACAGTACTCGGTCAAGAAAATAACTATGGATTTGCTAGGTCTTGTTGGAGGTGGATTACCTGGACTCCAAAACGGTGTAGATGGGATCCTGATTCTCCTCCTAAATTCAGCCTCTCCCTGAATCTACTCTTTGGATTTGTGAGTGAGACCCATTATACGTTTTGATGAATAGCAGCTCCACTCTAAGTAAGATCAAGGTAGCCTCTAGAAGAATCAACTTACTAAATAGCCTTTCTACTCTAATTTACAAACTCTTAGAGTGGATTGTAGAATTGACTCTGACATTTCATAGGCTGGCACTTTTACTGTTGCCAATCTCTACTACAACCATCCAATTCTGAATATCCTGGCGAAAGAATTCAATGTCACGGATGAACGAGCTTCCCTTGTTCCCACCATGATGCAGGCTGGCTATGCTGCTGGTCTTCTTTTCTTGTGTCCATTAGGTGACATATTTCGAAGACGGGCTTTTGTATTAATTCTAGTATTCTTCACCGCCACAGTAGTACGTCTCTACTTACCCTTAGAATTCAACATTAATCTAACCTGCAGCAAGTGGCTCGGTCTCTGCATCACCAACTCCTTCGCAGTTTTCCTTGCCCTCTCATTTATCACGGCCGTCTCAACAGTAACACCACAGCTCATGCTCCCCCTTGTAGGTGACCTCGCCCCAGCTCATAAACGGGCCATGTCCCTCTCTATCGTCGTCTCTGGCCTCTTGCTTGGAATGCTCATAGGACGTCTCCTCTCCGGCATTCTCACGCAGTTCACCAGCTGGCGAAGCATTTACTGGTTCTCCTTCGGGATGCAATACCTCATCTTCATTCTTCTCTTCCTTTTCATGCCTGATTATCCAAGCACCAATCCTGGTGGCCTCAATTATTTCAAGATGCTGTGGAGTATTGTGCAGATGGTTTGGACGTACCCTGTGCTGGTGCAGGCCTGTCTGGTTGGGTTCCTAACTAGTAGTACCTTTACGAGTTTCTGGACTACGTTGACTTTCTTGTTGGCCGGGAAGCCGTATGAGTATTCCAGTAGTACAATTGGCTTGTTTGCATTAATTGGGATTGGGGCCATGTGTTTCGGGCCATTCTATTGTGAGTTACAACTTGGGCTGAATTCAAACTTTCCACCCAAAATACTAAATGTTTAACTCTAGCAAAGGCAATCATTGATCGATTCGTCCCCTTATTCAGTGTCTTCCTCGGCTTGGCTTACACGCTCATCGGTGTCACGCTGGGCACATTCCTTGGACCCTTCTCTATCTCTGGACCGATAATACAGGCTTTCCTCATCGATCTCGGACTACAGACGTCGCAAATTGCTAATCGCTCTGCTATTGTAAGCCCCTCTTTCCTCTTCCATCCTCTCTCTTCTCTCCTACATCATATTGTCAAAATAGCAAGATGCTGATAGTATTCAATAAACAGTACACCATAGCACCAAAAGCCCGCAATCGCGTCAACACCGCCTATATGGTTGCCGTCTTCTGCGGACAGCTCACTGGTACCGCAGTTGGTAACCGAGTCTATGCCGAAGGAGGTTGGAAGGCAAGTGGTGGAACGAGTATGGGATTCGTAGGGCTAGCACTTATATTGTGTCTTGTGCGAGGACCATGGGAAGAGGGTTGGGTTGGGTGGAGTGGTGGATTCGGGGTTAGGAGGAGGGATTTGGGTCTGAAGAAGGAAGAGCCAGCTGTCGAGCAGGCCATGGAGGAGTTAAGTGCTGAAGAGGGGGGTTGTGGTGATGAAAAGAGAGATCTGGAATCAACCGAAGAGAAGGAGTCGGGTGGGAACCGGGAAACCCATATTGGAGAAAGAGAGAATGAGATGCGAGAGAAAGACTTTGAGGCAAGGAGATGATGTTTAACCGGGTTGAAGCCTGATATCGGGGTTTGCCTTGGTGGATAGGGGATCAATTCGAGGTGGTTGAACCACACTTCATCGAGTCAAAATATCAACCCCAGCTATGATGCATCCAACAAAAGGAGGTCCCTATAATTAACCTATCTAATCACTCAATGACTGCACATGAGAAATCTAAGGCAAAGGGTACTCAACTTAGCAATTCGCTATGAACACATGGATCCAAGGAAATGCTAATAACTAAAAAACCTCGATGACACAACGAAGCATGGGCAGCATTATTCGGACGATGGTTCGCTACACCGGGAAGGCTCTTGTGGAGCTAATGAAAAATTGAGACAAACATACGAACAACTCAACGAGTTCAGCAAACAGGCAAATAGAATGCAGGCAACATGTTTAAAGTACAGACCCAGCCTCCATTTGAGTGGTTTGAGCTCGTGAGAGAAGTGATGTCAATCTTATTAGCCAATAAGCATATAACCCTCTAGAAGCTTGCCCTGGTGATCAAGAGCAAACTGAAGGAAATAGGACTCGAATTTTTCTTGAAAGGACGAGATCGTCAATTTTCTATCTAACAAACGAAGGCTGCTATGAGAGAAGGCTACCTCGAAGTAAAAGTTCTATTAGGAGCAAACAAGTAAATAGAACATTATGATTTTAGAAACAATAAATAAAGCGTTCCCTCCACCAAACAATGTAATAAACCTTCCCCCTGTAACCAACACCGAAATTGTGATCGTATTTTCAATTCCAACCAAAATCCCCTAATTTTACCCCGCAAACACCTTGGACCCTTGGAGGCAACCAGAGATAAGATAATTGTCATTCACTCACTTTTGTGGCTGCATTCACTTACTGCACATCCATAGCGCAATCACATAGATCAAATTCTTTCAACGAATGACAGGCCGGGAATTATTCATCCTCAGTGCACAAGCTTGACTCAAGCTAGTCATCTATTCTTTCATTCCAACTGTTCCACCCCACCAAAGAAACTGGCGGGAAGCGCCACATGCGATCATTTCTTATTGGACCCTAACGTCCCCATTCTAGAGCAAAATTCCTGCAGGGGTTCCCATGACCAATCAGAATCAAGAATTCTGATGCGTGGACGAATAGCAACGCTGTAATTTATGCTGACCTTGGATCGCAAGCTTTCATCTCAAGTTGGCTCCACGAGAGAGCGAGACTGGCAGGAGACTCTGCGTCCACTTGGAAGCGCGACGATATAAATCTGTGATGGCGCCCAGGAATGGAGATACGAATGATTTATCATACCACCAGCCGCAGCAAGAGGTAGAACGTCACGATCACGATCACCGATTGCAAGACGGGGCAATACACGAGGAGCAGCATTTACAACTCCCCAACGACTTTATACCTGTCAATTCCACAGCCACTTCTTTACCAAATTCAACTCGCAGACAACAAAAAATAGTTCGAAGACGAAAACCAGAAGGGAATCCAAATCCGATAAAAGCTATGTCTCTCGTAGGCTTGAAGAACCTCTTCTTTCGGCAGACAGTTACGCCTATACCTCGACAGGGAAAGGTAAATGGAGAGTTTACGATACATGGAGCAAACTATGTTGATTGGAGTAATGAATCTCAACAACCTCTTCTCCGCGCCAGTGATTCCCCCAGTCAATTATCTGCACCAAATAACCTATCTCCCGATCACAGTCGAGACAACGAGGATGTCGAATCGCAACAGAGCGCTGATTCCAAAACCTTGAAGGCGAACTCGAGGGGCTTTCGCATAGACGCAAGGGTTATCTCTGATGCAACGATTGGACTGTCAGATGGACTGACTGTGCCGTTCGCTCTTACTGCTGGGCTTTCGGCGCTGGGAAATACTAAAGTCGTTATATATGGTGGATTTGCTGAGTTGATTGCTGGAGCGATTTCGATGGGACTTGGTGGATATCTTGGTGCTAAGAGTGAAGCGTATGTACCCCTCTTAATGGAAATCTGCAGGACCAGCTAATATTGAAATAGTGCCTCATACAAAGCCCAACGAGACGAGGTCCAAGAACTCATAGCCACCTCTCCCCAAACCGTCATCTCCGATATCGTTGACGTATTCGAACCCTATAGCCTCCCACGCAGTACCCTCGATGATCTCACTATCCATCTTGCAAATAGTCCTCGCCTGGTAGACTTCGTTATGCATTTCCAGCACTGTTCAGAAGCACCCGCCTCCAATCGAGCTTTAACGTCTGCCATGACCATTGCACTGGGGTACTTCTTTGGTGGCCTATTGCCACTCATTCCTTATTTCTTCGTGGGTTCAAATGCCGTCTACGAAGGTCTATATATCTCGATCGGGGTCATGGTCATTGCGTTATTCGCCTTTGGGTACGTTAAGACATGCGTAGTGGTTGGATGGGATGGAGCTCGTAACATCCGCAGTGGATGCTATGGAGGTGTACAAATGGTAATCGTTGGTTCGGCTGCTGCTGGTGCCGCTATGGGATTGGTGAAGCTATTCAGTGATGGTGGTGGGGTGTAATTTTCTGGAGTTGGTACTTAATGCGGAACGAGTAATGATTCACTGGTGGTGTTTAAGGTGGGAAAAGATAGGTCGGCATATGGCGTCTATGGAATCGCTCTCGAGACATCGATTGAGCTTGCTTGTATTTGGGATGCAGAGTTAGAGAAGCATAAAATTTATATCGTTGCGAATCAATAAGAATAAGTTGAACCAGCACTTTATGATAATCTTAGTCCGATGGTGCTAGATGTGGGTATGTGGTTGAAAATAGATTGAAGTGAGGGGATGAAGAACGAAAATGAGAGACTGCAGTGCAGAAGAGAAGACCAAGGAGTTTCAAAATAAAATATGGAGACAATCACATCGCACCTCTTGGCTTGATATCGAACGATTTGATCCGAACTATGTGCACGTGATCCGGATGGATATCTATGTTGAGTCTCTCAGAAATTGGGCATGAGATTGGAAAGACTCTTGAGTGTGACTGAAGTGATGTATCTAAGAAGTAGTGTCTTATTATTTGTACGATGCTAATGGGCTGAAGAGATTGTGGTTGGAGTTTGGCATGCTGTTGGAATTTCGTTTTAAGATTCGCTAGGCACTCTCGACACAGAGCCAAGGATTTTTTTCAAAGGTAGAGGTAATTGCTACTATTCCATGGAGTGCTTCACTTCTATATAATATAAGAGTCATTACCCAAGCCCCATATACCCAAAATTCTCCTAAAGGATATGGCTCATGAGTCCCAAATTGGCCCATAAGCAGGAACGCCTCTACTCTCCATTTCATAAACAAAATGCTTCGTCAGTGCCTTATTACTCACACAAAATACCGCCTCGGCGCCCTCCTCAATATAAAGCGCATAGGCCAATTGAACTAAATTCTTCCTTCCCTCCTTGTGGGTATCTATAACCACCGCTTCAGGATCAACATTCAGAACGCGATTGCAAATCTCATCTCCAAATGTATGTCTCGGCTCCGGCGCACTCCACAACACCCGACAGGTCGTAGCAGGTATATTCATCATTGTCCCAAGACATGGACCGATGCCCGATCCGGTTGTGACAATGATTACTTTTCGGAAAAGCTGGGCCATGCATAATACCCCGACGGTGGGTATTCCACGGGTATAATAGGCACGCTTTGGGTTATTGATTGCACGACGTGTCCAGTCACCTGCGTTGGAGACAATTAGGGAGCCACCCTTCCCACCCGGGGAAGGAATACAGGCAAAGGAATGCCATTCTTTTAGAGGTGTATCACCAATTCGATAGACGACACAGTTAGAGACTTTCTCGTCGAGATGAAGGCGGATAGCGTGAACGCCTACACCGAGACGTTCAGGCTTAATGGAGAGACGACGGAGACGAAACCATGGGAGAGCAACGTGGAAACAAGAGGCTATGAGGAGCCAAAAGGCGGGAAGTTTAGTGAGGACTGCGCCTGGAGAAGTAGGCCCTGCTTGATGACCTAGAGCACGAGTGAAAAGCCAGAGCTCAGGCCAGAAGAGGCCAAGGACTATCCAACCGCCGAATCTATGGACTACTTCAAATGTGTTGTGTTTTCGGGCTCGAATCCAGGGGTAGGCCGTTACGAGGATAGCCCAAAGGAAACCCATGACTATGACAGTACATATCATGATCAGAGGATCAGCAATTCGCAAAGTCATGAACTCCTTGAAGAGGATTGCAGAGAGAAGAGAGAACCATAAAACTGAGCAGATAGCGGCTCCGCTGTGAAGCCCGCCGTATTCGTAGATTTTGGCCAGAGATCTTCGAAGTCGGAGAGGTGCCGCAAAAGGGACAAGCCAACAGAGCCTAAAGAGGAAATTGATAACATAGTCTTGCCGAATTAATATAGCAACGAACATATTCAGAGCAAAGGCCGTAGATATATCAACTAGGAGAGGAGAATATTTTGACCGTCGCCTCATTGTAAGTATTCGATGGCCTTGCCATATGTTGATTATGAAAACTGCTAAGAATATCCGACGGTATACCCCAAAGACCGAATATCTCGCAAATCGTAGGAACCGACCTTGGGGTGGAAGTGTAACATTCGGGAAGGAGGCTGTTTGCGAGGTTTCTGAACATTGTGTCTTTCCATCTTCATACTCTGTATCGTTCAGGAAAGGTTCGAACTCGCTTGGGTCGTCAAGCTTGGTATAAATTCCCATCTCAAGCTCCTTGGAGGCCATGTTGTCTAGGTCCTCGTTTTCGTTCTTCTCCAAATTTATCTCCAATTGCCTCCCCTGAATCAACTATGAAGTTTCTATCGTGTTTGACTTCAAATTCCCTCGTTGTATTTACTGCAGCTTCTTCCTCGCCAGGTATTATCCCTCAACCAACCCTTATATAGCCCCCGAATATTTTCGCCTTGTAAGTGTCGCCGCCGAGGAGTTTGCGCGTTGTCCCTAGGTCCCTAGATCCTCCTCCTCTGAATCTTTCACCACTCAAGCAGAAAGGACAGTAACGAATGACATTGAAGGAGAAAACAGAGGAAATAATGAGCTGACCTACATTCACCCCATGGTTCTTGTGTGTACTTAAGGCCCACCTCGTTGACAAAAGCAATGGCATTAGTTGTGTCTTGGAATTGGGCGCTACTATCAGCTTTGTTCCTGGATTGGTCGTGAATCTTGCGTTTCTGCCGTCCTCAGCCGCACCCTAAAGGGGCTTTTAGATATTGTCATCTGTTGACCTTCCATTGTCTCCTTTTTTAAGTTTATCTTCATCCAAGATACTACTGGCACCGTGCCGCTGAACGAGTTGAGTTGCTGTAATGTTGAAACAGAGATGGTCGAGTGGGATAGCACCATAGGAAAACCTCAAGGGGTCTCGGAAACATCCCGAAGTCGCGATCTCCCCTCCCCCTCCCCCATCTTTCTTTCCACGATGCACGATTCTTTCAAGATTGTTCAAGATTGAACTTGAGCCTCATGCCCTTAAGTTTGTTCGCAATTTTCCATTCATCCCTCCATGTCAGGGTGTTCTATCAAGTGACAGAGCGCTACTGGACGATAGAAGCTCCGGATCAACATCATTTCAAGACACACTTACTAGACTCTGATAAAGTGCTTTGTCGGGACATTTCGTCGTCCTTCCTCATGCGATCTGAGTAGAATTCCACGGAAGCAATATGGAGCGCTCCAGCTGTCCGGTCTTCCGTTAGAAGCAATTGGGCAATTTACTTTCCGCCACTGGGATAATGTTCTCGGGTCCCTCGTTGGAGAATAATTAATTCTGTGGATAATGTATTTCCCCACCATTTGGACAGTTTCCGAGCGTCTAATAAACTTTTCCATGTCGCTATAGCGGAGTCACATCCTCCGCATAGAATTATCACTCGAATTTGTTTAGTCTATTCTGTTTAATCTATTTTTCCTCAGGTACAGGTGAGAGATACATGACGCTTGTCACTCAGTCCCGTTATATGATGGCAGCATGTTCCGATTATTCATGAGTCTTCCATAGCCCATGAAGAATAATTAAAGACCTTCCGTTGATTACAATTGGAATACCTACGTCGAATTCTAATTTCTTTAGCTCTTGGAAATATAGAAATATGTCTCCATCATTTATATCTCTTATACAAACGACAATCTTATTGTCTACAGTCGCTCAGGCAGTGCCAACGAAGCATCATTTGAATTCAAGCTGCAGAGCTACTGAAAATTGGCCAGGATGGTCAAAAGTAAAATATGCATTCAGCTTGTGGGATTTCCTTACATTTGCAAGAGAAATGAGACTAATACTAAATAGTGGTGATTCCTATACTCAGACTGGGTTCAATCAAAGCCTGACGCAACCTACACCCACAAACCCAATGGGGAATCCAACATATCCAGGATGGACATCCTCCAATGGGCCCAATTGGATCGACTATTTAACAGTCAAGTACAATGAGTCGAAGGTCCTGACCTACAACTTGGCGTATGGCGGGGCAACCATGGACTCAACATTAGTGGCACCATGGAAACCAGAAGTGTCATCCATTGTAGACCAAATTAAGAAAGAGTGGTTTCCAACATATTCCTCCAAACCCAAATCGGCACCGTGGGCATCAGAGAACACCATTTTCACAATATTCGATGGCATCAACGATGTGGGGAACTCATGGTGGAAAGATACAGCAACCCTCAACTCACAAATATTCGCAGTGTTCCGCGGGCTTGTAGATGACCTTTATACTGCTGGGGCTCGCAATTTTGCATTCCTCAATGTTCCTCCAGTTGATCGGTCGCCTCTGACACTCGCCAATGATGCAGCTAGCCAGGCCGCCGAGAAGGCAGATATTTCAGCATGGAATGATGCTCTAGTTAATATGACAAGGAACCTGAAAGCGGCAAAGCCAGATGTCAATATATTTATTATTGACGCAAACCAGCTATTCACCAAGGTTTTGGATAATCCAAAGAGCTTCCCACAAACAGCGAGCCTCAAGAACACCACTGCTTATTGCACATCATATGAGAAGTGAGTACTCTGGATCATCGTTGGTCTTACCATAGCTAATATATTCTAGCGGCACGCCAGCTCAGGATACTTTTACAGCAAGTTGTGGAGTTCCTGTCAACCAATATTTCTGGTTGAATAGTCTTCATCCAACATCTCCTATGCACGAAGTGCTTGCAGAAGGTGTTTCTTTGCAATTGCGAGCTGGACCAAACATCTGTTAGCTTTAAAGTTCTCAATTTTCATTGTATATATTCGAGATTGAAATGTACATACGATAGCAAAAAACTTCCATTTGAACTTTCCGAAGAGCTTCAATCTAATAAAGTCTTTCACATTCTGCACCAGTCTATAGAGATTAACACAACGACATACTCATATAAAATCGGAATACAATTTGCTCGAGTCCAGTAATAACAACAACATGTAGTGTCGGAAATATTTTTGAGGAAGGTTTACACGTGATAACTCGGAAGCTTTCTATTACCTTTTCTAACTTCTATCAGCCAACAAACCTACGACAATTTCTGGAGTCTCGGCTATTCCTTACATTTTCATTGACTCCACATTGATTTTATGGGATCAAAATACTTAAATTGGACAACCAGTAGGAGATGTTGACCAAGCCATTGGGCTGTGGGATTAAATGCCTACATTAGGTCTAGCCTATGGAAGAGGCCCAAGAAAGCGGAGAAGGACTCCCACCATGCACAGTGCCGCTAAGCTTATCGGCCGACCTTATCGAGTCAACCTCCTCCACTCTTTAGAGCTTGACAGCTCAATCGACCTTCCAGCGGCAACATGTAGACTATTATCTTGCAGCTAGAGGGGTCAAGGACCTGACCATTGAGTATTGAGAACTTTACACAATTTATAAATGGATTTATCCCACTATCAGTTGCTTGACCCAATTGATACACCAAGTCCCGATTCTTTGCTATATCATTCTCCAATCCTCCCACGAGTTGGACACAAACGTCAGATTCTGTGTCTCTTCTCTCCCTTATTCCTCCAAGTTAAAAATTCAACGGCACGAGCTCAGGATATTGCATATCAACACAATGGCACTTGATAGGTTAAAGTCTGTGGCCCAGCATGTCACTGGGACAACCCCTCCTCCTCATCCATTCGATCCTCTCTCCAATGCCGAAATTGAAACGGCAGTGGGAATTATAAAAAAGCAATATGGTCAACTCGTGTTTAACGCAGTCACTCTTCGTGAACCCCCAAAGAAAGAAATGTTGAAGTGGTTGGAAGACACGGAAAATACCCCGCGGCCTCTTAGAATTGCAGATGTGGTTGTGATTGCCCCAGGAAGCAAGGTGTATGATGGATTGGTAGATTTGAAAAATGAAAAGATTCTCAAATGGGTTTCTTTGGAAGGTGTGCAGCCACTGGTAAGTACAAAGACCTGAGTTTACGAGATTTGGGCTAATTCAGGTCAAGATCACAATGGAAGATTTACAGATCGTGGAACATATCGTTCGAAAAGACCCTAAGGTCATTGAACAATGCATAATTAGTGGAATTCCAGCGGAAGATATGCACAAGGTCTACTGCGATCGTAGGTTGACCATCTTCTGAACTGTCAGAATACCTTACTGATTTCCTTAGCTTGGACAATTGGGTATGACCATAGATTTGGCAACAGTGTTCGATTACAACAAGCTCTTATGTACTACCGCCCTCACGTTGACGACAGCCAATACTCCTTCCCTCTTGACTTCTGTCCGATCTTCGATGCCGACAGGCAAGAAATCATTCATATCGATATCCCAGACATCAGACGACCTGTTAGCAAGGCAAAACCAAACAACTACCACGTTGCTGCTATTGAGAAGGAGGGTGGATACAGGACTGATATCAAGCCTATAAACATTACACAACCAGAGGGTGTCTCATTTAAGGTTGAGGGAAGGGTGATCGACTGGCAAAACTGGAAGGTTCATGTTGGTTTCAATTACAAGGAGGGTATTGTCCTCAACAACATCACATTCAACGACAAGGGTACAGTTCGCCCTGTGTTCTATCGACTTTCTCTGGCAGAGATGGTGGTGCCTTATGGAAATCCTGAGCACCCTCATCAGCGGAAGCATGCTTTCGATCTTGGTGAGTATGGTGGTGGTTATATGACCAATAGCCTATCATTGGGATGCGATTGCAAGGGGGCAATCCATTACATGGAGTAAGTTAATAAGGGGTAGACCCCTTCCCCATTATGAATTTCTTGAGACTTTCTCCCCAGAAATTATCCATCGAGCAATTGTTGACTTTCTCATCATCTAGTGCCGCCTTCGTGAATAGAGCTGGAGAGAGCACTACTATCAAAAATGCTATCTGCATTCACGAGGAAGATGCTGGCATCTTGTTCAAGCACACCGATTTCCGTGATGACTCTGTTATCGTTACCAGAGGGCGCAAGCTCATTGTCTCCCATATCTTCACCGCTGCCAATTACGAGTACTGTGTTTACTGGATCTTCCATCAAGATGGTACCGTCCAGCTCGAAATCAAGCTTACTGGCATCCTAAACACATACGCCATGAACCCTGGAGAGGATACCAAGGGCTGGGGAACTGAAGTTTATCCTGGGGTGAATGCACACAATCACCAGCATCTCTTCTGCTTGCGGATCGACCCCAACATCGATGGTCCAAATAACACTGTTTTCCAAGTTGACGCCACGCAGGGAGCGGGTGAGGTTGGCAGCGCGGAGAACCCATTCGGAAATGCCTTCTACGCTAAGAGAACTAAATACTCTACAGTGAAAGAGGCAACCTCCGACTACAACGGTGCCACATCCCGCACTTGGGATATGTGTAACACAAATAAGCTTAACCCACACAGCCATAAGCCAGTAAGCTACAAGCTTGTGTCTAGAGAAGTCCCTGGCCTTCTCCCAAAAGAAGGTTCCCTGGTATGGAAGCGAGCAGGCTTCGCTCGACATGCCGTGCATGTCACCAAACGTAAGCAAATCTTCCCACACAGGCAAGGCAGCTTACTAATTCTATATAACAGATGACGACGACCAACTCTACCCGGCCGGCCGCCACGTACCCCAAACGTCCGGCGAGCCATCCCACGGAATTCCAGAGTGGATCGCTGACGGTGACACTTCCATCGACAACACCGATATCGTCCTCTGGCATACATTCGGCATAACACATTTCCCTGCCCCTGAAGACTTTCCCGTCATGCCTGCTGAGCCCATGACTTTACTTCTCAGACCGAGAAATTTCTTTGTTAAAAATCCCGTGCTTGATGTTCCGCCGAGTTACTGTAGTACACCGAGTCAGATTGCGAGTAAGAGTGCCGTCTTGAATGCGGCAGATAAGATGTCGAAGCTTGTCGTCACGCCAGGGGAAGCAGAGTGTTGTAAAAAGTGAGCATAATAGGGCTGGAGAAGAAGGAAAATGATTTATGACGGACACTATTTCAATAATTTTTCATTGTATATATTCCACGAGATGAATCGAAAATATAATTCTAAACCTGAGCTCTATAGCTCCCTAAATAGCTCCCCTACCTTTCCACCCCTATCGTTCTTTGTGCTTCTTTATCAGATTATTCACGCTTTAGCTAGCACATATGTTTGCGTGTCTAAATACTCTTCTATGATACATTAATACTCGCGCGGATCTATAAATTTCATTTCAAGGACTGGTGCCGATGTAAACCCTTTGAATACCACATCCTCATTGTTATATTGATTTCCTACTTACCGAGAAGAAGGTTACCTACTACCTTAATAAACACTAAAACAGACTAGATATTCGCTTATAAGTTGACTCGGACAACGAAAAATATGATATGCTTGTATTGACATTAAGACAATTTTTTCTTTTTAAGTTCTATTACCATCTGGTTCCGTTTCCCCCTTCGTTTAGCGTTTATAGTATTAGGGTTAAGATATATAAGAAGCCCGCGTTTTGGTTTTCACTATGGGCTACCTTATGGGCACAAGAAAACCCGGGGACCCTCACACATTTCTAAAATCCATCCTATGTAATCAAAGAGGGTCAAACGGAAAGCACGTGACAGAAATAGCGCTCGAGGAAAAAATACTAGTGTTAATGGTTATGTCTTTCTATCAAGTCATCGAATCGTGCACTTTCCTGCCGGAGTTCGACAACATGGAGAGGTTTCTTTCCTCCGCCTCTCCGATCTCTCCTCTTAGCATTTAAATTACTAGCTGTGTCCACCTCCAAAACGTATCTTGTTGACTTAGCGAACTGTAAACTATCTCAGGGCATGCGATCTAGAGACGTACCTTGCCTTCGGTACTAATATTGTAAAGGGCGCCGAGACACGTCTCAGGGGGGACGACACAAACACACGGCTATCTAGATTTTCCGAACAAGGCTTGGTCGAAGGCCGTATGGAAGAGTGTCATACTAGACATCGATTTCCCCTGCCGCTGTAGTACTTCTACATATACTATTCGTTGCTCAAGAGGTGACTCTCACTTTTGTCTTTGTGGATTACCGGTTACAAGTTAGAGGATCATCATAGCTTGGACGATCGGCTCTACCAGGCCCGTGACAGGCTTGGATATGGCGGATGCTCTCACACGTGTCGAAAGTTGTTCTAGTGTAAGATAAAAATAGCGCTGGAAGAAGAAACCCCTGGCCGGTGGGCATGTTGATGTGTCACATTACTCGTTATTGTAAGCTAACTTATAGCGTAGCATCAGGTCAACACTCTACACTCTCATGTTTATAGGAAGCTTGAATAGTAAGCAACTATCGCACAAGACAATACCCAACCCCTATGGTATGAGCACTAGAAGCTTGGCCATTCCTACACCTGGCACCTCCTGTGTCTAAATAATAGTCTATCTGAACCATGCTGTACAACACCTATTACCATAATGAGAACTTCAGAAGCGCATATTAAGTAACTTGTTTATGCCTACAGCTATTACGGTATTCAACAATACATTTAGGGAGTGAACTTGTAACCTCTGCCTACCTTGAGCAATATAACAGAGCGTGGAACAGAGAATACCTAAAATGAGAGGATGGCTATGTCTCTTCCTACCCATATGTGCGCTGCAGGTCCTTAGACTCGGCCAGCACACCAAGTCTATATTGTAGAGGGGAAATCCGAAAATGATGTGACTTGGAGGTAGGAGCCGGAGAATAAAGGAGTTGCTAATTGTCTACTTCAGACGAACATTTATGACAAGAACAAGATTTTGGAATCTGCAATGGCCTAGACGTGCTTAGCACGAGCGAACATTGTTCTTTCAAACATGATTTGCAACAGGGGTAAAGATCATATTGGGTAGGTGGTGAGGGGGGATGTTAATATGGATAAAGTCATCCCATGCTGAGTTGATCCCTGGTCGTGTTGGAATTTCTTGATATAAAGCTTTCTTGGCTGCGAGTGGGGGGGGGGAGGTTCACGTGTCAAGGCACAAGCTATGACGGTTACTAGTATAAGGGATGTAGTGATGTATTTCATGGACCCCACCATGGATCCACATCAGCAGACCAATGGCAGGTGACTGACTAACTTGATGGATAACTAGCTAGGGAGAACATTGAAGACCAGAAGAACGCCAGAACGAAACAGGCCTATTGCACATTCCCCAAGGAGACGGAGATGGAAGGTACAATGTGGCATGAAGCAGCAGAGTACTTGATGCAAAGGTAGGTATCATAAGCGGCACATAAATGCCAAACGGTAAGCAAAAACTGATAGACCAGATAGATAGATGATGCGATAAAGGAAAGGCAAGACAACAAGACGTATAAATGCTTCCTGCCAATGTGAAAACCCCATCGATACAACGAACGATGATGAACACAATAGAGATAAGAAAGTAAAGTGACTGATGCAAATTCAAAACAGATATATGAATCCCAATCCTGATATCCTTCCTACTCCCATGCTTAACTAACTCATATTCTGTGAGCTAAGCTCAACATCACAACGCCGCGACCAACCAATGAGATGACCCCCAAACTACCTCCAAATGCAAAGAACTCCTCGAAGTCAGATAGTAAATATAGAAATGGCGCGCGGGGAACAAGAAAAGCCAAGATGTCAAAGGCGGCGCAACCGAGTGCTATCCTGTTCCTGGTTGACAGAAACCACCTGGCTGAGAAAAGGCGACAATATAAGGCAGATGACACTCCCATCTACCATTCATCTGTATCCCTATTGTGTCATATCCATGCCGTATTCATCCTCTTCTTTGAAGCTAATTGAGCCAGGTCCGCTTCCTCCACTATTGTGCCCACTCCAGTATTGTCCTGCACCACCCATGCCCGCCTGACCAGCATCGCCGCCGGTACTAGGATTCTCGGGGCTTAGAGAGTTGTCATCCTGACCAGTAGCAGATCCACCAACGGAATTACCCTTGATGTCTGTATGTTTGGGTACGTGGAGCCCGCTTCCTGGTGCCCTCGAGTATTGAAACTTGCTGCCCTCATTCTTGACCATTGCATCCATCAGCTCCGTGTGCATCCTTCTCTCATCTTCAGTCTCATGGAAGGGCCAAGCAATACCATTTTCAGCAAGAGTGTTGGCAAGTTCCTCTTGTTGTTGAAGCTTGGTGTGGAGCATCCACATCAAATCGCGAGTCCAGCTCACAGCTCCATTTAGAATATCGCCTTTATTTGGGCCTTTGTCTTTCTCCTCAATGGGAATACCGGTGGTGATATTGCCTGTAGCTCTTCGGGCGCCGGGACCAGCAAGCCCTGAAGTTGCTTGAGGCGGGCTCATGCCAGAGGATCCAGGTTGTGAAATACCTGTAAGTGTGGGCGAAAGCGGAGAGTTGTTCTGAAGAGCTTTGCGCACTTTCTCATCCTCGAGACGATGAAGAGGAACGAGATGGCTAAGCTCTTGGATTCGCTCATTGATATTATCACGTCTCCGCCGCTCGACCAAGTTATGGGACTCTCGGCGCCTCCGCCTCTTCATTTCTTGCGATTGTAATGCTGGTGCGCTACCTGCCTGATGACCAAGTTTGGTTGGCATGGAAGTTCCCTTGAGAATGTCTGATATGGCCGGGTTGGGATGAACACCCTGTAAAGGGGAGCCAAAATGAGAGTCAGGATAGGAACCCAAGCTGGACGGGTGCTCATATTGGCCTGATAAAGATTTCTGGTGTCGGTGTGCGGTACGAATGGGGGCTGTGAAGCTTGAGCCCTCGGCGGACCCAATATGAAGACCACCGATGCCTACAGAAGCAGCCTTTGGTGTCATTGGACTTCTGGTATTGGAAGGCCTCCGGACCACACCTTGAGCGGCTGCCCGAGAACGTTGCCGAGCAGCATCTGCTGATCCCGGAATGGGTGATCCACCGTACGAACCAGAAGGGGAATTACTAAATGTATTTCCTTGCTGAATATGGCGAAATGGAGGTTGAGCGAAATTATAGGCAAACGGACTTTGGATAGGGTCACCATCCGGCGTGTTGGTATAGCCGTTAATGTGGTTTGTGTCGAGAGACATAGCGGGGGTGCCACCATTGTGATTCGGGTACATACCGTAGTTGAGTTCGATATCGTAGTCTTGTCCGTTACTTTGCATACCGTTCTGGTTCGAGTGCTGGTCATTGATGGGGCTAAGTGTATCGAGCAGTTCATCATCCGCAAAGGTAGCGATAGCCTTTGGATAGCTTCCGCTTGTATTCTGGGCTTGCGCCGAGAAATACTGGTTCGAGCCTCCGAATCCACCGTTGGGAATATTGACACCGCCACCCATGGTGAGGTCGCTAGGGTTGATGCTACCACCGTTCGAACTGAACTGGTTGAAGTTGTGCGAACCGTTGAAACCTTGGTTCCCCCCCATGAATCTGTTTGACGAAAAGAATTGGTCCTCGGGTTCGTCTTTGATGAAGGGGCTAGATCCGCCAGTACCAGCCATTATTCTTCAGTAGGTTGAGCCAGCTGACACTTTTATGTCGATGGATCTGAGGAAAAGTGGTTTGTCTAAGAATTTTCAGTGGCAAAGGTTATCGGTACCTGTGTGTGACAAATATTAGCCGCTGCTGGATCTGCGCAAAAGGTCGAGATGGAAAAAGCAAACAGGGAAAAAGTTCGCCAGCTCAACAGAGAACACGCAGTTTGATTTGAGCCAGAATTAGATGGTACTATCGAGGTACCAGCAAACGGGAACATCCTGCGCTTGCAAGATCTGCAGCTACCCAACTGCTACCTGCTGAAGGGATGCACATACTACCTGAACTCGGTGAGTACTCACTTGGATGGAGAGCCGCAATGGCGGAATAATCCTCAAAGCTAGTGAAGCGCGAAGATGTGATACCTGCCGAACCCTTGATTTTTACCGATGGCCTTGTCTCCCCCAACGTTCCTGTTGTCCTGGTGTAAGATGCGATTCACGAATTTCTCAATTGCTGGGTGAGTCGCAGCGTGCTCGGCGACGGGACCGCCGGGAATATTAAGGTCGAGGGGTTCGGAGCGGGCGAGGATTACCTATCTGGGATGCGCCAGAAAAGGTGGAGATGGAACCTCTGTTCAAGATGAGGGGAGAGCTGGTATAAAGCGGTGATGAGATGGCCCACGATGGTGTTGCTGCGGGCAGCCTCAAATAAGGCGGTCGCGACGAAGGGAGGTAACGGTGAGCGATTGCTGCGATTGCTGTTGGCTGGGATTGGGAGCTGGCCGTTACACCACGATGATAAATTGCGGGACTGTGAGGAGGGGAGGATGTATGGTTGCACACACCACAGCAAGCTGGGAGACCAGAGGAGCTGTCGCAGTGTTGATGTCGTGGACTGGAGCGACCCGGTACTTGAACGATTCTTCGGAAGATTCCTGCACAGGGTATTGGTGAAAGTGCTGCGGCGTCGAGGGCGATTATTGGAGAGTTACGGTGAGCAGTGAGTGAGTCGTGAGCCTGAGTGAGGTTGGTCTCGCTTGAGGGCTGCTGCACGTTGATTTGCGACTAGACCTCCGCTAGTTCGTTCGTAGGGAACCCGAAACTTCTATCGCAAAGCCCCAGATGATTTTGTGAGATTTGTGAGATGCGCTTGTGTTTGCGTTCGACGCCTTCGTAGACCAGACTACTACTTCAAGTGCTCAACACCACGGAACGTGCCGATGCCTTTCTTTGACACTCCCGCTGTCTTGCAAGGGCCTGTTCGCTATTCTCACCACGATGTGCTTCTTTCTTCGTCGCTGCCGATCTGTCGTCTTGCTTCCTGTGTGTGCTGTACCGACGATAGCTGCTGCCCCGGATCCGTTGGCCGAAGCTATTTGCAGAGTCAAGCGGCGGGGTTGGATTTGATTAACCACGCCTCTCTTAGGATGTGGGGAAATCGTGCCACGACCTGGGAATAGATTGCCTCGATTCCGCAATCAATACTAATATGTGCTGTGCGCGCAATGTTACGCCGATGCAGAGCGAGGAGTGCTTCTGAACCAAGCTGTGGTCGCCCCAATGCGTTCAAAGCTGTTTAGGCGGCGGCCCTGGACGACGGTTTGGTGTGGTCTTCCCCGGATTGCCAAGTTGAGACTGAACCTCGACGGAGCTTCTCAAGCGTGCTATATCACGGCCAAGAAATATATTGACAACGGTGAGGTATGCTATATCAATCTGACTGTATGCTGCCGCTCTATATCTAGTCTGAAATGAGGTCATATATGGAGTCCCGAAGTAGCAGGAGAGGGCTCTTTGATATCGTAAATCCACGATAGTGAGTTTTGGTGTTGACAATGTGAACGACAGATGTGAACGATAACCATGAAGTAACGTGACTGTTGGACGTGTGGGAACACAGCAGCAGTGAATCTGAGATTGAGATGAGGGAATGCGATTTTGGGAGAAGGGAGGATTCAAATCCTAGGTCTCGAGCTGCGCGAGCATAGCTTATATGTCCTCCCGATCAGTTCTGGCACCCATCACCCAGCCACTGGCCCTTCTGATTGCTGCTCTTGACCAGAGTCTCTCCTAATACAGACTCCGAACAGGCCATCAGGTCTCACTCAGGGTGTCTGGGACCAAAATTGCGCATCTAAAAGATGATGGAGGGGTGGAAGGGGTGGCGAGCTTGAGATGGAGGGGTGGAGGAGTGAGGAGGAGAGTCATCAAAAAGAGCCACACTGCCACAGTCTCCTCGTAATGGATGTCTAGACAGTCCTGGGCGGAAGTTGAGCCTGCTTTTCTTCATTCCAGGTCTTAGATTTTTGGTTCCAGCTGGGACAAGGACACGGCAGCCAGGCTTCCCGCCTTGGATGGAATATTGATTTGCGAGCTTACCTCCGTACATTCCTCACATTCCTGAGAAACTCTCCGCAAGCTCGATTCATGGCCGCCACGAGCCTGCGGGGTTCTGGCACGGTCTTGTAGTCATCCGTGTGTCTTACTATTTGGTGCAGAAGAGGAAGATCGCAAGTCGGCACTCTCGCCGAGGACGGCTGCAACATTGTGAGTACCGCTGCTTGCCTCGCTCTCGAAAGGGCCGAACCGTTGCGCTCTTGGGTTTTGAAGCAAGAGACTGGTTGGCTGACTCATCGAATGTGGCGCGTGGAGAGGTTATGGCGCTAAAGAAAGCTTAAGCTTGACAGGCGAGTGAAATCCGCTTTGGGTGAGACGTCGAAGGTTACCTTCACAAAACGCGTCAGTTAGCAACCACGACGACGACGCCTCTCATACGTTTCTGCCTTCCCCAGACTCCATATCTGCCCAGAATCTTCCACAAGCCGCACTCCGTATCGACCTTGGCCTCGCGCAAGCACCCTTTTCTCGCACCTTTCTGCCTCTTACAACATTAGCCCCCTGGAATCTTCGCAACCTGCTTTCTGAACCTCATCTCTCACACTACCCCCGATCAACTTCTCCCACACCTCTGAACATCTATCGCCTACCAATCAGAGCACCTTTCTCTATCACACCCCTTCGACAGAGCAAGAAAGCTTCTTTTTACTAAGGCCAGCGTGATCACGAGGCAGTCCTTAGGTTAGAGTATCAGCCTGCCCAGAAGCGACCCCTGTCGCTCTCGAGAGGTCATTGGACACCCTTCAAGTTGTTTCTGAGGTTGAAACCAGTCGTGTTCTTTCCACGCGGTCGATCAACGCACGACATACTTGCAGAGCGGTCTTGAAATTTCGCCGGAGACCAGTCCGATTTCTACCGCTTTGCCCAAGAATTTTCAACTACTTCTCGGCCACTCACCACAAGCGGTTAATACGGCTATTTCTCTGCTTCGCTAGCTTAAGGAGAATTATCATCGGCTTTACTACACTGGGATTGTGACAACCTTAATTTTCGACTACCGGTGATCTAGAGCATCAACACAATGGCATCCTCATCTTTCAGAGACTCTATGAACTCCCTCGGATGGTCACGCCGCGACCCGGATGTCCCCGTCAACACTGCTCAGCAGACCGGTCTCTTATCGTCGATCAAGTCGTTGAACCCTTTCGGAGATAGTGGCTATGTTAGACTTCCAACAACTGAGGGTGCTGGGGCTCCACTTCCAGCCAGAACTCGTCGCGAGGAAGAGGAGGGCTGGCTTGCCCGTGAGTCAACCGTTTTTGTATCCTCTCAGTGTTTCACTGTCCCTGCAGCAGCCAGTCTCACGGACCATGTGGGACATACGGCCATGGCTTGATTTCGTTCGTATTGCTCTGAAGAAGCTTTGAAAAGGCTGACCAATATCTCATTAGTGAGTAGATGGGACCGGCTTTTGATTTTTGGGGGCTGCAATCTCGGTGCAGTTGCCTGCTTCGTCATTTGTTTCGCATTATGGCCCCTCATGATGGCAAAGCCTCGCAAGTTTGCTATATTGTGAGTCTCCTATTTCCTTGATTCCTGTTCTTTGTCCTTCACAGGTCATTCGTTGTTGCTTGAGACATTTCCCACTCGGCAAGCGCGGATGCTGCAGGTAACCGTCCTGCATGCATAGTCCTACCCCTCTAGTTTAGCCTTTTCCCACCACAACTCGAGCATCTTAATGTATTTCGATATGAATCCCTTAGAAAGATGATTGTCTTCAAACCAAATTTGTATTTGTTATCAGAGAGAATCCAAAGACTGACTTCGCCATGTGATCCACTAGATGGTCCCTGGGCTCAGCCTTGTTCCTTGCATCCTGGGCTGCTATGATGGGACCTATGACATATGTGCAGCACCTGATATCGACACCACGCCTGCCGTTTACTGCGGCGTATTTTGGATCCATAGCTCTTACCTTGTATTTTAGCTTAGGGGTAAGTACGCGGCTTTTCGAGTTCAAGTAAGGCTTGAAATAGATGGACACTAATAGTATGGGCAGCTTCAATCAACATTCTTGACGCTTATCTCAGCCTTGATTCAGTTGGCTTGTTTGATATGGTATTTGGTCAGCTACTTCCCGATGGGTTCCAGTGGCTTGCGACTGGCAACAACTTTTGGTGCTCAAAGAGCTGCGGCGTAAGTTAAGAACGAAACACAAATGAACATAGCTAATTGTCATTTAGTTGGGTCACTGGTTAAAGTTATAGATGAAGGCCATCCGCATTCGCTCTGTATAACATTTTTAGGGAACATTTGACTATAAAAGCTATCGAAGAAGGATTTGCTAGGTCGTTCCAGGTGTCATGCCCATCATCACTGGACCTCAAATCATGTGATCTCAGTTGGTAGGATAGTATACAAATTTATTTCATTCTTGATGTGTAATAAATTAGCTAAAAATAGATTGCATCATGCTTGATTCTAGTTCTGTGAGCAATTCTGTCAATCTAATCTGTACTTGGCCGAGGTTTGTCGAATTGCCGTATACCCCTGCTTGCCATCCGTCCATTACTTGGAGTATCCTGCCTCTGAGAGAGTATCAGACTACGGAATCTTCATTCTGGCGAGTTTGTTAGTCATACATTTCAGGACCTCTCCTTCGCTTGTTAAAAGTTGTTCTTGAAGTTCTTGTTGAACAACGTTGCTATGATGACTGATGGTTCGGAATAATGGGGATGCGGATTTCGACATAAATTAGTTGCTAGGCTTGGAGCCGAAAAGCCGCACAACCAAGGTTGGGACATTTTACGAAAAGGATGAAATTCAGAATTGTGCGATAGGGGCTTTGTTGGTGGCAAACGCGCATGCCATTAAAGCTGTCTTGCTTCTCATAAAAGCACATGGTGTTCTTTTTGAGGCTTTTTGTGAATTCCCCGCTTCGAAGGAGCTTGCCGAATCTTGGTGTAATCGTTGATTCAGCGCACACCGTCGGAGAAGCCCTGCTGCACAGCAACCCAACGCACTCTGAAAATGGGATGCCCTAGCAAAAACCCAAATGCAGCAGCTTGCCATGCTCTCTTCGCACTCTAAGTCTGCCAAAATACTTTTGCTGAGGTGGAACATGTTTCAACGGGAAATCACGGGCTTCGATTCGGGATCGAGGTACCATCTCATTACCAGGAACACAGGCAAATGTGCAGCCGGAGCACTCTGCTTAAGTCTGCGAAATCTGCGATGGAAACTGTAAATAGAACTTTCTTGAGTGCAATCAGCCAGTATATTCAGCCGTCCCTATCGATTGCGATGGCAGATGCGATTGCATAGGAACAAGCAAAAAAAAAGTGATGGAGCGACCGTGACTTGGACTTTTTATGCCGGGTAGACTTGAGCGAGTGAGCGGAGGCCTTGGACTAGTCAATTTTTTAAATTCTACCCAGCCCTAACAACCTCTTTCTCACTTTTGCACGTCGTCCTTTTCTCCTCTCGACCTCTAGGGTGCACGCCACGGTCGACGGTCTTGTTTCGACGACCTTCTGCTTTCTTTCCCCTTTTCTCTTTCTGTGCACTTCTGAAGACTTCGACACAACGTGCCTTCCCCCGCCGACGCTCAGTGGCACTTGTCAAACACCTGTCCCAAGCCCATTGCCGCATCTGCGACCTCGAGCAGAGATCACGAAGCTGTTATTTGGTCCAGGAAGCTAGCTGGGCTTTTATACTTTGAGGTGCGTGTTCCGCTGGGTGCGCGATGTCAGTCGAGACTTTTCGTCGCCGCTGTGCATATTCGCGCATCAAAGCTTTTATGACCAGCATATTTCAAATGCCACCATTCTCCAACCGCTGACGGTTCACTTTCGCTGGACCAAGTTCTAACATTCACCCTGAATCTAGTATTTGTGCGGCTTTGAACCTCACTTTCAGGCAGTTGCCAGCACCATCCGTGTCATCAAACAAAACCGCAGCGTTTCGATCTACGCGAGTATCTACAACACCTCAAGTATCAACGATCGGTACTTGATTTCTCCTTCATAATCACACGAATATTCGGAATCGAGCTTTTGGGAAGCATCGCAACCGATCCCCTCACCTACCTTGCCTAACCCCCATCGTTTCCGCCAGCGAATTAATTTTTCCGATACCTCTGCTTCTCGAACACTATTCACTCTCTCGGAGACCTTCGACTCCCGTTATCCAATACTCAGTTGGCGCAGTGGGCGACTGGTGCGGAGAGGTTGCGTACACCTCTCCGGACATCTAGAACTGGGGTGATTTACATCGCCATCCAGTTTCTTAACTGGTGAGAGCCACTGCGCGATCACTTGTGTCAATCATTTGATTCACATTCCTCTGAGAGCAAATAAACTCGAGAATGAGTTCTGCCACATCCAGATCCGGTGCGGACATGGCTCCAGCACCGGTTTTCTCCTACGCTCAAGCTGCGAAGGGACGAACACCTACATCCTCGACGTCCGGCGCTCCTTCGAATCCAACTACATCTGGTGTTAGCACGCCAGCGAAAGGCCCCGGTTCTGTAACCAATACACCTTCTGGTGGATCCGAGAGAGGTGACCAAAGTGTCAATGGAAGCATCGAAACTTCTAATAGGGTAGAGGGTTCAATTGAAGGGTTAAATTCTGAGCCCAAGACGGCAACCTCCACAAAGTCTATATCACGGCCAGCGTCTCCAAGCTTTGGCACAGCCTCAACGTCCACACTCCCAAAAGAGGATAAGGATGATTTTACATTGGTCGGCGCACCAAGTACCGAGTCTGCACGAGATCGCGGCTCTTATGCTAATGGTGTAGCGGACAAGACACCCGAGGTTACTGAGGGAAGAAGGAGTAAAAAGGGTAAGAAACAAAAGAATGCTGAAAAGGAGGCAGTGGAGAAGGACAAAGAAGAGTTGAAGCCAGAAGTTCTTGTTCCGGCTCCACTACCAACAGTTAATTTCTGGCAACAACGTCGAGAGGAGGCTGCTAAAAAACCTGCGCCTACCGCTGTCACTGCCTACACTGGGCCTACTGAACCGATCATCTCTAACGATGCTCCTCGAAGCCCCGACTCGAAACGACGAAGCAAGTTGGCAGCCGAAGAGAACGAAAAGCCAACTAGCGCTTCCCAAAATGGTGTTTCGAAAGATTCAGGTAATACTAAATCGCAAAAGAAGAACAGTGATGTATCTGCCAAGCTCAAAGAAGACCCCTCGTCCACCAAGAGGGTAGGTCCACGAGGCAGTAGGACAGGAGAGAAGGAAGAAAAATTGACTGCAACTCAACTACCTCCTCCAGTTGGAGACGCAATGTCATGGCCAACACCTGAGACGGCGATCGAGGAGGAAAAGCGCAAGCTTCTGGAGAAATTGGAGAAGGAAGACAAAGACGATACTACATCGAATAAGCCACGGCCGAAAGAGAAATGGGTCCCAGTGCCTTACGTCCCATCAGTGGCATTCAATACTCCGCTGCCAACTAGAGGTGGACGGGGCCGTGGTGGGGCGCGAGGAGGTCGGACTGAAGCTAATGGTCGCTCGACACACACTACTAACGCTGGATCTGGGGAGAAGGGACAAAACACAACTGCTACTACCGCTTTACCATCCGCAGACTCGGATCGGAGGACAAGCCGTGGAGAAGCTCCGAGAGCAGCCTCTCTTCCTCCAAATTCAACAAAACGCCAATCCAGCGATCCTTCTGGCTCACGCGACCAGCGCAAGCCTACAGTTCCAGCAACATCTGAGAAGTCGAAAGGAAACACAAACAAAGGTGAGCATGGTGCTGTGAGTGACCTTCGTCAAAATACATCGGCAGACTCTACTGCAGAAGCAATTTTGGAGCAGCAGAATGCGAGAGGCGAACAGTCGCGAAATTTCAAGGCAGATCACAACCAAGGCGTACCTCATGATGCTCAGTCAAACCCCAGATCAGCTGTTGATCGTCGAAGTGAGCCAAATCTCAGAGGATTCGAGCAGGCTAAAGATAGCTCGAGCCTTAAGGATCCTAACCATCACTCTCGCGAGAGAGCTGATGGACGTCCCGAGCGAGGCCGTGGAGGCTTCCGTGGACGAGGAAATCACAACTTCCAAAATGGCCAACAGCACCCTGGACACATCTTCACTAATGGTCATGGGCCTCAAGCTCCAAATGGCTATCCTCTTCGCCAAAATTCTGGTCCCTATAGCCCTCCTCTTCAACAACCTCCATTCAACAGTCAATTTCCAATCCCTTCAAGCAGAGGCGGTCGTGGTGGGTCCAGATCTCAATCAATACCAAACAATAATATGTATGGTCGGTATCCTGGATCACAACATATGCCGCCTTTGCAAACGTCAGGTGCCATGTATGATTACCAACCGATGCAGTCTATGAGCGCCGTACCCTTTAATCCCTATATTGACCACATCTCCGTTCTGAACATGGTTACGATGCAATTGGAGTACTATTTCTCGATTGACAACTTATGCAAAGACGTCTTCTTGCGAAAGCACATGGATTCTCAAGGATTTGTATTCCTTACATTTATTGCTGGTTTCAAGCGCATTCAAGCTTTAACCCAAGAGTTTGAGCTTCTGCGATATGCTTGTCAAGAGTCTGAAATTATTGACCTTGTCAGGGGCGAGGACGGGATAGATCGCCTTCGCAGAAAGGAAGGGTGGGAGAAATGGGTTTTGGCAACTGAGGATCGTGATGAATCCGTTAGAAATGCTGGACCATCATATCATCATCGACCACAAAGAGCTCAACAAGGTGGATCTATGATATTACCTGGCGGGCACTCCATGTCACCACCTCCATTTTCTCCCAACGGGATCGATTCACAATTTCGTCACTTTAGCAACGGTGGACCAGTAGCTCAGCCTGTCAATGGTAATGGCAATGGCAATGGCTACCACCCCGAGACACCTCTATCAGCCGCTGTCCCGGATTTCTCCCCTAGTGTAATGACTACCAATAGTACAGTTGATCCTCTGGAGGCAGAGACAACATTCAGTGATGAAGAGGTTGCCAACTTAACACTGGTCTTCAATGTTCCTAAGAGCAGCGATGGTACGAAACCCAAGGTTCCATACCACAATGCGTCATCAAGAACTTTTTCGAACGGCTCCATTGATGGGCGTTCGATAGCAGAGGAGATTCACGACGAAAACCGTCAAGGCCGCAGTTTAACCAACGGCTCACATGGATCTGAAACGTAAGCGAATCACTCCTACCCAACTTATTACAGACAGCCAGCTGATGATTGTTAATATAGATCCCCTGACACTCTCCGCCGTTCCCGCAGCCCCTTCACCCCAATATCACCAACCAAGTCAAATTTTAGCAATAGCCCACCTGTGATGTGGGTAAAGGGTCAAAGCCAACAGGCTCCTATATCTGAGCACAACTCTCGAGAGCTCTATACATCCTTCCGCGCCCGAGCCCTGAAATACCGGGACTCTTCCTCGCCTGGAGAGACCCACCCTGATATGAAGCTACTTTACGAGTTTTGGTCTCATTTCTTGTGTCGCAACTTCAACCTTAGCATGTATACCGAATTCCGAAAATACGCACTGGAAGACGCACAGACGAAGGCTATGAGCGGGACGAAAAATCTCGTCACTTACTATGATGAGATCCTAAACAGCAAGAAGAAAGTCATTCCAGAAAGTCTGGCTCGCCATTACGTAGAGCTGGTGAAGAGCGAAGATCCTACTAGCCGACCAGCCTTTGAGCGATTAAGAGCTGCCTGGAGAAACGGAGCTCTCGATATGAAAAGCAGAAAGAAGATCGACAAATTGGTCGATCAAGATTTACGAGAGGAATTAGAGCGGGCGCCAAAGCAGAAATCTGACCTGTCTTAGATGGAGTCGAACATTTTAATTCCTCTGTTCGTCTTGCTACTGTTTAGCAGACACATTTCAATAGCATCTCATCGCGTATGCAAATACACCCGGCCCTCTAACTATCGAGTGGCCACTTGAGCCTCAGAGGGGTTATCTTTTACATGTAATCTGCGATTGGGCAGTTACTATATGATGGCCACCAGACATTGACTGTATCTACGAGTTTTGTTTTGTGGTATTCATGGCGTTTGAAAGGGGGCCCACAGAGGATTGGAGATCTCAGAGGTATCTTCTCACTGTGTTCATCCTCCACTTCTCGAGCATGAGCATGGCTTGCTTTCGATTTTGTTTGTTTTATTTGTTGATATTTGGCATAGCCTTGGTACAGCTTCCAACAAAAGTCCAGGCAAGTTTTGCCCGTCAGGCGTAATGCTCTCAGATAATGGCCTGCATGCATGTGCGCATTGACGGTCCTAAAAATTGGCTTCTGCATGCGTTTCGTTTCGATACCTAACAGAAGGGAAAGGGTCGGTTACATCAGATAGACGAAACAAAATTTGTTGCTTGTACCATAAACCAGAATAACAGCAACCATTATATCTAAACGGAGAAAAGTTCTTCTGTGCTTATTTCGTGTTCATACCTTTAAATAAGGCGCTTCCAGCCCTACCACCTATAGATACGAATCAAATTTTCAAGCGCCAGCTACCCGAGGATAATCTACAATGGCCATAAAGACTTCAGGTATTATTACAATAAATGTTTCCATCCATTTTGATTACCATGGGAATTGTATCAGGATCAAATTAGGCAAGTTAGCTATAGGTTCAATGATATTCACTAGACATCTGTCATGGCCTATATTTGCCTCTGATTTCGATTGCCTTTCGATGGTGTTTTAACAAACTACGACATTCACCCCCACCAATAAAGGATAGCATTGGCAAAACCGCCTCTTCTCGGATTATGGGTACTTGTGACTACAAGCCCAGATTTCTTCAGGAGTTCCAATTACATGTTGAGCGTAGAGGAAGGGGCATCAGGATCGTGCCTTGCCTTTTCAGTTGTGGAAGATGATTGTTCGTCACTTGGCATTTGTGAACACCTCATTCACTCTTTCTTTGTGTGGCAAGTTACGGTCTCCTCCCCACTGTTTTCTCCTGCTTCCACATCTCTTCGCGGAAAATCATTCTTTGCTTCCTCTTACGAGAGTTCACAATCATCGTCAATCTTTGGGTGGCACTATCACGTTCACTTAGTCCGATAACCTCGACCTATGTCTATGATGGCTTCATCATCGATTGAACCTCATAAATCCGCTTTAATTTTAGCAAAGGAAAAGCCTGTCTTGCCAACTCAGGAAGAGGTTACTAAAATACTGAAAGCTGCAACCCTACACAATGACCCTCGGGAGAAAAACCTAGATCGTTCTACCACTCTCCTAAAGGCCTATCTTCTCAAAAACGAACCTGAGTTCGTTCGAGTTACCGAGTTCAGAGATAGAGTATGTCAATTTGATCGCAAGTACTCAGGTTCGATCATCGGTCAATCCAACTAACTTGTCATATTGATAGGGATGGGTTCAAAACAAGGAGAAGGGAGATGCCCACTTTAAGATGCAACGCGAGAAGGCAGACCATGCTGACGAGGAAGGAGAGAAGCGTTTCTATAAGATGATGCAGGAGATTGCTGATGAAATGCAAACTCGAACGCTTGCCTTCACCCCTCGTCGTAGAGGGCATTCGTTCCCGGAGCCCATGTCGCCACGAGGTGGATCGTCTCCACGACCAACCCGGAATACCGAGTTTAAGTCGCTTGATATCTGCATGGCTCCAGGAGGGTATACCGCTGCTGTGCTTAAATATCACCCCAATGCTAAAGCATATGGAATTACACTTCCCGTTGACCAAGGTGGCCACCCTCTACATATTGAGAAGGGACTTCTCGCCGGGCTCCAGTTGCTCGATGTCACAATGCTCGCAGCTGAGTTCACCGATAAAATTCTTCCTGCCAACCACCCAGCTCGAGCAGACTTTCTCACTGTTCGGCCATTCAAGTTTCACTCTTTCGATCTAGTTTTCTGCGACGGCATGGTGCTTCGAACTCAAGAACGCCCAACATACCGAGAAGCCAATGAGGTCACTCGTCTCGCATGTGCGCAAATGATTTTGGCTTTGCAAAGAATCAAAGAAGGTGGTACCATTATTATGCTGTTGCATAAGATCGATGCCTGGGGAACTGCTAGTATTCTGTACACCTTCAGCAAGTTCGCTGCTGTACAGGTCTTCAAGCCTAAGAGCAAACATGCAACTCGTTCTTCATTCTATATGATTGCCAAAGATGTCCGCCCAGACGGAGCTAAGACTGCTATTCAGGAGTGGAAGGATTCTTGGTGGAAGGCGACATTTGGTGGGGAGGATGGAACCGGGGAACGACAAGTTGAGCCTCCTGAGAGTTTTATCACTGCTGTCCTGAAGGAGTATGGTGAAAGACTGATGGAAATGGGCCGGGCAATTTGGCGAATCCAGGCAGATGCATTAAGTAAGACTGACTATGCCGGTGATGGATCTGCTTCTACGCCTTTCTCAAGAAGAAACCAAAAGGGCAAGGATTCAAAGAACTTGCCGTGGTCACCAAAGCCTTTAAGTGTTGGTCAACCATCTTTTGTTAAGCTTCTTAAGGAGAACGTTGCACCTTCGAGTCAGTTGGCCAAACGCAATTTAATATCTGATATCACAGAAGTTGTAGCAGATGGCGACTTATTATAAAAAGGATCTCTATAAGTCGTGCTCTCGGTCGTCAAGGCATTGGAGATGAACAATACCAGTACATAGTTCGGATTTCTCGTTGCGATTATCATGCAATGATTCTCTAAGGTCTTTATAGCGTAGACGCTGCAATAAATGTCCAATTTAACAACACCTGTGAAATTTCCTGGGCGAATTCTTTAATCGTGTAATGAAGACATATCAACTCGAGAGATATAAATACTTATTACATTACTCTGGGTGGTTGCTGATGTCCAGGGGCTGTTTGCCGAGCGAGTCCCAATGTGTGGGTTGCTGCACCAACACATGTAGGCCAGCAAGAACCTTGAAAGTTCCCCCACCACACCACATCTCAAGAAAAGCAAGCCAATTGGAACCTTCCTTTATGAACTCATCGCAAAACTTGAACTGGGCAGCTCTCTACAATATATACCTCTCTGATCATTTTTCACTTACGTGGTTGTAGGAGCAATCACATCCCAAAACCTAGGGCGAGTTCCTCCGGGAAAGTTCCGCCATCGAAAGTCAACAATCAATCGGTGCCCGATCTTCCACGGCAGCTCCAGAGAGAGCTTCGAGCAAAATGCGCACCACCACCCTCTCAACCACCTTCTTCCTCCTCCCCGTCTCCATATCCGCTCTCCAGATCCCCTCCATCTTCGCCCCCTTCTTCTCAGTCCACGATGTCCCGCTTACCTCCAATTCAAACGAAACCATAATACCCGTCCCAGAAGCTCTCGAGCTCTTGCGACGAGATGGAAACTGCCCTGTAAATTACAACGCTTGCACACAAGCGAATTTCCGTGGTGCATGCTGTCCGCAGAATGCAATTTGCACAAGTGATCGTGCAAATAATGTTGCTTGCTGCCCTGTGGGAGCAACATGTACGGGCACGCTGACGAAGGCTGCTGAGACTACAACTACTGGCATAGGAGGAGTAATAGGTGGTACAACTACAGGGCCAACGAGCGCAGCGGCGACGACAACGGCGAGTACGGCTGGAACAGCAACTATAACAAACGCAGCATCAGTAGTCCCAAACGCATACTTCCCCTTCCCATATATAAGCACCAATTATCCCAACTCCGCCGCATGCAATTCTGCATTTTTAGCCTGCCAGTCGAACTACGCAGCTTGCACTCAGGATCTACAAGGTGGCTCAGGGGGCTTTGCAGTCACGATTGTTGCTCCTGGAGGGGGGGTGACGGTGAATGCTAGTCCAACAGTGCAGAATATTGGGGCGAGCAGTGCGCAGGGCGTTTGCAGTAGTCTGAGCGCGGTAGCTTGTTATAATTTGCAGAGTAGCAACTGTGCGCAATTTGGGACGGGGACGGCGACAGCTGGAGGAAGTTTTGTTACTGGGACGGGGACGAAGAATGCGGCGGGAGCGAGGCAGACGGGGATGGGGTGTATGGTGATGGTTGCTGGGGTGGGATTGGGGATTGCTGGGCAGATTGTTTGAGGCTTGGAAAATTAGGAGTAAAAGAGTGGTAGAAAGGCACAAGGGGACATATCAAAGGGAAAAGGACATATGGGAAGGCGAAGGTCTGAAATGGCATGGCGTTATACTCGGTCTTTCGACTTCGAGATAGAATGCGATAGGTGCTCTTGCTAGGTCTGCAGCATTCACAGGCGGGGAGGGGTATTTTGGAGCCTCGGATATTTACTCAAATTCGAAATTATGGACCTATTTATACTTGACATCTATAAAGATTCTTTCGAAGATATTAATGAATCAATACTTAAAGTATTACCTATAAATATCAAGGTCTTAGCTTTGTTCCTGCTCGCTAATCTTTGTTTGAAACTTGGCACATCATCATTTACCTGCTTGTTTTTCGACGACCATACCTGTGCTTGTTTGATAGTCTGTACCACGCAGTCGTATGGAATCCTCTTGTTAGTAGAGAAAGCTGGGCTGGGTCTCCAGGCAGAACTGACTCATGGGAAGTGTTGATTAGTTGACCAAGCACCTAAGGAACCTTTATTTCTTTGAGAACAACGTTTTATGTTACTATCATCGTCGTTCTAGAAGGGGTGGTCTTCCCGAAAGATCAACCAATGTAATTTAGAACTGGTACAACGTCAATTTTCTGGATAGTGCAAAAGTGTGACCTCGTGACACGAGAGGTGATGAAGAGGATGCAACTGCTAAAAGAAAGGGTACTGTCTCCCCTCTTTCTTGCTAGTCCCTCTCGCTTACATTACAAGGTTCCATCCACTACAATGTCATCATAGCCACCGTGCCTCAAAACCACAAGGTACTTTCAAAGTTATTCCCTTTGAGTGCAACCAAATTGATTCGCTTGAGTTATGGTGTCTTTTCACATGCGCTCCATGCTTCATGAGAGCAGCCTAATCAAAACAGAAGGGACTTCTAAGCGCTCTCAAAGCTAATGTTACTCAAGTTTTCTACCAAGCCAAAGATATGATACTTCCCAAGGTGAAGGACTAGCCGGAGAGATGCGCGGGTGATGGGAAGCTTAATATTTGTTATTCTGTGGTACGTTGCCACACGGTCACCTAGAATAAGATTGATTCTAAGTGACACTCGCTAGTGCTCGAACACTTTACGGTAAGTTTTCAGGACGGAAAGAATACGCTTGCCACCTTGACCCTAGGAAGAGTTGTCGGTTTCGGCTGCCCTCCAGCAGTTTCTCTAGTAGCTTTGGGCAAGATAGTGCTAATCCCTTGCTGGAAGCAACATGCACATCCGAGAAGTACCAACAAACCTTAGCTGGCCTTCCTGGCCTTGAATAAAACTTCTTTCCATTCTTGGGTATCATTGCATACAAAACTCCTGACAACCGGACTGTATGGCTACCACCTCGATGGCATCAATCCTCATCCTATCTTCCATAGAAAGCCTAAATGCGGGAGAGAATCAAATAGAGGCCCATCTCTGGTGTCGAAAAGTCCCAAATTACCAATGCTTACACACCAATATTATTTCCTGGAAATGCATCAAGATAGACCATGTCTCCTTTCTCTTCATTCCCTCCTGCAAACAAATCATCTCTAAAGCCTCCTTGCCATTAAAGTACTTAGCGCAAAACCTGAACCAACACTCCTTGATCTTCGGGTCCATGAAACGCTTCGCGTATGCGGCAATATAAAGTGATTCCTCATGACTGACTTTGTGAGGGTCCTTGATTATATATGGTGCAATTTTATCAAGATGTGGCGCATTATTGGTCGAGGGATTGGTAGTGGCGACAGGCGTAGGCATCTGAGCAAAGTCTTTTGCAAAATCAATCGCATCCTCTTCGGCCTTCTTTGCCAGCCTCTCTAACCTTGCCTTTTCTGCTGCTTTCTCTGTATCATTTTTCTTATCGCTATTCGATTCATCAGACTCGTTGTTGGTCCCTGATCCCGGCTCCGACGAAGTCTTGTTCTTTGCTTTCCTGACAGCCTCAGCCTTGAGCTGATATTGAACTTCATACAGAATTTCAGGCCAGACCAGGATCCACGCGAATGTTCGTAGTTGTGTCACCCAACCACCTCGTATAGCCCAAGCGAGCATGTCCAGATATGTAGGCCTATGGTTCTTGCTGGGAGAGAAAGTCTTATAGGCACGAGGAGCAGCAGATAGAGCAGCAAGGTAACTTGGGAGAGATGGCGCAAGGGGAAATGCTTTCTTCCATGCAATGCTAGCGCGGGGCAGCCTCCTCGAATCGCAATTAGGGGAGACTATATACATCTCTCTGGCATGAAGCGGAGGAATTGCTATCGCGCGACGCCAATAGACAAGATGCTGAGCAAGCATGAGCAGGCCGGTAAGTTCCACACTTTGTGTCTGGGCAACCTGAAGAAATGAAGCTGTTGGCTTGCATAGTCGTATGCATTCGATAAGAGGAGCAGAAAGTTCAGTGTTATCCGATTGTATCTCGGAGATAATCTTATCTTCATCATCAAGGAGTAGCAAAGCGAAATGCTTATTGAGATGAGCTGGTTCTTCACCATCATCGGAAACCATTGGGTCCGCTGAGGTTAGGATTAGTCCAAGCATAGCTCTCTCATCCGAAACTGGGTAGCTAGTAAGGTATGCTGGTACTGGAATCTGAAGCGACAGGTCAAGCGGTGGCTTTGAGGCAAGATGGACCGTCGCAATTTTGTTGTTAGTAATGGAATTATAAACGTCACGGATTGCCCCAGCCAACGTTGATTTGATCAAGATCTCGCCCCATAACCAGCTCAACGGGCGTCCTAAAAAAAATTAAGGTCAGAAATGTAGGAATTGAATAGGTTATTCCAACTTACGCTCTTCTTTTGCCTTATCCTTCATCATCAATATCATCTCCGATTCCTTCCAAACATAGTTGCTCGCGGCTTGAGCATGATTTAAAGCTTTGTTGAACTTCTTGATGACATTTTCATAAATTTCCTGGATTCGCTCATCTTCCTCCTCTTTCGGAAGGTTGAGTATGAACACGACGTTGAACATCGTCATTCCTCCATGTTCCTCGCCGTCTTCAAGAGCACCATTGCCACTTGCTATTTTATTATCCTCGACTTTTCCTTCTTCGTTCCCATCCCCCTCCTCCTTTTTGGATCTCCTTGATCTTTTACTTTTCTTCTTTTTCCAAAGCCCGTCTTCACGAATGTGCATGGGATATGTCACGAATTGAAGGGGATCAAGTGATAACTCAAACTTTTTCTTATGGAAAGTTCTTGATGGCGTCAAAATGCTTTCTAGATCGGCTGTAGGAAATTCAAATAGGTGTTCCCAAGGGACAATATGCTTGCCATCTCCATCGTCGTAATGTTCGTCACTAAAGGTTGAATCCCCGTGATCGCTCTTCTGATGAGCCTTGGATGAGCCCTTGTCGTTGAGATCAGGTTTTTTCAATGTTGAAAGATCCAAGGGGTTCTCTTCCAAGTCCGAGTCGTCACTATCATAGTCGTCGTCGTCGGTAGGTGGTTCCGTGTCTAACTCTGTGCCGTATCTAGATTCACGCTGGGTCGGTTTGTTGGAGGGATGTGCTGGATAGTGGAAGACGAAATGTGGACCATCCTTTGATCGAATTACGAGAGCAATGGCAACAAGACCTGGATTTGTTAAGATAGCTGCAGCGCCTGTAGCCATGTTTACCCACGTTGAGGGACCTCCGAGGCGTCCCCTGAACGGGAAGCCGCTACCAGAGGTGGTGGGGTTGTTTGGCATTTCTCGCTTCGAAATGCGCTAGGCTCAATTGGTGTAATTTCCTACTGATGTCGTGCAGGACCCTCGCAGGCCCCTTTTTGGTGCAGGAAATCGTTGATAGAATTGAAAACGGCATAAAACAAAAAGAAAAAGATAGCATTTCACACATGTGATTTTTTTCTCGAAATGTTGTGGGGTTAGTCTGTACTAGTTATCTCTTTTTTCGATGCCCACGATGTTGAGACAATGGAGTCACCTGATTTATTAATTGATTCGGAGGTTATCTGTGGGGTTTTTATAGAGGTAATTATCTTGTTGAGCTATGTTATGAGTGGACTCAGCCCTCCTGCAAGATCTTTTACTTTGGGTCATCGTACCTGCATAATTACACGAGAGAATCGTTGCATGCTCATGCCTTTGTTCCAATTGCGAGATCTGCATGTGTTAGGATGATGCTGCAGTCCGTTTCATCAAGGAAAAGCTCCTGCACTGACATTCATTGTGGACAAACTCGGAAATTCTCTGTGTGGACTTCGACAGTTTTCTCACCATTTCAAAACAGGGTCAAGTCGGCAAAAGGCGGCTTGCCGGTCAGATTCTGCTTCAGGCCCGAATTGCTGTTTACAGTAAGTCAACTTTTCCCATCTTACGCATGTTACGGCCGACATGGTTTGAGACGGGAATCAGAATGGTTTGAAAGAATAAGAAGAATTGCAGATTCTTGGAAGTATGACCACGCACGGAGGCTAGGGGAAGGAAACCTCGAGAGCATAAAGTCACAGCCACTGTTCGACTGTCCGACAAGGCACATAAGAACGTAGGATAGGCTGCGACAAATGTAGCTACTGCCACCGTGTCTCTTAGGCGGACGAGGGAGTATAGGAATGAAGCGGGGGGGGGGGGGCACTTCGACGCTATGAAATTTATACTAAAGAGACCCTCAGGAAGGAATGCCACATGAAGGAGATAGTGATATGAAAACCGACGGAACAAATTCTGAAATTGTTGTGAAACCCTTTTCCTTGTATTAGAAAGATGTGTTCGAACCGCGGAGATCAATATTTTCTTGGCGGATCGATCACCTTGAAAATCAGCGGGATGTTGTGCCGAATATTCCGGATCAAATCGGCATCCCCGAATTTTCCGTATTCCCATTAATGGAAGTCATTGATGTCGAAGCGCAGAAGGCCTTCTTCAGTTATGCGACAAAAGTGGATGGTATTTTCCTCCAATACTTCCATGACGCCGTAATAATCCACAAATCATATCCTACACTCTCAAGGCGCCTTCAAGATGTTTTGTCCTACCATCTCAATTCGTTCTTCTTCCCTTCTTCGGCATCTTCTTTCTTCGGCAATGGTTTCTCTTCCCCGAAACCGAGATTTTTGAACTCATCCTTGGCCATCAAATTTCTACACATAGCCCATCAGCTGCGTTCCGTGATAGAGTTGTGAGAGCAATTGTACCTGTCCATTCGACACGATAGGTATGACTTTGCAATATTTCTGCATTCCGCCTCATTTGTTCCCTTGACCCTTTTTATACACGAAAGATAACTCATCATAACATCTTTACATTCCCCTATTCGTATTGAAAGTATATCAGCATATTTCTAGAGGACTAGTCACTACAAACAAGGTGTTCGAGCTTCAGGAGGTGTAGAAGAAAATCGTACCATCATGATCGAGAGGGAAGCTTCCACGCTCAGGTCTGTAAATGTATTAGCACAAATAAAGCACCGATATGACTTTATTAACTCACGGGGTAGGTTTGCTATTGACCTGCCGTCCTCCAGGGCTACCGAAGGTACTCATGTTGACTTGATGTTGGTGGTACAGTCGTCTCGAAATTTAGTCCCTCGAGTCGGCATCCCAGCTTTGTTCTCCGGCGCTAAAACTCCCCAGATTATGACGCCATGTGAAGCTTGTTCCCTACCACCTTTGACAACAAGCCATCAAGGTATTTAAAATTGTTCCTTAACCAATCAAGCTCTGCAACTCTGATTCAATATTGTCAAAATGCCCATGTGAGTTCTTCTAGAACGATAAGGAGGAGTTCTTGCTGATATATGTGGCTTCAAGGACCCTTGAAGGAAGCTGCCAATGTGGTGGTGTGGAGTTCACACTTCAGTCCTCGACTCCTGTGCCTTACCAACTATGCGCTTGTAGCATTTGTCGGAAGGTTGGAGGTTATAGCGGAAGTGTCAATCTTGGTGGCATAGCTGAATCACTCAAGATCATCAAAGGCGAGGAATTGATTAAGTACTACCCTCACAACCACTCACATCTAGCTATACTTTCTTCAGTCCCTAATGTTCTCAAAGGAAATACACAGCAATTAAGGATCGCGGCAAGCCCAGTGCTCAAAAATGTACTTCTGAGAGAAACTTTTGTAGCAATTGCTCAACAATGCTCTGGCTTTGGGATAAGACCTGGCCTGAGCTAATCCATCCTTTTGCCTCTGCTATCGATACGGATTTGCCAGTCCCAGAAGAGATGGTCTGCGTCAAAGCAGACAGCAAACCAGCGTGGGTGAGATGGCCTGAAGGAAAGAAGAGTGTTCACGAGCATTATGGCGATGATAGCATTGAAGGCTGGCATAAGAAGCATGGTCTATTCATAGACTAGAAAGCACTAGGCCAACAAATACAACTTCAGCAGCATCACTTAAAACAAGCACTATTCGTTGGATAAAATCAGAGCAATGGAGAAAAGCACTTCCACATACTTCGAACTCGAAAAGAAGCTCATTTCCATCACGCCTTCAAAGCAGCTCAGCTTCCAGAAACCCCCACCCTACTCGCTCTTATCTTTAATTAAACCCTTTATCCTAGCTATCCAGAATTCCGGCCTAACCCGTCCCACAGCGGTACTCGGTCTGGGCCTTTGCTTGGACTTATCAGCACAGTCACTCAGACGTTCAAATTTCTACAGTTAACCCCACTCCAACATCTTATCAAATTTTCTAAACATTAATGCATGTTTAAACTCAGCTTTTACGAAGGTCTACGATCTAAAGACTGTATGAGTGAAGAATAGCGTTATATCCCACCCAAGACACCTCATGATCTTGATCGACTTACGGAACAGAAAGGCTCCACTCCCAAGTACCAAATCATTGCACTCCCAACATGTGGCAAGAATCACTTCATCACGCACTCTTGGTGCTTCAACACCGTCGCATGCCGTCATCATGCGTCCTGCACCAGATACCTCAACGCCGAAATGTAACCTAGCCATACGACAATTACTCCCAAGTAATACGATCAACCCAAGCCAACAGCATTATTCATCTAAGCCCCCACTGGCTATACATACGAATTCCCCAACCGCCCTTCTCAACGCACTTAGCTTACCTGAATCTAGTCGAAACCTCAAAACAAGCATTTTGCGGGATCTCTTAGCCACCCTGTCATGATGCACTAGCACCCAAAAACCGCACTACTGCCGTCCGCTTGCTAAACCCGTACAGGTACAGACCATTTGGTACAAGTGCTGTGTCACCGCTATTTACGTGCATTGAAACTCGTGAACATTGTGGGGGGGGGGAAATCGTCATAATTTACCTGTCCTATCTGTCCTATCCTATCAAAACAACGCAATCCACCTCAACTGACCTGATCTAACCAACGAAAGAAATGAAATTCGTAAGACAGCCATTATTCACCTCCAAGGCCGAAACTAGCACTAGCATCATATTCTTCCACCCATCCAGAACAGATCCGTCCCGACGCCCTGTCCGTAAAGCATAGATCATGTTACCACCTGAGCGATGTGTTCCACCAAACCAATCGAACAAATTCTCCACGTTCTATCTAAACCGCTAGTCCAGTGCGACTAGGAACACAACCAACATATTCGCAACCGCGCGTTTCGGGTACAAGCTTGCGTTGAGGCAGGTCACTTGCATGATGTTTTGCTTAGTAGTGGGGAGCTGTGCACAGAAGTGTTTAATCAGTGTTGATTCTTATGTAAGGTAGGGTGGTTCTATTGAACGAGACCAAAAAGCATAAAATAGAAAGTATATCATATCAGAGCAGGAAGAGCGTGACTGTGTAGGTGCGTTTCTATCGTATACTCAAACAAATCCCAACCAAATTTCATAAGCGTCGTAAATCATAACTTCGTTGTTGAGGTATATGTGCAGAGGTTAAACGCTGAGAGGGTGTTGAATACTGGAAGGCGGTGCAAAGTACATGATGAAGATCTTCTATCTCCCATCATAACCCACGGGAGGTGCGGGTAGAGCCGTTGAGTAGGGGTTCCCATCAATGTAGCGGGGCCCATCATCATAATAACGACGATTTGAATCGTAGCCATTAGACCTGCGCCCATCAATATCCCCACCTCTCCTACCCCCACTCTTTTGTTGTCGTTCAATGCGTCTTTTATGTCGCTCTTCCTTCTTCTCGCGGAACTCTCTACACGCATGTCGTATCTCGTTGGCTTCCTTGATTTCAGAGATGGCGCCTTTGATACCAAGAGCTGCAATGCCAACTGATGCCGCATCTTGTAGTGTAGCTTTAGCTTTTAACTTCCTTGCCTCCTCGTGGGTCATCTCTCCCTCCTGAACCGCTCTGTGTCGTGCATCACGCTTTTCCATGCTCTGATAGATATTGTGTGCCGCGTGGATAGTAGCCACAGTGGCCAAACCAGCTGTAATAAGTTGCTTACCTTTCATTTTCCTAATTCTCTTCTCATCCCCTGATGATGAGCCTAAACTACTTTCTGAGTCGGAGGCGTCCTGACGCCCTTCCGCGATCCTCCGGTCTCTTCTACCATTCTTTGCTCTGTCAGAACGACGTCTATCGCCATTTCCCGACCCTACCACACTAGAACGTGAATCTGCGTACCGTGAATCGCCATACGGCTCATCTCGATAATCTCGTGAAGAGCCTCCCCCGTGGCGAGAACGACGGGATTCATATCCATCGTCCGAACCACCTCGACGAGACCTGTGAACAACAGTCTCATCTACTTCTCTAACATCTCGATCACGACCGGCTTCGTGTGCCGCCTCTCCGATTCCAAGCGCAGCAAGTCCCTTCCTAGCATAATCAGTAACACTCTTGCTTCTCTTGTGACGATCTCTCCGTGGAGATGGACTTCGACTGTCGAAGGAATCTGGGCTGTCTCTCCGTCGGCGGTCACCTCCTCGAGAACGTGATCTTGAACGATCAAGAAGTTTCTTTCCAGCCAAAGCACCAAGACCAGCTGTAGCAAGTGCTGCAAGACCAGCACCACCTCCACTTCCACCTGGGCCTCTAGAGCTGGATCTAGCTCTCGATCGTGATCTGCCAGATCTGCCAGATCTGGTTGATCTACCATCATCTTCAACATTGCTTCTCGAGCCGTTGATCAGTCTGTTTCCGGCAAGACCTCCAACAACTGCCTCCAAAATATGACGCTTGCTCTTCTTATCAGGATCGCGATCAGCAGCGGCATCAATACCCCCAGCACCAATTGCTGCAGTGAGAATACGTTTGCCCTTGTCTCCTCCCCATCCTCCAGGCTCATTTCGTACTCGGAAAGCCTCAGTGGCACCAGCGAGAAGTGCAGCTTTAGCAGCTTGCTGGAATTTTGCGGCACCTTCTGGCTCTCCTCTGCGAGTGTGGGACCGGCTTCTAGTAGATCTGTGGGACTTTGAAGAAACATAGCTATCACCACTTCCTCGTCGACTTCGTTTTCCATCATGTCCGCCAACCGCCTTTGCCGCTGCCCCAATTCCTGCCAGTCCTAAGGCACCTTCGACTAGGGATTTACGACGGCTCTTCTTCTCCGGTTTGACAGTCTCTTCATCTGATGTATAGTATTCCTTAATCTCGCCGTCTCTGTCACGATGAGCTGCATAGACTCTTCTCTCGACTTTCTCCTTCTTCTTACTGCCAGGCCCATGTTTAGCATATAATTCAGCGCCTTCGTATACTGCGAAAGCGCCTGCAACACCAACCGCTGCAGATTGCAACGGATTTCGAACGACCGGGCGGCCGTCTGCCTGTTTACGATCCCAGAGCTCCTTCCCGACAAGCGCGAGAGCGGCACCGGAAGCGCCAGCTATAATTTTTTGATTCCGCGAAAGTGAGCGACGGCGAGGCTTGATTTCTTCTTCTGCGTATACGGCGGTTTTTCGGCTTCTCCTTTCATCTAAATCGTTGTAGGAGCGTCGTGGATTGTCGTAGTCTCTGTAATAACCTCGCTCGGCTGAGCGAGAGCGAACTGGGCCGTACCGATCATCTCGAACCATAGTGCGCTGTTGAACATAGGTTCCTCCGGCACCAGGTGGAGGAAATTCCCGTCTAACTTCTTCGATTGATAAGTCGCTATCTTCGCGAACCGGTCGACGGACAATTTCAGTATGTCGCGAGGCATAGGGTGGTTCTGGTACGACAGGAGCGGGACTTCGCACATATGTCTCTTGTGTTTCCTGTACGTATCGTGGTTCACGGTCGTCTCTTGGATCACCGCGATGGCGACTGGACCGATAGCGACGGTCGTCGACTCGATCGTAGTCGACTGTTGACATCGCGAGTTTGGCTTTGCGACCACTAGAGGCTTGCAAGTGTATAGAACGCCAAATGCGGGGTCGAAATTAAGACAGATTGGGTATTACGAGGCTCACAACTGTCTGTATGTGCACTTCGTAGGTAATGGATGTTACTTTGATGGATGTTGGTTGCTGAGACGTTGCGTGCTCATAAAGTTTGATGTTGTTCTAGTGATGACGATGGCAGGCGAGGGTTATGCAGAAGTGATGGAGGGGCTGTGTTCTACGGTGAGGAGGTTGGGTAGATAGTAGCATGAGTTCTTCGAAAGAACCTGATTCGTTTTTCATAAACTTCGGAACGGAGTAATAACGAGTACCCACAAATCTCTACTATTGCCCAACAAGTGTTCTTAATTTCTTGGTTTCGTAATGCTTTATCTGCAGCCTTTTGCCATCATTCTTGCCAGCTTCTACTCCTGCTTGCCCGGCAAACACACCACTCCGCCGCCGGCCCCTCAGCTTTGCATTTAAACACCTGAAGCCGCTTTGCATAGGGCAACCAAATAAGCATGCCATTTCTGCAGATGTTATTAAGGGTCTCGGCGGGACAGCCGGGTCTTCGCATATTTGCCCCCATTTTCTCTCACATCGTCATCCAGGTCCTGTTAGGCGCTTCAGGCCTCAGGGCTAAGCCTGACCACCCACTTCAGGCTACGGAGCCTTTGGCTGTTAACTGACAGCCACTTTTGCCTTCAGAGCTTGTGGCAGCTAAAAATGCTTAGAAGTGCCCTCTCGGGCCAGAAAGCATGTGGCTAGAGACAGACTTTTCGACGCTGCTCACCTGCGCCTCAAACGGCTGAGACTTGGGTCACAAACCATCGGCATGCTCTCTCTAACGAAAATGGACACCGACCAGAATCACGAGATTCTTGGTATCTGTCCGCGTGAAGGGGATGCAAGAAATAGTGGGTTTTCAACCAACATGAGTGGTCGAAGCTCTCTAGGTTCTTCACTTCACGCCCCTCTTCTCTCCGAGGGGCATTTGAGACAGTGACGTCACCAGACCATAGCCCCCCCCCCCCCCACACACACGTGATTCTCCTTCTTTCTTCCTTTTGCTAGCTCTTTCTTCGTTTCCCAGAATTAATGTTTAAGCATCATTTAGAGCAAGCTTGCTTAGCTACATCTATTCGAATTCCCTCACCTCCATATTTCACATTTTCAGCACAAGTTATAAAAGATATTCTGCAAAAATTGAGATAAGTATGTATTGTAGCGTTTTAACCAGACATTTCTACATATCTCCAATGAGAGAGTAATGAATCTCAATATATAAAAAGATAAGGTAGCTTTTCTTAACAAAGAGTTTCCTTTTTTGATTTACGCTTTTTAAGTTCTGCTCTGAGCCTCCCCGTGGAGCCTTTCTCGCTGTGGGTATTTGGGATCTTGCAGCGTCAAAGTTATCAAAGTCGAATTTGGTGGATAAAGGGGATTTTCAGACTTGTGGTTTTTGTTTTTGACCAAGATGACCCTTTTTAACGAGGGTGGACTGTGATAGGCATGGCAACTATGAGACATTTTGTCAACGGGTTCAAAATGGCGTACACTTTAAAATACTAAGTGTCAATTGGCACCGTTACACCCCCCTCGCCTTGCAAGTGCATATGCCGTGTTTGTTGGCTTGAGCTCCGCCCTTCCCTGAGCAGAATCCTCAAATCCGATAGAATTCATGTTGTTACATGGGTTAGGGCAGAGAATATTTTGAGAATGCTTTATGGTTGTAGAGAAAGAGGCATAATCCATACAGGGTGAACTTTACAAGATGGTGTTCTCAACCTAGAGTCTAGTATTCCTAGAAAGCTTCTACACCGAGGGGCTTGGCAATAATAAGCACAAAAATAATTTAGACGCAAGGGCTGATGCTAGATTGGCTCTTGGTAGGCACAGACATGAGGTAGTGAGCGACAATCCTAAACATACTGCTTGCTCACCTACTCTACTCAATTATCTAAATATCAATACACTCTCGCCTGGTGTGTCGTGCTCGAGCTGGTGTCAGGTATAATAGTATGCTGGGACTTTTCACAGACTTCTTCTATGCAATATCCGTTTATTTAATTTAAGACGAATATCACAATAATTGAACGAGGAACGCTTGCCCTGTTGTATACCCTTGGCCGACCGAATTGCTGGAATGAGGTGAGAAGTTCGAGAAGATCCGTAGAAGCTCAGCAATCATCACCAGTTCAATTGTGGGGTATCATACGCTAAAACAAGCTCACGGCAAGACTGTTCCGCGGGAAAGAATCCCAGGCCGGAATGGGTCCCTGCTTCATAATGCATTCGATGTTATGCAACCTTTACAAACTCTTGAACTTCATCCTCAGACATTTTTGTTTTTCTTGATTATGTCTTCTATGATGCGCGCCGACTGCACCTGTTCGGCACGAACGTGTAGCTCTCTGTGGCTGAAAACGAGTCGTCGTCGTTGCGTTATTAGCAAGGCTGAGCATATCAGGGGCTGAACACTCGAGATGCAGCGCGACGAAACATTTACACAGGAGTCTGCATCTCCTTTGCAGACATCAAAATCAACCCTTAACCCCCTCCCCCGACATGAATTCGAACAATGTCTGAGTCAAGATCATATTCCAATACTATGACCATCTTATAGATGTCAAACTCCACGAACACCACTAATCCACCTGCCGCTATGGGCTTCGACAGCATCAACCAAAATGTCTTTGGACTGACAGCTCTGATTGTCTCCCTCGTTGCTTTGGTCACTACGGTTATGCAAGTTTTACAACAGTATTTCTCGAGTGCGGAAGGATATCGACGATGTGCGAAATCTGTCATGGGCGAATGGGCATTAGGGACACATAGGAGACTTCGGGCTAGAGAATTTCGTGTCGAGGTGATCTTTGAAACACCAGTCATCTTTGTTGCGGCACCGACCAACAAGAAAGGGCCAATTCCTGACAGAGAAATATTCTATATAGACGGAACAGAAGACTCGTACAGGGACACCCGTGTGTTGATGGAGCGGGAGCAAAAGAAAGCGGACGAAGCTGCAATTTCACGAGTCCATACAGCGGATGACGAAAAGGCGTCATGGGTTACCCTCCTATCAACATTGCAACGTTCGGAGAACGAATCACGCGTTTGGGACAGAAACGTTCGAAGGAGTGGCCATAATCCTCCGCAAGTACGAGCCACTACTCCAGCAGGAACCATCAATGGGCCGAAACACGAAATCACTGTTGGCCTACAGGCCAAAACTCGCTCTTGGGATTTCATCCCTGCATCGATAACGAAGCCATATGCAACATCTGCTATCTGTCACTTGGTCGAAATAACTGCAATGCTTGGGATGTACTGGAAGGTCTTCGATTCGAATGTATGGAACTTGAGAGCGGAAGGAAATGGGTTGATCTTGACATCAACCTCCATTCACGGGTTGGGACTCATGGTCGTTTTTACTGTGACAGGAAAGTCAGAATTCAAAGCAGATCGAGTCATCCCAGCGAATGCAGTGAAGGATCTGGCATTTGGAAGCGTTCCCAACATATTTGATGACAAAGATTACTTGAAGCAATCAGATAACCAAAGTCTAGAGCTGGTTTTTGGGACCTCCCGTCTAGCAATATCAACTCTGGAGTCGATTGGGTGTAGCGCAGAGACACTGAAGTGGTATGAGAGAGATCATAGACATATATTCTCGGGTGAGCTACGTTGCCTTCCCATTTTTGAAAATACGTTTAAATTACATAAAGAACAATTCTGACAATATTATAGTTGCTTTCGAGGTCATAGGCATGCTCAGCAAAGTTATCCGAATTCGTGGGAGCAATTTCAGAATGCTTCCTAATCCCACGGATGACCACTGGCTAAAGGCAGGCAATCAAAAAGCATCCTGGAAAATTACTCGACTGATGCAAATCTTTCAAACAAAGTTGCGAGAGCATATCGAGGCTGAGCAATATGTCGAGAGCCATGAGATCGTCACTATTGAGAAGGAATGGGCGGCAATAGCTCAAATTGGCTTCAAGGACGAAGAGAGTCTCAGTCTTAATACTCGAGAAGCAATACACGATGCTCTTGATAGGCGGACAAAGTTCTTACTTAACCTCAAACAGTCTGAAGTCCTTTCCATAATGGTAACCCATCTCACCATGGTGTTAAAGGTATTACAAGACCAGGAGTCCACTCTCAATAAGATCGTACTGGCAAACAAAGAAGAGCAGTTACTCGATTATTACTTCTACCACATTCGCCGGGAAGTTGTTGAACATCTAGACACGAAAATGAAGCCACCTTCAAAGGATATGCGAGACAAACGAAACACAATTTGGATTTCTCTAATATACCGCATGCTGTGCTGGCTTCTGTTACATGATTTCAACAAGGCAGATACCCAAATCGTGCCACATGATCTCAAAGGTAGTAGAATGCCTGTTTTCATCGGCTGAAATTCGACACCACGCATATGAAAGGCAAGTTTCTGTGCATTTACGAGCATTTTTAGGCGATATCATATGGGCACAAAGGCTGTTAGAGAAAATCGTTTGGTACATTGAGGGTCCAAGGAGAATGACCACATCGCAGACAAGATTGTTACATCTCGAAATCTAATGAGTACGGATTGGAGATTTTTGCTGCATATTACAATACCATCAATAACATCATCTTGCAATTTAGCGAATACCAGATTCTCATTTCATGGGATATGTTTATCTCTTAGCTAGCATTCTCTTAAGCATCTCGAATTGATTTTACATGAAAATTTTTACATGACGAGAAGCATCCGCTTGCCTACTCTCTCGCTACAGCTTAATAATCCTCACTTTATGAGATCAGTCACCATTCGTAGTATCTCCGGTAATGGTGCCTCCAGCTTGCTTCCAAGATTGCGCCATAGCCAAGAAATTCGACAATTTCGCAGTTTGCATATCGTCCGCTGGGAATACATAATCGATGTACTCCTCGTAGCTGTCATCGTCCAACTTGCGACGCCGTTTCGTCTTTCTTGGCATTTGCTTTTGCACTTTCTCAATATCTTCTTCTAAGCCATGCGTTCTCTCGAATGAGAGCCATGCGTTGAGCAGAGAAACTCGCTGTTGGATAGTTAGCACATTGCCAAATTTAATATTAGAAGTTGTATCACTTACCTCTTCCTTGAGCTCCTTGTCCTTCATGCTCTTAAGTGCACGCTCAAATACCTTTCTAGCACGAATCTTAGCGGCGTCACCGACAGGCTTCTCTTCCTCATCCTCCTCATCCTCCTCGTCATCATCTGGCACGTTGATCTCAAAGTGAGCATAACTGATCCAGACCTTGACGTGATCGGTCTTGTCAAGTAATCTCTCATAAAGTGCTCTCGTCCGCTCGTACTCTCCTTCTTCCTCCTCAAAGTCTATGTACGATTTCCATAACAACTCGGGCATGTCTAGAACTGATTGAGCAATAGCGAGTTCATAAATTGCTCTGGTTCGCTCAAGATCGTCCAGGCCGCGTTCTAGCTCGGCGAACTTGATCCATGCTTGACAATTTGCTGGGTTCCACTCGATATGTTTCTCATAGAGTGTCCGACATCGTACGAATTCGAACAACTTCAGCTCTAACTCAATGTAACCCTTGAATAACCTATCTTTTGGACACATGCCTATAGCTTGACCAAGAGTTTTTCTTGCTGCTGCTAACTTCTGCTGCCGTATCTCGAATTGCGCCTTCATGAGCCAAATCTTGGCAAAAGTGAACTTTTTATGGGGTATCAACTTCAAACATTCCTGGTAAATCTGTCGCGCTCGCTCTGTATCCTTATTCTCCATTTCTTCCCAAATCGCGTAAAAAATCCAGAGGTAAATATAACGCCTCCAATGTCGTTTTTCCTGTGTTGGCGGTATTTGTGCTATAGCCCTCTCGTACACATCTCGAACTCTGTCTAAATCGCCCGATACTTCCTCCAATCTTGCGTAGTCAAACCAGGTATCGTAATTCTTGGGATTCTCTTTGACCTGCTCCTCATATTGAACTCTCCGCTTCGACAAGATAACATCTTCAACTCCTTCTCTATCACCAAATTGCTTCTCGAAAGTCGTATAGGCCTTGTGAAGAGCTAAAGATTTGGATCTAGCAAGACGATCTAAAGCATACTTGTAGATTGCCCTAGCGCGCTCATACTCCTTCAATTTGGCTTCATACCTTGCGTATGCAATGAACAGTCGCTCATCCATAAATTCGTCCCCCAGGGCCTCCACAGCATTACCAAATACTTCTCTCACCAGATCACTTGTGCCGTACTCTTCTTCGAATCGAGCCCATTTTATCCAATTTCTTGGTTCTGGGTGAATCATAGTAAATCTCTGGAAAATGTCCCGAGCTCTTTGAAATTCTCCATATCTCTTCTCCAGCTTTATGTAGCTGCTCCAGGCTGCCTCATCTGGCTCCCAGGCCATCCAGCGTTCGAAAACCTGTCGAGTTCCAGGAATATTTCCCAACATTTCCTCCATGTAGCAGTATTTGTACCATAACTTATCTATTCTCGGTAGAATAGTAACGGCGCGATCCAAGAGATTTCGAGCATGGTTGATGTTCCTCGATTTCATCTCTGCCTCGATGTATCGAATCCATAGCGTCACGGAGGTGGCATCCACATCTAGAGCTCTCTCGAAAATCGAACGCGCACGTTTGTATTCTTTCTGTTCAAGTTCCCATTGCGCATATCGCATCCAATTGTTCATATTAATCCTATTCCTCCGCACATAGTCCTCAAACTCCTTCCGCTTCCTACCTTGAAACTCATGAAGCTCTTCAAGGTCGGCAAACCGCTGCGTAGGTGCTTGCAGTCCAGGCTCCTGGCGGTCAACAGCTTCTCTGAGAAGTTGCTCGGCTGATATCTGTATGGCACTGGGTGCCTTGTTCTTCACCCTTGGGGGTCCTCGAGCGGACTCCATGATGGCGGTTTAGGTGGAGGGATTAAGTATTATTGGTAACCGTAAAGTTTTAAACGATGAGGAAATTAGAAGCTTAAGACAAGTGATATGTCCCAGCGCTAATTTACTAATCAAAAAAGAGCCTACGGCAGTGTTCCGACAAACGATTTGATTGTTGATAGCTATTGACTGTCCCACGAGATGTTTTTCGAAGCACGCTAAGATTAAAGTCCCGATGCGGCCGCTAGCGCCGACTGCTCAATTACTTCGGATGCTCCAAAACCTCGACTCCAAATCTTGCAGTCTTTAAGCAGATCAGCCATCGTTCATGCAAGATGTCGACTCTCGCGGATGAGCTATTGCAGGACTTTGAGGACTCGGGCTCTGAGGGGGGAGACGAACAAAATGAAGGGCTCTTCCCGAACGACGATGGTCTTATTGATCCCAAGGCGGCTGTCTCAAAAACAAATGGAGATGGAATGGAGTTAGATGGCGACGAGGAGGATGTCGCTGAAGACGAGGAAATGGGTGGTGTTAATGACTCCGGAGTAGATGTTGAGGACGAAGAGGAGACGAAAGCCAAAGTTGAGAAGATGGAGTTGGGAGGAGTCGACGATGTCAGAAGCGTTGCTCGACTCATGAAAACATTAGAACCAGTTCTAGAAGTAAGTCGATCATTTACTTCCCCTCCTATACCTTCAAAAGATGCACTGTTTACATTGCCTTCTCGTGTATTAGCCCTGACAGGATCGCGACTACAGAAAATCGCACACTACCAATCATTACCTCCAGAGAAACAAACTACCCATGTTGGTTCCATCGAAGACAACCCAGAATACCATTTATTGACGCAGTCCAATACTCTTTCGACCTCGATTGATACTGAGATAATGATCGTTCATAAATACATACGCGACCACTACTCGATTCGATTTCCTGAGTTGGAGACCTTAGTTACAAATCCCCTGGATTATGCCAAAGTTGTAACTATTATCGGCAACGGACCTATGGACGGGGATAGTATCAAGGCTCTTCAAACTTCGAAAGATAACCGCTTGGGCGCAACTCTTCGATCAGTTCTAGATGGCCCGTCTGTGATGATTGTCACAGTCGAGGCAACAACCACCAAAGGTCGAGAAATGTCCCCACCTGAGCTTGATCGGGTTATGCGGGCATGCGATATGACTTTGGCTCTAGATAAAGCCAAAAAGACCTTGACAGATTACGTTCAATCTCGAATGAATTTGTTTGCTCCAAATTTAACGGCACTCATTGGATCTCTGACAGCGGCACAACTTCTAAATTTCGCTGGTGGACTTACTGGACTTGCCAAGACCCCAGCATGCAACTTACCACCGCTAGGGTCCAAAAAACAATCTGGGACCGGTTTTGCCACCAACGTTGGAGTTCGACAGCAAGGTTTTCTATACCATTCACCGATTATTCGCGGTATTCCAAACGACCTTAAGCGACAAGCCATGCGAATTGTATCAGCGAAAGTAGTTCTCGCGGCTCGAGTCGATCGAGTCCATAATAGTCCAGACGGGTCTACAGGAGAAGAGCTAAAAGCATCATGCTTAGAGCGGCTAGAGAAGTTAACGGAGCCACCACCAAACAAAGGCCAAAGAGCCCTCCCAGCTCCAGACGACAAGCCAGCTCGAAAACGTGGAGGGCGGCGAGCCAGAAAAGCCAAAGAAGCAACGGCTATGACAGATCTCCGCAAGGCACAAAACAGAATGGTGTTTGGAAAAGAGGAAAAAGAAGTCGGCTATGGCACTGGAGAGGGAACCAAGGGACTCGGCATGATTGGCCAAGCAAACGAGGGTCGTATCCGAAATCTGCAAATTGATCAACGTACCAAAGCCAAGTTGAGCGCCAAGAATAAAGGTTGGGGAGGTGCAACACCAATTGGTGGTTCCACTTCCTCTCTTCGTGGTTTTGGTCAAGGCGCAAGTGCTAGTATTGATTTGAGAGGGAAAGGACTACGCGCTTCAGGTGTTGGTACTACTGGTGCTGGAGCAGGTACCGCCTCCTCGTTGGCATTTACTCCAGTCCAAGGTCTAGAGTTAGTAGACCCGAAGATGCAGGCGGAGATGAGCAGGAAGCGCAAGGCGGAAGAGGATAGATGGTTCAAAGGAGGAACCTTTACGCAAGTGGGTGGGAGCGGCTCTATGGGTCCACCACCGCCCCCGAATAAGAAAGTTGATACTGGCGCGGGTAAGATGGCACCGCCGCCTGTGCCAGCAAAGAAGTAGTGACTAAGTTGAAAGGGAATATGGGTGGATCAGGAGTTTGACACGGAGTTTTGGGCATATCATAGGCGTCGAGGCAATTATTCCACGAATTTACCAATCGGTGAAGCGGCCGCCTCTTGTAAAATATCCACATCTTATGTAATACCAAGGATTGACCAAACATTGAAACTGAGTTAAAAAAACATCCCCTAAGGAGGAGCAATGGAAATTAAGGGATACTGGTAAAAATGATTCCCCTGGAAGTAGTTCTTGGATACAAAAGAACAGGCACGCCAGGCCTTGTAACATACCGAGGGCACTTTTAAAACAGTCTAAAAAAAACTCTCTAGCTTTCTAATTTTACCTTGTAGGCATGAGATCGTGTATCTGGTAATAAAACACCTTCAATTATATACATAACATCTGGCGCTAGTCTGACTTCGCACAAAACCTTTCTATCAAAATATAATAAATATCAACAGTACCAACACCACCCCGAATTCCAAGGATCTCGAACACAAAAACACCCTCAAAGGAAACTAAAGCAAAAGAGTTGAACTCGACCAACCTATACCTGTTTACATTCGACCCACCAGATTTCTCAAGAACTTGTTAAGTTCTTAATTCAGGTTCGATTAGAGTTGGGTATTCAAATTAGCGTATCTATGTCTCTATTTCTACGTTTGATATATTTTGTGAAAGAGGTCATGTTTGGAACAGCTCCTACTACTCACAAGTTTATAGGGATCCGACCATCAGGCCACACTATTGAGGAGAAATTGGATTTTGCTATATGGGTTTTCGATCAAATGAATATTTGTGGTAAGTTAGGGGAATTGATGGGAATGGGGGAGGGTAGCTGGTGAAAAGGGCAATTTTGTTTGATGTCGAGGCCGAGGGTCGATCTAGCCTCGTAGGTGTGTCACCGGTGGTGCCAAAGTGGTTGGGTCAATGATACGCTAATTGCACCTTTTATACCTCCGCCTCGACATTTAGATGTTCTTCAGAAGAGCCACGGTGAAATTGGTTTGTGGCAACCGATATCATAGCAGCAACTGCTCAATGTGTGAGAAGGTTTTAGGTGTCTACGAGAAAGAACACAATGTGGTACACTGCAATATTACGGTCCCTTGGTTTATGAAGTGAAAGGGGATACCTTCACTTAGGAACACTTCAACATCTCTGTTCTACGACGCGGGAGTTGTAGTCCTAATACAATTAAGCATTTGAAAACATCGAACCAACCCACTAAGATAGCAAGTTGCACTTGCTTTTAGACAGCATCGATAAGGACAATAGCCATTAAAACGGGGGTGTGCTATTTTTTTCTAAATCACACACACATCTATTCACAGTGAGGCTGATATACATAAAATTTAGGAATTTAGGAGGTGTTGATCATGTTCCTCTATGGCATGACGCCGTGTATATGGAAACTTTTCAGCTTATGAAAAGCTGTGATTGAGTCATAGAGGTTCGGCCTGACAGGCTATTGTTATTCGTCTAAATCCTCCAAGTTACGAAATTCTTTCTTACATTAAGATAAGAAAGGTTCGCTGACCTGAACTGCAGATGGTGATATTAGACGAAGTTAGCAAGAACCCTTAAGTTCGAATTAACCTTGCTGCAGATATCTATACCTATCTCATTTTACAATTGAAAGTTAAGTCCATTAAGCATATCTATATTTCTTGACCGGAACTCCTATGCTTAGCCCACCAGTGCACGCTATCAAAGTATTAATCTATTCTCGTCCCGATCTTAGGCTCTTAATTGAAAAGACTCGGATCCACAACACAATACCTAGCCATTTCGAACTGCTCATTCGTTTGACAAACCAATGTCTTGTACTTTTCTCCGTCCTTTCCAACATCCGTTACTATACCATCCAGCCTCTCTCCATTTTTTGACTCATCAATAGTAAAGCCAAGGCAACTCGTCTCTTCCACCACCCTCTTTCTCAATAATGCGCTCTTCTCTCCAATTCCTCCTGCAAAGACTAATGCATCGACCTTCCCATTTAACGTCACATAGTAGCTTCCAATATATGAGCAGATCCGATCGATGAAGATATCAAATGCCAGCTTCATCTTTGGTTCTTTGGAGGAGGCGATAATGCCGAAATTCGTGGTACCAGTCAGGGCTTTCCACCCGGATTCTTTGTTCAGAATTTCCTCGGCCCTGGAGATGTGGAGGGAGGAGGTAGAGTTTGGTGAGAGCTTCCCTACGTCGGAGGCATAGTGGAAGACAAGGCTATAGTCATCAGCAGTCCGCGCTTGAAAGGTGAGTCTTCATGGTAAGGAATATCTTACCTGGGATCAACACTTCCGCTCCTTGTCGCACCCGGAAGCCCAGCCAAGGGCGTCAAACCCATACTCGTATCCCAGCTCTTTCCATTCTTCACCGCACAAGCACTCGCTCCACTTCCCAAATGCAAAACAATCAAACTCGTCTCACTCTCCTTCTTACCCAGTGACTCAGCAACACTTCGTGTGATAAACGAATAACTGATTCCATGAAACCCATATTTCCGCAACGCATTCGATTTCGCTATCTCTTGGTCGATCGGATATGTGTAGATGTGCTTAGGTATAGTCTGATGGAATTGACTATCAAAGACAGCCACATTCCGAGTATCCGGTAATTCCTTAATGCAGAACTTCACGATTTCTAACGCACTCGCATTGTGTAACGGTGCCAGATCCGTCAACTCTTCTAAGTGGTGGTATGTATCCTCATTTATGATCTTTGGGCGATCATAGTCGCCCCCGTGTACAACCCGATGGCAGGCAATTGCAATATCTTCTTTCTTGTTGATGAAGGAGAACTCTTTATCGTTGATTAGCTGATCTAGCATATAGTTGAACGCTTCCTTCTGTGATGCAATCTTTTCAGATAGCTTCTTGTCTTTGCAGATAGTTTCGGAGCCACGAGTATATTTCAATTGCGGCGGCGGTGCCGTTAAGCCGTCGATTTGAGTTTCGGCGACCTCTTCTGGTTCTTGACCCTCTGAGGCTTTGTAGATGGAGATTTTGACAGAGGAGGACCCTGCATTGATAGAGAGTATTATTTTGGACATGGTAAACGCGTGCGAAGATGGTTGAAGTCTCAATTTGCGATAGAAATATCGTTTCAGGCCAGAGGTTGAGAAAGGGTGGGAAACTGTTGTTTTGTTTTATCAAAAAGTCAACACCGGGCGGTTCCCCTCCATACCCCTCCAAATTTATCACGACATGACGTGCCAAATCCGATGCTACGCCTATCGTAGGCGAGAAACCATGCCTATCGCGGTCTAGCTTCTTCGGCTTTCAGGGATGTGAGGCCGATTACAAGGGTACAAAGCTTCAAAATTTCTAGATTCTCAGGCCACCGCAAACTTCATTTTGCGATTACACATGCCACCTTTGACAATCTGATTCTTGATCAGACCACCACCTATCCTAAATTCTAAATATATATCTTATCTAATCATCATGCGAGGCTAAAGAAGACTGCAAGGCTATAGTCAGGCTACTGATCAGCCTTGTGCTTTGTCGTGGGTGTGATAATGTTACAAGCCCCAAACCGTAGCCAATGGGCATTCCAAACCCTAACACTACTAGTTAATTAGCACAGAAACAAGTCTGATGAATCCTTCCATTGAGGTTCCGAAGTGCTATCTCTATTCTAGAGGCTTGAACTTTTGTATGGCAGAACGGCAGAGCGCCGTGTCTAACGTCCCCATGTATGTAGGAGCTGTGACATTTTTCTAAAGCCACTAAATTAGAGAGTTGAGTAAATATATTTATTTTCAGTTAATTCCAAGAGTGCTTTGAGTCTATCCGTCAAACTAGAGAAACCCAAGTTTAATGATGCAGGATCTCAATGAACCGGAAGAGTTCAGAAACGCCCGCAATTTTATTGCTGCTTGTAAATGTTATTCCTGAAACTATAGATTAGTAATTCAGTAACTTGTTCTTATACCTATGGTCTTGTTGAGCAACAACGCTCCACTTGTGAGAGATCTGACTTTCGGAGACATCAAATCTAGGTCGGGGAATTCACGAGTATCAAACATGGATTAGTTTCTAACTATTGCCAGATTGTTGTGCCACTAGGGTACCTGTCCTAGCTTGATTCTTGTAAGTGGCGGAGAACTAGAGACTGGTCTAACTGCCACTGCTTGGCACGCCGCCAAATATGTCAACCCTAAGGAATCTAGTGCGGTCATTCCCATTAGCCACGTAAATGGCTTCAACATCTCAAAAAGGACAATCTATGACTGTATGAATGATACGAGGTTGGTTACACTACCTAGTAGCTATGGTTATTAGTGCCGATTTGCAAAGGGCCTTGAGGACATGGTCATTCTTGATTTTTTGCCAAATTAGTCACTAACATAAACCAAGATCGAGGCCTCGCAACCGGCCTGCAATGGGCACTAGATGAGATCCGCAGCATACAAAAGGCAGAAAGGCCAGGCGATCCTATCTTCGGGCCTTGCGTAGGTTCCTTGGTATCCCGATCACATAGCGAGGCGAAACTAATGAGAATCAATAGTGGCCAGTTCTTACTTTAACACCAAATGCTAGTCTAGACCAAAGATTGTGAACGGTAAAATTATTGAGGGGCCATTTCGCGGACACAAGGTCACTCTTGTGTCTGCAAAAACCAGCAGTACCAACTTGCAGGCTTGCCGAAGTGGTTACTGTCTTATGTCCCAGGTAAGCCTTTTACCAAGGGCCGGGCACTAATAGACTCTATTAGGAATACTATCTTAAATGATGGTCACAATAAGCTCTGCCGGATAGTTGGGGAGTACAAGAATTACGAACCGCTGAATGTACTAGGTTGGAGGAAATTTGTTGTCGGGGGGGAAGAGGAGAATTGTGCATGGAGCAATGAGTAATCTACTCGACCAAGCAGTCATCGACAACCCTAAATCCCTCCGTATCTTCTCTCCGAACGAGCTAGTACGTGGTAAATTGGACGTAGTTTTCAATCACACGGGACGAGATCCCCAATGACATGAATTCCTAATATGAGGGGCAACCGAGTTGTTGAAATATTTTCAGGGTCTAGTAGCCAAGATTTTTTGCAAGATTACACTTTTGCTGCAGGAGCTGTTATTTCCCCTGGTTACAAGATTTCCCTAGGTATCATTCATACAGTGGCGGGCAGGATAGCAAACTCAATAAGATGGTTAAGAGACGGCTCAGAAGACGGATATCCCCATCATTTAATTAACTTGAGACGAGTATGTAGGTATAGTAGGAACATAATAGATTGTCACACTAGAATCCGGTATTTATTAGTGCCGTGTCGAATCTGAAGCCGACAGCCATAGGAGTATACCTTCTGTCGATTCACCAGTAATATAGAGCAAATCACGTATCGTACGTGACGTGCTGTTTATATTTGTTGGTTGAATCGTTGATATTTTGTGTTGTGGAAGGAGCAGGAGCTTGAATACCCCTTCATGGCTCCCGCCACACTAACCTAATCAGGACTAGTTACATCATGTGATAAGTCATGTGACTATAGCTAATTATTTGTACCAACACTGGAGCCTCTCTAGGAAATCGTAGAAGGGCCCAAAAACGCAGTTTCCCTTCAATCGCATGTTAATTTCCTAATCAGGCTTAGTGCGATTTCATTCCTTAGTAACCACTTCACCCTCCGCACTTCAATGTCGCTTCCGCCTTCAAGATATCTATATCGCTTCCAGAGGGAGCTCTGGGAGCACTGTATCCAGTGCTTCCTCCCCCTGGAGTGGCGATATAGCCTGTGGAATCTCCAGGTGTAGACACTCCACGTTCTACCCATTCCCTTTCCTCCAACTGGACCTTATTTGTGTCAATCAGGGCTTTCAGGGCTCCTGATGACCTTGACTTGGTCATAGAGTCAGCTGGATTAGTGCTGCCGTCAATCCATTTGACCTCGGCGATCTCACGTCTCTCATATGCCTGTCGGAGGCACATTACGTCGATCATAAGGCGCTTCTCCTGTGTAGTTCCCAGTTTAACTAGGCATTCGTATAATGACCTTGAATCCGTACAGATAATTAATGGAAGCTTGATCTGTAGAATCATCTCAATAGTCGCTTTGATTGACGCACCCATATCGAATCCGTGTACCATTCCGTACAGTTCTGAGGCTAGAACGCTTCTAGTAACTCTCTTGCATTTGATAGATGACCAGTGCAATATATTGGCATTATTGCTACTGTCTGCAAGGACTAGAATATAGCCGATTTGAGAGGAAAGATCCTTGTTATTAGCGAATGAGGCGTCTGTGAAGACAATAAGTCGTAATAAGCGCTTATCGAGCTTCACAAAGCGTAGTCCCCTGGAACCACTCTGCAGTTGCCATTGAAGTCGTTTATTAAGCGATTTAATGTCTCCTTCAGTTATATCGATAGCTTGGGCAGCAACTGATAGATCGTACGTGGCTTCAGGTTGGCAGACAGAGGCGATATATGCCCCGCGAGCTCGCTGGGCTATATATTGCTCTTTTATTGAAAGTCCCTTGCGTGTGATTCCGCGGCTACTTGTAGAATCGACGATTTTGTTATTATTGACTAGCTTAAGGTTGGTACACTGGCGCTCCTGGGTAAGCATTATACTTCCGTTGTCTTGTAATTGTATGGCGCATCCATTAAACTTGAGGTCGTGATTAATTGATAGTTGCTCGCGAGCCTTGGCTAGGAAATTGGCTTTTTCTAGTTGAGCCTGTTCTGCTTGAATAAAGTCGCTGTTTCCAAGGATTAAGGTGTCGTCGGTTTGCATTCCGACAACACCAAAGGGGTCAGTAGCGTACAGAAGGCAGGGGTCGTACGTTGACTGGTTCATTGACAGCTCTTGAATATGGTGGCTGTGGTAGGTTTTGAACCAGTGGTTGCCAGCTTCTGGCACGCCGTACAGTGGCTTTACGACTCGTAGAATTGAGCCTTTTTCAAGTCCAAGTGCCTGTGTGAGTTCTACAGGTGGTCGTACGTAAAATCGCGATTTAGAAGGGTCCTGGATTGTACGTAGGCTTGTGAGATGTCTCGCAGGTTAAGGGTGGCGCCGTGCGAGGCCATCATTGGGGCGATCCCAAGTATGATTCTCTGACTCACTCGTTGAATGGTTGGCGATTGAGTCAGTACGATAGACTTCTCGTTATCGTTATATGCTTGTACAACCAGTCTTGATTTCTCAAAGGCCTTGTCGGTGCCTATATTCTTGACTTCATCAACGAAGCGGGCATTAAAAATGCGCACTCCCTTGGGAATTTGATCGACGGATTCAAAAACGCCTTTTTCAAGGAGTCCCATGACCTCCTTATGCCTGGAGGCCTTGAATTGGGTTCTATCCTGCAGTGGGTACTCATCTTGCAGGAACATAGTGATATCAGCTGTATTCGTAGCGACAGGATATTTACGGGGTCGACCTGGGCGTCGCTTGACGACTTCGGGCTCTTGTAGGCCATTTTCGGGTTTAAACGGGTCGTTTTCGGGTTTTTGTGGGTCTTCCTCGGGTTCTGGAGCTTGTACGACAATAGTATTTCCCTCAGGCAGATCCGTAGGCTGGTTAACAGGGCTGTGGAAGGGTTTAACGGCTGTAGAACGGAAGGAGGTGTTGCCACGTGGGAGAGCCAGAATGCAATTCTCACCAGTGATACCAACTAGTCTGTACGGACCTTCCCAGCCGCTATTCCTACCTGCGTTGCCTTCTCGCCATACCATGACTTGTGAATTCAACTCTAGGTTGTGAATAGCTTCAGTATTTGGGCCGTTGCGAGTGTTGAGGGCGCTTGCGACCTGTCGTTTGGCTCGTAGAGTCGCAATTTCGGCCATTGCCTTCTTGATGGCAGCAGCTCTCTGTGTTATAGTCGCTGGCGGACTGTCAAACTCACTCATTCTGGGATAGGCACCGTATACCAGGAGTGTTGGAATAAGGCTGTCAGGACTAGCGGAGTCGTTAATAGCCTTGAATGCCATCTGCAAGGCCATTTCCTTGTCGATATCTGGTATCTCGGCGGTGATAATATGATAGGCACGCCGGATTGGTCCATGGTACCGCTCTACGATTTCTACAGAGTTGTGGGCTTCTACTGGTACGATTTTGATTTTAGTACCGACAGACTCAGCCATTTGATGGAATTCCTTGCTGACGAAGTTCTTGCCTGAGTCAGTCGTGATTTGGTCAGGAGGGCCTAAGTAGGTGTCGATCCAGCACATCCGAAGGGTATCCCAGGTGGTTTTGGCACTGATATTGCTAAGCCAGCGTTTAGCTTGATATCGCGTAGCCTCGTCGACGACATGGAGTACTGGGGTTGAAGCGACATAGAAAATATCAACAATAATTGAATAATTGAAGCTCACATTGTCGCGCAGGTTGAATCTGAATCTGCTAGGTGGCTTACTATGTCGCTGGCAGTGCTCGCAGTACTTGGTGAGGTAATTAAGGGCTTCCTTATTAACCTTATAGCCAGCCCGTTCTAGGATCTGCTGGAGCCTAGAAACGGATGGATGGCCGAATCGGCGATGTAGCCGCTGTAGCTCTATAGTTGTGAGAAAGCAATCAATTGATTCAGTGAGAAATGACTGTAGAGAAGTATCCCATAATAGAAATGGGTGGCCAAATCGTCGTACTACTGGCACATCGCCAGTGGCTGTAACGAGTACGTCAAGAAGATTATTGAAGTAAATGCCTAGAGCATCTATATCTCCAAGGCTAAGGAGGAATGGAGTGTCTTCTGGCATAATATGGAATATGACATTACCAATTGGTGTCTTGATTGAAGCAGAGCCTATGGATGAGGTCGCTCCGATCCCGAATTGTACAGTGACACTGCCTTTGGTAGTTTTATTGAGGGTAGTGTTAGGTGTCAGCCGCTGGAAAGCTTTGAATTGTGCTAGGCCTGCTGTAGAGCGCTTGGCTGCTCCTGTGTCAATGATGATTCCGTAGAATTGATTGGAATTATATCGAGTTGCTGTAGTAAAACAGCTGTCGATATTGCCAGGTACGGAGGTCAAGTCTGCTGGCTGCCTAGGCGTCGAGTCAATTGAATGTCTGGGTAACAGCTGATGCATATAAGCTTGATTTGAGAGTGCCACGGCTGTTGCGGCGGCAGTATGCTTTGAAAGGGTACCGCAGGAGGTAAGGAAACTTCCTTGAGCGGCATCTGATTGATCAACTTGATTATCTTCTATAACAAGGGCTCCCAGGGCAGCAGTGAATTCGTCGTCAGTATCAGAGTCGGAGTCGTATTCAAAGTCGGCGATATATTGACGGTAGGCTTGCTCAAATTTGCTATTGAAATTGCGAGTGTTTGGATTGAAGTTACGGAGATTCTTGGCCTTGAATTTTGCTTTTGACTCTTCCTGTTCTTGCTGTGTGTGCTTCCAGGAGCGGCAACCTTCTTTCTTGCATATGAAGCAGGATCCTGAATATCGGCTTTGTGTACGTCGATTCCTGCTGTCAGGTCGGCGATGATATCGTCGATCCGTAAAGAATGTGTCAGTGCTAGTCTGTTCCTTTTCATATGTTATAATTGACGATTGCAGCTTGTTAATAAGGGCTAAAAGCTCTGTTGGAGGGTCGGAAACAGCAAATCGGCAGGCAGGTGAGCCTTGGCACACAGTAACAATTCGATTATATAGAAATTCTACGCTTCGTAGCGCTGGCGTGAGGCCGTACTAGAGCTTGCGGAGTGTGTTGATAAGCTCCTGGACGTTCTCGTATATCGATCTATTTGGGTTTTCAGCAATAACAGTAGCAAGTATAGTTGAATTCCATTTGTCAAGGTTCCGTCGATAATATCCAGGGCCTTCAAAGAAGGTACGGAGACTATCGCAGGCTTCCTGAATAGTGATACTAGACAGTTTGTTTGTGTAGTATTGATCCAGCGCCAGTCCCTTTAGCATAATTGGGAAAGCTTTAACCAGGGTATTCTCTGGAAGTTCAACTCTTTGGCAGATGTCAATGAAGATAGCGTACTTGTGATCAAGGCAATCACTGGTTCCGCTATATTTCTGTTCCTCAGTGTAGATCTTCGCGATCTCTGAAATCTGCTTGGCTATATCGACTGGTCGAGTAGACTGTGTAGTAGTTTGATGCTGAGGTTTAGTTTGGAATTGATCTTGACCTCGGGCAGGGTATTGCGAAGCCTAGCCTTCAGCTTTAGCTTGAGCTTGAGCTTGAGCTTGAGCTTGATATCGTGAGTTTTGCCTGGCTTGAGGGAAGTTGCATTTGTATCTATATTCAACGTCAATATCGTTAAGTAGCCCTTCTCGAGCCAATACTCGTGATAAAACCAGATATCCTTCCAGGGTCTCTCTTGTGTCAAGGACCTCTTGTTGAGTCCACTTGTGCTTGATTTTCTCAGTAAGGGTGTCCCTCAAAGCGTATGTGATTCCCTGCTCGTGGATTTGAGAGACGAAGACTCTACATCGTTGGAGGTAGGTACGGAGTTGTTGGAGATTTGTAAGAGTGACCTTGTCAAATACAGCCAGGGTAAATGACTTAAATTCTGACCTGTACAGTTCCCACAGGTTGGTGTCACAGACCTTCATTCCTTCCCAAAACAACACTCGCTCTACAACGAAGTCATTGAGCTCTTCAGTCGTAGCTGTTTTGGCGTCAATGCCATAATCCCATTGCCGTGGAGGGTCCGCCATAGCTTCTAGTCGTCAGATCACGGTACTTTCGTGGTCGTACGTTTGAAAACAGTGTTGAGTATGGTTGGAGCCTCTTGGATATTCACCCGCAGGTGGTAGGCAAGTAGACACAGAGCCCTTTCAATTGTGACAGTGACGTCCTTCCAGTTAATTCCCGGGTATTTCTGGCTTCCTTTAGCTTATATAGGTTCCCATATATATGGGATTGTGTGGTTGTGTGTGTGGGTAGGTGGGTGGTTGAGTGGGTGAGTGGTTAAGTGGTTGAGTGGTTGAGTGGGTGGTTGAAGGTGAGGGTCTGATATTCTGGAAGGTGAGGGTTTGATATTTTGATTGAAGGTGAGGGTCCTGATATTTGGTGGATTCGTGTTTTCTGAATTCCTGATCTGAAAGCTAACTGATCAGTGTCGATTCACCAGTAATATAGAGCAAATCACGTATCGTACGTGACGTGCTGTTTATATTTGTTGGTTGAATCGTTGATATTTTGTGTTGTGGAAGGAGCAGGAGCTTGAATACCCCTTCATGGCTCCCGCCACACTAACCTAATCAGGACTAGTTACATCATGTGATAAGTCATGTGACTATAGCTAATTATTTGTACCAACATTTTCTCTCCAAAAGGCTTTCAGTGGGCTTGAGGTTTTTAACTTGTAGATATTTAGCTTTGTTGCTCTCAATCGCATGTCATGGTGTTATATATCATATATCCACAGATTGAAATTTGCTGATGTTATTGTGTTATATCGTACATATTTTGTGCCCATCTAAAGACCATGTTGCGCTTACCTCAGCTGTCTAATAATCCCAATAGTAGCCTTCACGCAACTGATTTATTGTTAGCTCTAGAAACATCCATGGAAAGTTTTCGATAATGTCAGGCGATTTCTATCGACATATTCCCGCACGAAAAAATGTGTATACTGAAGAGTACTAGCCCTTCTTCTCGTGAGCAGTTCTATAGTGGGTGACGCCGCTGACGCAGTCCCACTTCGGAAACTATAGAAGCAGTCTATTATATATAGCAGTGCGTTTGAGGGTTATATCTTCTACAATATCTCATACGTGGTCCTAACTATATTTACAGGATTCCAACAACAATGACTTTTGACTTGACTACACATGTTGAGTGAGGTCTGGTATGAACTCACACGCAGAGGTTTGGGCAATCAATGAGTGCTGTTAACTATAATTTAAATATAGTCTTCCCGTCGTGTTCACCCTGGCAGACGCTCTATTGTGGGCGAGATGGAACTTACTGAACTTAACTTGTAGTTGGCTGGTATAAAATATTTTCAAGTTCCTCGACATTCGAAGACTCTCGTAAAATTCTCGACTCTAACAACAGCACAAGCCAAATTACCTGCTTAAGGCCTGCTTAATCACCTAAAGGTTGGCAGGTGACATTAAGTGTTGATGATAGCCAAGCACTAACGTCATGACCAACTAAAACCCACGTTTACCTAGGAAATCGAATATCACTAAACTTGCTAATATATTGCAGGCTCTTTGCCAGTGAAGTATCTAGAGCATTATTTCGATAAACTAGTTGCTAAGAAAAGAAAGAAAAGAAAGAAAGAGCTCAAGTTTAGATGAGGTGATAATAACCCCGCAATCAGGTTAAAAATATAGCGCGACACAAGCTGCTCTCATGCTAAAACCCTTACAACTAATTGCGGTCTCTTTCGGCGATGATACTTTATAAACAACTCAAGAGAGGTCAACGACATGTTCTGGAAAGCAGCTATCCGATAGACCTCTCACTCTGGGTATCTTTGCGAATGATCGACAAATAGATATCGACAGTCGTAGAACATAGAATGCTTCTCATGTTTCCCATTGTACTGTTGTGATAAATCCTCGCCTTACTCAGCAAACCTGTACTCTATGATTTTGTTGTTGATCAGAATTTGACCTGGACTGTATGGCACGTAGTATCAGTAACGAGATGAGTCTCGGGGCATTGCACCGTGCCATGAGTGCACGAGGCGCATACTGGGCTGACCTCTATTCAAATCTGTTACGCACTAAATTGTTCATCTCATTTCTAGCTGCACCGGCTATCCAATAGGTTATACGCCAGTGACCACTGGTCCTTGGAGATATCTGCATGACCTAATTTTAACCCTACAGCGAGGTGATCATAGAATGGTCAGATTATGCGAAGCGGAGGGAGTTTGAAGGACAGAAGGCGTCGAAAGCCTCTCTCCCTATTAAAATAAGTACAGACCTAATTTGCATATAGATAGTCGATTAGTTATCTACACATGATTATATTATTGACGTCTTAGGTTTTTGGAGTTTATGAGTATAGTGAGGTCATTGTAGCAAATATAAAAGGCATAAGTGTTGATGTCGATAATGGTGGTAGTGGTGGTGGCGGTGATTGAGGTGTACTTTGCCGGTCACCTCCGCTGTGTTACCCACACCAATACTAATAAATATTCGGAGCATACTTATTCTAATTCAATAGCCACCTGCCTCAACATGGCCGGGACTACGCTCCTTTTCGAGCTGTATGCTCGCAATAATACATGTGACAAGATAGGCCGAGAGGGAGGTGACCCAACATCTAAGAGTGGTGGACGAGTGCTTAGGCGAGCATCCCATTTCACATGCTCAATGTTTTGGGCAGCCCAATTCGGCAGTTATTGGCGTTCTGGGGCCCCGGATTCTGGTATTGGATATGAACCATCTGCGGCTACGGGATCTGCCGTTGTACTTGGCCGATCTGGCCATTAAGATTAGCTTGCGTACTGTCAATTGGCGCGAGTAGTACACCTACATTCAGGAACCTTCCATCTCGATATTGGATGTGAACCACCTGCATTTACTGGGTCCGCCGGTTTACTCTACAGATCCAATCATTGAGATCTGTCTGCGTGCTGCCAATTGGCGCGAGTAGTATATCTCTGCATTTAGGAGCCTCCAATCTTGATATTGGAGATGGATTACCTGCGGCTACTAGATCCGCCGGTTTACTCTGCAGGTCCAATTGTTAAGATCAGTTTGCGTGCTGTTGATTGGCGCGAGTAGTACATCTCTACACTTAAGGGCCCTAAATTTTGATATTGAATAGAAGCTCTATGCGGCTACTAGATCCGCTGTTTTACTCCACAGATCTAATCGCTATGATGGACTTGCGTGCTGCTAATTGGCGCGCATAGGGCATCTCCGCATCTGGGGTAGACGTACCGACAGATACCCCAGCAGAGTCACTCATTAGAATATCCGAAGACCACGAGATGGGCGGAACGTTTTATTCCACCTCTGATGCCCTGTTCGTGCGGCGCTGGAGAACGACAGCACCAGTTCGACGGGGTTATCTGAGGCCGTTCCGACTGCACCCCGCATAATTGTAGGTACTATTACAAAAAACTGTATACTCTCTCTATAGTTATTGGAGGAAATTCCCGTCACTTGAGTAACACGTGCCCCCTTAATCTAGAAAGCGGATATATTAACAAATTAGATGAAGATTATAAAAGACAGTTTAAAGCCCTACGATGTATCTGTTCTACTTCGGTAGCCATTCAAGCCTCTCGTTGATGATTTCAAAACGCTCATAGGTGTAACTGTCCCACCGTTCCCCACCAAAAAGTGATTGAACATGCTCTCACGACCAAGCTTCGAACGCGCCTGTGTGCTCGCTCTCGGCCTTGCTGCCACTGGTTCTCTTGTCACTGCCGGGCCCTGTGACATCTACTCCTCTGGCGGCACACCCTGCGTCGCGGCGCACAGCACCACCCGGGCCCTGTACGGCACCTATACTGGTCCACTCTACCAGGTGATACGCGGCTCTGACGGTACCACAACTACGATTGCGCCGCTGTCTGCCGGTGGTGTTGCCAATGCCGCCACCCAAGACACATTCTGCGCCGGCACGACCTGTCTGATTACGATCATTTACGACCAGTCTGGTCGCGGTAATCACCTCACCCAGGCACCGCCTGGTGGCTTCAACGGCCCGGAATCTAATGGCTACGACAACCTAGCTAGCGCGATTGGCGCACCGGTCACACTGAACGGTCAGAAGGCGTACGGTGTCTTTATCTCACCCGGCACTGGCTACCGCAACAATGCTGTTAGTGGCATAGCTACCGGAGACGCAGCAGAGGGCATGTACGCGGTCCTCGACGGGACTCACTACAATGGTGCTTGCTGCTTCGACTATGGCAATGCCGAGACCAATAATCGTGATACCGGCAACGGTCACATGGAGGCCATCTACTTTGGTGACAATTCCGTCTGGGGCACTGGCTCCGGCAGCGGCCCTTGGATCATGGCTGATCTCGAGAACGGCCTGTTCTCTGGTTCCAGTGCTAGCAACAACGCTGGCGACCCGTCGATCTCCAACCGGTTCCTCACTGCGATCGTCAAAGGGGAACCAAACCAGTGGGCGATCCGTGGTGCCAATGCTGCGTCCGGCTCGCTGTCGACATACTACAGTGGTGCACGCCCAAGCGTGTCTGGCTATAACCCGATGAGTAAAGAAGGCGCTATTATTCTCGGCATCGGTGGTGACAACAGTAATGGCGCCCAGGGCACGTTCTACGAGGGTGTAATGACCTCCGGCTATCCGTCCGATGCCACTGAGAACTCCGTACAGGCTAACATCGTAGCCGCCAAATATGCCATCACGTCGTTGACTAGCGGCTCAGCGCTCACTGTCGGCTCCTCGATCTCGTTACGGGCTACCACGGCCTCCTCCACAACACGATATATCGCACACACCGGCACCACTATCAATACCCAGGTCGTCTCATCGTCGAGTACCACCGCACTCAAACAGCAGGCTAGCTGGACAGTTCGCACCGGCCTTGGCAACAGCGCCTGTTTCTCGTTTGAGTCCGTTGACACCCCCGGCAGCTACATACGACACTATAACTTTGTGCTCCTGCTCAACGCTAATGATGGCACCAAACAATTCCACGAAGACGCCACGTTCTGCCCCCAGACCGGCCTCAACGGCCAGGGCAACTCAATTCGATCCTGGAGTTACCCTACCCGCTATTTCCGCCACTATAACAACGTGCTCTACGCTGCGAGTAACGGCGGCGTTGACACGTTTGATGCTACTAGCTTATTTACCGACGATGTAAGCTGGGTGATTAGTGCTGGCTTTGCTTGAGTCCGCACTCATTGATCGCGTCCTATACGAGTTAGTTCATACTTGTTCCCTATCATCAACGCGCTAGCATAGGAAAAGAAGCCAATAAAAATGTAGATTTATAGCGAATAGTAGTCAATTTCTCACTTCAAATGAAATCTCCAACCGCTATGTGCAGTGGCTCGTGGTATAACATAATCTATTTTCATCGAGGTCATATTCAGGATCCTTGAGAGCCTCTTCAAGCTCCTAGGAATAATCGTCAAAACTTGACACAATGACATATAGCACATCCTAAGCCAATATCTAACCTTACGAGTTAAGCTAGTACTTCTCGGGTTGCCCGGACAACTCAAGTGAGTTGGTTAAACCGAGGGTGAGTAGCATATGAGTGGAAGTGGTCATGCCTACTCGTTGAATGTGGAACGAAGATTGAAGGATGAGAGTCAAACTACCATAGTGTAATCTAGTTCAAAATCTCCACACAAAAAAATATCCCTTTATTCCTGGCACCAGAAACTCGTATTCCGCCTGTTCAATTTCCGACTAGTCATACCTCTACGCCCTCTGCACTGTGAGATTGCTCGATTTGCACCTCATCTCGATTTAAAACGGTACGGTATAGGTAGTTACAATCCAATGACAAGTACCTGTTAATATCGGCAATGATAATTGTTATCCCGTAAGCTGGGCCTGTATATAAATTCCCAAATTTAGCGAGTTGTAACCTTATCCAAGCCTTGGCACTTGATTGGAGTATTCTTTACACTGTTATAAAGTTACCCTAGAGTAGTGCCAAGTGTAATGCAGGAAACAGTTCTGGAATTCAGGCCAGTTGGCGAGACTTACCTAGGTGTGTATTATTAACTATATAATAATATAGTTAGTAATTGTTATGATTAGTCCACCTATCATTACATGACTTAACTAAGCATGGGCCCAGTGTAAGGGTTTAGCATAGGAGCAGCTTGTGTCACGCTGTATTTTATATCCTGATAGAGGGGTGATTATCACCTCACCCAAACTCAAGCCCTCCTTTCCTTTCATTTCCTTAGCGACTAGTTATCGGATAATAATACGAATATTTCACTGGCGAAGAGCCTGCGGTATATTAGAGAATTCAGTGATATTCGATTGCCGGTAAAAGCACGTTTTAGCTAGTCGTGACCTACTATAAGAACGAATGAATCGCGTATAGGGCCCCTTTCTCTCCTTTCTTCTCTAGGTTTGAAGAGTCGAATAAGAGACCGTTCAACCCTGTCCTGTGTACCATGAAATGTGTACTCGTGACAGTACCTCTGTATTATAAGTGTCAAGATACAGAACAGGTACTTCAGTAGGAAGATGAATTTCTATATCAAATTATAAAGCTCAATAGAAAGGCAAGGGGATAGATAAAAATTTGGAGGAATATTAGTCGAGTTATCTATATGCGGGAGTAAACTAGAAGTCGTCTTGGAATGTGTTAGTGCGTGTTGAATCAGGGAGAATATATAAGGCTGAGTTACTTGCCAATTGCACAGGTGAGTATGATTGGAAAATATATTGATTAATTGAGAAGCTATACATGTGTGTTTTTGTTATTTATATTATGGAATGGTGGTTGAGGGCACCAGACTGGCTAAGTCATCACTTATTCGACACTGCAAATACATTAAACAAGAAAGGACCACAAACAGATACAATAGATTTGAGAAGAATATGAAACTCTGGAGCTTTAGCTTTCGGCACTGCAACACTGCGACACTGTTGGATTATGATTAGCAGATCTTCAATAGCTGCCTATAGGCACCCCCTACCTTGGGCATAAATAATCATCATAGCCATCAATTTCGACCCTCTTTAAAATTGATAAAGTTTGGTACTGCGTGTAGATAATTGACAGATTTAATGTCAAGTGTCTTAGAGGGCTCCAAGTACCCACCTTGGTAGCAAGAATATGTCGAATTGATCATGGCTGTATCCTGCAGACGATTACAGCTGGTTGCATGGCTGGTTTGTTTCTGCGCTGGTGGCCAATGCAGCTAGCCCGGCTAAAAGTCAAGCCCAGTCAGCCTTGTGGGGCTGAGTACAGCCGACATAAAGACACAGTGAGGGAATCCTTATTTCATTCTTTACTTTCTCCATGCCTACTTTCCCGTGTGCATAAGAGAATAAAGTCACAATATCTCCCATGAATTCCAACTGGCGATTCATCAAAATCCTTTCCAGAGAAATCCCTCCTTGACTAGAACCGGAACCTTCACCCCATTTGTGGAGGTGAGGCTATAAACTATACAGCACATCGCTGTGAACGAGCTATACCGGCCAAACCAGATTGAATTCAGCCTACAAATCGTTTACTCTCATACTGGTACCTCATTGATGGGAGACACCGACCAAAAGCATAGCATACTAGTGCAGATTCGTCCACTAGAGCTCTCGCAACTAGCAGAGTTGCCTAGAGAAGCCCAGTTTATTCGCCGCACGATAGTACTGAAGCCAGAATCCATTCCTTTGACAATATCGGCCTTCTTTCTCTTTATATTCCTAACATCTTGGCAAACCTTACTTTTAGCAAAGGCGGCTTTGATTACTCAGGCTACACTCATTTCCATCGAGTTATAACCATGCGTCTCCTTCAGACAAGAAAATTCGAGCTTCAAGAATTCGGAAGCAGGGAGGTACCAGAATACGCAATTCTTTCACACACCTGGGGGACCGAGGAGGTTACACTACAGGATATTAAGACGAGTAACTCGGTGGGATTAGAGGGTTACAAGAAAGTTAGAAAGGCCTGTTCTGTGGCTGCGGCAAACGGATTCGAGTACATTTGGATCGATACCTGCTGCATTGATAAAACTAGTAGTGCGGAACTCTCTGAAGCACTCAACTCTATGTTTCGTTGGTACCAAGAGGCCGAAAAGTGCTACGCATACCTTGCAGACGTGCCACACCACTCTAGCAATCAAAATTCTAGTGTCATACGCCCCGAGTTCCTACACAGTAGATGGTTTACCCGGGGATGGACTCTTCAAGAGCTTATCGCGCCATTATCAGTAATCTTTCTTGACAACGAATGGCAAGAAATTGGTACGAAGCCAGATTTACAAGAGGAAATCTCTGAGATTACTGGAATCCCTGGCGATTTCCTATTGGGAGATGATTTAAGGCATGCGAGCATTGCTCAAAGGATGTCATGGGCTTCGAAGAGAGAAACGACAAGGATTGAAGATCTTGCCTACTGCTTAATGGGTTTATTTGGCATATATATGCCTATGTTATATGGAGAGGGAGAGAGGGCGTTTATTAGACTTCAGGAGGAGATCTTGAGAGTCTCTGATGACCATAGTCTTTTCGCCTGGAGATCTACAGAGCATCATGGGGGAATTCTCGCAAACTCACCAGCTGCATTCATTGACTCTGGCAATATTATTCCAGTTGGTTCTGCCTATACTACAAGCACCCCATCAACAATTAGTAGCAGAGGAATTAATTTGTCGCTCCGCTTACTAAAAACTACTCAACAAGGTCAAGTATTTGCTATTCTTCACTGTACAGAGATTGGGAAGGAGAGAATGCGATTCGCACTCTGCCTGAAAGATTTTTTCCAGAAAAATGAAGATTTTATACGGGAGCAAAGCACAACACTTAAGTTATTCGATGTAAAAGCCATCCATCCGTCGCAACATCCCCTGACAAACCTATACGTCCGGCAATGGCATCCAACCCGCAGCAGAAAATGGGGAGATATAGAAAAATGTGTAATAAAGTTAGTAGGAGTAAACCGAGAGGAGACCGCTTCACGTATCGTCATGTTAGACTCCAATTGTGAGCTCTCTAATGATCTTGTGCTTATGAATATAGCAGGCATTCCTGATGGGATAGTTGGCCGACTGTTAGTTGTGTGCAATGATGGAAACTTTTTCCATATTTTGTTAATGAAATATGGAAGACGTCTCTTATCAGATATCTCTACCAGCATAGAATCAGACTTACAACACGTTCAGGATATGATCAACCCCGAAAAGGAGCAAAACGACCAACGAAATATTAAAGTGCTAGATACCGGGCAACATATACAAGTTACAATTCAAAACAGAGTGCTTTTACTTCGTGAGAAACGATGCCTTACAGGAGTCGTAGAAGTAAGCTACTCCGAGACAGTTACAGGGCTATGGCTTGAGCACATAACTATATTAGAAACGTCAACCAGCGAAAAAGAGCTTCTATCGTATGCGGCGCTTCGAGGGCTCATATCAGTTGTCAAGAATCTTCTAGATCGACTTGTTACTGATTCAGTATCAGGGGATGATTTTCGGACACCGCTCTCCTGGGCGGCAGAGGGTGGACAAGAGACAGTGGCCAAGTTGCTGCTCGAGAAAGGAGCTAAGCTTGAAGCAAAGGATAATAATAGTCGAACGCCAATATCGTGGGCTGCTCAGAAAGGGCATGGGAGTGTTGTACAGCTGCTATTCAATAAGGGCGCTGACATCGAGGTGAAGGACACAGAAGGTTGGACGCCGCTGTGGAAGGCTTCTCAGAACGGGCACAGAGCCACCGTACAGTTCCTGCTCGAGAAGGGGGCTAATGTCGATTTGAAAGATGAAGGAGTTCTAACGCCGCTGTGCTGGGCTGCTAAGAACGGGCACGAGGCTACTGTACAGCTGCTTCTCGAGAATGGCGCTGATGTCGATTTGAAGGATAGGGGAGTTCTAACGCCACTGTGCTGGGCTGCTAAGAACGGGCACGAGGCTACTGTACAGCTGCTTCTTGATAATGGCGCTGATGTCGATTTGAAGGATAAGGGAGTTCTAACACCACTGTGGTGGGCTGCTAAGAACGGGCACGAGGCCACTATACAACTGTTGCTCAAGAAGGGCACTAATGTCGAGGCGAAGGGCAAAGGAGTTCTAACGCCGCTGTGGTGGGCCGCTAAGAACGGACACAGGGTTGCTATACAACTGCTGCTCAAGAAGGGCGCTGATGTTGAGGCGAAGGGCAAAAGAGGTTGGGCGCCGTTATGGATCGCTGCGCAAAACGGGCACGGGGCGGTCATCCAGCTGCTTCTCGAAAAGGGTGCCGCTATCGAGGCAAAAGATACAAAGTTTGGTCAGACACCGCTCTTAATTGCTGCTCAGAACGGACACAAGACGGCCGTGCAGCTACTGCTCGAGAACGGTGCTGCTATCGAGGCACAGGATATACAATTTGGTCTGACGCCACTATTAATGGCTGCTCGGAACGGGTACGAGGGTGTCGTCCAGCTACTACTCGAGAACGGTGCTGCTATCGAGGCAAAGGATACACAGTTTGGTTGGACGCCACTGTTAATGGCTGCTTGGAACGGACACGAGGCGGTCGTCCAGATACTACTCGAGAATGGTGCTGCTATCGAGGCAAAGGATACACAGTTTGGCCGGACGCCACTATTAATGGCTGCTGAGAACGGGCATGGGAATATCGTCCAGCTACTACTCGAGAAGGGTGCTGATATAGAGGCAAGGGAGATACAGATTGGTTGGACGCCACTATTAATCGCTGTTCAGAGCGGACACGAGGCGGTCGTCCAGATACTACTCGAGAAGGGTGCTACTATCGAGGCAAAAGAGAGACAGTTTGGTCTGACGCCACTGTTAATAGCTGCCGAGAACGGGCATGAGAATATCGTCCAGCTACTACTCGAGAATGGTGCTGCTATCGAGGCACAGGATACAAAGTTTGGTATGATGCCACTGTTAGTCGCTGCTCGGAACGGACACGAGGCGATTGTCCAGCTACTACTCGAAAACGGTGCTACTATCGAGGCAAAGGAGACACAGTTTGGTCGGACACCGCTCTTAATTGCTGCTGAGAACGGGCATGGGAATATCGTCCAGCTACTACTCGAGAAGGGTGCCGCTATCGAGACAAAGGAGACACAGTTTGGTTGGACGCCACTATTAATCGCTGTTCGGAACGGACACGAGAGTGTCGTCCAGCTACTACTCGAGAACGGTGCTGTTATTGAGGCAAAGGATACACAGATTGGTATGAAGCCACTGTTAATAGCTGCTGAGAATGGGTGTAAGAATATCGTCCAGCTACTACTCGAGAACGGTGCTACTACTGAGGCACAGGATACACAGTTTTATTGGACGCCACTATTAATGGCTGCTCAGAACGGACACGAAGCGGTTGTCCAGATACTACTCAAGAAGGGTGCTGCTATCGAGGCAAAGAATACACTGGTTGGTTGTACGCCACTATTAATGGCTGCTCAGAACGGGCATAAGAATATCGTCCAGCTACTACTCGAGAAGGGTGCCGATATCGAGACAAAGGAGACACAGATTGGTTGGACGCCACTGTTAATGGCTGCTCGGAACGGACACGAGGCGGTCGTCCAGATACTACTCGAGAAGGGTGCTGCGATCGAGGCAAAGGATACACAGTTTAGTCTAACGCCACTGTTAATCGCTGCTGAGAACGGGCATGAGAGTATCGTCCAGCTACTACTCGAGAATGGTGCTGCTACTGAGGCACAGGATACAAAGTTTGGTATGATGCCACTGTTAATGGCTGCTGAGAACGGGCATGAGAATATCGTCCAGCTACTACTCGAGAAGGGTGCTGCTACTGAGGCACAGGATACAAAGTTTGGTATGACGCCACTGTTAATCGCTGCTCGGAACGGACATGAGAATATCGTCCAGCTACTACTCGAGAATGGTGCTGCTACTGAGGCAAAGGAAACACAATTTGGTCTGACGCCACTACTAATGGCTGCTCGGAACGGACATGAGAGTGTCGTCCAGCTACTGCTCGAGAAGGGTGCTGCTATCGAGGTAAAGGATACACAGATTGGTCTGACGCCACTGTCAACAGCTGCTCGGAACGGACACGAGGCGGTCGTCCAGCTACTGCTCGAGAAGGGTGCTGCTATTGATGCAAAGGATACAAAGTTTGGTCGGACGCCACTGTCATGGGCTACTCAGAACAAACACGAGGGTATTATTAAGCTTCTAGTGGCTACTGGCTAGGTTGATATAATTTCAAATAAGTAGACGCCATTCTTCTTGGCCTGTAGTAGTAGTTATATTAATATTATTAATTAATTTATATTCTTTATATTTGTATAACTTTGAAATATTCTATAAATCTAAAATTTTCTAGTAGATTTACTTTTTAATCGTTTAGTTATATAATCTTAATACTAGTGTAAGGGTTTAGTATAGAAGTAGCCTGTGTCACGCCGTATATTCTATCCTGGTGGAGGGGTTATCATCACCCCACCCAAATTCAAGCTCCTTCTTTCCTTCCTTAGCGATTAGTTTATCGAATGATAATACTATTATTTTACTGGCGAAAGGCCTACGTTATATTGAAGAATTCAGTGATACTCGATTGCCTAGGTAAACGTGGGTTTTAGCTGGTCGTGACACTATCACAAGAGATTACTTAACTCGTCGGCTCTTAATTTCAGCTATTGGAACACTGTTATAGCCCTTGCCTCAGTACTACTCTGAGAGGTATAAGAGCGAATATAAGTCTGATTGTAATAAGACTAATAGACTATGTCGAAGAATATTTTGAGTATACTATCACGCAAAAATATAACGCCATACCTTAAACAATATTGTTACAACTAGGTCTGGGACCTGTTTCAAGGTTACGCTTTGGCCTAGTGCCACGCCCATATTTTAGGCTCCGGGAGCCCACCTATAGAATATTGGTAGTCTTCTCCTTTATGAAATACACTCTTTCGACCCATTTACCTGAGATCCCGACAGATATTATCTGGGTATATTTTACACGTGACATATACTAAAAGAAAGAGAAAAAAAGAATTTCCAAGCTCCTTTCAAGCTTCACTACCCCTAACACACAGACTCCAATCCCAAGTTGGTCTGTTCCCGGATTGCCCCATACGCAATAACCACATGAGCGTAATTCACATGAGGTGCCGACCTCACATGAGTTAGTATATGACCCTCAAGTGCTAGTGACGCCAAAAACATGTTTCACAACACGAAATCTTCCTTGTCGTATAAAAACCTTTTTAGCGAAGAAAATGAAATTAAAGACCTTGTGTGTGTACGATAACCACTAAAAATGGTATGTGATCGAGCTATGAGAAGCAATTGTTTAGTGCGGATCCTTCATAAAGTAGCATACTCCATACATCAGTCGCTCTCCAATTTTCCCCTATCAACTCCTATAGGTCTTTCCCCCTCATTAAAACCATGGAGCAAATTGCCAAATACATAAATACGGTTCTCACAAACAAATAGACTTAAAAAAATTACATTACTATCCCAACTTACTCCCACTCTCCTCTACAGGTTAAAACCTCCGCGCAACCCATCTCATCTCCCTCGCAGAAATAGTCAGACAGCTCCCTAGCATCTGTAGTGCAACCCCGCTAACATGCGCACAACTTTTCATACTCCGCTTCCTCCTCGCTGCCTCTTGCTCTTTCCTTTGCCTTTCTGCCATTTGCTCTTGGGTCATTCCGTCGCCTGTCGGGCCTGGTTGAGCTAGCATTGGGTTGTGGAGGGTGGGTTGTATTGGGTTTGATTGGAGGGGGTTTGTGTGGAGGAACTGTTGTGACTGGGGTTGGACGGTGGGTTGTGGCTGGAATTGAGGTTGGAGGGGTTGCTGGTATTGAAGTGGTACTTGTTGGTGGGTGCTAGGGCTGTTGGAGGAATTCTGTGGGTTAAATTGCTGTTGCTGGTACTGGACTTGCGGTTGTGGGTTTTGGTATTGTTGCTGTGGAAATGTTTGCATATGTATTGGTTGTTGAAGTGGCTGTGGACTTTGTGATGCTTGCGGTGGAAGAGCAGGAAGCGGTGTATTGATATAGGGATTAGATGGTTGAGCTTGTGTTTGAGGGGAAAGTTGGCTTATTGCTGATACAGGGGAGACATTTTGAGGAGGATTTTGCTGGGCGCTTGCCTGAAAAATGTTAGAAGTGCTTCATACAAGCTTAAGCGTATGATCAAAAGATAACTGACCGATCTTTGAGAATCAATCATAATGGCGGAATATGTTCTTGAAACCTTTACTGCATAATGGAACGTTCCGAAGTTTCGTGCGGCGATCAAAGGTCGTGTATTTGTAGTCTGAAGGAAGTGTTTAATTGGGTATGGGGAGGGGCTGAGACCAATAGATATTGCAAAAGAACTTTTTCATCGGTTTTATTTCTGGAGACAACGTGGAGGAGAGTAATCAAGACGTCGTAATAGCGCTATTGAGAACTCTCGTTTTCCATGCGCAAAAATTATCTACAGACATGGCTTACAATATCTTGAAAGTTCGATAATAGGACAGCATTTCTCTACAGAGCATGTATGAGAAAGTAAAATAATGAGGCTCTTTCGAAAAGCCACAACTTGCTTTTCTTGATCTGCCTCAAAGAGTGCCTGACTGCCAAAATATGATCCCTGCCAAACATCATACCATGGTAAACAAGGCTTGATAAATCGATATCTCGAAGGAAAAAGCAACTAGGGAACTAATTACATCTAGGACAACATTAGTCCAACTTCCTGCAGGTTCTTTCATAACATGTTTTTCATTTCTCCCAGCTGTCATACCTGATGTTACAAAGAGAAGGCATTCCCATTTCTTAGCATCCCGTGACTTGGCCACTTTACAAGCCCACTTATATGTGTCACTTCGGCTCCGACCGCCATCCAGACCTTCCATCATCTTAAATTTCTTTTTTCATGACCACAGTCACACGTCTATCACCCCAATTCACATACATCATTATAAAAGTGCAGATTTAGAGTCCTTGATCCTTGAGATTTCGAAAAGATTAAAAGGTAGATATTAAGCTCCGAGCGACATCGGCGGAAAAGAAGAACTTTAAGCCAGTCGGCTATTCGGCACACCTTCTAAGATGGCCGAAGGTCTTCACCGTCTAACAATGGGCCCTTCATGTTAGAAGATTCGCCACAAGGAAGATATTTGGTAATCCACCAGAGCTCACCACGTACAAGTTGAGATAATGGCTAAGTATTCCAACTTCACTTAGAAGTTGTCCTCAATTAGAAGATGCTGCTTCTTTTCCTAACGGACTTTCTCCCCCGGATTTGTCTTCGGCTCCTCACTGCTCAACAAGAATCATGGCAAGGGCGTCCAACCCTCGAGACGCGCCCAGCAGACACGCCGCTGAGCCCTTGACAAACATGTACATGACAAGGCCGTCAAAAGTGGACCTCCAAAGCCCCTACTCTATCAATTGCTTTATCATGATAGGAGGCATCGTGACCCCGCTGCGGAAGCGGCGTACAGTAGTCAGAGGATTAAGAAATTTTAGCTTAGATCTCTACCCCATTTTTTGATCATGGGTAAATGAATTTCCTGATTACAAAATGTCTTCCTCGGTGCATCAATATAAAGCTCAATGTCATCCTGAGGTTGAAATCTGAATAACAGAGCGACCAAAACAACGAATAGACGCAAGCCCCGAAGACAGAGTGCTCTTTGGGTAGTAGAATTTCGGCAAGACAGGTGCTTTTGACGAGGAAAAGGGAGAAAAGGACCGGATATAAACCACTTTTCCCATACCAACAGGTGATTATTCCCGATTACGGCTCCGAGATGCTGGAAGCTGTCCGCCGCCGAGCAGCAAGCAGAGATATATTATCAATTGAACAGTACTAACCGCTTAATAGATAATCAAAGCGCAACAGAACATTCTAGGGACATTGAGCTGTAATATCTGGGAGGAAAATCTTCCAAAAATCTTCAAAGTTTGGGAATTAAAAAAAGTGCATGACTCACCCCCACCCTTTCACTATGCCTCCAATACCATCAACCACGACAACAAGTACCGGTGAAGGGACAACACCGAACCCAACAACAGCCTTAGCAACCACACATACCAATACCACACACCTCCCAGAAGCCGATTCCTCAACATCGGTAATCGATTTTGCCAAAGAAGAAGAAATACATTCAATATCTTCTGATGATGACAATGAGAGAAGTGACCTTGAAAGAGCGGAGACAAAAGAGGTAGACATCGAAGCATGCAATGGAGAGGTAAAGGAGAAAGGAAAAGGAGTTTTGGGAAATGTATTGTCGCATATAAGTACGAAGAGTAGTTGGAAAGATCCCGGGCCGCCGCCAGACGGTGGGTTGAATGCTTGGATGCAAGGTTTGTCCCTTTTGTTCTCGCTCCTAAATTTGTCAAAAATAGAGAAAAGGACTAAGTCGAAGAAATAGTTGCACTTGGCCATCTAGTAATCCTTAACACCTGGGGCTTCATCAACTCCTTCGGGGTTTTCCAAACCTATTACGTCTCCGAACTCCACCAGACACCAAGCGCTATCTCCTGGATTGGCTCCATGCAAGTCTTTCTAATCTTCTTCATCGGCACTTTTACTGGTCGTCTCACAGATGCTGGATATTTTCTTCCGGTATTTACTCTTGGTTCTTTGCTCGGAGTATTCGGAATGTTCATGACCAGTTTATCAACCCAGTATTGGCAAATCTTCCTTGCTCAGGGGGTTTGTTGTGGTCTGGGTAACGGCTGTCTATTTTGCCCAGCCTTGAGTACTCTCTCGACATATTTCTCCAGTAAGAGAGCTTTGGCGATTGGAATTGCAGCTAGTGGAAGTGCTACAGGAGGTATTATTTTCCCCTTGATGGTCCAGCGATTGCTCCCACAGATTGGATTCCCGTGGACTATGCGCGCACTAGCTTTCGTCCAGCTCTTCTGCTTGTCCATCTGCGTAATTGGTATCAGGCAGCGAGTGCCACCTCGGCGAACAGGTGCGATTATCGACAAGGACAGTTTCAAGGATATTCCCTATGTCCTCTTCGCCCTTGGAATGTTCTTTGTAAGTTTTTCTCCCACTCCGAGAGATGGAAGGGATACTAATGAAAGATTAGAACTTCTGGGGTGTATACATCGCCTTTTTCTACATTGGCTCTTTCGCCCGCGACATTATCGGCTTCACACAAACCACATCCATAAACCTTATCATCGTCCTCAATGCCGTTGGTCTTGTCGGCCGTGTTCTCCCCAACCACCTCGCGGACCGCTTCTTCGGTCCTCAGAATACTCTCATCCCATGTACAACCATCGCCGGATTGCTCTCTTTCATTTGGGCTGCCGTTGGTTCTCGCGGAGGTTTGTATGTTTGGGTTGTGGTGTACGGAATTGCCGGTGCATCCGTGCAAGGCTTGTTCCCGGCAACGTTGAGTAGCTTGACTACAGATTTAAGTAAGGCGGGAACCCGGATGGGTCAGGTCTTCACTGTTGTTAGTTTTGCGGTCTTGACCGGGCCGCCGATCGCTGGGCAATTGATCCAAAAAGATAATGGGGGGTATCTTTACGCTCAGGTGTTTGCGGGATGCGCTCTCATGGCTGGGACGGGTTTGGTGCTCGTATCAAGGTTGATCAGAAGTAGGAAGTTCAAGGCGAAAATGTGAGAATTCTCAACTTGAGGTTCTGGGCCAGCATACATTCGGAGTTTGGAGTTGCATAGCAAATCTTGATAAAACTATCAGAAATTGGGGAAGTGCAGAAATATAATATTTGGAAAGTAGGAGTCAGCTTGTTGGATAGGCTATTAGGAGAGCCAATACCCAACTTCATAATACAAAGCAGATGGAAATAATACCAACAAAAATCAACCTCATGAGGCATTCTCGATGGGAAATATCTAAGACATGTGCCAACTCAAAACACAAATATTGGAGGATTTGCTCAGGTTGCTCTGTGACGAATGCTGAAGGAGCTTCCTGTGCTGGCAAATCCCAAATATAAGCTCGCTAGCCTGAGGTGTGGGGCCAAGTGCCTGGAACCCCTGAAACTCTGCTGATCTCGACCCCAACATTCACTCCACCAGTACTCACTCTATGTGGGAGCACTTGCTCTATCAGCAGATGTTTATTGCAAATCTACAGGAAATCATCATAAACCTTATGAAAAATATGCCACAAACAACAAAGGATTGATGTAAGAAACACGACCTCACTACCCCACAACGGCTCAACTATTGCCCATCCCCCCTCTTCAATCTCGCCAATCTGCCCTCACCAATGAAATATCACGTACAAACCTGCGCCTCCTCCGTGCCGCCAACGGCGTCGGCGTTGCTTGACAAAATCTAATATATCTAGGCAGCACGGCCTCATTCCTTCAGGCCCCTTTGGCAACGTGTTGGCTAGACACGTTGGTTAAGTACGACATCGTGTCCTCTTGTTTTTGGGTTCACGATAAAGACGTACGCCTGCGTGCAATTCGTCTCCCGCACTCTGCGCTTCGTTCCCACCACGCGAAAGATACCGAAAGCTTTTCGAAAGCTCATATACCCTTACCTCACAGACAAAGAGAAGAAGCAAAATATCGACAACATGGTCAGACAAGGCTCCTCCTCAGACGCATGGCGCGCTGCCCTTCCCTCGAGTAGAGAAATGGCTATCCGTCGTGTGGTCTCCGTCTTCCTTTGCGCCGCCATGCTCACGGTCATCTACCCCTTCGCGCCCTTCTCCTGGATGTTCCCCACCGAGGGCGTCGACATCCTTGATTCCTTCGTCGCACCTCCCCTCTTCCTCGGCGCTCTCTTCTTCCAATGGCGCATCGCGGGCGTAGTAGGAAACATCGTTGTTTCCGTCCTTGACTCAGAACCGGTTTTCGTATACCATCATAATATGTATTGGACGATGGCGGCGGTGGAGTGTATGGTTTGTATGGGAGTTTGGATGATGAAGAATGAATGGCTTAGACGGGGCACTGCTGTTGGGTTGGTGAGCTGGATGTGGGGGGTTGGCTGGTATTGCACACCGCAGAGGTTGAAGGACCAGGCATGGGAGCACTTGAAGTGGATTTGGACTGTATTGGCTATTGACCATGCGAGAAATACCTTTAGAACTGTTGGAAATGGGAGGAGAAGATATTAAGGAAGATATGGTATTGAATGTGGGGCTTGCAGAAGGGAAAAATATATGTGGTGGGGAAGAGGGGAAAGGGCTGGTATGGTGGCGTTTTAGAGAATATTAGAGTGAGACATGGGAATGTTACTAGATATGGATGAGGGAATGTTCTGTACCCATCAAAGTAGAAAGTCTTTACCTTGGTTCGTCGGATTCGCGAGTCAAAATAATCATAAATGGAAAAGTTGTCATGAACGCTTCACTTTATAGCTTTCTCTTCACGGCTCCCCTGTACACATTAGAAAATCCACAATCCAGCTATTATATCAACACCTCCGTCACCAACAACTATATTTCTTCCTCCATACTTCCCTCACCTGTTAATAAAACTCGGATTTTTTTAATGTTCCACAGCAAGGGATTTGAAAAAATTCACCATCATAGGTAGTTTTCAGCATCTCACGAACCTTCTGTACCTATCACCTATTTACCCTACTCATACACAAAGCCATATGTTACCAATGATTTCTATGCTATTAAATGTCTCTTTTCTCTCAGTTCTACCCCAAATCTTAAACCTAACCGTAATCTCTCCGATTGGCCACACCAGCAGCTATTTCAAGCATTAACCAAAAGTCCTATACAACTAAGGCCACTACTAGCTTTTATACCCCTTATATTTCCTACACTTTGCCGAAATATCTGCATGGATTGAACCTCTATTATGTTTTCTTCTCTTTTGATATGTTCTATTGGCGTTGAAGGGGGAAGATAATGAAGGCCGGGATCTACCCTTCGGAATCATTAAAATAGGCTTTATTTGCAATCAAATGCCCAGATTTAATCACAAAGGGAGGAACGAGGTTGGAGTACAAATTATTTCTGCATGACTTTGAGCTACACTAGCTAGCCATTCTCCACCCACGACACCCAAAAACTCCCTTTAAACGCCAATAATGCACCCCATCATATCATATCATCATACCCAAAACCCATCAGCACCACACTCTACAGCTTGCTCGACTCCTTAACACAGCAAGTATTCCCATTGCTCGCCACAGTCGCCTCCACAGCTTCCTGCTTGTGCTCTACGCTCGCAAGCACACTCTTGTTGAAGCTCTGGACACTAGGAGGAACATCGAGCGCGGGATTCTTGTCAAAAAAGTTGACAGGCTTGAGGTGTACCTTAAGGATTTCGCACGGCATAACAGGGAAATCCTCAATTCGTGGAACATGATTAATACCAAACTGCACCCAAACAACCACATCAGTATCAAGCACATTATCCTTGCGATCAGCCCAAGAGCGGACTCCAGTACCACCGCGAGATTGGTTGGTATACTTTCCTCCAGCATAGAGCTCCCCGTCGGCATAGGAGGTAACATAAATATTGTGGTCGGCGAACTCGGCACGCTTATGGTGGAACGACTCTTTATCCGCAAGCATTTTCTGGAATGGAGGAACCATGATTTTGTACGCAACGCTCTTACCATTCACAGGGTTCTTGACGTCTGCATTTTGAATCTTGAATATGCGATTGACGTCGTAGTCGAGATCGTATCCACCTGAAGTTGTAATTGGCGTTTCGGTAACGGTATACCCGACGCCGTGAGGATTGAAGTCCGATCGAGGCATAGCGTGTGCTTCATCGTAGACGACGCGGTTGGAGAGACCGTCGATCATGGGGTCAACGCGGAGGGAGAAGATATGTTGGTGGTGTGCTGCCAATACACCTGGGTGCACCACCGTTCCCCAAGGGACAGAAATGCCCTCATCAATAGGTTGAGTGGAGAGGATTCCAGTAGCACGGACTTCGTACATTACCTCCCCTGCTTGGTTGAAGAGGAATGCGAGGATGTACTCGTAGTTTGAGACGGTGATGATGGATTGGAGGACAAGCTCGCGGTTACGGACGATTGCGGCACGCCCGGTGCGGTAGTTAGTATGTTTCCAGCCGATTCCGTTGTCTTGTTCATGGATGCAGACGCAGTTGGGCATGTCGAGGGGTTCGCCTTTGTCGTCGTTTAGGACGGCGGAGAGGTAGTGGATAGAGCCAAGGCAATCGCAGCCGAGTTGGAGGTTATTTGCCATGATACCTGCACCAGCATCGCCAAGGTCGAAAGCCGCTTTCTTGTGGTATGGGTGGCGAGGATCAGCATATGGGATGTTCATATCTGATAGTGACAATCTATAGAATAATGGGCGGCCGTCATAGTGGACATCGTACAAGACCATGCCTTCCCGAAGATTGAAGCCAACCTTGAACTCCCACTTCTGCCACTCAATTGTGCGGCCCATTTCACTGTAGTTGGAAACTTTAAATGAAGCACCTTCTGGTTGGATAACATTGAGAGGCTTCAAATCAGTACGAAGTGTTTGAGCTTCCGGGATGTACTCATTGGCCGGTTGGACCTTGTATGGTGACGGCTCCTTAATCGTACTATCAACCCCAGTAGGCAAATAATCAATTCGGGTGACTTTCATGGTTGCGGCATCAACAACAGGTGAAATGCTGATAGGCATCGCATAGTGATTGCTGTCCGCTTCTGAAGCATTGTTGGGATCCCGAATATAGAGGAAGCATTGGAATGTACGCTTATCATCAGTGAAGAGACCTTCGTTGACTCCATCAGAACCTTTGAGATGTTAGTAACAGGCTACTCAAAAAGTTGAGATTCGTACCATAAATCCAAGGATCACTGATAATAATAGTTCCTTCTGGGAGCTGGAGCTTAGCAATCTCTGCTCTCACTTGCTCGTTCTCCAAAGCAATTCGCTCAACCTCAATGATCTCAGTGCCATCGGCATTGCTGTGAACATTTGGGCCAAGACGGACGTTGCTCTCGACTTTTCCAGTACTAAGACTAACAATTGCTTCGTGAAGTTTGTCCTGAAGTATGATGTTAGTGAAATACGCTCAGTGGAGATGTTTTCAAGGCCTCATGCAGGCTCTTCTAAACGTACCGTATTACGAAGGTAGTAAACGATGAAACTTCGTCTCTCAATAGCAGGAGTTTGCCGCGAGCTGTGCTCAGCGGCCAAGAACGGGATTAATTCGGCCTTGTTTGGCTCTTGAAGGGTAATGCTCTTGAATTGGAGATCAACAGTTGACGGCCAGAGACCCTTGATGAGGCGAGCACTCTCACGAATCTCATCGGCAGTCAGCGGACCAAGAGGATGCTGTAACCCTGCTGACTTCTTCCCAATGATGGGGAAAGATGTGGCAATTTGCTCGACTGACATTGTGAAGGAGTGTGGTATTTCAGTGAAGAGGAATCTAGGTGAGAAGAATAGAGTGAGAATGAGAGAGATGTGCGGGGAGGCCAACTTATATATCAATGGCTATATCGATTATCCCATCTAAATGCTAGACCAAGAAGTTTCTAATTCGATAAACAGAAAGAAAAGCTGACTTCTTATCGTCAACGTCCTGCCCCGCTTGAGGTCGCTAAACCCCTCCATCGGATGGCCCTTCCAAGAGGAGAGTAGCGCAAATAGTGAAGCATCTTTATTGGTGAGTTACGAAGCCAGGGGCAACCTCAACGGGTGTTAAGGAACAAGCCGACCATTAATAGAACAAGAAATACTCTAGGTGCAACCCTTCCTGCATATTCTGTTACCCAATAGAATAATTTGACCAATTCCGAGGCAGAAACATGTCGATATTCGGGTCCGGGAATCGGGTCAAGAGTGGGATATGCATCCGGGCCGTGGGTGCCGGATGAAAAATCTAGTGACCAGCAGATGAGCCTAGAAGAAGAGCTGTAAATTTGCTCTAGCGGTTGGATGTGGCATAGGAGAATTGATTACCACTCAGGCAAAAGACTAAGTAAGAGACATCATTGTTCTCATTTCTTCCATCAGCCAAGATTTTGATATCGAGATCGAGCTCACCGCCTTACCCAAAACGGTAAAACTGCCAACTTCTGTCGTCATGTCTCCATCAACCTCTCCTCCTCAATCAGACTCCCACAAGTCCCAGATCAGAACCAAAGTCTGGTCCGAACTCCGTCAAGTCGCGATCCCGGATTCTAGATTCGACCACGACTATTCCTCCTTCATCGCAGATTTTCAGGGCTCTTCTATAGCAACCAATCTTCTCGTCGAACTTCAAGCATATAAGAATGCCAAAATCTTATTCATTGCTCCGGATAATTGCATACAAGAACTCCGATACCGAGCACTGAAAGATGGGAAGGTCGTGTTGGTGACGACATATGGGATACGGAGAGGATTCTTCTTGTTGGATCCGAAAGTCATACCAGAAGGGAATTGGGAAATCGCGAGTTTGCTTGATGGCATGGAAAAGGTAGGTCGACATGTTAGTCTTGCTGAGATACGGGACGTTGCTTCACACATTGATTTGATGGTCACCGGAACTGGAGCTATCAATCATTCTGGATTGCGATTCGGAAAAGGTCATGGCTTTTTTGACCTAGAGTGGGCAATTCTACGAACGATTGGCGTGGTGGACCAGACGACGAAGACTGTCGCAGTCGTTCACGAATGCCAAGTGTTGGATGAAGAATTGAGAGGAGAGGAGTGGGACACTGGCTGTGATTTTATTATCACGAATGAAAGGGTAATCAAAACAGTGAATTCTTCGAAACCTACTTGTGGAATCATCTGGGACAAACTGGAGAAAAGCATGTTGAAGAATATTGAACCATTACGAGAATTGAAATGCGTAAGAGCCTGAAAGTGCAAGAGATCATGCATTACTAATTCTGTTTTAACCACGATGCCAGGCCGAAAATATACTACACGCAAAGCACGTGGTTCTTCTTTATCTATAGTCCTTCTAGCCTCGATCTCAAGAAGTCTCAAAGTCAACTCTTCAATTATGCAAACACCCTTATTATCACGTATGGTCCTATCTGGTGTTGGTATAATGTATTTAAACGTGTTCTGACCAGTGAAGACCTGCATAATATCAATCAGTACTTCACAGTTTCTGCTCCTAAATGCCTTTTGTACTAAGTAGCATCGATTGAGTTAACCTCAATCATGGTGTCACTCCAATACAGTATTCCGAAGTCCTAGGCTATACCTAGGTAAAATTCGATTTCCAAGCTGGCCTGTGGTTCAATTAGTCCCAGTCTTCAAAAAGGATGATAAACCACCAACATTTGTAAGGAAACGAAGTTGATTTCGTCGTTTACACACAAAAAGTTGGTATTCTCCCAAAAACCTTGTGCAATAAACTCACGACAGTCCACTATCTCATTACCAACCCTATCGTCATCGATCCCACATCCCATGCAAAGTATCTACCCAAAAGCGCATTGTCAAATTCTCGTTCTTATGTACATCGATAGCACTAAATTCTTAGTAGTCACCACTAGTTCTCTTCCATCAACCATCTACTTAACCTACACTACTAGACCTAAGGCACAACGTACAAAGCACTATAGGGCCATCTATGTTGAAAAATATTCACTTGTCACTTTTTTCTTGATTCTGATGGGTTATAGCCTTTTGAAGGACGGTCGTGCTATCAAGATTCTCTGAACCTATCCAAGCAAACCGAGCACCTTTTCCCGTAGGGGCAACGGGGATCATGAGTGTTCTTGTAAGGGTTTAGCATAGGAACAGCCTGTGTCACGCTGAATATTCTATCCTGGTGGAGGGGTTATCATCACCCCGCCCAAATTCAAGCTCTTTCTTTCCTTCTTTAGCGATTATTTTATCGAATGATAATACTAATATTCACTGGCAAAATGCCTACGTTATATTGAAGAATTCAGTGATACTCGATTGCCTAGGTAAACGTGGGTTTTAGCTGGCCGTGACAGTTCTCCCAAACTGTTGATGATCTTGAGTAGTCTATTTCTTGAGGACCATAGAGGCTCAAAAAAGCAAAAAGCACTCTTGTAATGATTGAGACTTCTAATGCTTTAAACCATGCAGAGCAACAGCCTGCTTAGGTAGCAACATGGTGGACGCCGAGCGCAGCAAATATGAATGGTCGAGAGAGCTTTATTTGAATTTGTCCCGGTCTTTGCAGAGATACTAATAACCTGGGATGTGATGAACTGTACATGCTCAATGCAGCTCGCGGTGTCATTGCTACTGTTGTGTCCTGACATTGATAAAGTGTGGAAGATTCCAGCGGTTAGGGAATGCGAGGGACACAGAAATGTCGTCCATATCTTGCTCTTTTTTCCTTTATCGAGCTAGTCCTCTCCTTCAGCTTGGACAGATACCAATATCCTCTTTCCTTTTCTCCTCTACCCCTACCGGACTGTTTGCCCCAGATATTGGTAAATCATACCTACCTTGTATCTCACGATTTCCATAATTCCCCATTCTAACCTTCTTTTACATTGAATAAGTCTTATTCTCTGTTCTTGCGAATCGGCCACTGTAGAGCTATTGCTGGTCAAATTCGTACGCGCCAATGTATATATTAATATCCTCATCTCGCAGTAGTAAATCCTTCAACTTCAAAAGATCCGTCAAAAATCTAAGTTTCCATGAATCTTAGTTAATAACTCATAAAATTTCTAGCCCTTCCACCCTTATGAATGCAAATATTCCTCTTAGTAACACTAGGAGGCCTTAAGGGTGTCATTAAATGACGAAGCGAAGCTAGAAAAGGGGCCCTCACCTCAATTCTCTCCTGCTATTGCACTAGGGGGGAATGCTTCGTGCACTTGTCTTCCAACTATTTGCCGCGGGATCCATATCAGTTTGACATCCATATGGATTTTCAAGTAAGAAAATCACTCTGCTTCCGGGTTTTCAACACAGCACTCTCGAATATAGGACATTTCCAATCGACCTCCACAGAGGAAATTCGAGAGTACGGTCTATATCTTCTATGCAAATCTTCAAGATGATTACGTATCTGTGGCAAGTAGCTATTGGCTAAGGAGATTCGTTTCGATCTCAATGTAAACAATGCCACAAGGGTTATAAATGTGTTCCACTCCACGCAGCTAGCAGTTGACTAAAGAAGGTGGGATGCTAACATAACATCATTCATATACTTACTTCAAAGACTTCACTCTCACAGATGACGAGAGCATTAATAGCCCGTCTAGATACGTCTACCATGCTCTGTCCGCCTAGTAGAGATATTGCCAACCTGTCACTTTCGAGTCAGGTATGCGGTGGCATTACTATCTATTCCCCTGTCTCGGAACTCAAGCTAAAAGCACACTCAAAAACTTCTGCCTCTAGACACTTCTCTCAACCATGTTCTTCACATGTAGGTGACATCTGAGTTGGACACAGCCAGTGTTCAGGTAACCCTCTGGAATATTTGCTGAAACATGCACTATCACACTGATCCAAGCACTTCGTCTGTGAGATCTATCCGGATGTGGCGAGACGAAGCTGGACGCTGATGTAGGCAACGACATAACTCCACAGCTTCGCTACCGTTTACGCACAACGGTGAAACTTCCAAGCATAACTTCTAAGGGCAGGGAATTATGTCAATTGCTGGAGTTTTGCTGAATTTCGTGGGCCGCAGTGCGTGCTTCCGGATTTCCAACACGGGAAGTTTTCGTAATCGGTGAGTTGTCTGCCTTGCCAACCCCAACAGCGAGGTCCTAGATCTATACACGGGAAGTTTCCTATCACCATGAACCCACGACCGTGTTCAGTAGGTATTGCCACTTCGCGACAATGGGAAGCCACGAATTTCATGTTAAGCATGGGGGAGCAGGTAAGCGGCGAGAATCCAAGCCGAACGGTCGAGCCTGAGATACGCACCAGATAGTCTTGAATTCTAGCTTGAGAGAGCCCGGAACGTTGCTGCGCCATGCTAGTATCTGAAAATGTCACCGGCATCGATGGTCTGGCGGCTGACAAGCGCTCTAGAGTGAGAAGTCCCCGGGACCCAAGACGAAGCCCAAGTGATCTGCAATCAGAAAGAAGTTCGAGGCGACAATAATTCACTCCGGTGCAGCCAAGTACGTCAATTGTATCGTGAAGGGGGAGGAAACACTCCTTCACCCTGAGTGGGGGCGCAGTGGGGGACCAAGACTGCCAAAACGAGGTTTGTGCGAATGTTTGGAGTTGGCGATAACAAGAATAAGACAAGCGTAGGAGGATAGGAGAAAAGTATCAGTCAAGCAGATGTTTGGTATCGTGATTGTGGAGCTTTTGGTCTCTGGATGGGTTCCTACATGTGTTTTTGATAGACAGCTTTGCAACCGGGTTCTTGAAAGCCAAGTCAGTTCGACTGTCTGTGCAATGGGAGCGCCCAGCGTGGCGAAGGGGAATAGGGGATTAGGGGAATAGTCTCAGCCAAGTAGTCCTTCAATGCCTGAGTGTGGGTATTTTTCAAATGCCTGTTCGGATTTCTCAGGGTGTTTTTGATAGATAGATCGTAGGCAAGGTATTGAGGAGAGCCAAGTTAGTCTTGAAGTCTGTGCGAGCTATACTGAACATCCCAATGGGCCTCATAAGAAATCCAGGCAGTACACTTGGGAAAGTATCAGCCAAGGAGATTTTCGGTATTGCCAATGTGGAGAGCTTCCATATGCCTCTTCGAACACCAGAAGTCACTGAGCAAGGGGAATGTTGCAGAAATCCAAGTCAACCTCAAAGTTCGGGCAACTTTAGTTCAAGCGGGACATTAGCAGAATATGAACGGAGACAGTAAGAAGAGGCTGGTATCATCCAAATAGATCTCTGGTATTGTAACTGTTAGAAACGAAATGCTTATTTGCATACCGGCGCAAGGAACTTTCGACAAAGGCCAGATCAGCCTCCACATCCTGTCAGAGTTAGGCCAAGCGAGTAAATAAGGACAGCATGGCTAGTAAGAACGGGACTAGGGGAATACTATCACCCAAATAAATCTATGGCATCGTGAACAGGTTACATTCCGATATTGGCTGAAGCTTTTGGGTTATTTCAAGCGCATTTCAGAGACGGAGCTCAATAAGGGTGATGAGAGAAAATCAATCCAACCTCATTTTTCTTATTTCCAGCAAGTCATGGGGGTTAAGAGAGTAAAACCTGCTCAAGAGAAGTTTGGTATCATAGTTGAACATACCTTGAATATTTTTTGGTGTGTTAATGTCGAAGAGAGGCATGCCAGCCTCTCAAATCTCCACAACACTTCACAGCCACTCCGCCTTTCCAAGCAATCACCTACCGTTAGAACGTCTAAACCTTAAGAAATCCTTATTAAATTCAAATAAAACAAAATAAATAAGATAGTTACTCAGGAATGGCCTGTCTGCCTAAACATACAAGGGCATGGAGCACGTTCCTGACAACTTTTGACAAGTGCAGCCACACCCGAAAACATCTCCTCTAGATCTGAATTGATCCGCAGCTAACTACTGCAGTGAGATGCAAAGGTGGCCTTTCCGTTTTGCGTACCGGTGCGGTGGTGGGTGCCTAGGTGTCTTCCATCAGAGGGAGAGATACAGCCTTTCGAGGTAGTCGTTTGACGGAGGTTGACGACTCGCAACCATCATGAAGGATGACTAGGAGATGAAGCAATGAATTTTCTCGCCGCATAATGAAACTCTCACGGTAGCTTTTAACACTGAGCCTCTGCATAGAGTTAAAATCCTCCTTTGTACCTGGTACATCCAAAAGGAACATGCGGTAAGGCAACGCGGCTACGCTTTGCCTCTTCCGATTTGTCGACTCGTATTTCCATGGCCCTCCTCCCGATACTCGTGGGCCGAAAGCGCATGTGCACCCTGTACCGAGATCCTCGGGCCCGTTCTGCGATCCTGCGAGTGAGGCTTGATGAGGATACTGCGGAGTAAATGCTTGTGTGTTCTGATGTCAGATTGCGACGGTGTTTTGCGATTGACCCTGCACTGGTACAGTAGAGAATAATAGGTCGAGGAAAGAGGCTTGACGTTCCGGTTACCGATCATTCCCCTCTCATCTAAAACTTGATTCACTTTCATAGTTACTAAATCATTTACTGTATTAAATTTAGATGCTGGCAAGATACGTAAAAGTCATATGACAAGTGGTGAAGGAGGCTCGAAACACATTTACGGGTTAGCCAATCATGGAGCGAATGGAGATGAGCGTAATCTATAGTGTAACCTTAAATACTCGTGGATAAAATAAGCTCTTGATAGTGCGGAAGACGCGAGCTTACTTGGTGTTTGAGATCGGTGGGGCTGGCATGGAGAATGCAGTGAGATTCTTGTCCACTTGACCAAATGTTGATGTTCTGTTCACCGGTGATCAACAAGCAGAGGTTAAACTGCGATGAGTGTTGAGATGTAAGATAGTGATGATCATGAAGGAAATGAGGTTGGATATGATGCGGGTCTGACTACCGCTATGCTAACTCCTGACCAAACTGTTTTCCATTGCACTAGATCGGGTAGGTCGAAATTGATTAAAGCCGATCATGGTCGGCGAGCATCAGCATACAAGGTTTTTGCAGCAAGTATTTCAAGGAAGCAAGTAAACATAACTCTGCTCCTTCCAAGATTTTAAAAACATACGGGCAATGTAAACACAGTCAACTATACGGTTCACCCAGTGAGGTCTCTCCCGGCATTTAGACATCGTCAAAAACAACCTTAAATAAACGTGGCCGCAACCGGGTCGCGCAATTGACACTAAGATTAAGCTTCATATGTATTTGGCCAAGACGGTGTTTCGTAGAATCCTTCTAGGCAGCTGATTGTCAGACGGGAAGTAGAAGATGGAGATGCTTAACTGCGAGGCGTGTGTACCTGTGATGGTACTTTTTTGTATTTGCCAGTCTGCTAGCCCTTTCGCTTACTAACATGGGATCTGGCTGTACTCGTATACTAGGCAGCTACCTCTCACTAAATGCACAACTAGATGCCTAAATAGGTAGGTTCTCTCGAAAAACTCTGTACTTGAAGCCTGCTTGGCGACGCGCAGTAATCGAAGTATGGGGGAGCTTATGGGGAAGGCACAAGTAAAGGTAAAATAAAACTCTGACGAGAGACCGGTAACAGAAACTAGGTTGGGAGGGAGCACGTTGTCAATTTGTGGTCAAGATTTGACTACGGAAACTAAACAATAAACGAGTAGATACTTCTTACTGGTCTCCTGAGAGTATATGTCTAAGTTTTACGAGAGATACATTGCCCGAAAAAGTCAAATACATTGCTGACTACACTTCCTCCACACCAAGAAGCTTGACAGAGTTCAAAACAAGCACCATGTCAAATATGCATGCAGCACGCAAGATAGGCAAAACCTCTTACATGGGACTTTATTACAGCTACAAGGAATCAAACGAACAACTTTCCTAATCGAGAAACTAACGAAGGAGGATACCGAAAATGTAATGCTGACTACTTTAGTTAGGACTTTCACGAGCTTAATTAAGCTCCTTGTCGAACCATGGCCTGCAGTGCCGCAGTCAAGCTTTGACGAGAGTGCTTGCAGAGCGAAATAATTGCCCGATTAATCAAGACTATATCTTCCATAAAACAATACAGCTCATAAATGATCGATGAGAACATTGCAGCAAAGCACCAAACAAGTATGCACCCATGGCCCAGGACAACACAATACAACGCTGACAACAGAGGTTAAAATAAGCTCCTTGTCACCCGCACCTCGGCTTGCATCTCCAATATATCTGAAAACTACTCGGTGTCTAGCATTCGCTCCCGAATGTGTTTACCGCACTTTTTCTCTCCAAATGTGCACATGAAAGGTACATTCAGTTACAGGGTGGCTTTCGCTGTGCATACATGCCAGGAACTTTCCGTGTCAGTTGCACCACGAGGCAAGTTTGAAGGCAAGTGTGTGTGTTGAGGGCAGCAGGAGAGAGGCACCGAACAACCGGAATGCGCAATCGACAGGAAATGTCCAGTCTAAAGAGGCCCTCAACTACCGTCTCACTCAATCTTGCACACAGTAGATAGAATGAAGTTGTTTGGTGTGGTGTCGTGCTGCCAGTGCATGAACGGAAAAGCCACAGCCGTGCTGTATCTTCAGCAGTTGAGGAAGGCAGACCACTGGGAGAATCCTATCATGAATATCCATCTCCGCCTCCAGTCTGCATATTTCGTACCCCAAGACCCCGCCATCTCGACACATCTCTGTTGTGTCCCCCCAGAAATTCCAGGAACGGAGGAAAGGTGCGCATCGACCACCACTCCATCAGAAATCAGAGTTGCAAGCGAGATCTCCAATCGCAACATCATCCCACCCTCTCCCCAAACTCATGCACCAAACTGTCCCTCAGGAGGACAGAATGTAACCCGGGCGAGGACACAAAGAAGGTTGATGCACATAAACATGCAGCGGCTCATATTTTCTGCAGTTGAACCAAGGATGAAGGAAGTAAGCTTACTCACCCAGTGAGGCCCTCAAGCACTAAACCCTTTGCGTCACCGATTTGGTCAACAACAACAGAAAGCCTACCGGCACTTGCCTGTTGAAAAGTTTTAAGACCATCAAGAACTCAGGGGCTGCTGCCACTCGCGATGAACTGCAAAGATAGGAAACACCCTTTAGATTTTGGAGAAAAGAGGAAAAACGAGGCTTCACTTCTTGGCTCTTGGAAAAAGGGTGCGTGGAGTCACGTGCAACTTAACCTTACTTTGGTACTCGTGGTAATAGTTGTAAGTTTGGTTCTAGCATATTCTACGCTAGCAGGGGTGCCTGACCAATGACATATTTATGATCCAACGCTGCCCTTATGTACTGAAACCACACTGAACGATTCAGAATCACAACATGGAGTCAATATACTATATTCCCACACCGAAGCAATCCCGCGAGCTCACGCGCGACGAGCGACTACGAGTGCAAGTCCTTTATACTGATGCAAACCTCACTATTCCTCAAATCGTCCTGCAAACAAACTACACTGAGTGGCAGGTACGCTACGCTCTTGCCAACTGTCTTATGTCTCAAAAACGTAAATGTGGCCGGAAAGTCCTTCTTAATACTCCTCAAAGAAAGAGATTAATTGAGTGGGTAATAGCCTCTCATGAGAATTGCAAAACGCTATAAATAGAGATTTCTAGTATTCTTAGTCTCGACTATAGCGAATATACAATATATATAGTATTTAAGAAGGAGGGCTTTGCACGACATGTAGTACAAAGAAAGCCTTCTATTTCTGAAGAGAATAGTAAGAAAAGATTTAAATTTGCAAAGGAATATATTAATTGGACTGACGAGTAATGGGATGAGGTCCTCTGGAGTGATGAGACGTGGGTATAACCTGGGAAATATACTCGTATATAGATTATACGGAGAATTGGTGAGAAGGTATATAATAAGGATTGTGTAGTTTCACGATATTAAAGAAAGATTAAGTAGATGTTTTGGGGTTCTATTAGTGGGAAATATAGAAGGTATAGAGGACTGTTTTGGGAGAAGGACTGGGAGACAATTAATGAGGGGTCATATTGTGGAATTATTATTCCTGTTATAGATGAGGTTCTACAACAATATCCTGAGCTTCATTTTCAACAAGATAATACAAAGGGACATGCTTCTGCTTTTACAAAGTCTGTCCTTCAAGCTGCAGAGATAAGAGTTATCGAATGGCCTCCTTGCTCTCCTGATTTAAATCCTATAGAGACTATATGAGATGATATAAAGGATTATATTCAGGAGCACTACCCTCAAGTCCATAGCTCATATAAAAGGCTTAGGAGCGCGATTCAAGAAGCTTGGGAGTCAATAACCCACGAGAGAATTAGGGAGCTTGTACATAGTATGAAGGAGCGATGCCAGGCAGTGATTGATGCCCGAGGCTACAGTACAAAATATTAAGGACGTTTGGTAAAGCAGCATTGTGGCGTATCACCCCTGCATTTTACATCTATTACCCCGAGTACGAAGTAATTCCTCCCTTCTTTCCAAGAGTTCCATCCCCTGCTCGCTCGTTAATTCCTTCTCAGCTGCACCCACACGGAGTATACGCCACGCCCGAAGGTTATTTGATGATGGAAGCTTGGCCCAGCCACCAATTCTTGGCCTCTCTCTGGACAAGACCAAAAACTCTTGATTCCTCTTGGCAGACACTCTTGCTGAGCCAATTCCAAGACTTTTATGGCTTGTCCAGTGTGTGGGCACCACCATCTCGTGCTGTTGTGTACTTGCACTTTGATGGTCAGAGATTCGGACGGGATGAGACCAAATGAAGATGGGAGAAGGTCACTCTGAGAGTATGAGAAGTGTACTAAAATAAGAACCGTTTGATACGAAACGAACTCCTTATCAGATCAGCACCTCCCTCGTGGTCCCCCTGTTCTCCACCTAGCTCTGTACGGAAGATTCGGCTTGGCCTTTCCACTTTTCTCCATCGCAAGAAAGAGGGTGACGCGGCCAGTGGAGAGGTTTTCCAAGAGGGATAAGTCTAAGATGTTAGTGAGTGGAACCCATGCGTGTTCCATGTGCGACGCGAAGTTTAAGCTTGTTACGACGTTGTGACAGTGACAATGACAGTGACGTGAGGCGGATCCACAGCAGATCAATCTCCACAACAAGGTGTGTTGGAAATGCTTCGTAATGTGTATTTTCTTGGACAGTCTCTCTCTCCTTCATAGATGAAGGGTTTGACGTAGATTAAAAATCTGCAATGAATCTGACTGCAGATTCTGCACTGTTGCGCGATGGATAAAAAGTGCACGATATGAGTGTGGTGACACCGCACCTGATCATGTATACCGGAGATTTTGATGAATCCGAGAGTTGGGAGGCCGCGCAGCGCAGCGTATGCGGCAAGATAGGGATCATTTGGGAGGGATATGAGTGGGTGGTTAGCACGGCATCGTGATGAGTGACAGCCTGATCGCGCGAGGTGTTCCACAATGATAGGGACCACTTTTGAGATGACGAGAAGCTTGTTCTGCGACAAATATAGAGATATCCTCCTTAAAGATCGTATAATATCCACTTTGGACAACAATAAATCTCCTGTTGGAGTTGACTGTAAGGATAGTGCCTGGTGTTGAACTTGGTGGGAGCCGCTCGCACCCAGCACCTTGGTGGCTTGCCCATAATTGCGGTGTCCCTATCCAGCTCACTGAAGCGGCGTTCAGCTGCGGCTCGAATGTATTGATGGGCACACAAATCGGGTGTCACAGTCCTTCCTCCTTTTATGCTCCAGACAGGATGGATAAATTCGGATATCGATCCTGTACTATACCACGAGCACACAAAACTATCGATTAGGATGACAGGAGAGCCCGCACTGGTACCCAGATCTGGTCACAACTTGGGTAGCGAATCGCGGGTGAGTCCCGCACACAGACAGCAGGCTCGTTATCGGTGGCCGATTGGAAAATAAGCATAAATGGACACCCTCTTCATATTCTACTGGGATCTCTCGTTCCGTATCGCACTCGGGCCCGTCTCCCCGAACAAGCACTTGCTAACACTCTCATGTGAGAGAGAATGAGAAGCTTTGGTGATGGTTCTTGAGCTTGATATCAGTCATCAGACTCATCCACTTCTCTCGAACAGTGGACGACTCGTCCCCGTTGATTGATGGGTAGAGGACACGTGGTTTGAGCCATCTCGATTCCAGTGGCGTATTCATCGAAAGATTTCAGCCCGCCAAGATCGCCCGCCAAGAGAGCCAAGCTTTTCTGATGAGCAGTGTAGTGTGCCAAGACTATTTTGAGTTGACAGTAGCGTCGTCGAACCTACCTGTCTCGGTCGATGTCTCTCTTCGCATCTCGAACCTATCGCTCTGAAACTATCCCCAAAATGTCCATGAAACAGAGGTCGAATTATACCTGAAGGAGTAGTATATGTGGTGATGGAGAAGGGGGAGGCTACGCCTTTCCTACCCCGGAGACAGGTGCGAGGAGCAGGCCAAGAGAGGCAGAGGAGGCCTCCGATGATGTCCGGGGACGGCATGACGCAACGCAACGCAAGCATTTTAGAGATGACTAGCCATGCTCTCTATTCGCTCGTTCGCGTTGATGCTCCGTGAGAAGCATGTGGCGCATTTGATGAGTATTGGCGGTTTATACCGTCTTCTCCATAACCTGAACTACGGGATATCCCATCTTTGTCAGAACTTTGTAACCAGCCATGAGGGAGCAAACAACTCAAATCCCCGGAGGCTTGCTGGGAAGGGAAAGGATGGGACAGGACGAAGTGACTTCCAGCTTTGTGTCTCGTCTGTTGGAACAACGAACGCCCGCACGTCAACACACGAATCTCATTCGACCCCAGCTCGGTTCTCGTATGGATTTCTTATCGAATTGCCATCAATAATCCAGCCAAGCAACGCCAACCTTGTGCCAATTCTTAAACCAAGGTAAGGTTTAAGCATAAGGTTACGACCAGTGCGATCCCGAGCATCCCGCCGTGCTGCCCGTAGATTTTACTTCTTTTCTTGCTTTGTTTGCATGTGGTCTGATGTGCGATGTGATAGATTCGATTATTCAGGGTCGTGGAGCCGTTCGTGTGTGCTGTGAGTTATCACGGTTGACGAGCTTCAGTGAGGCTCCGGCTTGTTCATGAATTTTCCCGGCGCTGTGCAAGGGAAAGATGAGGAGGCGTCACCGCATTGCCTACCTTGAACAGGATGACTGATCCTGTAAATTATTATGCGAGCAGCAGTGTATGAAGTCAGCAGATACGGTGCGGAGGTTGTGCAATCCAATTGTGAATGGGTGGAAAAGCGATCTCATCTGCTTACGCTGATGACATTGAGCCGGTGAAGCTTGAGTTTGCGAGAGAGCACTGGGGATGAGATGATGCTTGCTCCTCCGGCCTTACCTTCATTCCACCTCTCTCCTCAACTCCAATCTCGTTGCCAACAACTCTCTCTCCTTGAGTTGACAACATACTTCTCGTATACCCGCATTCATCTTGTTACGAGAAGTGTTATTATGCCACTAAGGAATTAATTGCAAAAAATCGGAAAATGAATTTTCTGATTGGAGGGGATGACGGGGAGCAGGGCTGTGCAGGAGAGGGAAAGCTTTGCCTGGCGATCACCAAACTCAAAAATCATGCTTAAAACATATCTGGGCAGTTGCTGGACTCGCTTGGCTGCCAAGGACGCCCAGAGTCAAGCCACCCGGGCTTGATTTTCTTTTTCTTTTTCGGTGAGTGGTGTGCACGAGATGAAATCAATTTGTTTGTTGGTGTTTCGGACCTTTTGGTGGATGAATTATCAATGTGAGCCGACGAGATGTTGTGGTTAATGGTTGGTCACTTGTTTAAGATGATTAAGATGATTAAGATGGTGGAACGTGTGGTTTGGTTGGTGAGGGTAAGATGACGGCGGTTTTGTGGGGTACTTCGGTGAAGTGATGAGATTGTACAGCGAGGTACATATAAGAATGGGATCTGCTTCACTTCGGCCGTGCTGACATATCACACTTCCAACGGCTATTTCAGGGTGGATCTGTGATTAATATTTTCGAGCAGCTGATCTGAGATGGAGTCAAAGAGATGTGCACTGGAAAAATGATCAAATCAAACAATCTGCCGGCAGTGGAAATTCCGACGTGAAAGGCTCGTTTCCTGACATGACGAACTCAAAATTCCTGGGGTTCGGAAATCAGAGCTAACATGTTGTGTGGAGTGAGAACATTTAAGGCTAGGGAAAAAAGAAGCATATCAATGAATCGAGGCAGCTCGACCTGTCTGATTAGAGTCAGGAGATGGTGCTTGGAGGAGAAACCACGACTCACACTGACTCACCACAACTCACCTCAACTCTGTGCTTCTGGAGCCTAGGACCAGAGTCGCATCTGTTTGTTCTAGTGGCCGTATCTTCACCACAGCTTCAGTCGAGTTATCCTCTCGTCGAGAAGGTTGGATTGTGGTGTTCCAGAATGCGAGAAGAGGCCACGACGCTTGTAATTTGATTTGAGATGAATATGCCGAAGTGCCGATCTTGTATATGGTTGAAACAAATCAAACCTTCTCAACACCATAGCCAAGCATTCCAAGGCTCGCCCAAGCAAATAGACTTTAAAATTCCGCCCAGCTGTCCGCTAGCAACGATGACAAGTCCTTAGTGCAAACCTTCAGCTCCTGGCCCAGCCATAGGATCGTCTGCCACCACTTAAGCTTCATGGACGTGGACGGCCGAGACGTGGTGGAGACTGGAGGAGACTCTGAGGAAAAAGTTCAGGCAAATTCGCAGGTGATTCGTGTGCAGTCATTTTTAAAGTGCTTTCTGGGATGTTGGTGAAAGCAAGCATTTTTTCGGAGCTTTAAGAAGAGCGAAGATGGGGCGGGAGAAGGATCCACAGGACTCGTCAGTCAAGCACTCCAAACATGCGACGATGATGCTGCAGTCTTCTCCACGATGGGCAGGACCGGTGAAGCGTCGCTCTTTTCGATGAACTGCGTGTAACGAACCGTGGAGCTGGGTCGACTGAATTAGACTGCTGACCGCGCTGTCGTGCTGTGTCATGCTTTACTGAGCCAGAATGGGGCCTTTTCGCCTGGGAGGCGCTGTTTGTGCGATTCTGGCATTTCTGCATTTCTGGCATTTCTGGCACTTCTGCAGCGGGCATTAGCGAGCTTCAGGGGATCCCTTCAGGGGATGTATGTCCTCTGCTCCAGGTTATTACAGTAACACCCAGCGGCACGCTGTATTTTGGGGCCCCAGGGCGTATTTGTGTTCTGTCCCCCTTCCAGGTTACGATGCTGAGCTGACTGTGACTTTGACTGCAACTTTGACTGCAACTGTGACTGCGCCGAGGAAACCAACAATTAGAGGTGCCGGCATGCAAGACACTGAAAGCAGAGAATGATGCCCCCCCGTTGGCTCATTCGCATAACCCATTGAATTTTGGTCCTGAGCGTTCCATCATGACTTTGGTGTGATGTGGAAATCATAAATGTCACTCGAGTCAACCTGATATAACTAAGCTCCACTTGGGGATGCTGGATGGTTTGCAAAATAAGCTCATATCCGTCCTCGTAATAACTACCCTAATTCGACACCCATCGTGCCCATGAGTGCTGACGAGTTCCTCGACCCATCGCCCCGTGTGTTGAGAGCTATTGGTTGGTAGACAAGAGGCAAGCCCACGGGCACCAGGACTGATTGATATCTAGCCTCTGCAGCCAGCGACGACTTCACCAATGTCAGTTGAAACTCCGGGCCTGGTGACGACTGAAGATGTTTCTAATGTTGCTCGTCGTGGCTCAGGGAGCTAAGAGTGCAAAAGCCGTAGCTACGATTGGCAGTGACGGCGGGCTTGAGCAAATGATGAGAGAAGGCCAGGACGGCGGAGGCGTATGAATGTGCTCATGCCAATGCAAAATGTTCCAGTCCCATGCCATGCCATGCTTTGGCTAACTCTCCGCGAAGCCCATCTGTCCAGAGACGAGTGTCACTCACAGACAGCCCAGCATGCCATCAGGTCCAAGATACTCCAGAGTCGACACTAAGAGCAGAGCCACAAGTTGATATTAGTCAACGTTTCCAGAAACCGTAAAATCACCAGGGACGATTCACCACCGGTGACAGAGAGGTCGTCTAGACAGCCCCAAGTAACTGGCACACAAGTAGCAGAGTCAAGGTCGAAAGGTCTAAATCCCTTCCATTCCTCGGGGCTTAGATGAGGACATGTTGGAGACCTTTACAGCGTTGCATCCGCGGTACCGAGTGAGTTGAATCCGCACTCTCCCTGCCAGGCCCCCTGTCTCGCAAGACGGGCTTTCTTCCAACGACATCACAGTGGGTGGGCGCTGAAGGACGCCAAAAAAACAGCTACCTCTTTAGGGCAAACGTGCTAAACTACCGCTAAGCCTAAGCCTGAGTCTTACCAACACCAGGGACCCCAACAGCGCCCTCTCTGATCCCTCCCGCCGCAGACCAGGTCTCTCCTCAGCGACAGAACCCTGTACGCCAAAACCTAATCTAAGATTATTTTCCAACCAACGGATCCAAGAGCAACGGCTTCTCTTGCGTGAAGAATCCGTGTGCCGAGTACGACGACTACTTACGACCCGGTGTCCCTCTCTCGGTCTCCCTTCTTTTGTTCACCTTCCGTCTCAAGTGAACTTGAACTCGGAATATACTCGTCTCAACTCGACCATCGACAGCTCGACTCGAAACGAACGACCGTCGATCAGAACAATACACCTCAGCAATCAACACGTCTTGGAACTCACGGTCTCAGGAGAAGAAGACTGGACACATCGCTCAAGTCCCGTGACGAAGCAGCATTCTTTGCCGATCTGTACTCCAGCGTTTTCGACATATCAACTTGAGCAAGCAAGCAAGTGCGTCCACTTTATGCTCTAGGACTCCAAACTCGCAATCCCTCACCAAACCATTCCTCGTTTCTCTTCAGGTACGTGGTCACTTCTTTCCTTTATGTTTATGCGGTTGGGAAACACCGGAGGCAGCAGAGCAAGCAGCAGGCCTGGGGAGCGCATCGGCAATAGGGTGGTTGTCGCTAAGCCTTGCGTCATCGTCAACCATAATCTGATAGACGGCGATCTTGCCTGTGAGCAATGCATGAGCTTAGCAAGTGCAAGCAACATCGCAAAGTCGCATTCGCGGTCTGCAACCCTCCTTCAGCACAACTCCCACTCTCGACCGACCACCACGCGCAAGTTGTCGCACTGTCGATCGTTCAATATATCATGAGGCGGCGCCTTGTGTCAGGTCGATTGCCCAGCCGGCGCAGAAACAGCAATCCTACGCGCATTGCTGGTGGAGCACAGTTTAAGCTTCTGTCACCCTGTGCTTCACCACGTCTCACGTTCGCGTCTACTTCCACTTCTTGTCATCGTGGGACGAGGACTTGACGTGCACTTGCTAACTTTCATCTGAAGCGGCGAGGATCAACCTTCAAACGTCGCAGGACATCGACAATACCTGCGCACTCGATCTCCACCTTCGTCAATTCTTGTCTGTTCTCGGAATCCGAGGCGCACAAGCTCTCTTTCCGGTCAAGCACCGCTACCACCTGCTACAGAACATTGATCGAGAAGCTCGAGGACCCACCGAGTGTCGTGCGGCGACATTTAGAGTACCACCTATCGTGGAGACGTCGGCACTGACGGCAGCGCAGTGGCAGAGGACTCTTTAGGGACAGCAGCCCCAGCAGAACTGCAAATTAGAAACGCAATTGACCATATCACACAGCCGTCATCATGATGGACACATACCACGGCCATGTACGGACGCCCGCTGATGCAATTAAGCTCTTCGAGGCTTGCCGTCTTGGTTTACTCCCTCGAGTCCAGCGAAGACTTTCGGAGAAGGAGAGACAGTCAATCAAGTCGGGATCCGTCTTCGTATGGGATGAGAGAGAGGCCGGCATGAGAAGATGGACGGATGGCAAGTCATGGAGTGCAAGCAGAGTTTCTGGAAGCTTTCTTACATACCGAGAAATGGAGGGAAAGAGAGGAGGAGGATCATTCAATCAAGCACCCGTACGAAGAACAGCGGGGAAGACACCAGACAGTGGAAGAGGCAGCGACGAAGATCAAGACATGGATGGAGAAGGACCAGACGGATACCGATATAAGCCAGATGGTCTCATGAAGCAATCATTCAGCATCACCACCTCCACCGGACAACACCTCCATCTCATCAGCTACTACTCCCGACCACACCCAAATTCTCCCGATCTTCCACAGCCGACAACAGACCCAAACCTCCGACACATTGTGCCGGTCAAAGGAATGTACCCAGAGTCAACAGTACACGAAGCTCAAGGACCACCAGTCACACGAGCGCCTATGCAACATAGCCCGTATATGCAACCTCCTCATCCTCAACAAATGCAGCACTCTCCCGGACGACAAGCGTATCCATATCAACAAGCTCAACAAGGCTACGCTTGGCCCCCATCCCCGATGTCAACTCCTCCATACCAGTATGCAGGATCAATGTACAACTCTACACTTCCTCCACCTCCTCCAGGATCGGCTCATACTTCACCATACCCCCAACACAGCCCCCACCAACCAAATGGAATGCCTCAACACAATGGCCACCATCAACCACAAACACAATTCGACCGACCACCACCACCTATGTCTGATACATCTCTGCCACCTCCCCCACCACAGCATCTCAGTAGACCCATGAGCACTGCAACGCAACACAACTTGGGCATGCCAGTATACGCGCCGAACCCAAGTCCTCGTGTTGAACAGGCACGATTAGTAGCAGAGCAGGCAAAGATGACTGCCCAGCAAGCATTAAGAGTAGCCCCGATGATCGACCCTCGTCTTGCAGAGCAGGCCGCGTCTCAACTACCACCAGTCCAGATCAATGGCCAGAGGCAATCAACACCACCACAAACCAAGTCAAACTCACAAGCCAACACCCCAACCTCCCAAGGTCGACCACCATCACCAAGAGACGTCACACCAAAGACAAACGGAGCATCTCAAGCCCAAAGCATTCCAAGCATCTCAGCTTTGGTACACGCAACAGATTCCGTGAGCGTCATGTCTGACAACAAAAGCAACAGCAGCCGAGCAGGCAGTCGTAGCCCTAGAGAAGGCGAGCAAAAACCAAAAGACATTCCGCATGATAAGCTTAACAACCTTCACGAAGACAAGCGAGTCATCGGTGTCTTGGACCGAAAGTTCTGCATCTAGGTTACAATCTTCAATTTCACATTGTGCTTTTCTTGATCATGGTTCGTTCTCGGATCAATGTATGAATATTACGACTAGGCGACTGATACACACATGGGCGGCAAAAAGTTGGCTTTACACGGCATAAGCGGAGTCTGATACCATTTTCTTTCACAAGTTTAGCAAGCGGATCGATTGCTTTCTTCTTTTTTCTTGTACAATAAATACTGAGCGGATGATACACCCGATGGGCAGAGGGATGACCCACGCATGGGATGGAGGATTCTTGCATTGCGCCTGGCGTTTTAGGGGAGGGTTGTTTGATTTTTGAACATGGAGTTTGGGGGAGGCCAGAAGTGGAGGACTTCTAGATTATCGTAGCTTATGGCTCAGCAGATGGCAGTGAACATGGAAAATATTTTAAACCTTACTTGATTATCTCGATGTGCACCGTGACCTTCTTCCCAGGTGTTCTCTTCCTGCTCGGTCTTCACCCTTTGTCTCCCTTTCTTGCCACCAACAACTTGATCACTACCTCGTTTCGCCAACCCTCCACTTGACTCTCCCTTTCGCCTGCTGCCGACTTTCAGCTTCCTCGTCTCATCACACCAACATTTACCAACATCTCAATACTACTTCACCCCACCTCGTGACCTTCAAATAATCTTCCAACCATCCAACAGGTTACTGGCGGCTTAGATTCTTCTTCAGCAACGGCACCACACCGAGTTGGCTTTCCCAAACTCTCATCCTCAGGCCACTCAGGCTTCTTCAGCGACTTCATGCTCAGCACACCAAATTGGGTTGGTTTTCACCCAGGCATTCTCCAGCGGCACAGTGTAACACTACCCCAGCCCGGCACCCCCGCCTGAACCATCGCAGAAAATAGACGCCCAACAGCGACCGCGCACACAACGTCGTAGTCGCGGGGATGATCAAACAGACATTTTTATTCAGCACTACTATACCAACTTCCTAGCTTTTCCAACACCGGCTTTTAGGCTTTTAGCTCACTGCATAATGTGATCTACTAAAAAGCTAAGCATAACACTCATTAGACACGCATAGGCAGGAGGTACACCCGGCCCAAGTATGTGGGTGTGCTGCGGGTGGGGAAGGAGGGGGGAGTGTTGGTGATGGGCTTTCTTTAGTGAAGCTTCAGCAATAATAGACGCCATAATCAATCACGATACGGTTTCGCAAACTACAAGGTTAGGAGAACGATTAAGCAAGCCACCCGCCGGGGACCTGCGCAGTGCTCTTCGAGAGTGATCCTCATTCCAACGACCCAATAGCCAGGTTGCGCTGCGCTTTTTAAAGATGGCCTTTCTTGAACTATGAAAAGAAATTGAGGAGTGGGCACGCCGAAAACCCTGAAGTGACGGGCAACAGTCAAGGGGAGGAGCGGAAGTCTGGTGAGAAATGGTCTGTCTGAGTGACCCAACAACTTGGGCCTCATGCGGGGTGTACCAAAAGGATAGGCTTTTCAATAATAGACGCTGTGCTTGAAGATTCAAGTCGCGCCGGAGAAGCTTTTGAGGAAGCCACATCTTCGCATGTTTCCGTGTCCCGAGCTGTTTTGGCAATTGCGAGACTATGAATTGGCCCAGCAGTCTGGATGAGCCGCGCTTGAGAATCAGCAGGACTGGTGATCTTCTTCAACAATAGACGCTCAAGTGTCTTCTTTGCATTAGGGATCACGCCACACTCTCGGTCACATCCGTTGGTGGGAGAAAATCATCAAGAGAGAAATCGGGGTTAACCCAACAAACCTAATTTGTTCATATGCTTATGGGCGGCAGGATTCCCGTGAATTTCGAAAATTCTTCAAGTAGTCCAGAAGGACCAGATCTCTCAGAGCCAGGCAATAAACGCTCGGTGGCTTGGAGAAGTCATATTTCACCGTGCGGGCAACGAAACGGGCAAGAGTGGTCCCGACCCTTTGGCCATAGGCTCTTCAGGTATCTCCCTGTGTCCGATATACGTTCTCGTGATCTCTGCCTTTTGATTTATTCAAAATATTCGTTGAAATATTTAAATATTTGTTTCAAGAGAACCAGGTGTATGGACAAGCGCAGCTTGTCCCGACCAAGTGGCCATAGGCTCCGTGCAAGACTCTCTTCACACTCTTACACCCACAGCCACTGGTCCATCCGTACCCTTTCCCCGGGGTACGTCGAGGGACAGAAAATAGACGCCGTAAAGTATCAGATGATGCTATTTTCCAAGTCCATGGGATTTTTCAGTCTTACGCGTTGACCATTCCCATTGCCTGGTTCGAGAATTGACCAGCTATCAGTTCCCGAGCACACTTCGATAGGAATCGCAAAACCATGAAATATGATGTAAGATTGAGGCTTAATTGATACCTGGAACCTACCTACAGGTGTGATAGCTTTTCATGCAGGTCTGCCGCTGGACAGGAAAGCTTGATGGACGGTAAGGTGGAAAGAGAAAAACAGACAACTTTCAAACAGCTTCAGGATCAACAGCTCAAGACAAACCCCTATGTCTCTCCCTCATCTCCCTCGTTTTTTTCTTCTTCAAACCCCCTTTACTTTGGCTAGGTGCAATACCTAAAGAGATTTCCCATACGATTCGAGTCGAGGCGCAACACGGTTTCTCTGTTTGTAATCATGACTCTCCACCTCCTATGTTTCGAATTGCTTCCTTCAAATCTTGCCTTGCACTTTCAAAAGTGTATATTGAGGCTTGGATTCATAGCTGAAACCCCGAATCTCTGAACAGTGCTATGGCAAGGTAGAATTATGTTGGGTTGCTGCAAGGGACATCGCAGTGGTGATGGAAGAGGATAGTGGGGTAAAGCACAAGCATGGCGGGGTAGGGCTGTCATCAACATCGATCCATTTCTCACCATGAGATTCTCTTCTCTAGTCGGTCAAGAATAAGCCATTTCATTTCTACTCGCCCCACTCATCTCTATCCACCACCTGTTAGATAACTGATACCCTATCCTAATGAGGTGGCTGAAAGCCGCAGGGTTAGGAGACCTCGAGGGGCAAATTGTGATGTTATCTCTACGTTTCACTTCAGCCTCCAATAATCCTGTCTCAATCATGAGGACAGTAATTGATAATAGTTACTAGATAAAATCTGAATTTTCAGTCCTCTTGGTGTACTGATGTCTCAAATCCTCAACAGCGTTCCACCTTTGAAGAAGCGCGCGCCTCTTGGAGTTGATTCCAAGTGAGACATTCTGTACGCTTTGACTAGCCACTGAATTCTGAATGGGGAAAATAATAAATAATAAATATTATTATTTTATTTCATTTTGCAATTAAACAATTCTTTCTCCCCTTGAATTTCTCCTCACGATCTGCCCCGCCCCATCCCAGAGCTATGGCTCTGCCGTGGTGGTAACATCTGCCGCGCGTTTGAAAGTGACAGTAGGATGCGATATATTTTGACTTTGAGTCACCTTGTGCGTGTGACCTTGAAGAGGTCCAGTCTGGGGCTGGGGGAACTTCTTAGGTTAATGAGGTAGGTGGGAGGCGTTACATAGCCCATTGTTCTGTAGTAGAGCACATAGTACTTCACTACTACCGACAGGAGGTTGTAGCAAATGAACACTTGATTAGAATGAAATTAGCAAAGATAGAAGCTGTATACAAGCACAGGTACAGGCACAGGCGTAGGCATAGAAGTGCCTCATTAAGGAGGTGACACTGCCACGCGTTAACCTTCCGTTGTCCAGGATAAAGCACGAGATTTCAAGGTTGTGAATCTGCAGCGCAATATCGATGACGAGAATTGTGAAATTTATCCTTATGGAGTTCTCTGTGTCTAGCTATTACATACATCCCCGACTTACAAGCCTCCACGTTCGTGATATCTAGAAGCGGAGGGCTGGTCTAGTCAAGTGGCTATTACGACGCCCGATTGATTCAACGTGCATAGGAAAAATATTCTTGGTCTTTACATGCAGGAAGTACTTCACCTGAAACAATTCCTAATATCGAACTATTCATCAGCGTCCCATTCCGCACCGTTTCCGTAGCAGCAACATCCCAAAGCAGACTTGACCACCTCACCCCATACTCATTTCATTTCCTCCAATTCCCAAAACTTTTCCCTTTCACGTATATGCTCGGTCTATCAACGTTTGTACAAGCATCTCACTCCTGTTACACGCGAGCACCACGCCTCGCCTGCGAGATAAGCAGTGGAGGAATTTCCACGAAGCGTGCTCACTTCCCAGCACCACATGGTAAACAAGCAGCTTGCAACGCCACCTCACTGCCTCCCTACCGGCATCTGGATCTTCTATTTCGATTACCTTCTCACCACCTCACTGGTCTAAGCATCCAATTGCTGAATGGGGATCGCTTGGATGAATTGCCTCGGTGCTCGGTGCTGTACGGGTACGAAGATGAGAATGAAGAAATCCTAACTGCTAACTTGCAATGTGGTCAGATGGAAAGGGAGTACAAGTTCTCCAAATGAGACTCGCTTGCGCGAATCTAGGATGAGACATATTTCTCAAATGTTGGGTGGCAAAGCAAAGGTATTCCCCTTCCTACACTTGCTGATGAGTGCAAATTGCGTGCGTGGGTGTCCAATTTTCGGTTTATGATACGTGCGGAATAGTGGGGAGTGAAGGATACCCAATCATATATCTGTAGTAGGTTTTAAAAAGAGATGGTGGATGTGAAAGGGTGAGACCATTTCTTTAGATACTGGAGTGCAGCAAAGCGGCATGATTGGTGTTGCTGTCTCCATATTCTCTAGCACAGAGTGCAATCTGGTTCTCCAATAGTACGTGATACGTGTGGAATAGGCTTTCCCATTGTTGGGTGGCAAAGTCTGACCATTCCCTTGTCGGTGCTCGTTGAAAAGTGCAATTCCCACATCAAACGACTAGAAGGTACATGATACTCGTGGAACTTCCCATGGTTGGGTGGCAGAGCATTTCCACACCCCACACTACCATCAAGTATGTGCCTCTTGGACCTGCATCGTGATGATACTTCCAGTAGCGCATGTTATCTAGCACATGTAGGATGTATGTTGGAAGTGTTGGGTGGCGAGGCCAGTACATCGAGCAATGTAGTAATGCCTACTAAAGCATATACCATGGGTACCTACCAGATACGAACAAGCACCTTTTCCTCGTCACTTTATTCCCAATCGAGCTTATACCAACTTTAGGGCTTGCACGATTATTTCAGCAGTGAGTAGATGTTGTTGGCGGCGAAAAAGCTAAGATTCAGCCTCCAACATATATGCAGTTGCAACTCCAACAAAAGACCCCAAACTCAACCCGGGACGGGGGATAGGCTGGACCGGAATAAGCTTCCGCAGCCGTGTTTATTCGCTGCTCGACATAAGAGTCTAAGTTTCAGATCATGTAGGGCTGCTCAAATCTAGCATCTTTTGTCGTATCAAGTTGTGGGGGTTTGCAAGAAGATGCCTTACCATTGACGATCTGGCCGCCCGGTCTCGGTGGCTCCTTGTTGGTGACTGTGGTCAAGGCAGGTGACAGTGAGTTGTTGGACTGAATTTGATATTGTCTTTGAGCTAAGAAGCTACCATACATTATGGATTATTGTTGTATATGTTGGAATTGCAGTCGTACCATGATAGAGTATGTGGGTATCCCATGAAGGAAGGATTTCGGCACTTCATCTATCTGCAAGGTAGAAGAGGCTCATGTTTGTAGTTAACCCGGTAAAACATGAGTATATGCCAGAGATTATATGACATATCGGCCCGAAGACCAGATCGAGACTGTCTGTCCATCGGTAACGAATCTTTCTTCGCCTTAAACCCATCTAACGGGGGGGAGGGGGGGGGGACGCGTGTATGGACCCGATGGCAGGTAGTGCTCAGTAACGAAGGATTGAGCATACTATCGAAGTGGGCAGGGTATGTCTCCGCAGCAAGTTGGGGGCAGGAGTTGAGGGCCATGCAAAACCTAAAGCCCTATAAGGAAGTGTTTGACTCTCTAGACGTTCCTAGGATCGCAACACCTTTGTAGAACCGAACTCGTCGCTTAAGATTTGATAAACACACATGCAACTCATACACGCGCAGCAATGGCGCAAGCAATCTCAGATCAGAATCCCCGAGATACGGTTGGCTCGAGTAACTGGATGCTAGACAATGGTGAAGTTAAGCATGCACAAACTGCAGCGGGTAAGACGGAAAGTATGGTAGAGGTGGCCGCTTTCTGCTCTGCTGCGGCACTGTGCCTAGTATCCTCGAAGTCTAAATGTAATAGACGTACTCAACTGGCCTAAGGTTGTACCAAGGGAAAAGGGTACCTTGACTTCTGCAGCTGTGTCGTGCGTCTTGTAGCATGTTGCGCGGTTACGAGTGGCGGGGAGAGGATTTTAAACGAGGTCAACTCCCTATTGGTTCTACCGGAAGCATAGACGATGATGGCGGGGTGAGGGGTGATATGAGAGGGGAAAACCAGGAGTGCTGACACGACTTTAAGAGTATGATTGGAGCGAATGGACAACGTGAGGATTGTGGGGTCAACCTTATATTCCAACAAGTATCACCGAAGAGAATTGACGACGACCAATTAGCAACATAATCTCATAATGGCAAATGCCGTTCAAACATTCCAACGAAGCTAATCCAAACTCCCAGCTTCTCTGGTCCAGTAGGAAACGAGCAACAGTGCCGAGTGTGACCGCAGCTGCGTTCACAATAGCCTTAACTATAAGTCCACTTGAAGATTGCACAATAAGGGCCACGGGCATGGGGCCACTGTACCGGCTGCACAAACGAGGTCGACATGCATTTTACAAGTAAGGCACTGTGTAGCCAGATGCAGTTCGGAGGATTTTATGCTTATGTACGGCGCGGTACGAGCCTTCTTCCATCCGTGGGTCCAGACCCGAGAAATGTTGGTGGCGTTTGGCAATCCCTTCCATTGCAGATATCATGAATCAAAATGAGTTTATTCTTACATTTTATTCTTGATATATGAATTAAATCCTGACTCCTGGCTCCAATGTGACTTTCTGAGGCATGTTCAATGCAGTTGGAATTGAATAGAGTAACGAAGAGTCGTACCAAGGTATCTCATACCGAAGTCAGCAGGAAGTAGGCTGTGTGTTGGGGTCGAGTTGTTTCAAGCCTGAAGCGATGTGGCAGTGTAGAGGCTACAAAAGGTTTATTATACAAAAGACGACACTGGAATATTGGTCATGTAAATAAGGCATGTATGTTATGGCCATTGCTACAAATCTTGAGGCATACTTGTAGAGTTTGAGGTACTGTTGGGGAACAGCATGCACATGTCCAAATGTATACGTTAGGGTGGGGTGGTAGCTGTACGCGCCAACACAACGACCACTAATCATAGGTCAAAGATGTAGAAGAGTGGTATTCGGGAATCACCTGTAACAATTGTGTCTGCTTGGTGACGGTTCCGTAAAGTCAGCTCGGGCGTCAGAGTCCTGAGTGATCGATCTGGATGACCATGGTGTTGACTACCATGGACATGCAACGGTAATTCTTGGGCTGGCGTCAAGAAATCCGTACAGCTAAGGCTAACACTCGCAACGCCCCACCCATCTTGGGAACGTCGTTATCTCTCTAATGTTTCGGACACCAGCAAGATAGCCTAGCAGTCGATCGAAGCCTATGCCAAACCCACCGTGAGGCGCACTTCCCCATCTACGCAAGTCCACGTACCAACTGAGCCCACCCAGATCGTCATCTTCCAAGGATGCTGGCGAACCTGGCGGGGCCAGACCATGTCTCTGCATTGATTCTATGAGTGGTAGAAGATGGTATTCACGCATGGAGCCACCAGCTATTTCACAGGCTTCGGGGAATATAAGATCAAAACAATCTACAGTGCGCCGGCCGTCTGACCCAATGGCGGAAGGGAGCATGTAGAATGGCTTAATCGATCGAGGGTAATGGGTGATAAATACGGGGGATTTGCAAACAGTCTCCGCGATATATCGCTCGTGCTCTGCTTGCAACCCCAAGCCCCACTCTACCTTATGATCAAAAGCTTGAGGGCTTGATTGAAGCTCTTTGATTGCCTGTGAATAGGTGATACGCGGCCATGGCTTGTCTGCAGTCAGTGCTTTCCATCTGTTCTCGATCATTACAGTTCGGTCACTGTTCCGATGTTCTTCTGCGGGATCTCTTGAAACCAATATCTCCTGCCCAACCTGCGAGTCAAAAAGTGGTGTGGTTATTGACCGGACTAGGTTCTCGACCACATCCATTATATGCTCCATATCATCAACAAAGTTTACCTCTGCTTCTAGCATATAGAACTCGCTCAAATGTCGTGCGGTATCGCTTTTCTCTGCTCGAAATGTAGGCGATAACGTCCACACTTTCCCTATAGAATGAGCCAACGCCTCCAGGTGCAATTGGCTCGAGACTGTCAAGTACTTTGGAGAGCCGAAAAATGAAGCGTCATTGGATCCGTCCTTCCGCTCCTTCAGATTTGAGTGAACATTGAAAACCTCACCAGCACCCTCGCAATCTGAAGATGTGATTATAGGGGGATGCGTCTGCGTAAAAGCTTCGGCAGCAAAGTACTTCGTGATTGCCGCTATTGTGTCCGATCGGAGACGTAACAAGGTAGAATTGAAGGGGACTTGGTTTCGTAGATGTGGTATGGTTCGCAGAAATTCAGGAGTGTGATACTTCTTCTGGATGGGGAATTTCTGTGCAGGCATTTCTCAGTAAAACATTTCGATGTCCCAGATAACACACATACGGAAGGATCTGTAGCTCCAATAACATCCGCAGATTGAACATAGAGCTCACTGATCTTGTCCTTTTTTGTTGCTGGTGGTTCTCTCCACTTTCCTACAAGACGTACAGCGGTTCCATTGGAAAGGCTGGCGGGATCCCAATCAGCAATTGTTTGTGATAAATGGCGGGGAGGCCTCGAACCTCTGGGCCTGAGATGGCGTAAGAACGGCTTGCATGGGCTCCAGGGTCGATCCATCTCCTATGCTTGCAAAAGACATCTTTTTGTGATTTCTGATGGATCGGACGAAACCATGGACCTCTAATGGCCGGTCCTTTACCCAATCGTGGATTCCTGGCGCATGTAGGAGGTCTGCGATCGACAACTGCAGAGGCACCGATGAGGAGCTCTGGGGAACATCTCGCTGAAGACGTGCCAGGCGTGTGAAAGCCTCGTTCTTTGTATTGAGGACTCCTGACTTGACCACGGATCGAGCGAGTCGGGGTGTGTTCATGATGGTGCAATACCCCAGGTCGCTGAGGTTGTTTCCAAAGAACAAATAATTGAGATTGGCGTCTGGGAGCTGTGGATTATAAGAGTCTCTGATACTGGGAAAAAATGGCGTGAGTTGCGAGGTTTGAGGAAGATCTGAGGGAAATCTGAGGTACTTGTGAACAAGGTTAGAGAAACGCGCGCCAAAAAAAACAAACTAAAGGCGGGACGTGAATGACAGTAGCAACGACCACCATACGGCTCGAGCCGCATTTCAATACTCTTTCACCACCTTCAGCTCAAGGTCATGGCGCATTTCCGTCACATTTCGCCCGCATTTCCCTCACACCCTAGATATATCTTAGACATAAATTGCGAATTCCTTCTGGACACATTCCGGACGCCTTTGGAAAGCTCCCCGAGAGCTCATTCTTTGCAGTTCCGTGTGGATTGGATGAGCAGATTCATTTCAAGTAAGGAATGCCGCAGTAATTACAGCCAAGATTTCCTTGTACCATGTGAGATGGCCATCCATCTGCGCATTTCCCCCTTCTGTTGGCAATCACAAGCCTATGTAGTACTTGGAAAAGCTTCCATTACACTCGCATGACTCGATGTCCCATTAGGAGCAGGCTGCGATGCACACTGAGGATGGATCTTTCTCGCGAATCTAAGTACAACTTCCTCGAGGCGTACGCTTGAGATCTTGGGACCCGGGTTGCTACATGGTGTTCCCAGGGCTCATATCGAAGCCGTTACGCCATGATCTATTCACCCTTCTAGGCATCGAATGTTGCAGCATCTGACTCAAAAGGGCTAAGTAGTCACTCTACCGTGTATTTGTATACAACGAGTGGGGTATTTTCCGTCGGGGAAGCTTCTGATAAGCCTGGATATCCAGACCTTTGGGATCAGAGGGTATGTTTCAATGTATGCCTTGCCGTTTTGGTCAAGTTGCTCCGTCTTTGCATGGGTCAAGGCATGCCATTGACGACTGGTGGCTGCTTTTTCTCGAGGCTGTTTCTTCTTCTCCAAACTATATAATGCAGACCCATGTCCTTTAATCCCGTAGCCTTGGGTCAAAGTTCTTCAGCACTATCTTACCCTGTCTTTTATTACTCTGCTTTCTCCAGCTCCATTCATACCCCGGTTTCATACAAATCTCAAAATGCCACCTTCAAAACCAAAGCCATCTGAGATAGCGGCAGAGGCAAAAAGGACATATATTCCTTATATCAGACAGACTCTGAGTGATCAATGGCCTCCGACGTCATACCTTTGCCATTCGGAATCTCTACCAATCCCAGAGCCTACAGAGACTCGCCAGGTTCACTTTGGTAAGTGTGCGTCATCTTACATGAACAAATTCTTAATTCTTTTATCAAGCTTTCTACGAACGGGATCCTATTGATCTAGCTATTGAATGGAGAATTACCGAGCCCAAAGGAATTCCGGTCATAACGCCGGCAAATGACAAAAGACCGGGTGGTGATTGGGAAGCAGGTACATAGTCTCTTGCCGTTGATCGATATTGCAGCTGACCGAGGTCAGGTGTTATGTCTCCAGAAGAATGCTTGTGCAGACGAAGCAATTTATTTGCAACACTTACAACACCGGCAGCGGGAAACTCTGCTGCATCAAACTATCCCATTCCACCAAAAGCAGGAATATTCTCTGAGAACGTCGGTAAGTTCATACTCCATACTTTCCGTTTCACGAATCTGACCTCATAAAGTTGTCTTCCGAAATGGACCCGAGAGATACGAACCCTGGCAAGAATACAAAGGTTCGTCTTCGCCCTCATGTTGCCCTATGCTTCCTAACGATCCCAAAAGCTGTCCCGATAATCTCAGTATGTCCCGTCAAACGTCCTAAACTCGACAATTCCGGCAAGAAATACTCTTTCAAGCAAGAAAAGGAGCTTATGCGAGACAAGATCCGCACTGCACTCAAAATCGCCGTGTACTACAACTACCCTAACATCGTAATCGGCTCTTTTGGTCTCGGTCCTGGCTTCCGCAACCCAACCGAGGAAGTTGCCCTAATGTGGCGAGATGCATTTCTCAAAGATCCCGTATTTCAAAATCATTTTGAGGACGTGGTATTTGCTTTCGAAAACCCAGAAGGGCCAAATGCGAGCTCTTCAAGCTCAAAATCACCTGGTAGTAAAAGCTCTTCCTCTAGTAAAAGTACGGCAGTCTCGGATCTGGAAATTTTCAAACATGTTTTCAAACCGATGAATATTCACGGGGCGTTTAATAAGAAATGATAAGGTTGTTGAAACATGGGACAGGGCGTTTGAGTAGGTTTGGGTTTGGGTTTGGGTTGGGATGGTTTGGTATCATTCGTATTGGTGTATAGACTAGTGAACACAAGAATTAGGTCTTGCGCAAGAGGCGTCGGGAATGTCTCGGAAGGAAGAAAATATTGATACAGTTATAGATTTCAATTTCACGGTGAAAGCTAATCTCCAACACTTTCCTCCATTCTCCCGTTTCTCATTAATTTCGTGTTATAATACCAAGTTTGATTATTATTATTATTATTTGATCAGATGACTTTACTCGTTTCCCATGCATTTAATATTGATCACATTGCCGGCCATGTACCATCGCTTCAGTTCTTTCCCCGAAGCACCCGCCTGGACTGTTTTCCTTGTATACGCTCATCTTCCACCCCCTTTGCAGCCGTTTAGTCCTATAATTTCGCCAACATGGAAATCCATCTCCTAGTTGCTCGTCGCGACTCCTCATAGTCTTAAGCTGAAGAACCATTGAGATAGGTTTCTATTCACGATGTCGATACTATGGAAACATACCACTGGTTCATCTTTTGACTATCAATATCTAAAGCGTCTCAATGGTAGGTGAGCCATTTAGAGCCCGTGACCTGCGACTAACTCTATGCGTCATCCCAAATACCTGCTCTTTAATTGCTGAATCTCTTCAATAACTATTTTCAAAGTGTCATCTGCCCTTTGCAGCCTCTGTTGATGCTGAACCTCGCTCTTTAGAGGTTTTTTCCTCTAACCGGCCTAGCTCGTCCACCAGCGTTGATCTACTGACAATTTACTTACAGTCCTCCTCCACTAACCATGCTCAAACGCGCTGAAAGATTATTCAATTGAATACATAAATTCTTACCAACAGTGTAGTTGTATATTATGAGATCCTTATATGAGCGCATATCAACTACAATAGTATTTTATTTACAGTTTACGTGTTAGAGGGCCTTAGGAATTTATGTTAATAACATTTCATCAACAACAAAAGCAAAGACTATTACCCAGAGTAGCATTGATAATATCTAGTAACCAAAGCTCTGCGTTGAGGGCTGCAGGCCCTAAGTATGATTCCAAGCCCAATCTCAAGCCTGTGGCGATCACTCCCCGTTTCCCCTGATTACAACATAAGAGACACTGCACTTGCCACACAGCTACCTACACAGTACGGTAGCATTACCAAATTCCAATCCAGACATTCAGAAACAATAGGCACGGCATATCTTTTGGATACCACTGTACCATCTCGTGCCATTTCGGAAAAACTGTAACTTACTTACACAATCATATAAGCTTGATGGTACAACTTCTCAGTCGCCACCTTATTCTGGACCCTCTTGCGCCTCTCCACTATCCCCCCAATTACGACCTAACATTCTACCCTATACAACACAATCACATTATACAGCGCTCCAAAACCCGCATTTCTCATCCGCACTATTAGCCATCTCACAATTACATCACCCTGTACGACACGATCTCTATACCTGAATCTTGTACAACAGAAAAGGAGTTTCCAATCGAGCTCCCCCAATGTCTCGGTTGGCAACGGGTCGACCCTGAAGTTACATTGCATCAATGTGTGCTGAATCCAAGTTCTAGAATTTAAGACATGAATTTCACATTATTGCTCACTTGACCATGAATTAAGGCTGTCAGTTTTGTTTCTCGCTAGGAGTTTTTACCGGAAAATACCCCCAAACCGTTTTCAATCATGTAATTATAGAACATTGATATTCTATGAGTTAAGATAGGTCTAAATTTAGTACTGTCTTATCGAAGTTCGCAGTAAGCATCAAGGTGCGCAGCCCAACTTGGACATTAGAATGCTGGGGCCATGCAACTTCCCACCCTAGAAGTCGTACAGCAGTGCTCCCGACGGAAAACACAGAGATCGGAGCGAAGGTATTGTAGGCACGGCACGACGTAGTACGATGTATAGCATGTTCTAATATTCCGGGTTGTCTCAGTGCCGGCTGTCTGTGCGAGGTTGTGAGCTTGGCTTATAGTAGGTTTGGGTGAGATGAGATCTTGTGACTTGATGAGTTGCATGGTAGTGGTAGTGGATTGAGGGAAGGAGTTGATCGTCTGAAGCTTTTGTGAACGGTAGAGTTTCGATCTTGGGATCTAGGGGTGGGTGATTGCTGCTTTGTGGGTGTGATTTGTAGGTGCTCATTACCGGATAAAGAGACTTCTCCGTGAAGGAGGAATAGGCATGCCCAGTTCATAATCCACTCAAAAAAATGGGAAATAAGATGCCATCCGCTAAGAGAGGCGTAGTTTATTAGATAATTAAAAGTTGGGGGTTATGCTGAGCGTGAGGTAGTATATCCCTTTCTTTTTGTCCGCTTGGGAAAATAACCTGTTTATAAAGACTCATGCTTGAAGAACGTGAGGTTAGTTGACTGCAACGAAAATATACCTATCAACTATGCATATACAATGTAGGGCTCTGCAGCTACCTGAATGATCTATGCTACCACGCTCCGGTAGGATGACCAGATTCACCAAGGCCATGTAGTGAGCGGTTCACAGGCAAGAGAACTGCAGAGGCGACTGATGCCAGACCATTCATAGTAAGATTTGGACAATAATAAAACAGACGTGATGGCTGCATTCGGCGAATGATACTTTCAATTTTCAAGTGAACCAAACCCTATTCAGCTTTCATTGATGAAAAGTTTGGCGTTCCGCGTTGGTTGTGGATTAGCTATCATGCAACAAATAGATATTTATTCTTGGAAGGAGAATAGTTAGTGGTCGCAAGACTTGAAACGTTCTACACTCCATCAAATCTAAAGTAGAGATCTTGAGCTTCGTCCAATCACTGCCCTCTGTTTCTGCAGGTTTACTGGATCCTTATTAGTGCTACTGGATCCTATTCTCTTCCCCCCTATTTTGGTATCAAAGGGGCGCATTCAAGTCTCATGTGAGTTATGGAGGGTGAGTAATTATGATTTTCTTTTCTTGTTAGGAAACCGCGCTTTAGCATAGATACTAGAGAAGTAAAATCACATATCTCCTAACTTTCTTTTCTCCTTCCTCAGTGTTCACTAAATTAATAAGTGGGCTGTTAGACTCACTTATTAGAGATAAGTGATATTAGATCCAAGGAGTATCATGGAGACTCGACAAGATATTACCATCGCTACCATCATCAATTAGCCAAAACTAGTGGTCGAGTTTCAGCTTGACTAACTATCTCAATCTGTATTGACGGAAGCATCGGATAGATCGGTTGCTACCTCTCCCACAACATCATTAGCACCCACGTCCTGCACCACTATATTTCAACCATACCTCACCACCTCGCTCATAAACCAGTTTTGGGCATTTATTACGGGGACAGAACTAGAATTATCCTGTAGAATTTTATGGTTAACCTGTGGAAAATACTAAGACTTGGAGTTCGTTGAACTTTCTGCTAGGGCCATTCGTAAGTGTAGGGGTGTTTTGTTTTGCCACAATCAGATCAGTATTGGCGTTGAGCCGGGGATCTTAGAGCCTAAGGGCGAGTGATGGCTTCAAGTCCTGTTTGTCGCTATGCACTCGATTTCATACATGATTAGATGCTGGGGGCAAAGCCGATTGGAAGTCATAGCGCTTTTGCTATTAATGATCTATGAACTCTGGAGCTTTGTGTTCACTGCCTTGGATTACATTTTTGATAAGGAGTATTAGGTTCACAACTTGCAGAGGAATTGCAGGCATTAATTTGTTCTGAAGACCGACCCAGTTTGATTCACAAGGGTATTCCAAGCGCAAAGTGGTACTATTGGTTGTGGCACAGACCCTTATCTGAAACCTAAAACAATGTTGTCAGTTTTTGCTCTATCATCTTCCGTGTGACCTTTACCCTTCCTTCCACTTCTAGCTTCTTGCGCCCAAGTAAGAATAATACTAAATTTCGCTTTCATCAATCCATTCGTAGTCGTACTTGTCGTCAAGCGTGGCATTAAGTCAAATCCATGGATGCATTTCCGTGCCTCGCTTCCCCTTTGCTCCTCGCTTAGGTTATCCCGCATTACCTATACCTGAGCGATGTATATTCGACTTGCCTTCCACACCTCGATTAAAATGGCATGGCAAGGTGTAATAGATTCCTAATATAGAACACAGAAGAATCCCTCGTCACGCGGTTTGATTTGATCTTCTATTGGTGTCCAGGGACAGCCTTCCTTGGATTCCTTCCACCTGGAGCCCATACACTAGCTAATCAGCGACACGTACATTATGTGGGTTCCACTCGTAGACCTAGCAAATACATAGCTTTTGTCCCTCACTTCATGCATCACCACAATTGGCCAAATTTTGCCTGGTTCAGCTATCCAAATCATCGCTAGTTGCCGTCTCTCGATTTTTCTCACAACAGTCAAGCCATTTTTTATTTTATGAATCGCACGTCAATAATCACCAGTAAAGACTCATGATAGCTTATGTAAATTTAGCTCGTACTCTATAAGATTATAATGCTATGAAGGTTATTCCATGAAGGTATTCGATATTGTAAAGAGCTAAGCCTTTCCCCTTTCTGATTTTCAATACACGAATAGGAAATTTCCTAATATCACGCAAAATTACAATCCTAAAGTGCAAAAATAGTAGCTCAACAAAAGATTATACATCACTGATAACAATATCCCAGCCGCTTCAAGCATACCTTCCCCACGCTTCCTCAAGGATTGAGAGGCTAACACGTTTGTATGCCTCTAAGTCTGGATACAGATTTGGATCTGACAAGCTTGGTCCATCACTCAATGACACTATTCTGAAAGACAGTAAATACTATTGGCTAAAGTGGCTAGGAGCCCATGAGGTCTACTTTCTTTTTTCATCTTGCTATAAGCTCTGGCGACCTAACCCCCCCCCCCCCCTAAATTGAACGATTTATACCAGCGACATGTATAAGGAGAGTGGAATTCTGAGTAGGCGCATCGTTGAGCACTCATATACATCAGTGGGTCAACTTGTTCTTTTAGGTAGTACACGGAAGGGTTAGGGATGAAGAGATAATTAATGGGAAGTGTCGGTGGGGCATCATTAACACGTGCTTGAAGATCAACTTGAGAGCCATTTGGCCTGAAAAGAATGAAATGAAATAAAATATTTCTTGAAGTTTATTTATGATAGGAACAGCTTGTGCCACGCTGTATTTCTATCCTGATGGCGGGGTTATTACCACATAACCCATACTCAAGCTCTTTCTTTCTTTTCCTTAGCGATTAGTTTATCGAATAATAATACGAATAATTCACTGGCGACGAGCCTACAATAGACTAGCGAGTTCAGTGATATTCGATTACCTAGGTAAACGTAGGTTTTAGCTGGTCGTGACACTTGTTCGGATCACAACCTTTCCTGAATAATCATCATTAGTGTATGATCTGCATAGATCATAATCAGTATACATAACAGATAAAAGATTATTCAGAGACAGCGACCTTGAACTGTGAATGCTCAGGGAAGCTCGAGTTTATTTCTGCATCCCATTGGATAAGCCACACACATAACCACATACCTGAACATAATTCCTTGATTAGGGATAACAAAAACCACTTTCCACTAGACATCATAGTTAGCCACACTCCTCGAAGCAAAATTATTGGGTTATTTACCATAATGCTCAGCAGTGGAAGTGGCATCGGAATTCCAAAATGTAAACTCCCTTCAAATGACTGGCGTCACACCCATCTCTGAACACCCAGGAGAAAGTTGGTCAAACCACCACCCCAACCCCCTACGCAATCCAGTAAACCAAATATTAACGCTCTATTGCCCACACTCCTCTCACAAGTTCCCACTACTAGGTTGTCAAAATCTGTTTGGTCGATTCCGAGAATGAGTCAAATTGTAGGACAATTTTGAAGTCATTAGTGGCCTTCGGATCACCTTAACTTTCAAGAAAACTTCTGATACCGGCGGATCAATACGTTTCGCGAGAGGGTTGCGATGGAAATAGGCTTTCGACCATATTGAGCAGGATAAAAATAAACTGGAGGCTGTGGCCTTTCGGAAGCCAAAATAAGTGTGTTTGAATAATGTGAACGAGTGATGAGTTATACCCCAAGTGACAGAAAAATTTCCTGGATTTGCATTCGCAACCGCTGAAGCTAAAATATCTTGATAAAAATGGGAATGAGCATAAATGCCTTCATTGATCGTATCCTCGGAATATTTACAGACATTAGCCCACTATCTAACTTTGACTTCAACAATAGGACCATCTCTAAACCCCAAAATCCAATCCAACATTTGATATTCTCCCGGTCTCTGCCTCCCTTCTCCCTTGTTCTTTGCTCCACCACCAACAAGCTTTCCGCTAATTCTCATGTCGCAAGTGAACAACAAATGTGCAATTGCTAGTTTCAAAGCAATATACGACATGTTCTTTCCAATGCAATTCAGAGGGCCAATTAAGAACGGTATTGAAGCGGCTTTCGCTGCTGAAACCATTTCTGTAGAATTTCCATTTGTGGTTGCAATCCACCGTTCTGGTCTGAATGACCACGGTTCTGGAAATACTTCAGGGTCGTGGTGGATAACGTATAGCGGGCTTCCCACTGTAATTCCCTCTGGTATGAGGTGCCCGTCAACATTCAAGCCGCCCTTTAGCACCTCGCGGGGAAGCGAGCTGGCTTTGGGCGGGTTCAAGCGAAGTGTTTCTTCAATACAGGCATTCAGATACGGTAGCGCTCCAAGCTTCGGATTCCGAATATCATCAGACGAGCTAAACGCGGAACGAATTTCCGAAACGAGTTTTGACATTGTGGCTGGGTTGTCGAGAAGGTAGAACAGGCATGCTGAGAGAGTGATGCCTACACCATCACTTCCAGCTGCAATGATGAGTGCGGAGTCAGCTTGGAGCTCTTCAGTCGTGAACATCTTTCCTGTGATGGGATCTTTGCTGTTGAGGAGATAGTGAAAAGTATCTTTTCGCTCGAGCTCCTTTCCCTCCGCCTTCAGCTGCTTTTCTAAATCGATTCGTTCTGCCAATCTCGAATTTGCCAGCTCCGTATACTTCAATGAATCGGCTGCTTCTTGACCACCGATGTAATCTTGAATACTAGACCCAATCAACGGTCGAATCAGGTCAATAAATGGCAAATATCCGACATAGTAAAGAAACCTTGATGCGGATTTTAGCACTTCTGGGATCCAAACATTGTCATGCTTCTCTAGCATTTCGAAACTTTTACCATATCCCAAATCACTTATGAAGTCGAAACCAAAGTAAGTCGCCCAATCATTCATATCCTTCGGGTCTGACCAATCTTTTTCCCCCCCTTCGGTTACACCTTTCGTAAGCTTTTCTGCACTTATTGAGATAAGCTTTTCGGCCTCTTTGAGGGCTTTCTCGCTGAACGCTGGGGCAAGAAATCGTCGTCGAAGAGCATGCTGATGTTTATCTATTTCCATTTGCACCGAAGGAGCCCCCGCGCTGATATCGAGGGTCTTGTACCATGAGCCTTTCTTAACGTTCGCTTTTGCGCCATGGATTGCGGGGATAGAGCTGGGGGTGGCGATTGAGATGGAGTTCGCCCCATAGCGCACAATTGCGCCTGGATTCACAGTTAGAGAACTATACAAGAACTAAAAGTTTAAAGGTTTTTTTGTTTTTTTGGAGAGGGCTAGGAAGAGGGCGCCTCACCATACTTTTCGTGATTCTTGAATTCCCAGATGTGTCGATCGCCTGCGTAGCAGTGGAAAACGAGGGGCCAGTCTGAGATACGAGCAAAGAAAGGGCCTGGGTACTTGGCTAGAGGATGTAGGGTCAAACGATACGCGAATTTGCTGACGAACTGTTCCCCCAATTCAGCTGTTGTCCCTTGATTCTGGATCCGAGAGACATACGTAAACCACCGTTAATGCGAAGGTATAAAGAGCGAGTTCAGTATAGGTTGCATTGACTCCGAGGCCGCGAACCCACTCATCAATCAGCATTTTCAATGATCTTAGTCTTGCTCGTTATACAACGGGTTGGATCAATTCTAAAGTTGTACGATGTCGTGGAAATCAAAATTGTGCTTGGCTTATGGGAGACTTAGGCGACAATAGCCAAGATAGCATGAAACTGAGACTTGAACGAGGCACAAAATTGCCTTAAACTTTCCAATTTTTGGCCGCAGTAACCGCACGAACATATCATTTTTACTTTTATCAACATTTCGGGAGGCGTGGGGGAAAGGGTGCTTCCGCTACAGAACATGCAGGGTAAGTTGCATTGCATGACGCCCCTGCAACAACGTAAACAGAGCCTGTCCCATATGTGCTACCGGCCTTGCCCCAGTCTCCAAGAGAAGTTGAAGCCCGAGTGTGGCAAATTATCAAACATGATAGATCAATTGCGGCAAATAAAATAAGGTATTTCCGACCGTTTGGATGGTCCGATACCCTCTCCTTCTCGAAACGACACATGCCGAGTGAAGGCATCTTTCGATTTGATCCCGCCTCAATTTACCCAAAGAAATTTCTACATGACGAATAGAAATTGAAGCTTGTAGCTGCGGGGAACAGATACGCGACGGCTACGCGATGGCAAGCCACAGTGGTGTCTTATCTGAACCTTTCATATTCCATGTGTCACCACCAGTGCCACCACCAGTGCCACCAACAGGCTTGTTGCTGCAACGACCCCGTCGTTTTTTTTTTTTTTTTTTGCAAATGAGGTTTCGAGGGCGGAACTCGAAATGATGGCTACAATAGGCTTTTTCTAGCCGAGTAAGGTTCAAAGACTCTTGTGCACGAACGAGCCCATGTTGGGAAAGAATTTTAGAGTCTGGTTGAGGATGTAGCTTTCTTGTCTATGTACATACATGCTAGATATTCTTAGATACAGCCGTTGCATCATTCGTTCGACTTCGTCTCGTTCGTTCGTTATTTAGTGTAAAAGCAACATCTCAAAAATATTAGATTTACTTCTCACAGATCTCCTTTCGCAGCTCTTGCGATTGGGACCTCGAATCGCTTCTTTCCAGATACAAACCAGTCTCCAAGCGCAATAAGAATGACGGCTCCGACGAGTGGCCCAGCATAATTCATATTTACTGCAGTGACTGGTAGCATGGTGGGGAAGGGTAAGAAGATGAGAATATAGATGATGAAAACAAGGGAAAAAAGATTGATAGGTAGCCCCCAGCGACCGAGCTTGAATGGACCATATGATGGATGTCTGTTTTGCAGTTTCCTTATGACGAGGAAGAAGATCGGGATAAAGTACGAGATGTACAAGGCGATTGTGGGAAGTGAGATCAAAGCGTTGAAGGCTGTTGATGATCCGATATTGATGAGAGCCAGTAGACAGCAGATAGTACCCACAAGCAGAAGTGCATTGATGGGAATCTTGAGCGTAGGGTGAACATAAGCAAAGGTCTTGTGGAATGGGAGACCCTTGTCGCGTGAGAAGGCCCATGTCAGTCTAGAAACTGAAGCGAAGATGTTGAAGAGCGAGATGAAGAGAATAAACGCAATCATGACGACTAATAAGTTTGTTGCGTGCTTCGATTTTGTCGCTTGGTAGTAAACCTCGATGATGGGGAGCAGTGTTGGGGTGTTCGTGACTTTGTCAACATCTCCGATACAGAACATAACAGCTACCATGTAGGCAAACTGCATCACACTGTTGGAGGTGACAGCAATGATCATACTGTGTGGTACCTGAGTTCTGGCTCCCTTGACCTCGTCACCTATTTCAATGTTAGCATATATTTTTATAAGAGCCGGAACGAACTTACTCATGTGAAGAACACCATCGAAAGAGGTGATAGGAAACGTGACTGTAATTAGACCAATACTGAAGGCAACTCCAGGATTTGTCCAACCACTGAACTCATTCCAAAGATTGTTAAACACGAATGAGGCTGGACTGCGTTCAGCCAAAACTACTAAGGTGATGATGGACACCACAAAGAAGAGAACGTGGCAAATTCCGCCAATCATCTCAAGCGTGTTAAGCATCTTTCTGAAGTAGAAGTTCCAGAACACTGGGACAATGACAAAACCCCACATGATCAGAGTTCCGTGCCAGCGCTGAGGCTCATAGTCTGGATAGTTGAAGATGACAAGGCCGGTCACAATATTGGACAAATAAGCAGGACTGGCAGCAGTGACGGTGATCCAGGCAAAGATAGTAATCCATCTGCGGGGAGTCAGTTTCCTCGTCAGCGAAAGAGCGTTGGAATTTCTTACCCTTGAAAGAGACCCCAGAATTTGGGATTGAAAGGTGCAAATGCTGCAGACCAACGATACTGGGCACCGACCACAGGATCTCTAAATATGCTTTAGCTAATGAATCAAGGAGCTAGAGGACACAAAGACAAACAAAGATGCCATCTCAGCCAGCGAGGTTGCAATTGCTGTTGAGCCAAAGCCAGCTAAGATACTTCCATACACCAACGATGCCGGTCCGCCATTAAGCAGACTGAACTGGAATGAAGAGCCGGCTGCTTCCCATGCTGCTTGAAGTGTGAACCCAAAATTCACAATTGCAGCAGGGTTGATATATCGCTATTGCTTGTGTTAGTCTATGACTGAAACTAGGCTGAATACTTACGTCAAGAATACCGCTTCCACTCTCTGAGTTCTCTTCCACTGGAGCTGCTTTTGAAGTTTGTTCCTCAATACTACTGCTGCTGTTCTCCTTTCCTTCAACATCTTGAAAGACCTCGATACCCTCTGATTTGAGATCAGCCATCGTGATAACTTCGCTAGGTTCTGTTGGAGCTTTGATTTGATATTCCACGTGGAACCTATGGTGATGGAACACAAATACCAGTGTGCATGAAAGAGAGGTCGGAAGGTTTTATGAGGGGTGCCGACCCTAAAATGTACACTTGAGCTTAAATCAGACATCGCTTCTAAGACTCTGGGACGCGTGTGGAGATATCTGTTCGCTAAGGATAAGTCCTGGAAACGGGCGCTGGGGAAAAGCAAGTCAGTGGCTTCCAGGGGTTTACCGTCCGTCAATAACTTGGCCAATCATTGGAGATCGGAGCCATTTCGTGATATGCCGGGCGTATTGACATTCCCAAGCCCAAAGAGCAAGGGTAGACGCATTTTCTGCACCCCCCACGTCTTGATCCCCGTCTCAAATACATACCATGAGGGTGGTACTTTTGTGCCATAAATCAAGGACAAGCTTTCCAGAATACTTCCCCGGCATTTGTGTTATCATGAAAAGCCACAAGTAACATTAATGCAGGCTTCTGGCTGTCGTTCTTCTTCAACAGCTGTGTAACGTGTACTGCTTATGTCTTCGACGTTCGATTTAACTTCACTAAGGGTTTTGCCACCAACACCAAAGTCGTCGGGCCGTACCGCTTTTTGGCTCTTGATTGGCCGCTAAGAGACAATTTTGCCCCATAACCCTTCACTTGCCCGTCCACACTATCCTGACCAGGTCCCGGAATGCATCCGGGGCTCCGTGTTGCATGGGTGTTGAAAACTTACATGTCGGAGTTGTGTCACTTTTGGAGACTTACTGGACAGCCGAGATGTTTTCTCTTTCTCTTTGATGGCTTGCAACTTATCAGAATCACCTAGATCCAATCAGTCTGAGATAAAGTCAGATCTCGATGAACGAAGGTGTCACACAAACAATGATTGGGATGAGACTCAAAAGCAAAATGTAATCAGTTCGTCTTTAAGACAATCCTTCTGATTTGGTGATACATTTGTTTTCCGGCACATGGCAAAGTGGCGTCCCGTTGGTCCATTTAATTCGGGATTCTACATTTCTGACACAGCCACCAATACTTAGTACAGCCTTAGCAGCCTTGCTATCCGTAAGTCACGAAATAAGCAACTTAGAATTTTCGCGAATTCCAGCTATTCGCGGGATCTACGGCATGAGTGATCTATTTTCCTTTTTGTCCCAGGATTCAGTCCTACCTAGCAGAAACAGCCAGTCGTTATCATGAAGTTTCAGGCGTAATTCCAAGGTCAGCGGTAGTTAGACCCCTGAGCTAGCTACCGTTACAATCAGGGCCGAAGGTGCTCAATGCCGCATATATCTGAACCCCAAAGTCGTTGAATGTGAAGGTTTCTGGATTTGGCTCACTACTGATCAATGTGAAATCATGGACGAGCGACGTCCACCATTCTTTCGTCTCACTGAGAATGACCAAGGCGGCGCTGCTGTTGTCGCAGCCTTGTGCACAATAGTCATATCTTCTCTTGTGGCATCAATTCGGTTTCTCGTGGCCGCCCGACAGCAGGTGGAATTTCAACAGGATGATATTGCATTCTACACAGGAGGTGTAAGTGTTCAGTCGCAGAAGACATTTGCTAGGCCTTTCGTTGCATTTAGCTAACTGGATCCAGTTTTTGGCAAGTGCAACCTCAATATGCGTGTTCCGTGCTGTTTTGGTGGGCTTGGGACAAAGAATAGAAATTCTAACCCCAGAAAAAATCGATGCATATTATAAGGTCAGTAAAAATACTAGTCAATTCCAGAGAGGGAGTTAAGGCGACCCATAAGAAACTTTTGCTAATTTCCACTACCACCTGGCAGTTGATGTATACTTGCCAGCTACTTGGTATTTTAAGTATGGCAGCTTCCAAGACGTCTGTGGTTATGCTCTTTAAACGAATAGCACAAACAGCAAATCGCAGTTACAAAGGCGGTCTCATCATGGTCGCGCTGTGGGGTATCTTCGCATTTCTTGTAATTGCTTTCCAGTGTCAACTCCCAAAGCCTTGGGTCTTTATCCCTTCCCAATGCAACACACACGGGTATCTTCAATACCCGGTTATTATTCTTAACATTCTTACGGATGTATTATTAGCAACGGGTATATTTCCTACGATTTGGAAGCTCAATCTCAAGAGGGATACCCGAATAACCGTCATGATTTTGTTTGGCATGCGAATTGTGTAAGTGCTATAAAGACCCCGACTGTCTACGATTCTAATACGTCAAAGGGTGCCTGCTCTTGCTATAGGCGAGCTTGTGGCGGTTGCCAATTCTATCAAGAATGTGGACCAGACATGGGTCAACTTGGCAAGAGCAATATGGTTAATGTGAGTCGCTACCACTCCTTGCTCCGCTTTCCGTTGCAGATATTAATCATACTTTACATAGGCTGGTAACACATTGCTCTCTCATTACGGCTACAATTCCTCGAACACATTCTTTCTGGTCTTCCCTACAGTCAGGCAAAACGAATGCCGCAATCACAGAACAAGAATTCGAACTCTCTAGTGGACACTCTCCTTTCAACAGCAGACTGGGATCTTCGAAACACCCTTTCTCGAAGATTTCCAAACATTCAAAAGATGATATGAAGAAAAGCAACAACTCTAGCATGAACCAATCAAAAAGTTGGTCAAGTTCAAGAGACCACGAATTAAGTCGAAGCCGAACAAAAGCACAAACACAAAAGCCGGAAACATTGTCGCCAAATGGTGTGAGTGAAGAGCATCTTCACTTAGTACCGAATAATAATGTAAACATACACACTCGAGTATACACCGGAGTTGGACATGAGCCAGTGATGGGTGGAAATGATGATGATGATACAAGTCAAAGCAGTCTGAAGCAAAGCCATATTGCTGATTTCGGTGTGTGGACAGATAGAGAGGTGCGCATAGAGGTTGAATATGTAGGAAATAGTTCTAAAACGGCGGTGGGAACTCGATAATGATCTGTAAAATATATGGGAGTTTTGTTGGATTCTACGATGCATTAACGAAGTACTTTTTCCGAATTATATAGGACGGCATCCCTAGAAGGTTATTCATTTAGTATATAAATATTCAAATAGATCCAACCGGCGCAAAGAGTTGACCAACCATTGTCAACCCTAAAAACAAATAAATATCACCGGTCATACTTAAAATCCGATCATCTCCGTTAATAATGGAAAACGAAAAAAATATACGCTAGATGAGGTGCAGAAGTATTCTTCGAACATCCTCAACTTCCCCCAAAGTCTCAATATAGGTGGACCCTAGGATAATTACATCAAAAACGTAGAAGATGAGACTGCTTAGCGGCACTACATGCTAGAGGTGGGGAAGACCCTCAGGTACGCTCTACTGGATACGACCATAAAAAGCACCATCATACCAAAAGAAACGAAAAAGACGCGTTGAGATCAATATTGGAGAATTTGAATTCGAGCAGCGGGTCCACAGGGCAGCTGTAGGGAGTGACAGCCTCCTCCAAGACCTAGTCTACTAGATAAAGGCTCCAGAAAAATCAGCAGAACGTTTTGCAAATAATAGCGTTACTGTTAAATGGATACCAGTAGAATCGAAGTGGTGAAACCCAAACACAAAGAAGATCACTATAGCAGAAGCTTGGCCCGGTTATGTTGGGTCCTGCGTTATCACTACCCCACCTTCACAGAATATAAGCATGCCACTATAATTAGGTGATTCAAAACTTTACATGATAACGAAGTCTTTGGCCACAAGCCTATCTGTATCCCCTACCATAGAATAGTTAGATTACAGCTCAAAAACTATAGAAGTCACATGCATGAGTATTAATGTGATACTACAAACGAGTCTTAGATATATCAGTGACCTAATAATACATCAAGAATGGCCTTTAAGCTCGTTGTATTGAACTTTTGAAATGGTTATTGCAGTTAGGTTTGGGTCACATAACATCATTGATCAAAGTATGTGTTGAAGTGAAGCCCGGCGGCCTCAGGCAAGTGCTGGCGCCAGCACGTGTGTTTCAGGCACGTCTCACTAGTTCCCCTCCATATGGGGCCTGAAGACTTTCGTAGTTTATTCTGTACAATAACAGACAGTAGCAAGACAGTGACAGACAATACGCTGTTGACAATAGACTTGATTTACCCTGCTTCAGGCCCTCCAAACCGCGTTGCATTGATGACATATAGTCATCCGATTGGCTGGAGTCGTTAATTCCAACAGTATGTATAGATCATCGTCATAGCTGAATTATCACGAAATCAAAACGTGGTAGAATCTCTTATTTCTGACAAATCTTCTCTATATTACTACAGTGATGTATTTAAACTTAAGTGTTGATTAAATGAGTGGCAAGCACCAAGCGGGAAACCCTAGAAGGGGAACTATGAGTGTAGAGTGGAGTCAACAAGGTAATGACGGTTTTACCTCTCCTTAAGTCAATTTTCAACTCAATCAAAGTAGAAGAGGCGAGCTCTAAACTTTAAGTAACTTGTCACATTCAATCTCAAATAGCGAATTTGTGCACGTAGCCTCCTCCATTCTGAGAACTACGGTCTATGAAAGAATAAAGCATTCATGTGGCTGTATATGTGGATACAAGAACCTTGGTGGAAGGGCATTTTCAGAATTCACAGTTTGCCTTGCCTGTGTCAAGCTGAGCTCCGAAGGAGCAAGCTAGAAATTCTGGAATGGCAATAGAATCATTCACTTCACCGGCGGTCTATCTGCTTAATTGCAAAGCAGAAATATGGGTAGACCCCTGCAGGTGAAGTGAAACCTTGGCGAGTGATCAAGATATCAATGTGAAGGTAGGATGCTCAAAATGTGTTGGAATCCCATGAATTGCTTTGAAAATTGGTGGCACACTTCACAAATTCTTCAAATGTAGGTTATTTAGTAACTTTATCTCAATAGTGTAGTCATGGTAGAAATACAATTAAAATTATCACTACTTCTCCACTAATATTTTTACAAAGAGCCGAAAATGAAAAGAAAGGTTGAGAAAAAATAGCGCAATTAGAAGCAGAACTATAAGCAACATCAGCCGGCCCTAGTGCTTAGAATAGAGCATAGTGATGAAAGCGTCCTCAAATAGGATATAATAAAACTAGCCGAAGATTTAGCACCTAGTTTTTCAATAGGCATAAGCGTGGCGTTGGGGAGTGACCTAGCACCGATGATACTCCTGGTAGATCGAGGACTGGTTTAAGTGGTGGCTAATCAACCAATTGAAAAGTAACATTGTAAATGGCGAGTCGGCCAGAGATTCGAGCAAATCTGTCATCAAAACCACACCCTTTTTTGGGGAATGGACGAATGGAAATATCTCCAACCTAGATGTCTACCTCGATGATCGTTCAGGCTGTCATGACCAGCTAAACCCACGTTTACCTAGGCAGTCGAGTATGACTGAATTCTTCAACATAAAGTAGGCCTTTTGCTAGTGAAATAATAGTATTATCATTCGATAAACTAACCGCTAAGGAAAGGAAAGAAAGAGCTTGAGTTTGGGTTGGGTGATGATAACCCATTCACCAGGACAGAATATACAGCGTGGCACAGGCTGCTCCTATGCTAAACCATTACACAAGCCCACAATTTATAAAGATTACAAATCCTCTAAAGGACATGTTTGAACAATTTTTTGCCATCACCAGATGAATCATAGTCAAGAAGGAGTGATGCGGAACTTGAGACTGAGTGAGAAGGTTCAATATTTTCATTCTCATTTATAGAGCGTAAAGTTAAACAGTACTAATATAGCCGCTTTAGTACAGGAGGGCTATCTTAATGAAGTAAAGCAAACGGGGATACAAGCAACAGTATCTACACCACAGATGTAGCCAAACTCGTAACGAATTCCGTTGGCTATAGTGCTGTGCCTGGTATATGCAAAATTCAAGGAAAAATTGGACAAAGATGCTGCACATGAATGTGTATGACAAATTCTGTGTTTGAAACATATCAAATGCATCATGTAGCAAGTTCACAATGATTATGAACACTAATTTATCAGCTATGCTAAGGTTTTAGCACACCGGATTATTATAGCCACCATGCGTAAATTTATTTTCGATTAGCCTACCAAACTTCAGAAGTATATTTAAAGGAGATGCGTTTGTGACTAAGTCAATCCCTCATTGAAATGCGTATAACACCCGCCTTCCTTTTCTTCAAAGTTTCCTCTTATCACAAGCCCAAGTGCGTCAAGCCAAACAGTGTTCATTCTTGAGACTAACATGGAGCTGACTTGCAGGTTTCATCCATATAATAACTGCACAAAACTTAAAACTGGTATGTTCGCACAGCCTGCAGATACAACTGCATTTAATGTAGGCCCATCAACATTATCTCCTGGGAAGGCACCCGCCTTTGCTTCAAATATCCATAATAGTGAATAGTGAGTAGTGAATCAAGCACTCTAGGTAGTGTGGTGACTGCCACTATTAATGCCACCGATACTAGCATCTCCTCATTACCAATATCTCAAGCAACCTTACGTTCGGCTCGATTAAAGATCCGGTGTGAGCCAAATCAGTACCTGAGAGAGTAGATATGAAAGGGTTAGAGGATTGAAAAGGAGGGCTCTCGAAGATGTTGTAGTAGAATTTTAGAGGCTAGTTAGTTGGGCAAAGCGTGAATGAAAATATCAATAATACAAGTCACTTTTCCAAACAACTGACTTAGAATTAACGGTGCATCTGACTCTACTAATGGATCCAATCCAATATTTATACGGGGTAAGGCGTTATCATATTTGTAATTTAGGACTAGAGAATTCACTTGTAGTTTCGCGATCTGGTCAAGTGATCTATAATTGGATTGTCGCCATCATCATGCTAAGTTCTGAGTCTACGTTATATTAGCTGAAATTTAGAAGACTGTCCTTGCTCATTTTCAGAATGAGAATACTAATAACTGAGTTATGTTTGATTAGACTCCTAAAATATGTTTACATGGAGGAGCGAATTTGTTCGTACAACCCACACGAGAGAGACAAGTCCCTGCAGGTCACAGCTCGTCAAACGATATAGGAAGGTGCCGCAAGACATGAAGTCCTGGCATGAAACGTTTCCTAGAAGGATTCTGGCTATATAGATGAAGCTTCCTTGAAAAAGGTCGCAGTGGATAAATATCATGATCCAGGTTGTAGAAGCAAGCCCCATGTTCATGTGCTACAATTGTGAGGTGTTATTGTCGATGCACGCAGAATAATTGTAGAGCGCTATAAACTTAGCTAGAGTCCTAGGCACAAGGGGTGAGGCTAGTTTTGGGGCCTCTTGATTAGGTATTCCACGAATAAAAAGGAAGGAACCCTTTGATTCGATATATATATTTCACTGGTTTTGAAGCGCAGTCATTCATTTGAGATATTGCTACTGTGCTATACCTAGATCAGGCAACATATTTGTTGAGTGTACAGCATCTACCCTTGTGTATGACAAGAAATGTCACGAGAGGTTGCATTTACAGAATGCCGCATGATACGAGAAGTATGGCGTGCATGTCCTGGGCTTGCTGTTAGGCAATCGTGAAGGCGCTGGTTGAGTTGAGGATTTATGCCTGTGTGCGGAACCGTCCCAATTCAGTTCTAGCGCACGAAATGCCAGCGATCTCCATAGATTTGCGTGTATCCGTTCTCCAGAACATGCCGTGGAATTTTTCAATTGTGAGTAAAATTTAGTAGGTCGGCGGAAGTGGTGAAAGTGCTTGGGACAAGGGGGACGTGTATAACTGGTGAATTTTGATTATATGATAATTGCAGTCTTGGTTTACAGGTTGTGTCGGTGAATAGCTAGAAATTACTGATTCACATCCTTTCATGAAATTTCGATGTAGGGTTTTCACATACGTGGGGCTGACTGTCAACATCTGATCCTCTAGTATGTATTCTCTTGGGTTTTGATGTGCAAGGAGGTCTACTACTGGCCTCCAGTTTGAGACTTAGATAAGAGTAATTTCTTGGAACTCAATATCCTTAAACCATTCGAGTCTTGTATGGGGAACAATGCCCACGCGCCGAAAAGTTCGCTCATGTGCTTCCTCCCTTACCAAAGCCAAACCGATAGCGATCCCTCCAAGGCTCAACAGAAAGAATTCCGTCCTAGATTGAGGTAGAAAATCCCATTTAATTGCAACGGAAATATTTGCGATCATACAATTACCAGTCTTGATCCTCCTCATAAGAATAATTTGGGCAGAAAAACGTAGTTCGGCGGAAAACAGAGTCCCATTAGGATCTTTCCCCTCTGGGACTGTAGTGGCATCGAGAAGGATCGGATCGCTCCATGATGCACCATCAGATTCTTTTCCATACCAAGCCTCTCGAGTATCAGTAGTAAATAGTGGCGGTGATCGATAGTCGAGGTTGTGATGCCATTCATAACTTATTGGGCCAGCCATCTTGGCCCAGGACCATGATGGCCCATAGGCTGTAACCTCCTCAGCTTTACTGGAATGAATTGTAGAAGGCGAAGCGATCCAACACAGTCCCCTAATAATATCGCCTTTCCAAATGCCGGCGATGTACTGGTCATTCAAAAGAAAGGAACATTCTGATGCCAAACCTGAGAGCCCTGGAAATTTGTCTGATAAAATAGTTAACTTGCGACTCGAGTACCCTTGAACCAATTTGAGCCATGCTGAATACTGCCTATCATTTGTGGAGTGAAAGTTTGTCTTATGTGAATCTTCTAGCCTTTCTAGATCGATAGGGTCCAGACATCGCCTGATATTTGGATCCATCATCGCTTTCGACACTAATTCTAGTTTAGACCTCTTCATGGGAAAGTAGGTCCTTCGATCGGCCATTTCTGCTCCACAAGCTTCACGACACTCGAAGAGTAGTTCTTCCTTTGTAAAGTAAACGATTTTGGGAGAAAGTTCTCGTTCCTGCAACGTCCAACCTCGGTAACTCAATGGACTCTTTTGGAGTAACATGGCCCAATCAAAATACTCATCTCTGAGAAGAACAAACGGGGTTCTCTGCCCCTTGAAGTTCTTGGCAGAGCTAATTATGGGAAGATCAGCACGTCGAGCAAATAGTCCCCCATTGCAATGGTCCGAGGCAGCAGCAGCTAACATGCAGAAACAGTGAGAGTATGTCTTGCCCATTAAAGCTGATTCTCGCTGCCAGTCCTCAGGTGAGTTTTGAATTATGCATAGTGAGTCGATCCATAAATATTGAATACCCAGCCTCCTTGTAAATACGATGGCATCGCGGAACGTTCTTGGCAAGGTTCGGGTCCGGATTCTCACGAGCCGTTTTGATAACGTTGCTGTTGTAGTTTTGGCTGATTCGGGCATTACGCTTCCCCAGCAATGACTCAGAGTGAGATAATTGATTCCGATCTGCTGATATTCTGCGGTTTCAACAATTTTCGGAGATATACCCCGAGATCCTACGTCAAGTAGCCTAGTAGGTTTGAATTTTGCATCATAAACAACACTGCACTGCGTGTGGGATTCCGCACAAGTATTCAGCCACGAGTCAACCATTGTGAAGATCCCTTCGCTCCTGGGATACAAAGTGCTTGATTCGAATTCATCTGCAATTTTAGCACTAGTGAGCACGATCTATCATGGTACTGTGCCTCACCAAAATATTCCAATTGAAAGTAATGGCTTTTACCATTCTTGCCGACTCTATATTCAAGCCACGAACGAGTTTCTTTACTCTTTTTGTGGAAATTGTAGCCCACAACTATGTAAGTGCGATGACCTTCCTTGATGTCTTCGTTGGGGTGGATTGGAAATAGTTCCAAGTTTCGTGGCTCCATACACTCATATTCCCGACGGGAGCGAGTCCGGTTAATGGCATCGAACAACTTTATGCATACTTTGCAGTCTTCTTTGGCAGATTTTTCTAGGCTCTGGATTGAAGGATGATGAACGAAAGGTTCTTTGGTCCCGGTCTTGGACCGTTCGAATACGCTCCAAGGAATGGATTGACACGTTTGGCATATCATAACTGGAACGAATATGGACAGCAGAGAGATATGGTGGTTGAGAGTGACATCCTATTTTTGATGAAAGTGGCAAAGAAGAGCTTAGAAGTGCAGATGCTCTTGGAAATTCAGATTACTATCGAGGAGCAGGCTTACAATTGGCGCACCGTGCAAGAGTGGGTATTCGTGACTAAGCGACCCCTTCCCCCTTTTAATGTCGCCTGAGCTAATAGTGTTTCTATATAAAAAAATTATTTCATTCGTTGAGAGATAAAATATCTGGAGAACGAATATATAATGTCGATGAATATCGCTTTACTGAGGCACCAATATCTCTCTTCATTGCAGAGCGGGGAAACGGTGGGGTTTAGATGGAGGGCAGAGTGAAAGATTGAAAATGGCAGGACCACTTCTGGTCTTCCTTCCAAATATTTCGTTCGGATTGGCACCCTTCCGAGCTCAGTTAAATATCACCCTACAACCAAAATCTTTATTATACTTTCTTTTACCTATGACCTCTAAGGTTTTACCATTCTTATTCCTAATTTGCTCCCACCAAAATGCATGACCATGAAACCTACACTGACCCCTCGGCCGGTCATTCCACGTCCCTGCCCCGTGTACCTAGCTTCTCCGATTTCTCGAAGCTATTTCGAAGACGACGTCGCGGTCTTCGCAATTCTGGCTCAAGAAGGTCTGGTAGTAGGTCTGGCACACAAATATCAGACAATATTTCCGAAAACAGCCAAGCCCTGTACATGGCACATCCTAAAATGAGAAGAGAATCTCGTCGTTCTTTGTCTGTCATCAGCAATGCCGCCGATCGAGAACTCGATGAGTCTTTAGAATCTGGAGTAAACTTGGTGAAAGAAATAGCTGCAGAAGAGATATCTTGGCACATCATCGACCAGGAGATTGCCGAATGGCAATATATGTGCGAAACGGGTCGTCCATTTTGGTGGTCTCCAAAATCGAAACAACAGCGTCTCAAACGCTTAAAAATGAGAGCTCGAAACACTCCGCCTTTTCGACCATGGGCGAAGGAACTTGATAGAAACCGTCTGCCCACCTATAGCGATCGACGTCGAGCTGTTTCCGAAGGCTACCTCACGGATCCTAATAATGAAAATGCTATTGCACATATGGTAGCGGTCCAGCTACTTGGTTCATGTTTCACTCTTCCGCCTGAATGCGTAATCGATATTCCTCCACCCAATTACACAACCTTGGAGAAATATGAGACTTCTTCTCTTCCTGACCCCCGAATGATTAGCTCATTGCGCCTACATACTCAGTTTCGATACTCACCATGCTTTGGCCACGAGGCTCGAAATCCTTCACCAATACACTCCTGGCCTAGAGTCCACTCACCTATATCAAGATCAGCAACGGAAACTGGGTTTGAAACACCACACATTTGCACATTAAACAACAGACAAAAGCGCCGCAGAGGCCGCCGAACAAGGAACATAACAGAAGCATCTATGTCGGAATGCTCAGTGCAAGGTGCAGATGGATATATATCGCGGCGCAATACTGGCGATCTGGATCCAGCTGCGGCCACGGCAGCTTGGTATAACCATTCCAGAAACATTCGCGAGCAAATCTCAAGAGCACTTACCCTGCCGCATCTGCCGAGTGACGTTAAAAAAATAGGTTCTAAGAGTAGTTTTGGAGAAAGTGAAAGATTGATACCACCTAGAACATCTCCAGAAGAAGAGGACATCGAGTCTGATGAATACGAAACCACAGAGAATGCGAAATCACCCAGTCGAAACTATCGTTTGCAGCCCATCATTAGATCCGAGCCCCACCACGTTTTTGTCCAACCTGTTCGAGAGTTGGTCGTGAAGCGTTGGCGAAGTATTCGACGTCGCTTTGGTGGTAGTCTTCACGCTGCATTACCAACCAATGACTTAGATGATTGCAATTCAATAAATTCAGAGTCAGGTACAAGCGCAACCTCTAGCCCAGCTGTAAGTCCAGATGGTAGAGCCAGAAGAATACGAGCTCAAGAGAGAGGCGAGATACACAGTGCTGACACTACTCCTCACAACGTTACTCCCAATAGTGGACTATTCTCTGACGATGATGCGATAAGCGAGCCTCCAAAATCCCCTTCCAGGGATATGCCAAAACGATTGAAGCTACCAAGCGATCTGCGCAGCAGCACAGAGAGCATTCCTCGCTATAATACTCCTGCGAGTGGATGTCTGACACCCGATCCTGCCGTAGGGCAGCGGGCGTTTTGGGATTCCCGCATTGGAAGTCCAAAATATCAACCTGCAGATCCACTTGCAGCAGCTGCTTTGCTGGCAGCATCTAGCTTTGGGCACAAGAAGGAAGATAAAACAATAGCACAAATTTTGAACCCCATAACCCTCACAGGATCGCCAGGTTCAATATCTCCAGATTCTGGAATGCCTATACTCCAATCACAGCCATCGAGCCCTGGGGCGGCAAGTGGAAATATTCTAAACAACACACCATCTGATGGTCTCTTACCCTCAAGAGACCAGATCAGACCAATGCTAGCATCTCAACCATTTTCTTTCTCCTCAATGAGAATACCTAAACGACAGCGAAGAAAGAGTTTGCTTTCGGAGGTCTATGTGGCGGAAGATCTTGAGCCTAAGGTTCCCGCAAATACAGAAGTTGACAACGAATCGGGTGGCCGAGACATGCTCAGTGAAGCTGGTAGTGCACTTGTGACACCGGGAGAAATCATGGCGTCAGTTTCCAGCAAAAGAAACCAGTTGCCAAGATTTGGCAGCCCACCTAGTCCTATCGGATTTTTGAGCACAGCAGATACAACAATGGATGGTGGAGAGGAGAGGCCAAAACTGTGGAGAATGAGCACGAGTGGAACCCAGGTCTTTAAGCCTGACAAAGATGGGGTAGAGGTAGATGGACTGCCAGTCGGACCATCTAAGGATGCCTGGGCCGAAAAGGGTGGGAGACGAGAGCACACATATTTATGATGGATAAGCAGCTTCATCACTTGAGTGGTTCTTTGGCAAAAATTCGTGCCTAGAATAGATTGGAAATTGAAAATCCCCGGAATAAAAATTGTTCATAGTGGTGATATAGATTTCGACAAAATTATAGCCAAAAAAACAAAACCAAAAACCAGAAAACATGAGACTGACCAATTTTTGTTTTACGTTTGCCACTCGCAAGTCAACCAGCAGTTACATCAGGATTGCTATCGCTTCCAGCACAAGGAATCAGATTATCCGTGTGGAGATGCCTTCTTATTCCTTCATAACGCCATCCCATAAGCCGTTCGCCCGTTTTTTGTTGTACAATGCTCCTATTTACTTCTTTCCCATCACACTTTCTACTGTGGGCTCTGTCCCGGTACACCAGCTCCAACCACCCCTGGCATCTCCTGCGCGCCTTCTTTCCTCAACTTCTCCAGTGTTTGATTCTTCTGGTATTCCATCACTCGCCGTTTCTTGAAATATGTCACCTATTGCATTCATCAGCCATCCATCATCCTTTGACATCATCTCTCCTCTCAAATCCAATCTCAATCATATAAGGAGCACACACCCAACTACTTGCACAGTTCCCCTCAAACTCTCTTCCTTCCTTTGCACACCCCCTTTCGGCTTTATTATGCTCCGTTATACTGTCCACTATATTGTTTTTATCTAAACATCGGAAGTACCCATCGCGAGCTTCCCAGCATTTGGCGCGTTGGGTACGGTCAGGTGCTATGGGGGCACCGTCAGAGGAGATCTTAGGTGCGGGAAGTGTGGGCGAAGGGGTAGAGGAGGAAAAAAATCCCATTTCGAGGGTTATTAGGATTGGTGAATTGAGGTGGGAGATTTGCGAGCTGCAAGCTTAGTTAGCAGTTTTGAAGGTTGGAAAGGGAATAAATTAGGGAGTTGCAGACCTATGTGTGGCCTTACACGCAGTAGAACTATCAAACAAAGTTATCCTCGTGAAGAATAGAGAGAGGTTGTTTAGGGTAAACCAATTTCATTAACTCTAGCTTTGAGAGCGCGCAGCGTCATCGAAAGATTTCCTACACGTGACGGCAGAAAAATACACACCTTTCCTAATCCATCACAACTTTCTGGCTTCAGCCTCCTGTCATCAACACCAAGCATCAGCATCAGGAGCACATCCCCTTTCTACTTCACGAACTTACAAAATAACAACATGCGCATTCGATAGCCATTTTATCCACATATATAAGCACATAAACATGGCACGTCGCCGCCGGCCCCCTCGCCCTGGCGCACTCACTGAGCTCCCTCCCCTCAAGATTCTCTCACAGATTTTACTGCTCCAGAGTATCTGGTACGCCGTCGCGACGGTTCTGATACTTTTCTCTGCGCTAGTGGCGGGAAAGCACTTTAGTTTTGATCTGGTATTAAGTTGGAGGGCTTTGAGAGGGGATACAACAGTGGGTTGGATGTTGGGGTTGGTTTGGATGTTGAATAGTTTTATTGGGTTCGTCCTTCATCCCTTTCCTCTTCAATATTGTCGCATAAAGACTCCATACCCATAGGGGTAATTATAAATTAGTCATGTGCTGATTTGAAACTACAGAGTCATATCAATTCTCTTCTTCATCTCCCGCTCTAAGCTCGTCCCTGACTTCGCCCTCACGTTACATTTCATCCACCTCATCATCACCTCCCTCTATTCCAACGCCATTCCGCGCAACTGGCTCTGGTGGGCCCTACAAGTCGCTTCGGCAGGCATGATGACGAGCTTGGGCGTTTGGAGCTGTCAGTGGAGAGAGCTGCGGCCAATAAATTTTGGGGGAGGAAGCACGAGCAGTCCGAATGCAAATAGTACTGGAGATAGCGTGCAAAATGGGGAATCAAGCGCGGGTGGTGGGGATGAAGAACAGGGATATGGAAGAGGACGTGGGAGAGGGAGAGGCAGGGATGGGGCGGGGGAGTATGAGATGGTTGGGATGAAGGGAGAGGAGCAGGAGGGCCCGCATCCCGCTTAATGATATAACATTGCTTTCTGCAAAGATACGAACAAGCGTGTGTTTTGAATAGGCTGGCGTATAGACTGGTGCCGACATGGCATTGGCGTGGTTTCGTTGGACCTGATACGGGTATAAGCATTTGCATTGATGGCGTTTCTATGGGATAGTCTGGACAGGACTTGTGCTTGTATTTGTACCTGTGTGCTTAATAGTGGTGGCTCTGTTGCTGGAGAAATGAATAGATGAGTGATACCCCAGGATTGTTCAAAATGATCCTCTATTGTGCTATTTGCGAGTTTTGCGTGTCACGTCTACGAGGTTGGAATTTGGCGAAATAAGCACTCCTCAAGTAGTATGTCCATAATTTATAATGTTTCTTGCTAACATGGTCACACCGGTGATAGAGCCCTAAATTGCGTGAGGGTATATCACAACGCATGAAGCTGTACACGTCCCCCCAAATAGATGGTTGTCTAAGAGACTCCTATTCTGCGTCAAGCTGTGCAGCTCATTCAGCGAGTATATGTCTCTTTTGTCCGCTTTTCTAAGTGATGTGGCCGATGGTAGACGAGTTTCCACGTACTGACTCTCAATTTCTTACCCGTTCCGAACAGGTCACTCTACAGCACGAGCTGCCTCTTTATCACTGACTAGTCGACGCCCATGTCATCAAAACGCCTTGTGAGGTTGCGCCTTGGGCATTCTGTAACTTAAATCACAACGCTTGTATCCTCGGACTTAATAACTGTGTTCTTGGATGCCGTTTTGCACAGAACATTCTCTAACTTACGATCTAAGATATATCATCAATCTTAAGCAGTAGCCAGAACTATATCTAGCTCCGTATCTTTGGAAATCATCTAGTGACAAATATTCGTCATCTCGCTCGCCTTAGCTACCCCTCTCCAAGCTTTCCTATCACCTCGGAATAATAGAACCAAAGATTTGGAACCGGTTCTGAGATAGATCTTGCAGCTTCTCATCTGTGTAATGGAGTCGCTCGGAAAAGATGCCAGGGAGGTCTTTAGGAGGGGTTGTGACTAGTGGAGCAACTGCAAGAATTTTAGTGGGAAAATATGGGTACTAAAGTCCTCTTTCCAGATTCCCCTTTCTGCAACACTATATCAACAAAGTTGGATGTATCACGCTTAGGTTGGACTCTAAGATCATGATGGAGAATATTGATATTGACTTTCCAGAAGTCGGTTTGATCTTACAGTTTGTTATGAATACCTCATGCTCAGTTTAGTCAGGATCCCATACACTTACGTGATCTCCCAAACAAAGATTTGCGGAGTATAGAGTCAACCGAAAATACTTTCTTTAATGTCATTTTGTCCTGAGAATTATTCCCTCCTTTGGTGAGGGTCCTCACTCTGAACCGTCGAAGAGGAAAGTCAGAGCTTCCCTACAAGGAAATTAACAGGTTGAGTTCTTTGGGAAAATGTAAGAAAAAGCCTTTGAACTCACTAGTCCAGTAAAGATGTGATGTTCTTGCTCCCTTGTCTATTAGTTCTAAGAGGAGTTTCCAGTAAGGAGCTCGCTTCTTTGAACAGGTCACTGATGTATTCCCAGCGGAAGTCCGTCGTGACCCGTTTGGGTATAAACATGACTGGAAGGGACAGTTGTAAATGGGCATCGACTAGTTTCTATTGTTTATTGGGTATCAATAATTCTTGAATATTGTGGAGGGGATTAAAACCACAACTTGAGAGCAGGAAACGAGAACAGGATCTGGTGCGTAGAATAAGGTTCTCGACCTATAGACATTGGGAAGCAAGCATCAAGAGAAGAATATAATTAATAACAATTGATTGATTCAAAATACAAATAAATAAGTGGTGGTGGTGTATGAGCTGTCTGTATCTGACTCTGGAAAAAAAATTTAACTATGTTGGAATTAACGACTCTAGCCAATCAAATGACTAAGGATCATTAACGCAACGCGATTTGAGAGTGCCTAAATCAGGGTAAATCAAGTATATTGATAATAGTATATTGTATCCTGCTGTCTTCTCTTGTCTTGTTATTGTATAGAATAAACTATGAAAGTCTTTAGGCTATAAATAGAGGACAACTAGTGAGACGTGCCTAAAATATATATACTAGAGCAAGTACTTGCCTAAGGCCTCTAGACCTTATATTAATAAACTATATTGAAATCTCAAGTAAATAAAGTCAAAAGAGTATATTTCATAAAGGAGAAGACTAGTTACTATTTTACAGGTAAGCTCCCAGAGCCTATAATATAAATGTAGTACTAGGCCAAAGTATATTCTTGAAACAGGTTCTAGACTTAGTTACAATAGCCCCCTTATACTAAAGGCCTAGAGCCTACTAGTACAACTCTCTAGTATACTCTGTTACTCTCTTTGCCCCCTCTATATATAGAGATAATTTTCCCTTCGCTCTAGGTATAGATAGTAGTTCTATACTTGCCTTTGGCTTCAACTCAGAGTATAATATATAATATCTGTCCTGCTTATATCTAGACTTCTAGCAATGCTAGCAAACTAGACTACTCTGGGCCACATAAGTTACCTCGTAGAAGGCTCCCTCGCCTAGCTACTTATTCAGCTCTCTCTTTGTCTCCTTATCAAGCAAGATAGCACTCAGCTTATCTAGAGTTAGCGGATTACTATAAGTGACGACTATAACCAGAGTCCCAAACTTATTGCCTAATCCTAGCAGAGTAATAAATATAATCAACTTCTCAGGAACGACTACTCCTGCCTCGCGCAGAGCTAGCTCAATCTCTCTAATCTTGTCCAAGTATTCAGATATCCCCTTCTCAAGTGCTACAGTGAAAAGACTCTTCCACAAGTTATATCTAGCCGCGTATCTGGTACTCTGACATACCTCTCTCAATCTCTTCTAAATCAAAACAAGGTCCCGAAGATCTCGTATATATCACTCAGTATTATTATCTAGATATAGAAAAATCGTTGCTATCACGCGTTCAGCGTCTTCCTCATAAGCCCCAAGTAGCTTTTTATCATCAGAATCAGGCCTTATTCGTCGCTTATATACTATCGACTACAGCTTCTCTCTTATCAAAACTATCTCTATTTTTGTCTTCTATAATCTATAATTCTCAGGTCCTCTCAAAGGCGGGCATAGCCACCTATCTGTAACTCTACTTATAATTTCTGTAGTCTCTAAACGTGGATATATCGTCCGTAGCTCAAGTCGTAGCCTCTGGACATAGGTGTACTGTCCGCAGCTCAAGTCGTAGCCTCTGGACGTGAATATACTGTCCGTAGCTCAAGAGTTCGTATATATATATTATATATCGCGCGCTCACCGGGCTTATAACCTATTGAAATCTCAGGTAAATAAAGTCAAAAGAGTATATTTTATAAAGGAGAAGACTAGTTACTATTTTACAGGTGGGCTCCCAGAGCCTATAATATAGATGTGGCACTAGGCCAAAGCGTACCCTTGAAATAGGTCCCAGACTTAGTTGCAACAAACTATATACTTCTAGTTTATCACGTGATTTCTAAACCAAAGCTATCTGTTGGAAATGCTTTTGGAGTTGACGACTTGATTGATTTAGTCTGTTGTACGTGGTCTATTTATCTTGTAACATTGCTTATATAACGTCTCTCAAGGGCGGCTAAAGTGCCATTCCAACACTATCCCCACTATAATATTAATAAAAGTTACCCTGCTTGTAGCTGCGTTGCACTCTGCTATTTGGGCTTCTGACATTGGATTAGACTGAACACTAAGGACGTTATCTTGATCAGTAGACTCAGTTATAGATACGAGCAACTTGCCACGTCCTTCTACATCATTTATAGCTTCAAGGCTAATGATAGGCTGCCTAAAAAAAAGCTCATGTAAAATGTGGTATCCAGTACAATGAGCTGTTAGATATATGTCATCCACTGCCCTATCTCCTTCAATTTAAATATGTAAAGTGGATGTTGGTAGGTCTTTAGTTCCTGAAAAATCTAGAGCATCAGTCGTATCTATATAATTTGCGGATGATTTGCCAATAGCGGGTTCGCTCATTGTAGGTATAATAGTTATAGATGCGTTCATGGGTATCACAATAGGGTCCTCGCCGAGGGATTCGGTGCGAGTTTAAGTAGTGGAGCTATCACTGGCAGACTTTTTAACCCCCCTTCCGTGGGCTATTATCGCTAAGACAACTATCATTGTGGGATCAGAGGGTTCTTCTACAATTGATGCAATTGGACCTTGTGCCAGTACTGAATATATTGGAATAACTGATTAATTGATAATAAGGAGTGGTGTTGAGAGATGGTAATCTCTCCAGCTGTTCTACGCTAAACTACAATAGGTAAGGAGTCATATCCTGAACTGACAATCATCCACAGCCTCTGCCTTTTTTTTTTAAGCAGTCTACTAGTTTTAGTACTTAAATTTTTTATCGTCTAGTAATCTCTTTTTATAGTGGGTAATCGATTAGATCTATAGAGGTAGTCAAATTCAATCCAAATTAGTAGAGAAGAAGCTTATCTGTTGGATATAGGGCTAAGGGACTGAAATGGTAGCACCAATAGTTTAGTTATTCAAAGGGTCAGAGACCCCGAAGGTTCAGCTGATCAGGAAATATCGGTCAGCTACTAAAATATAATTCAAAGAACTTAACTCATACGGCATTTATGTATAAGCATAGTTCTCCTTGTAGGTGGGATGATATATCAGACTGAAAGTAACCAATATTCTCCTTGGTCTATCTCAACATAAGATGCTAAAAGTCTAAGTTATATTACCACACGATATTCTAGCCTTCTATATTCGGTTTAGCATCTGTCTCGCATGTACATAGTTCGTTTCGTACGAGCTCTGTTCCTCAGACGATACAACCAATACTCTCTTGCTTTCTTGATATTGTACTCATACCCCCCTCCCCCCTCCCACTTCATTACTCTACTATAGTTCCAATATAATAGTTTTAAACTATGATACTCACGTATTGTATATTTATAATAACTGAAGTTCAAACTTACTCGTCTGTCCTACAAGCATGTTCAGGTTCCGCAAAGTTGGTACCTTAGCATTAAGCACAAGACGAAAATCTCACGATGTGCGGAGTACCCTGTTCGTCAATATGATCAGTCATTTTAAGCTTGTGATATAATACGGTTGACATGAATGGAGTGGACTGACCAGCACTATCCGAGTGTTGTAACCAAAATAGATGCTTGACCGTGCCGTATCGTGAATGAATGTACTTTTGTAAAGCCTATTTTGCTGAAAGAAACCCGATCAGGATGGAAAGATAAACTAAGGCTTTAGTGACTGACACACAAGATTGCGCTACTTTATTTAGTGTCATGAGCAGCCTTTTCTAAGAGGGTTTGATGGAAAATACTTAATCCAGGCCGATCGGTATGCCAGCCTCGTGGGCATGACAACTTTTCAATACTCCCTCAACTTGATAAATAGTTGTGCCGGGCAGGTTCAATTCCCACAAACTGAGTTTCCAGCTGAATATCTGGCGAGGTTTATACAATGGCAGTTGATGGGTACCGTTACTATCCGCTTTCCCTGGGGCATCACATTCGCCTACTTCGCCTGTTCCCTTCTGAGGACCAAAATGAGCCCATTCAATGTCAGCTCTTTGACTACTCTCTGCAGGATTTGGGGAAACGGACGCATCCGTATGAAGCTTTATCCTATGTATGGGGCAAACCAGATCAGACTTTACCTATTTACGTAGATGGTGTTCAGTTTCCTGTCACAGTAAATCTACACGCTGCGCTATTGCGTCTTCGACATCAGTCTATTGAACGGATCCTATGGGCAGATGCTATATGCATTAACCAAGAAAATAAACCAGAGAAAGAGCAACAGATTCAGTTTATGGCGAAGATCTACGCTCAAGCAAAGAGTGTACTTGTTTGGCTTGGAGAGGCAGCGGACAATAGCGATAGAGCGCTCGATGAGATACGCGTTGCTGGAGGCAAGGGGTCTACAAATCCTTCAAACAGCGACATGATCCAGCAAGCGATTATTGCTCTACTTGACCGACCGTGGTTTCGGCGTATCTGGGTAAGCAAGCAAATTCAATAGAATAAGTAGACGCTGATAGTAAAGCCGATTTAGGTTCTTCAAGAGGTTGCCGCAGCTCGACATGTCTCGATCTTATGTGGTTCCGAGGAGATTGACGGATACGCCTTCTGCTTAGGCGTGGAGTCACTAAAGTATTTCTATGAAGATTGCCGCAACTTGCATAATCTAATACCTTCAGTAACATATCTAATAAGAGGTGCAATCTTCCGGCCTAAATATACAACTAGCCAAGCCCGAGTCTCTCTAAATATCCGCCCCTTAAGCGAGCTAATAGATATGTACTATACTCACGAAGCTACTGACCACCGTGACAAGGTGTTTGCCTTGCTGGGCATGAGCTCTGATAATGATATTGCATTTAGCCTATCGCCTGACTACGAGACTAAATGGGAGCAACTCTTCGAGAGACTTATTAAGTTCCTTCTCTACAAGGATGTGTTTGTGGAGACCTGGTATGATAGGGATATAGCGGTAGTCAAGAGTAAGGGTTGCATTCTTGGCCAAGTGGCCTCGGTGAGAAATAGTAACAAACAGGATGCGATCATCACATCTACAAGTGTAGCTTGGTACTTAGGCGATGAGGTGGAATGGGCTCTTTCGGAGCGGGCGAAACCCATTCAAAAAGGCGATATCGTTTGCCTCCTACAAGGAGCTTCAAAGGCCACGATTATTAGACTGTGTAAGGATTGCTTTGCTATTGTTGTGATCGCAGTTACTCCTCTAAAGGAGAAAGAAAGTTCTAAACGGCTAGAACTTTCCAAATCTATAACACACTTCCCGCGTGACTTCTTGCTTTTCTGGGACTGGGAACAGCTCTATGGGAAGTCACAAGATGGAGAAGAATACGAAGCCTTAACGAAGACAAATAGTCAATGTCTTGAGCGTATAATACCAGAGTTTGGAGATCATTCGCACAAGGCGACTAGAATATGGCATGTTGCACTAATATTAGATGACTTGGGAGACTATAAAAAGGCAGAAGGGAGATTTCGAGAAGCAATAGAAGGCTATGAGGTGGCGCTTGGAGAGGATGGCCCCTATAACCTGAAAAGCCAATATGGTCTAACGCCATTATCATGGGCTGCTGGGAATGGGTACATGGTTGTGGTAAAGTCGCTGCTCGTGAAAGATAGCATTGATCCGGACTTAAAGGATAGTCAATACAGTCAGACGCCGCTCTCATGGGCAGCTGAAAAAGGGCACGAGGCCGTGGTTAAAGTACTGCTTGAGACAGGCAAGGTCGAAGCTGACTCGGAGGATATTGATGGGCATACGCCGCTCTGGATAGCAGCTCAGAACGGGCACGATGCTGTCGTCAAGCTATTACTCGAGATAGGCAAGGTCGAAGCTGACTCGGAGGATATTGATGGGCATACGCCGCTCTGGATAGCAGCTCAGAACGGGCACGATGCTGTCGTCAAGCTATTACTCGAGATAGGCAAGGTCGAAGCTGACTTCAAGGATGAAGACAGGCAGACGCCACTTTGGATAGCAGCACAGAATGGGCACGATAGTATAGTCAAGCTACTACTCGAGGCAGGCAATGTCGAAGCTGACTTGAAGGATATTTATGGGCAGACACCGCTCTGGGTAGCAGCACAGAATGGGCACGAGGTCGTGATTAAAATACTGCTCGAGACAGGCAAGGTCGAGGCTGACTTGAAGAATTTTTATAGTCAAACTCCACTCTGGATAGCAGCACAGAATGGGCGTGAGACTGTGATTAATCTACTACTCGAGACAGGCGGGGTAGAGGCTGACTCAAAGGATGAAGACGAGCAGACGCCACTCTGGATAGCAGCTCATAATGGGCACGATACTATAGTCAAGCTACTACTCGAGATAGGCGAGGTAGAGGCTAATTCAAAGAATGATATTGGGCTGACGCCACTCTGGATAGCAGCACAGAATGGCCACGATGCTGTAGTCAAGCTACTGCTTGAGACAGGCAAGGTAGACGTCGATTCAAAGAATAATAGTAAATGCACGCCGCTCTGGATAGCAGCTAATAATGGGCACTATACCATAGTCAAGCTACTACTCGGGATATGCAAGATCGAGGTTGACCCGAAGAATGATTATGGGCAGACGCCGCTCTGGATAGCAGCTCAGAACGGGCATGATGCTGTAGTCAAGCTACTACTAGATATAGGTAAGGTAAAGGCTGATTCAAAGAATAGTATTGGGCGGGCGCCACTCTGGGTAGCAGCACAGAATGGGCACAATGCTGTAGTTAAGCTACTACTTGAGACAGGCAAGGTCGAAGCTGACTCAGAGGATATTGATGGGGATACGCCGCTCTGGATAGCAGCTCAGAATGGGCACGATGCTGTAGTCAAGCTACTGCTCGACACAGGCAAGGTAGATGCTGGTTCAAAGGATAGTTATAATCGGATGCCGCTCTGGATAGCAGATCAGAATAGGCGTCGTGTTGTAATTAAGTTACCTGAGGCAGTTACAAAATTAAAAACAGATAGGCTACCTTATAACTAGTTATATTTAATAAGTATAAGATATTAAACTATTTTTAGCAATATAATATATAAATTATTTTAATCAAAAGACATTTATAAGCTTCGATAGTAATTTTTAAAGTAATTTATATTTTTATAAGCTCATTTAAAATAAAATAAAATAAAAAAGACTTAGAAAAGCTAAGGTTTATATTTTATACTTTAAAGAGATTAGCTAGCTTATTAATCATTTTATATTTACATTTTGTTTCTAGAGTTCTTGTATTATACTAATTGATTTCAACTAGCTAGACTTAGGATCTATACTTGACAAGAAAGAAAATTCTAAAGAATATACACAGGAACCCGGTTGTTCAAGTGACTAGCCCTAGGGAGTATAAATGCTGAAAGCTAAACCACGATTAGGGGTAGAAGTCTTTGCTATAGTAAAGGAAGAAATTACTACTGGCTTGTGGTCTTAGGGGCCAATAGATTAACTAATAACTCTTGAGATATAGGAATATTTTGGTGAAAGAGGCTCGGGAATAGTGACGAAAATGATAATTAACAATAGTATGACTAACTTATAGGTGTAAAAGATATTGTGAGGGGGCAGCTGGTGCTCCCCTTTTTTCCTCACGTGTTTTTGAGCCTCATATGATTCTTTGGTATGCGATAGCCACCATAAAAAGGGAAAGCCAACTTGTAGAATAAAAAGCAATCAATTACTCCTTTACATTTTTTTTTTGGGACATTAAAAGCTCTGTACACGGCGAGCATTTTACGACACTCGTTTGTTTTGTTTATTACTGAATCTATTTACCAAACCACTGTCGCCTACCTCCTGCATCCTAAACGACACGCTTTTTTTTGTGTGCCTTATGAGCCCTTCCTGCTCTCGGACAATATAAAGTCCTATCTTTACACCGTGCTTTACCTGAAATAGTAAAAGTATACACTAGTAAAAGTGAGACTTGATATTTTAAGAGAATGTGTTCGGGAAGCCAGTTTCGGGTCCTATTATAAAGAAATGCTACTAGTTTTAACCTTCAAACTTAAGTAATAAAGCCAAGTGTTTCCATGAGTTATACTGAATTATTCTTAGGTTGGCTATAGTAGCCTTTATCGAGCTTGTCCGCGGGAACTCATTACCTAGCCTTACTGATAAAGTCGGGATTTAAAACCTATCACGCCCTGTAAGCTTCTAGAGAGCTGGTATGAATAGGATGTAAAGCCATGAACAAAAGAGTTTCTAGGCTGGTCTGTATGTATATATTTATAACTTTTTAAATTTGCTCATTCAAAATTTCCTGACTAGTGTCCTACTTCGAAACGCAAGTTTACGTCGCCTTTTCGTCGTCTGTTTATTCCGTAATGTACTTGTCCCTAACTATTAACCCTCATTTTCAAATACCAAACCACTCTAAAACTAACCCCGCATCCGTCTGAATATCATGCGTCACCCCACTCGCTAGTGTCGCACGGAACCTATCTACCTCCCCGCCCACACCTCCATGCCCTCCCGTCTTCCCAAAAACCCTCGTCTCCCACCCCGTCTTTGGATACGCCTTTCTGGTCTCCACCAATTGCACATCCAGAACGGTACTCCATTCCTTTACTTCTTCTTCCAGATTTTGAGGATACAAAATCGTATCCGCGCTCCCATGCAAAACCCACATCTTCGGCCTTAAGCCTTTGAAACCTGGACTCATAGCTTCAACGGTGCTTTTCCATTCAGCCCCTGTCTTGATATTCTTCCCCGTAGCACAAGTATCGGACCAGTAATCTACTGCTTGTGAAGCAGTTAAGTTGAGCGAGGGAGAAGGAGCAAAACATCCGGCAGCTACTCCAGCCCACGCCATGCCTGCGCTAAAAACCTCAGGGTATACGGCGAGGAGGACGTTTGTCATCATAGCTCCCGAGCTAGTGCCCATTGCGAAGACACGGTCTTGGTCTGCGTTATACTTTTTGATTGTCCAATTGACCATGCTAATGATTCCCTGGCTGTCCCCGCCTGAGCCGTGCGTAAGGGTCTGTGGGGAAGCAACATCCCAGCAGTGATCGGAGAGATTTGGAGAGTCGGGGAAAATCATCAAGTAACCATATTTGTCTGCAAGAGTCGCCAGTTGCGTTCCAGAAAAAGCAGCGGACGCGGAGCCGTGACACCAGTGAGGATTCACAATAATAGCCGGATTAGAAGTTAGGTTTGTCGGAACGTATAAGTAAAACGTCGCATTTGATGGGTTGGGGTTTCTTGAGGTGACCCAGGCTGAGGAGGGGATTAGGGTGAGCTTGTTTGCTGCTGCCGAGACTTGCGATGCAAGTAGAGCAGAGACCCCCAAAATGATGGTCGACAATGGCTGCCGCATCTTGAATCTCATGGGTATGAAATATAGACAAGAAAGAGAGAAGAAACAATAGGTAGAGACGAAACAAACACGAGAATTAGAAAATCACAGCATTGATGGCCATCTATATACTTGCCCATGTTCAGCCTCAACATCTACACACTAACCTATAACCAGTTCACCGCAACCATACGTTCCGTGCTAGAAATGGAAAAGTTGATCTGGAGTAATATGGAAGAGGACTGACATTTCTCCGAAAGAGTGGAGAATTATAGTGTAGGGGATTTACCCCGCGGCTCAGGCCGGGATTGCTCCAAGACCAACGGTCATGTGATCATTCCTCTTTGTTGCCATGTTTACGGCCATGCTATGATTTGAGGATGAATACTAATGAGATGATGGTTGTTATTTAAAACACATATGTGGTTTGATACAATGATTCGAACATGCTGGGATAACTGTAGTGAAATAGCGAAAATCCTTGGCACACATATCCCAGCTTTGGCGACAAGCTCGTAAATACTGGCGAGAGCGAGAAACAACACTTCCATTGAGACAAATCCAATGAGATATTCCCTTGGCGAAAGGGTGAGACAATTATGGCGGAGAGTGCTGATTGCGAAACGGGTGGAAATATCAACTATTGGTAGGAGGCGTGTACCTTCGAAAAAGAAACTTAAAATGTGGAGAGTGGGTGGAACTACCACAAGCAAACGCATGGCCTCTATAAAAGGAATAATCTGGGCAGAAATTTTGAGACCTATTTGGCTGAGACACAATGCAACGGGTAGCTGGTACAATGAACATCGTGCTCATTCATATTATCATCCCATCTGATCTTATCTACTCCATCCAACCTTTCCCCAGAGCCATGCCAAGCCATTTGTCTCTATCTATGCCGTACATGTGGTATCAAAATCCAAACGAGAGTTGCAAACCGTAAACCATATTACTAAGTCGAGTGATTGTACGAAAGGAGAGCGCTTTGCTTTAAACGATGGAGTTTCCAACTTCTTTTTTCTCATCTGAGACGGCTTCAGCGCTACCTTCCTCGAAGTTCTTTTGTCTGTGGCCAGCAAGCACTGGGTCGTAGTTTGCCGTTCTATTTGTCTGTTAGGATTATGCTGATAGGATTTCGGAGAGAAGAACTTACCCTGGAACCTCACCGGCCAATTCTTCAAGTGTCTTTCTCTTTGTCTCAGGGATGAGGAAAGAGGTGAGAAGACCAGCCAACATGAAAAGCGCGAAGATCTCCATGATGTGGTTTAACCATGGGCTTGCATCTTTGCCAGTTGCGCCTGGCTTGGCACCCCGAGTTCGGAGAGGACCGAACACAACTTGGGCAATAATGGCACCAACCTTTCCAGAAGCAGCGGAGAAACCGTGGGAGGTGGAACGGTAACGGGTTGGGAAACACTCGCCAGGGACGATGAAAGTGGTAGAGTTGGGACCAAAGTTAAAGAAGAATTGGGCCAAGACATAAAGGGCTAAGAGGGCGTGGCCAGAAAGGTGGTTGTATGCGAAACCGATGACAATGAAGAGGATGGTGAGCATCGCGAAGCCACCAATTTGAATGGGCTTTCTTCCGAGAGTATCGATTGTTGCAACAGAGACCCAGTAACCCGGAATGGCACCAGCACAAACCAGGATCAAGTTACCAACAGCGGTGCGATAGAAGATCTGGTACATGTTGGAACCACCGGAGTAACCAATTGCGGAGAGAATGATGGAGTTATTTAACCCAAGACCGTAGAAAGCCACGTCAAGGACTATAAAAATCAGTTACCGATTCATGTATAAATAGGGTGGATTGATGCTTACAAAACCATGAGCCTGCTGTGCCGAGGAGGATCTTGCCATTCTTCCATTGACCGTAGTGAGCAAGGAAATCTTTGAATGAAGCCTTAGGAATCTCGAGAGCGGCAGAGGATTGAACCATGGTGGTGACACGCTGAATCTCATCTGGAGTACCCTCGGCCTTACCCTTGAGGTATGCGGAGGCATCCTCTCCAGCCTTCTCGACATCACGAGCAACATCGAAAGTGTATCGAGGGGTCTCTGGAATGGTGAGTCGATAGTAAAGAGCGATGCAACCTGGAACGGCACCGAAGCCAATAATGATACGCCACATCTTGTCAACTGCCAATTGGCAAACACCAGTGCAGGTAGATGCCTTGCTACCAGTGAGGAGAGACTCCTTGAAGCCAGAGGTGACAATTAATGCCATCATTGCAGCTGTGAACTGGCCAATACCTTGCATGGCAAATACAGCGTTCATCATGGCACCTCTCCATTTTGTAGTAGCGAATTCAGACGTGATAATCGAAGACAATGGGTAATCACCACCGATTCCAATACCCTATAGCCGTCAGATATGTCTCAAGGGACGGAGGTATTGCCGATATACTTACCATAAGAACACGCCAGAAAATGATGAGACCGACGATGGAGATTGAGCGAGAAGGTGACGACAGAGCTTGAGCGAGAGTTGCGAAAATGATAATGATCAATTCCAATCCGTACATGCGCTTACGGCCAACCACATCGGCGAGGTACCCGAAACCAAGTTGACCAAGAACAGTTCCACCAGATGTCGCGACCTTAATGGCCGTATCGGACTCACTGGGAATTGTTCCTTTGGATTTGCTATTCTGAAAGAAAGATATACCCAGCATAGAGGTGACCAAATTAATGGCGAAGATCTAGGTAGTATGTCAGACCTGGTTCTCGCGTCACGAACAGGGGCCACAAGGCTTACATCGTAGGAATCCGTGAAGAAACCAATACCGGCAACTACACATGCACGAACATGATACCATCCAAAAGGTGCTTTATCAATCTCCGCGAGGGCAAGGCGACGACGCTCATTGGGATCGGTGATATGGGCGAAGTCATTGTTGAAGTTGTGGAAGGCGGCATTACCACCAGAGGTTTTTGCAACGGCGATCTGGGCTGCCATTGTATCGAGGGGTCACACAGACAGGACAATTAAATGATTGACTTGTCTCGGACGACTTGATGTTGATTGTCGTTGTTAGGGGCGAGATCGATGAATGATTGCTCGACTGAAAAGAAACAGAAGTCTTGGAAGAGGGGGTTCAGCCGGCCTTATATTATGGTCGGACGAGCTCATGGGTAGTATGCAGGTCACCATGGTGGTGGAAGGCGACGAGGTGAGTATCGGCTGGGGCATGACAGGGGACAGGGAGGGACCACAACTTTTTCTTTTCTTTTTGGAAGCGCCTCCGGCATGGGACGTGGGTGAACTTACGTCTTTCATGGCACATGGGTCAAGAAAGGACGATTTGGCCCTCGCGTTAGATGGGGCTGATCAAGGTCTGCCGGGTCACGCCAAGAAACAAAGTTGCAGTAGCTTTCAAAAGATGTGTTGAAGCTAACAGAACTTTATCAGCTAAAGGATGTGTTATTATTGATAAGTGGAGGAGGAACCAATGGAGAGACGGGAAGACTTCTAATTGGGATGTTGCGATGACATTCAGGGGAGGCGTTCTTCATGTGGAGTGGACTGGGCTATTATTACCGTGCACCCTGACTGATGGCCCGCCCAATGGTACAAGCTCTAGGCCCTGCCATCAGTCCAACCAGTGCAACCATCCAACACTAAACTTACGTTTTCAAGTGTCTTCAGCGCCTACAACGCTGTTCAAGCTGTTACCAACTTCTTTACCTTGAGTACTTTGCGTCTAGCAGGTCTTGATATCTCGCCTCTCCCAGTCTCATGAAGAGTATATTTGTATATCGTCTCTCACTACTGGATTTTTGAAGTAGTTTCCGTGGTGGAGAAGCATCCACAGAATGACTTATCATTACCTCACGCTTGAAGTTTAAGCCAGTCGCAGGTCGCATCAGAGACACGCCTCGCAGCAAACCAGTCTGAGAAGAAGGAATCTGAACATTGCCAAGACGCTTTCCGAAAGTCTTGTTTTGAGACACGGCGCAGACCATCAAGTGAGGTTGAAACTTTGCCTTAAACTTGCCACTTGGAGTTTTGATAATCTTCTCCACTCCCCACGGGCGTCCCGAGTTTGCCCCGTTTACAACTAACGTTTCTGGTCACAATCGGCCCTGTAAGCACTGTATTTGCTGCAGGGAAGTTATCAATCTGGGAGCGAATACTAGGTTCCAACGAATCATAGAGTAAGACATGTACTTGTTATGCAGAGTCTCTAACAAGAGTAAGGATGGGCTCTCAATTGGGCAGTTTTCGAGAACACAGAGAAGCTCGAAAGGCCGGAGCACCCGTCGCGGATTGGCAGGGCGATTTGTCGCGGAAGTTGACCTGCCTAATCGAGACCCCAACCTAGCGATTTCATAGAATTGTTATAAGGCCGTGGATGCCTTCCAGCCATACATTTGATCAACGTGGTGTTCAACTTCGTGTCTAGAATATCACATTGAGATTGTGATCACTGATTGATAAGGCATATCTTTGACTGAAAATAGATGCTGTTGTGTTCCCGGGAACCTGGATCGAAGCTTCAAATTACGATCACATCAACTTGGCACAACCTTCAACTGTAACTCCCGCGTGGAGGGCGTTGCCAATGCGGAAGATGTCGGTCTTGGAAATGCTTGTTCATCATATCATGCAACAGAGAAGCATTACCCAAGACACGGCGTCGCTGGCGAGTCTTGGTGTTGAACATCAAGATACACAACGATGCAAGTATGCCAATATCGGAGGACAACCTTGAGCCGGACACTGCCCAACCAATGAATCCAAGATAAGCATCGAATGAATCGCAGGCGAAACGTACAAGTGCGGCGCCGAGCGAGAGCTGATGAAGCTCTGCAGACTCTAGAGGTGAAGAAACAACGGGAAACAGGAATCACTCATGGTAAGAAATTGAGCATTCAGCCAGATGTCGTTGAAAAGGACCAATAAGAGGGGTTTAAGAGGAAACGTGGGCTTCTCCAGACTAAACATTCGTCAACGGGTCTTTGGCACTCAAAGCCACCCGATGGCGGGAAGCTACCGAACCTAGCCAAAAAGGGGCCACTCCGAAGTCTGGGCGCTTCTCGCCTAAGCGTACCGCGGCTGGAGTGCCTCTAGAACTTTTCACTCATCCCACGACTCACTTTGAATAGTTTCACTCGGAAATCTCAACCTCGAAGGAAGACGCGTATTCGGCAACTTTAGGTCAGAGGCCGCATCGGATGCCCTCAAGATTCCGTTGTAATGAACTCATATTTATTATTATATCGTTTTCCTCTACTCCACTTCATTTACCTAGTGTTGTTGTCTCATACATGACTTCAACAGACACAATAGCAGCCACAAAGCTCGGCGACGACAGTCAAGCTTTCTGATGGCTTGCCAATGTTTCGAATGTCATTCTTCACATCATCCAAGATCATGTCTTGTGCCTCTTGTCCCGAATATCTCGATGCCATGGCTGCCTCCAGGATGCAGCCAAGATATCTTGAGTAAATCAAGCATCTGTGCCACAATGTCCTTCAGGATTGGCCTCAAATTAGGCTTCCTACTTTAAATCCTATATTGACTGATGAGAGCCCAGTCGAGGCTTCAAAATTGGCACACTTGAGCTTCACAGTGTGGCCGTCGTCACTTTCCAGACCCTCATTATTAAAAACTCCAATTTACTTCTCAATAGCACGTGGCTCTAGCATCCTCTCAATTTTCCTGATACTTGCCAAGACTGTTGACTTTCCCACACCTCGGTCAGAGTCAGCAAAAAACCTCCGACAAATCATCCTCCATTTGTCAAGCCACGAAAGTCCTCCCACGTTGTCTCAGCCAACGACGGCCTCTCCATCGAGCACGAGGCTCTAGCACTTCCAACTCACCAACTCACCAACTCCAAACTCCAAACTCCCCAAGCCACTTGCAAGTTTTCCATAGCCACCATCAGCCTCTTCAAAGCCTTCAGAAGCTTGAGTGAAGTAAGCAATTGTGGGCGAGACCTGAAAGACAGCGGCAGAAGTGCATATGAATTCTGATCTTGCATTCATCATGTTCTATTTCACCCCTCAGCAGGTCAAATCTCTGCACGCCAATATTAGAAAACAGGGACTTAGAGTGGTTCCCGACACCCATCCCACACTATTGGCGCATGAGGGCTTCCATCGCGGGAGCCCTTCTATAAGTCCTTCCACGCATTAATTCGTATCTGAGGAGCGTCCGCATCCTGCAAGGCGTTCCACCGATCTTCCCCGGGTTCACCTGCAGTTAATGAGGCTTGCCATGCCACTTTTAGTCACCGACCGGGGAACTGCACCTGATTTCTCGAGTTGATGGACTCCCATTTCGGTGCATCATGCATATCGAAATGACCCGTCACGGGTAAGATTTCTACTGTACTTCCCGTCTGAAGACCACCTGAGAAGGCATTAGGTAATTCTGCAACACGTCTCTATCAAGATTAGAAATGAGCCATCTCTTCAGTTCAACCTTCAAAACAACCTTGAAGCGTTCAAGGTGTCCTCGATGGAAACAATAGGTACCTTTTTCAAACATTCTACTATATCACAGGGTAAAACGATAATATCAACATACGTTTATTCGCCCAATATATCTCTACACTGATCTTTATACAACTTCTTCCGGGTACGGCTTTGCACCTGCCAATTCTAACAACCTATCTGTCAAAATAGGCTCATCGAATGGTCGATCACGATGATATGGATCTTTCTCTCCAAGTCTCAAAATTTCAGTCGCTCTCCAGAAGTTTCGATGCGGCCAATGAGTCTGCTATAGTTAGCCTTTGTCTATTTCATCGTTTAAAATTCATCACTTACAGTTCTCTCCCTCTTTTCAAAGATCTCCTTCTTCAGGGCCAAATCTTCCTTACTCGCCAGTGCCGCGGGGGTATAACAAGCATCTATCAAATTGTCAGCGCGTTCCAGCCCGCTTCACTCTATGAACAGCAATGAACTCACAGATAACAGCCCTAACCTTTCCACCTTCTGGTAACACATTCCAGTGCACAGTTCTTGAATCCCACACAACCAAATCTCCCGGCCCGGCGCAAACCTTCACGATTTCGCAATCTCTATCTTCGAACCACTTCACTTCCTCGTCGTCAAATCCATGCCAGTCATCAGGCACCTTACCCCAAATTTCCTTCTTGTCCGTACTATGCTCCTTGAAGAAAGCATCATTCAGCAAGTGACTCCCTCTCATCACAACCAAACCTCCATCTTTTGATCCGTTTTCAGCGAGATTGATGATCCCTTGAGCACATTGGAATCCACGAATCAAGGAGTTCTGGTCTTGGTGCGGCCATCTTGGAGGAGGGATAGATGGAGCATTTGGCGCCGGTAATGTCAAGTTGATTCCGTCGAAAGAGGCAAGAAGGTTTGGCGTTGACCAAATCTTTTCAAATACGGATAGAACGCCAGACTCAAGCCGGGCGTCCCAAACAAACTTTTCGTGGGAGACAGAGTAGCCGTGGTACATCCCACCTCTGTTGGCCGTCAGTGACGCTGTTGTCTTGCTTATCCCCGACACTACAAAGAGATGACACTTCTACTGAATGGAATAGGAATCGTGCTAACGAGGGTGTGCTCACTTCATGTTCGCAGGTAGGTGCTCTGGAGTCCATGTACTTGGATCATTACGCTCAAAACCCAAGGGGAATTTTTCAAGCCACTGTGTCATTGATTCAAGATAGCCAGCTGCTCGATCTGCAGGGACAGCATTCTTGATTATCGCATAGCCATTTGCGAAAAGATCATCTCGCCAGTCGCCATGCTTCTTGTTGATGTCCGGAATGATTGCATGTGGCATTGTGATGGGAGGCTTTCTTGCTTTAGAATTTTCGACAGTTGTTGGTGGAATATTGGGAGGGATCGATGATTGCAAGCGGTTCAATTCTATGCCCAAGAAAGGAAGACAATTGAATTTATGTATCGATGGCTAGAGACGATCATACGATAAAAAAATCGATGGCTGTAAATTGGTAAGCTGTGTTTCTTCCACTTCTCAATATTCCTGTCGTTGGTAATCCCTAGAACATAGTAAGGTATGATGGTGGATGAACGTTTCCCCTCCTTTTACTCTTACGCCGCGGCCAACCCCTCTACATGGCAACGCTGAACGAATCAAGAAAGCTTTCAAATCATGGTCCTCGTTGACTTCAAACCTATTAGCATTCTCAATCGATATCAGAACCATATTTCAGCCACAAATTGCACAAGCATCACATCGTTGTAGTTTTCGTTGCCGACTTATCCATCCCCATGGGACATCCCCACCTTGCGCCGCGCTCAAATCGCCCACGGCGCAACGCACCCCTTACCAAATATATCAACCTCATCCAAACAAAACATCCAAAATACAAAGCAAGCACCGGAACACCGATATATCCCATGCAAATCTGGGCGATATCGATAAAGATACACATCTCAACTCGTTCTAGATCTCACTGAGCGCTGGAGATTCAGGGTGAAGATGCACATCTGGAGATAAGGAGGGGCTGGATGGAAGTCTGATAAGAAGGGTGGGGATACCTGAGTCGAGGTTATAACTTCACCATCAAACCTCCAATTGTTGCTCTGATGAGGCTGCTGGTTCTTCTCAATCCAATTTTACATCCCAATCTCTCCTTTTAGTCATAAGCTTCGCATTTTGGAAACCAAGGGTAAGATGGGCTCACCACGACAAGATGTCACGAAAGCACTTTCCAACAATACACATGAAAAATGGTGGAAAGACCCTGGGATGCGAAGGTTGAACTTCATGATTGTATGCGTTATTACTGCACAGATGACTTGTGGTTATGACGAGGCGGTAGTGGGTAACTTTCAGGCCATGAAACCTTGGTTGAGAGGTACGTACCTTGCTTTTTACAAAATCTCTAGCACTGTTTTGCATTTCTGTCACTTAGGAATTGCAAACTAGCATTCAGTGGGATCGAAGGCGCTCTTAATTTCTAGAATTGTAGAAGAGCTCGAAGCTTCTCAACTTCTTGAAACCGTCTCCTCCAACCTTCATGTCATTTTAGGACACGTAGCTAACGATCGCCTAGACATGTCCTACCCAGATGCATCCCACATTGGCTTAATAACCACCATCATTTTCGTAGGTGGTTTCATCGGATCCTTCCCCGCTTCCCCTGTCGCCGACCTCTACGGCCGCAAAGCAGCCATGTACATCGGATCCATCTTCACACTCGTCGGCACCATAATCCAAACCTCTGCTTTTGGCTACGCCCAGTTCATGGTTGGACGTTGTCTCCTTGGCGTCGGTATCTCCTTCACTTGCGTTGCTGGCCCAAGTATGGTTGCCGAGCTTGCCCATCCTCGACAAAGGGGCACGGTGCTGGGCTTCTTCAATACTTTCTGGTATGTTGGAGCGATTGTGGCGGCATGGGGGAGCTTTGGGTCGGGGCATTTGACGACTAGTTCCTGGAGCTGGAGAATTCCAAGTTTAATCCAAGGTGTAGCACCGATTTTTCTGATGATTATGTTGCCTTTTATGCCTGAGTCGCCACGGTTTCTCTTGGCGAAAGGGAGAGAGCAGGAAGCGAGGAAGGTGTTGGCGGAGTTTCATGCTAATGGCTCGATGGATGATGAACTTGTACTGCACGAGATCGAAGAGATCAATCTTGCTCTTGCGATTGAAAACCAATACCGTGAGGTTGGGTGGTCAGTCTTATGGAATACGGATGCGAACAGGAAGAAGATGGGTATTGCTATTTCATCCTTTATCTTGTGTCTCTGGTAAGCCTTTCCCACCACACTTGAAATATTCACTTGAAGAAACATTACTAACAATTGCAACAGGTGCGGACAAGGTGTAATATCCTATTACTTCTCTCCCCTCTTAACTTCCTTAAACATCAAATCCACAAACCAACAAACCGGGATAAACGGCGGCATGCAAATCTGGAATTTCCTTATTTCTATCCTAGGTGCCTGTCTTGCCGACAAAATTGGCCGTCGCTCCCTCTGGCTTCTCTCCCTCTTCTCCATGCTCGGCTCTAACATTGGCATCACCGTTACTTCCGCACTCTTTGCTAAGACTCCAAATAATGCTACAGCGTACACAGCTGTAGTGTTTTTGTTTTTGTACAATGCAGGATTTAATGTTGCTTGTAATCCGTTAGCGTATAGTTATCCGACAGAGATTCTGCCGTATAGTATGCGTACAAAGGGGTTGAGTGTGATGGTTGCAATTGGGCAGGCTCTTCTTATTGTCAGCCAGTATGCAAATCCAGTCGCAATTGAGAATATTGGGTGGAAATACTGGATCTTCTTTATGGGGATGTTGGTATTATTCATTGCAATGGTATGGTTTACGTACCCGGAGACGAAGGGTTTAACGCTTGAGGAGTTGGCGGGATTGTTTGAAGAAGGTGGTGTCGGGAGTGCAGTGGTGGGGATTGAGAAGATGGAGGGTTTGGAGGTTGATGGGGATGTTGAAAAGGGAGGCATGCACGTCGTTGGTGTTGCCGAGAAGGAAAAGAAAATAGAGAAGCTTTGATGTGTTGAAATAACAATTTGTGATTTGTAGAGATTCATAATCGAGAAGATAGAAAATACTTTACTCCGATCAGTGAGTATTATCCCGGAATCACCGACCATCTTACTCTTTCAACAATAGTGGTTCTCGAAATTCTATATTCAATCAGCAATTTAGCTACTAGAGATATATTTCGAACGGTTAGGAAAGGATATTTTGACTGAGCGACTATATACTAACCGCTCCTGCCATACGTCAGCAAAGAACTATCGTTAGCATAAGCAGAACAGGTACTAGTGCGGTATAGAATAGTTTCGCAAGTATCGACCACTGTTTACCGAATCGTGCTTTGGTGAAAAATCGAGCACAAAAATAAGACCAGGAAGGAATTTTCAGTAGATGGGAGGCCGCAAAGGAATACGGTCCTTCCTATAAATATGCCATGACCCAACGAGATTGAAGAGAAAACTCGGTGTTTTTGACAGGCTATCACCTCTTCCTTCAACTTCAAGGTAAAACTCAAATGGAAAAATCTGAGGTTTTAATATTTTTCTTCATGAGGACGGTGATGTGGGATAATGAATTGAGGCGCCTAATTTCCATTGCCGTATTGATGTGAGCGATTTAAACCCCCTTTAAACTACTATAAGTCACAACATATGCAGGTAATAGGATACTACCTGCTAGCTTCTCAGAGAACTGTAATTTACGAGGTAGAACGTCTTCTGCCGCTGGAAATTTCCTGACTAGTTGGTTGGACTCCAGTTTCCCCTCCTTAAGCTCTCAATCACTTCTTTCATCTGCAAGCTTGTCTCATCGTCAATCCCGAGGAATCACATTTCCAGGGCTGTAGAAGAGATTCCGCCGCTGCAGAGTAGATACATACAATAGGTTCACTGATTCATTCTTGATTGGTGCTCTATCCTCTTATTTTAAAAATAAAATAAAAATAAAAATAAAAAATAGCACAGCTCCTTCGGATAAACTTTCCCTGATCAAATTAAGCGAAGCCCCCCTGTTTGAATTTCTTTTTTGCGGGTTGACTTTTACTCCCGCACCACTTTGTGGCTTTTTATCTCATCAGTATCATGGCCGTCACGCTTCTTCACGAATGACGTTGTCGCGTTGGCGGAAGTGTCTTTCACGGCCGGATTATACCGCTCTTCACGTGCATTGTGGCTTTGATGTATAAGAAAATATTGACATGGTTTTATTTGAAGGTGCTGGAGAAAGCCGGTAACAGAATCTTGCCTCTTTCACAATGGCTACTTAACTGAAGGATATAAACCAACTGTAGTATTTTGGAGTTGAAGATTTACTTGCTTTTCATTTCAAATATCTTGCCACAGAAACTTCACATCCTTTGGAGAGGTATGGTAACTTTACGTTCCTCGCAACATGTCAAGGAAATGTTCGTAGACCTATGGATCTTTCCTGAAGAGAGAAGGATTATTGTGTTGGGTTGCATTTGCATTAACCCTTCACTAGGCCTTGGCTACATGAAATGTGTTTCAAGAATCGCTTGTGAGGAACCTTGTGCCAGACTATCGATTTGACGAGACAACAAAAGAGACATTCTATGCACTTGCCGTCCAAGATGGCGTTCTGTACCCGTCATATCCTCCGCCAACACACGACTTCTAGCCTCCCGGAAGGTATTGGTGCTTTGTTAGGTGCGTCTCGTCACGATGTGGCCACATGAATATATGAATTGCCAAGGGAGAAGCATCGAGGTTATCAAGGCAATTGTTTTTGCCAGCGAGAATGCCATGCCTCATGTCTCCGAAGAAGTTCAGCTAGCTAAAAAACGTATTGGTACAAATTTTGAAGTACATATCTCGATATATAATTTTCAGGTCAGCCGCTTAAGCCAGGAAGCCACTCAACGGAAGCATTATAGTGATTCAGTCAACGTAGTCGGAATTTCAGGTAGTGGTTGACTGAAGGCTAGCTGAGCACTCTACGCTGCATGGTGCAGTTATTGAGACAACTTTCCGTGAAACGGAGGCTTTGACAACGACATGATGCACCTATACAAATGAATAAGATGCCAAGGTAAGATGACAAGAGCATTAGACTAAATCATGTATGTCTTTGAGATCTCCCAAGAGTGATAGAGTATATATACGTGGTAGAGGTTACCTACTAAATGATCCATATCAAACACTTATCCCAATTCATCATGGCTGCTATTAACGACCGCGATCTTTTCATCGAAACAATCGGTGCCAAAAATGTTTTCATTAGAGGCTTTGGCTTCTATGAGAATGAAGTGGTCCAATATGCCACAACGTCCTATCCATCGGATCGTACCTCTCCAGCCCTCATCGTTAAGCCAAAGAATAGAGAGGATATCGCCGCTACTTTGGAATACGCCAAAAAGCAAGGGATTGCTGTAGCAATTCGAACCGGAGGGCATCAGTACAGTGGAGCTTCATCCTGCACAGCTCCAAATATTCAATTAGATTTGTCGGAGACCTTCCAGGGTCCCGACGATCGCACACTTCTTAGAAAGCGAGGCTTTCTTCGAACTAGCGTCAGCTGGTCTCTCAATGAATTCAGTGCATATTTAGCCAAGAACAAGATTTTTGTGCCTCACGGACAGTGTATTGCAGTACATCTCGGAGGGCATGTTCAGAGTGGTGGCTATGGACAATGTAAGTTGTTGGCAAAAAGAGCCTTCCGGATTTATTCATGATAATCTCTCGAAGAATAACTTGTGAGGATATTGCTGATCCTTTTACCTAGTGGGTCGCAGCTTTGGACTGTTTGGAGACCACGTCACTGAGCTCGAAATTGTCGACCATGAAGGAACACCAAGAACCATCTCGAGAAATAACGACCCAGACCTCTTCAAAGCCATTCTCGGGGGCAGCCCTGGAAACTTCTGCGTAGTCACCCACTTTACAATCAAAATCTACCGAGATGAAGATTACGAAGGGTCTACGGGAATGAAGTGTATGTATATCTACACACCACAGACACTGGAACGCCTACTCGACATTGTGGTCAAGATGTCGGATGAGCAAGAAAAGCCGACTCCACGAAATTATGACCTTTGCGTCAGTGTTGTCAGTTCTGGTAACAATTTCTTGGCCCATTTCCCTACCAAAGGCAAACAACTTAGGGACATCTTCAATAACGACGACAACCAAGAAGACATTGACAAAAACCTCCCGAAATGGCCTCGATTGATCTTTGCGTGGGCGCAGTGGGTCAAGCTCAGTCCAGAAGATAAATATGACCCAACTTGGTTTAACGATTTGAAGAAGGATGCACTCCCTACCAGCATCAATTTGGACTTGGCACCAACACCCATGTCAAAGATGACTAGTAAATGGTGGATTTTGGATGCCGTCCGAGAGTATCCTATGCCTTATGTCAAGAGCACCCGTGTGAGCGACAAGAAGGACCTTGCCAAAACCGGATGGGCCAAATGGCTCACTGGGCGCATTGAGGAGGTCGTGGCACCTACAAATAATGGACTCTTCATTTGTGCACAGATTCAACCCTTCGGCGGCAAGGAGTCCATGACGCGGAAGAACGCAAACAATGGCACCTCATTTAGTTGGAGGGAATCAACCATCTGTGCTACGCTCGATTGCTTTCACTCACCTGACAAGAAAGCTGAGGCGCTTGCATGGCATAAGGTAAATGAAACGAAGGTGTTTGGGCCAAACGGAAATTTCAGTAGTAAGGATATGCGTGTTCTCTGGGGTTCTTTCGGGGAGTACGATTTCTCTAAGGTTTGGAATGCATATCATGAAGATGAGGCGAAATATCAATTCTTGCGCGACCAGAGGAGGAAGCATGACCCCGATGGAGTGTTCACCCCGAATACCTTTTGCGTCCCGGCGTCACCTGCCAATAAATTGCCCGTCCGGAATTAGGGAGTGTCTTAGAATTCAACATATTAGTGTGCGAACTCTAGAAATGATAATCTTTCAACAAGAAGATAATTGATCCTTGAGTGCTAGCAGTGAAGTTTCAAACAGAATATTTCCATCAACTAGCAGCTGCCATCACCTATCAACTAGTTCTAGACAGTCATGTTTGACTCTGCTCCATCAATGAATCCTTATAATTGACCTAGAATCTGGGGTTGTGCCCACCCTTTAACTCACGCAAATATCAACAGCCAAATCTTAAAGTCAACAAAATGGCAGGAATTTAAAAAGCAACCTCTAAAGATCTAAATCCCACTAAAAGCCTAGAGACTCGCGACTCTGGGTTGATCTCATGATACGTAATTATGATGGCGCTTTCACCGACCCTCTTATTATCACTAGTCGTATTTGCATGGTCTAAAGCACTCAGTGCATAATTCCCCTCGCACAGCTCTTAGAGGAGTCAGTTATTTACCCATACGGCTACAAAGCCAGTCTACCGTAAGGGTAGGGGAGAATAATCGCTAATAAAAAGACACATTGTTGCAACGAGGTACTTCCCCAAGAAATCAATCGAGTTGTAAGACTTGCCCGGAACCAAAGTCAATGAATCGCATGGTATACAATTTCTGCCCCAGCTTGAGTAAGGGAGAGGTTCGTTTATAAGATCTCACTGGGACTTGGTGATAAACAAAAATCAATCACTGCAGGAATAATAGTCCTTTCAAGAAGATCCCCATGTCTCTAAAATAGTATTGATGATCAAAAAATATTAGAATCGGCATTTCATGAAGCTTTACGAGAGTTATTTCCTTCTCTTTCGTGGGCCATTTAAATTCTCTGCATTTATTATATACATTACTTTTGATCTGATGGCGTTGCTGTGGTAAAGGGGGACAAATGCTGCCAATTACGTAGTTGACATGCCGAATCATCTGAGCAGTAACAACGATGACAAGTGCACCAAAGTTAGATTCATGTATTATAGGCTATCCGGATTTCGCATCCTAATTGTGCACAAAATGCACCTCGAACGCTTAGGGCTAACCCGCTGGTTTAGTATGTAGTCTGACTTCTCTTTACCGTCATAATATCATGCTTAATATCCTAATCCGGAAGACTAGACTTCGTTCTTCTACATCAACCATAGTACGAGCTTCACTAAAGTTTAGAAGCCGTCAGTGCGTACCGTCGTTTTTAAAGAATTTTGATGGGTTTCCGGCAGGTTTAACACTGGCTTCGGGGCTTCGCTTAGTAGTTTCTTCCTCGGGAGATGTCTAGGTCGAGTAAATAACTAATAATAATACTAATTTATCTCCTGACTTGATCAAAACCCCCTTTGCCTTCTCTTTTGATGATAGAGATAATAAGAAAGAGAATAAGAAGATCAATATTAATAATAATGATGATGATAATAGTACCTCTCCCACTCTTATCCTTATACTCGCTTAGATAGTACCAAGTGTTATAGTTAGCATAGCTAGTCTCATGTAATCACGAGATTATTATATAATACTATTAATTATAGGCCCATTATAAGAACGAGTATGTCGCATTGAAAGCCCTTTTCTCTTCTTTCTTCTTTAGCTTTGAATAGTCGAATAATAGACCTCAACCCTGCACTGCGTGCCCTGCAATGTGTACTCGTGACACGGAGGGATCGCCTCAAGACGAAACTCAGATACCGGGTATCTCGGTGTCCACTAGTTGTGTAGGGTTTTATATGTTTTTAGACTGCCGCAGGCCTAATACGGGGAGTTTGGGGTAGCCGTATTTTGGTATTTGCGAATCATTCCCTTGCTTATAGTGTCGTTTATGTACTGGACACACAGGAACCAAACATTATATTTTTTTTATTCGGTAAAATACTAATTAAATTTTTGGTGATAAATGTAATTCCCCTAAAAGAAATTGCTTTTAGAAATTCATTAAGCCTAATTAAAGTTAGGAAACATTTCAAACCTTAAGATAAAGATGATATTTAAGAAAACACGGGCATAGTTCTATTCTTCTACAAGTCCTTCTAAGCCTAGCCACAAGCTCTACCACTCACAGGAGACAACACCACGATGGGTTGTTTGCCCAAGCGACGGGTTCTTCTTCATAAGATCCCAACAATATTTCTCGCCTTCCCTATTAGGTTTGTCCTTGTTCCTATGCGCTTTGCAACTGTGCCCCTTCCCATTACACCACAGAGCTCCCGGGTTTCCTTTTCCATCATTCTTATACTCGCAGTCTCCATCCCCAGTCTTGATTTTGAAGGTACCAGCAGGAAATGGTGGCGCCCGCAGATTCTTAACACCATCGGCGGTTACCCATGTACCAGGGTTTTCAGTACACTCTGACTCCGTTCCAAATGGGACGGAGTACAAGAGCCATTTCATTTCAACTCTACTATTCGGTGCTATTCCTATGAGCTGTTCCTCAAGAATGATATTGACGGCTTTTTCAAGTTTCGGTTGCGGATCTGGTTCCGGTGGCTCACCTTCTCTTGGTTGAAACATCGCATCCGGGGTGACCTTGTACAAATTCTCAAAGTAATTCTCGGTTGCATACCATGCATAGTTATCAGCTAAAAGGCACCATTTAGTAAGAGCGGCCGTGTCTTATTTGTGTCTGCTTACCGTTCAAATGCGAGAATTTAGGCCATTTATTTGCAAACTTTTCTACCCTCTCGAGGCCGTATGCTCGTGGCCGGTTTCCACCTGCTCCCTCGGGATCTAACTTCTGATCTAGTACAATAGCTGATGTGTCGTTAGCGAGGTTATTTATATCAATTCTGGAGATATTACATACTAGGATATTGCTCTACAATAGCAGCGAGATGCGCAAGTTCATGTATCATGAGTTGTGCTTTCCCCCCCATTAATCTGGGATCCTTTTGCTTCTCCTTGTTGCCATTGAGGTCTTTCTCAATTTCTGCGAGGAATTCTTGACCTGGACTAAAGAAGACATCACAGAGAACAATTGTATTGTGTCGACGTTCAGTGCTTGTTGCAATTGCATATCCGCCGATGCTCTTGCCGTCCCGTAGCTGGCCACATTTTGCGCGATTTTCCGGCAGTACGCTCAAATCCGGCTGGTCTATACAGGATATTTGTATTTCGGCCGCCTTGTTGTTCAGGTCTCTGATGTTGGTGAATACCTCTAAGACGATATGAATTAGTATCTATGAAAATACAAATTGGGCGAATGGCTGAAGGGCAGGGATTTCGTACTTCTAATTAGTTTGATCGCATCGATGCGCTTGGCTATATCCTTCCCCCAGAATCTCGTCTCCAGCGGCCCTGTTGCACATATCCCTTTACACATAAAGTCGAGAAAAGGGGCGTCTAAGTTGAAATCTGCTGACACTTTGACGATCTTTTCCACATCTTCCCAGGCCTTGATAATGGCGTCCTTGTAGGAGGGTTTACACCCATTAAACTCAACAAAGGGCGATGTTTGACGTTGTCGCGGTTCTAGTTCGTAGGTCTCGTTGATATATCGGAGGTTTGGCAATGCTAAGCCACTTCCCAGTAGCAACGAGAAAGCGAAGATAATGGAGTATTTCATTTTATATAGGACAAATACTGAAAGTCTGGTGCACTAAAAGTGCTAAAATTGCAAGGGAAAGAATGGAATCTGTAAAATTGTAAAGAAAATGATGAAATATATGTGATTAGCCTGAGAAAAAATAAATGTAGGTGGTGAAGAATATTTTATTGACGGACTTACTTGTTCTATTATAAACGGAGCTTTAACACTGAGGAGTATTCATGAGGCTATGTGATTGTTCTAAGATGATGTGAGATCTTATACTAAGCCATAAAGGTTCCAGCATTTTTTTGAGTCAATTAATTTCCAATGCTACCTTTATGTACGAGGGCAAACAGCATCGTCTGATTCTCGGCTCTGTGCCACACCTTGGCGAGCCACAGCAGGGTTATTCTTTTGGCTATGCTAGGCAGGCATATAGATCTATTTATTTTTAGGTCTTGTTATTCATATCTGTGCCAGGGGACTCACGGACAATTCTTGCTAGCAAACAATTTCCCTACAATAGTTTATAATCTCACATTAGTAGAGAAGTGAGAGAACGCATTTATTTGCCAATTGCTTCCGGCTCTTTTTTTTTTTAGGCCGACGTCCACTATAGCGCACTTCGCTAATGTAAGCGAAGCTCGGAAGCGTACAAAGGGGCGACTGACTATTAAAAGTAAGGCTTGAAAACAAAAAAACTAAGCCCCTTCCTAAGCTAGCCCCTAGCAGTATTGTCACCTCATTTTGTATTACCTCTTATGTAAAGCGGTCTTCTCAGTGATTGGTCCAGGAATAGCTAAGGCACTTTCTATTAAAAGACATTCTAGTTAAAGACTACCCACTATACTCCAGAAACTCATGTCATATTACCTCTTAAGATGGTCTAATCATATTCTGTCCCATAACATGGGATATTTGTACCAACAGAGTGAACTTCTGTGTCAGTTCAGGATATGACGCCTTGCCTATCGTAGCTGGCGGTGACCAATACCCAATCTGATGAACTCTTAGCGAGGTAGATACAACTGAACTAGTATTTTGGGGGCAGTATTATGGGTGAGAGGGGGATGGGGTTTGATTGAGAGGAGCAGGTATCGCAAGTTTGGGATTATCAGATAAGACTAGTTGATTAATTAGTTGTCATTTAAGCTGTCTAGTATAGCCCATATTCGGTCAATCCCCGAGGATTTCAGTTAACTTCTCCCCATATTGCTTAGGTCTTCTAATATCGTTGATATGTTTCCATCACGATTTCGTTATTACGTGTGGCCGAGGCCTAAGACTCAGCACGCTGGTACATAGAGAAACCTGGAGCAGTCGAAACTGTTGGAATTAACGACTCCAGCCAATCGGATGAGTGATGTAATCAACGCAATAAGGGCTTGAGGGCTTGTAGCGGGACTCAATTAGGGAATGTTGAATCAGGGAGAATATATAAGGCCGCGTTGCTTGCCAATTGCACGGGTGAGTATGCTTGGGAAATATGTGATTTTTTTTGAGAAACTATCTGTGTGTGTTTTGCTATTTATATTATGGAATAGTGGTTGTGGGCGCTAAGCTTGCGCTTGGAGTCATGACTTATTCAACATGACGCTTGGAGTCATCACTTATTCGACAGGGAAAATCAAGTATATTGTCACTGTCAGTTGACTGCTTGCTCCTGTGTAGCGTCCGTTACTAAACAGAATAAACTTATCTCATAAATCAGATCCTCTACTCGCTAGTGAGTTTTTACCTCATTTAGCATGGTTTCTCAGGTAATTAGCGTCTAGGTCAGGTAGTGAATTCCTCGTAGAGGGACCTGAGAGCAACCGGTCGCGTTTTTAGTGAGGATGATTTGATTTGTATGAGGGAGATTCAACCCTGTACTTGAACATTTTAAATTTATTATTTTATTTTTGAGATATAGAGTTTTTCTTAACTTTTATTAAATAGCCAATTGAAAGCTCTTGAATTACTTGTTGACTAGAAAGAAACAAATATCGGCGAGTAGTTTTTAAAATATAATACTATAATTTAGACGCTATACTTGAACTACTAATCAATATTATTTCATAATTAAAAATATTAAACTGTATAGACTAGACGTGCCGGCGATAACATATGCCTTAGGCTGCAGGCGTCACTTCTGTTGTACTTTTTGATAGAGGTTAACGACTTGATTGACACAATAGCAGGGTGAAACTTCTCATATATATAGCCAGTATATAAAATACAGCTGTATAGCGTACACTGTATCACTATATTTCAACAACTTCGACAGGCAAGAGGGGCCATGTTCATGTCACGTGACATTATTTGCTCAAACGGATCGGAGTGATCCAAGTGAGTCGCTCATTATAACTATTATTTCTGGTTTATTAAATGACTATTGTGGAAAATGGCGCGTCTGAGGTACACAGGAGAAACTCTCCTGTAGTTACTAAGTACTGACTAATTACTTCACCCCCCTTGTATATATAAATAGCTCCTTTCTTCTAGAATCAAGCTTCTCATTTATCAATATACTACGCTCACTTGAATGCCTTGGTATAAGTTTACTCTGCTGGTATAGCTATCCCACTTTACATGGCAATAACTTATTTACCATTAATACTATATTATTATTTGGATTATATAATAGCAAAAGTCTTGGGAAAGAGTTAGAAATTGAAGGAGCAGGTTATTCCTTTACTAACTGATTACGATTTATCACGGTCAATTATCTAAGGTATGTTGTCCAGGATTGAACAGTGCAATACATAAAAGTCTCGGCAAGAGGGAAATATTGATTCTTTAAGAGGATGAGATGACACAGCATCCTATCACCCATCGTGAGTGAAGTATCAAATCGTTATTTCCGTACAGTTTGAATGCAGAGCTCCATTAGCATTTTCATCTTATTTACATCATATTGATGAAATTACAACCATTCAAAAATATTCGAAATCGTGAGAAGGCTACTGAGCTCGAGGATATACAGAAGTCAACTCCCACTATAATCACAACACCGCCCATTAATGATAGAATGACCAGTTTGACGAACTACACGTCTGTCGAGTGTGTATCCCCGTCGCTACTTTCGGTCGTGTTGTCAATCCTTGCGACCAGATCCTTCGTTCTTGGTCCCGTATAAGTCCTGCATAACAAGTTGGCATTTAGAACATTCACCCAGTTTTTACGGATTAAGGATTAGGGAATTGCATACCTTTTCGCACCAGCAAACCACCACCCCAAGCTAAACAAGCCAATAAATCCAGCAACAGCAACAGCATAATTCATATTCGTCGCCGTTACCGGCTTGACTGTCGGGAAAAGCAACACAACGCTGATAAACAACACCCAAGTGCACGTTACACCATTCACCACTTTGCCCCATTTACCAAGTGTAAAAGGGCCAGGGTTGAAGGCAATGCGATGAGAGTAGATGTTTCGAGCCAGAATTACTAAGGCGTAGGAGAAGTCGAGGGCTGGGGCGGTGATGTTGAATATTGCTACTATGGTGAGGGTTGAGCCGATGCCAATCAAGGACATCACGCTACAGAACAAGACGCAGAGCCAGACGGCGTTGACGGGTGTGTTGGTGTAGGGATTGATTTTCGAGAATAATCTAGATCGCAACATAAGCACTTCAACACTTTTAACAGGGCAAGTTTAGGGCTGACATTGAGCCAGGCAAGGCCCCATCGCGAGAGAAAGCATAAGCCATTCTTGTCATAGCCATCATGGCAGAACAACCAGTAAAGGCCTGCACGAGAATGACCCAGAACCACATAGCTGTTCCTCCACTCTTCCCACCAGCGTTAAGAAATATTTGTGCTGCAGGAAGACCAGTGGGACTCTTAATCACAGCATCTAAATCATCAATACAAAAGCAGAGTGTTACGGTCAAGAACCATCCAAGAATGCCAGAAACCCCAACAGAGCCTAGAATTGCTCTTGGGCCTCGCATAGCAGCTTCATGTGTCTCTTCTGACATATGAGTCGTGGCATCATAATCTGTCATAACCCAAGCGACAGAGAGAAAGCTCAGGAGAAAGGAGAACCCAACCCCCCAGCCTGAGCCATCTTGGAAATGACCAAAGACCCACGATGCAGGCTGCTTGTGGGGAGTAAGTGTGAGAAGAGCAATACAGATTGCGATCGCACCGATGACGTTGATGGGTCCAAACCAGAGCTCGATCTCGTGTAATTTCTTGGTCGTGAGCGAACAAATGATCCCAAACGATATGAGAAATCCGATTGACAGCAAAACGATTTGCAGCGGCGTACTAAATAAATGTTAGTGTATTTTGAGGCAAGAATAGCAAGAGTCTTTACGGAGTATAAGCATATGTTCCAGTAACGTCATCAAATTTAGAGTTCATAGTTGCTGTGGCTAGAATCATCTGAGCTACCGTGTAAGACACACTTGCCACTCCTGCGCCTTGGCCCAGAAGATTGAGCCAGCCGATGGTCCAAGCCCATATAGCAGCATGTTCTGGGGGCACTACACTCTTTGTGACAAAGTACATCCCACCAGCAGTAGGGTATGCTGATACAAGCTCGGAAACTACCAGAGTTAGAATGGAAATACTTGATCACAGGAAAATATTTGATACCTGAAGCTGCGGTAAAAGACGCCATAATCGAGCCGATAAGCCATGCCCACACTGCTGCTGCTGGCCCACCCAGACTGAGAGGAGTTCCAAACGTTGCAGGTTGAGATCCGAGGACTCCAAGAACGGAAACTGCATAAGACAAGATTGACCATTGATTAAAGTGACGACTCATATCCTATAACTACTTTAGTACAAATTGCATAGAGTAGGGATGAAGATTGAACCTGTTTGTACCCGATTTGGGCGAGTAATCGCTCGTCGTCATCTTCAATGGTACTCATGGCATTGCCGGTGATGTTTGGGCTTTTCTCTCCAACTTCGATGGGAGTGGTTATAGCGATCTTCTTTTCGTCTGCAGAAGTCATTGTAAGTAGATTTGAATTGAGTTGAAACAAATTGTTGAGAGATGTGCGATTGAGCTGAAAGGAAAGACAGGAAGCTCAAAATGCGGGGGACTGACTTAGTGATATGAAACTGCAGAGCTATGAATAAGTTCCTCCGGGCGTCAATGGCTCTCCACCAACGTCCCCTTGACTTTTCTCTGATTCTCACTGGATGTCTGAACCTCCTATGTCAAGATACCAAAGTGATAGCTGCAAGAAATGCAGTTAGTGCACCCCCAGTTCGGTGATAGGTCCCAAGCCCAATAAGCTTGAATGCTGTTTGGTGACACAAGCTCAACAGCCGTGGGATCACAGCACCGGATGTGACCCGGAGCTAACTTCTTCAAGCTAAAGAACGTGGTTGGGGGGGAGACCGAACGTGGCAAGGAAGTGGCAGCATTGCGGTGGTGTTGATGTTGTTGGTGGTGTTGAAAAGGGGCTTTTTCGGGTTGCTCGTCGGCAGCAAGGATCGTCCCGCAAGGCCCGGTCCCTGACCGGCCAGAAGCCGAGGCCTGACCCGAATTTACTGTCTCCATTGAAGTGACAATTGGAAGATTTGTGTTTACGAAACATATACTCTAAATGCTAAATTATGAAATTGATATACTTAGCAGATCCTTTATAGTGTTTAATGGCTAGAGGTGATGAAAAACGTGGAAACTAAAAGCCCTTAGAGGTGTATTAGGAAAGGATACTGATGTGGGCGTGAGGCACAGATCGTGGGGAACGTCGAGCTGAATGATATTCAGATAATAGTGCCTTTATATTATTATCCAAGCACTCTAGTCTAAGAGTCACAAGTCGGAAAAACATCTTTAACAAGACATCGGAACCGGCAAGGCTGGCAAGACCAAAACGCTCTCAGTGCAGCGGAGTGAAACTCTCTAAATTTAGATATGAGAGTCGTCAATTATGGTGTGCTAGCCAAACCTGTGGTTTCATTCCAGACTGTCGGGCCTTAATTTGACGTCCAGCAGAATTTCGGTATGTTTAGGATAACACTCCACCCGCAATCTAGCAACCATCCTCCCATTGAAGGGGAATGTTCGCAGTAACCTGACTCAACTTGAAAGGATTGTTCGCTCATGGTGCTGTTAAATGGACTTACCTTTGAATGTTTCCTAATATATTCACCGTTTTATAGCGCGGGAACTGCGTCTAGGATCCTGTGTTGCGTTGATAGGTCCGTTCGCTTCATGGTATCCATTAGTTTGTCCTTGTTGAAAGGGGCCTCCTTGACATTTCGGTCAGTTTGTGAGGGCTTATTTTGGTGGAGCGAATCGAATGTATTCTTCCCTGAAGAGTCCTTAATAATGATTTCCATATCAACCCCTCATTTATCAGATGGCTGTTAAGCAACAATGCGTCTCCCAATCTAACAGGTCCACGTACACCAAGATGCAGCGGCTTGTGCCTCAATCTTGGCTCTAGGTTGAGATGAATGAAGGGTCACGAGGCTGGGTTGGCACATTGCAATAAGAAAATCGGGAGCTATACTCTACAATAAATAAAAAATTGTGGATTTTTGTGAAAGACGGCTTAATGATGAATAGGCTATCGCCCAGTCATGATAAATGCTTCTATTCACCTCCCTCTTCCCTATATACCAATTTAAACGCCGATTACCACCATATCCAGTCATGGGAACGTTATTCCTATCAGCCTATCTATTCGAAACCAAAACACCTATATCGCCGAACCCGTTGACACCATATAATTATTATCAGCTATGCGCGGCTATACATCCAACATTGATCTGATCTGCTGAGGCTGGGCACCCAGTGTAATACCACTATTGGAACTATCACTTCTATTACTAACATCAGTTCTCGTTTCACTTCTGGTTGCAGGTCTTCCTGCATTCCCAGGACTTCTTCCTCGCCCAGTACCGGAAACAGGAGTATCCGTGAATGGCTCCTGCAACTCAACATTTTGGTTCGTATTTGGGAAAAGTAGATTTGCCGCCACTTGAATTGCTCCAGTGTTTCTAGTTGGTGTAACCGAGTTTGGCCTTCTGCTTGCAGGCATATTTCCCATCTCAATACTTCGTTCCAAGTTCTTGGTTGTTGCACGACCTCCTCCTATTGTTGCCACGTTTTGTGCGATCTGATCATGAACGTTTAGTTGACGATTATCACTGTGAAGTCGCGACCACCAATGTGGTTTCTTCGTGATGCCGATTTCCTGGTCAGCTTCCACACCACGAATTCGGCGTTGTCGGAGAAGTTCCCGGTCTTCGTTTGGATCGAAGTATCCTGATATTTCGTATACGAGGAATATGAGAGCTATTGGTGTCCATCCCAAACCGTATACTATTCCAAGGTTCGGATGTAATTTGAGAGGGGATATCTCGAAATCGAAAGCACATGCTGCTTCGTAGCCGATCATCACCAGAGACAGGCCGAGGCTAAGAATAAATTTCAATGGTATATATCGTATTAATCCCGCAGCTCGGTTGAAAACCCCTCGGTTTCGTGGTTTGTAGTGTTTGATTGAGTGTTGGAGGGAAACGACTATTGTGATCCATCCGCAAAATAGTAGGAAAGCTCCTGCCTTGAAACGCACATCCGTCGCAGTGGGTTCGGCTCGTAGTCGTGTTTGGTCGGGATCTCTTTGCAATTCGATGGGGGACCAAGAACGGGGAACTACCATGAAGAAATTCTGCAGAAGTCAGCGAAATATCGCACTTGTAGAAGGTTATGACATACCAGCCAGACGAACAAGTAAAATACTAGCGGTATCAACAACTCGAATCTGCTCCTCCGATCGTCCTGCCGCAGGGCAAATGGATTTGGATCAACCATTTGTCTCTCCTGCCAGCTTCCCCAATGACGTATACTTTCCCAAACAGCGGCCAACGTCGTCGGTAGCATGAGGAACCAGAAGAAGTTCGAAAGAACAATTGGTAATTCTGGTAAATAATATCTATCAACATCCACACCTGTAATCCCACTTATTATTGCGAAAGCTGCCACCATCAGCATCCAATACCACTGCCATCTTCTACCCACAGGGCGGAATCGCTTCTCAACGGGGAGGAACATCCTCCCATGTTTTCGCAAATTGATAAACGTGAACACTATGCTGAGGCCGAACAGACAGGCGAATGCTAATCCCACTGATGCTCGGGTTGCTATCGGTTTGATTGGAGAATAACATGATGTACTGTTGAGAAATGTGCCGTTCTGGAGAAGGTGGGGGGTGTATGGCTCGAAGAGGAGGAAGCAAAGGGAGCCATTCGAGAATGTGCCATTCGAATAATATGTGTAATTCCAATGATTAAGGGTTGTAAGATTCCAATGTATGCCGCCAATAAGTGTATCGCTCGAGTTGTCACCTTGGGGAAATGCCAGAAGCTCTCGAATGTTGACGAGACCCATGGTAGCAGTTCGGAGTTTGCGGATGGACACTGAAAGGATGGCTGGATGGCTTTTGCCTATTGATATTGCATATTCGAGTCCTATCAATGTTCTTCCTCCTCCTAAGAGAGGGCAAAATTCGGAGGGAGGGTAAGGTTAATAGTAGCGTGTGAAGAGGTCCAAGATCCCAAGAGGTGCAGCTTGTTGACTGAGCGCCACTAAATTTTTCGATAGGCTGACAAGCCTCCCGCAAGCTCCGGAATGCCAGGCATTGAGTAAAATATCACGCATTTTCAACAGCATTTAACCTTTTGAGGCTTTGAAAAGCTTGATATGTATCGTTAGCAAAGATTCCCCATTGTGATTTAGATCTACCCACCCAGGAATCAGAATCAGTAAATGTAGACGATACGACCGAGTTATGAAATTACTGTATGACGAGGTTTCCTAATCGTAGTTTTTCGATAAGATCTCCCGGCCACGGACCCTGAGGTGACCCATGCATACCCGTTCACACAGCGCAAACATTATGCGGTAGTTCCACAACAGCTTCATCACAATTTCAAGCTATAAACAAACCATGACCAGGGGAATTGTCACAACATAGTCTCCTCACCCCAATGGCCAGAATATACTTCCATCCGAAGCCGCCACGATGACCGCAGAAGAAGAGGATACGTCCTACATTGATTACGAAACTTTCCTTGCTCCAGATTTCTCCCCCTCCGCCTTCGCCAACTCACTGGTTCTGACAACAAATAATCCTACCGATACCCCTCTCGACCTCTCTACACCTCTATCCCGAGTCCTCTTCGATGCACAAGAAATAAATACACACATTGATACCCTTACCACGAAAAGCGCCCTTCCTCTCCTCAACCATACGCAAGAACAGACCGCATCAAGTGCGCGGATAGTACAGGAGATAGATTCGCAGGTCGCGAGCTTAAATGATGGGTATAAGAGACTAGAGAAGGAGGTCTTGGTGCGGTATGAGACTGCTGAAGAGGTGAAAGCTGTTGCTTCAAGACTATGGGAAACTGTGCGACTGGGCCGATCAGTGGGAAGATGTCTACAATTGGGCCGGCAACTCGAAATTCAAATTTCGGAACTTGGTGGAACAGGAAATCCAGTAAAGACACCAGGACAAAAGGAGGATCATAGAGCTCTGTTACGATGTTCAAATACTTTATTGGGTCTTCGAGAGCTCTTTTCCAAAAATGGACCTGGGGAGGAAGGTCAAGGTCTTGAAAAAGTTGACAACGTTCGAATACTACAAACCTCAATAATAAATCCTGCTGAACGATCAGTCCTTACGAAATCCCAGCAAATTGTCCGCGAATTCTCTATGAGCAGTCTATCAACAGGCACGGTTACCACAACCTTCGCACAAACCGCAGAAACAAAATCAAGAACCACATCGGCTCTCGTTGCGCTGTACCTGGTTTCCTCACTCCCAAAGGCGAGTGGCAAAAAGGTTGAAAAATGGGAACCAGACCTCCTCATACAAGCTTTACAAGACTACCTTCGAACAGCACTCACCTCTTCCCTCGCGTCCCTTGCGCGATCGCTAGCCACGTTACCGACACTCGATCGAACACTTCTTGAAGTTTCAGCACGCTGCCAAAATATTCTCGCTCTCGAATCTCTGCTGTCTTCGATCTCCCCACCACCTCACCCAAGCCTTCCCGCAACTGTATCTCCACCGGCAAATTTCCTTCATCCACTGTTGTCAAGTCTCGAAACAGGCTCTTTGGTATCATATTTCTGGCGCACGCTTGCAGGAGGACTCAGTACGAAAACTATGGAAATCATGAATAAGGGAGGAGTGAGCGCAAGGACATTGAGAAGCAACAGGAACAGCGTGAGAGATGCTATTCGCGAGTGTGTAATGCGGGGTAGCCAGGCACCTGCCGGGGTTGCAGATAGAAAAGCTCCTGAAGGCAATTGGGAGAGGGAAGTCGCGGTTATGGCAGGAAGTGTGATGGGTGCTTTGGGACGATGATAATCTGGAGCTAGATGAAAAATGAATTAAAAGAGATAAATTATATATTTTTCTTATAACTACCCTGCTTCTTCATACTCCGGAGTCATCATTTCATATTCAAGGGTGCCATTCATTGTATCACCGAGGTCCTCCCATCAAACGATCCTCCTGACCACTGGAGATCATCCGTGGGTAAATTTCTCGTCTGTGAATTGAAAAGAAGATCGATGATGAATCTAAGCACTTCACGCATTAGATCCCTCACAGAATTTCGACCCCTTCATCAATACATAAATTCAGTCACTAGTTACACCCATCTACTCCCATTAAATATATTCTCACAACGCCTTACCCTAAAAGAAATTTAGAAGAACACAATTATTCCCTTATATAAAACGCATAAGTAGAATCATAAACACAATGTAACCTACTTTCGTAGACAGATTAAAATTAATTAGCAAATAAACGCCATCACCTATCTTATTCATTGTTCACATCCACCCAACTCAAAAACCCTACAAAAACTCTCCAAAAAGTCTCACCCTACAACAAGCACCTACAAAGAAAGTAGGTTGTACCCACAAGCCACAAGATTCTTCTCTTAGTTCACACAACGGGGGAGCCCACCCACCATATTATTTTCACAATTGTGTATCGCCCATCTTGTTTCCTATTGTTTCATCCAATAATGCGAGGTCCCTCTACTCCCCATAGGGGAAATTCCTCGCTCTATTGACCTTGGTTTCTCTCGTTGTTCTAGTTAATATAATCGAATCCGAATTCTGATGGCGTTGAGAGTGACAGGTGGGTCGAAGACGGACGGATAGTGTCGGAGGTGATTAGTGGAGAATAAATGAAGATCGAGAATTGAAGGGTTCAACATTAATGGCTTTGTAGTTGTTTTCTTTATTTGGGGTGGGTGTTTTTCTTTTTATAAAAGGAAATTTTTCTCTGCCTTAGTTCTGGATCGAGATAAGAGAGTAAATAAATGTGATTTGGCTATCATGCTTAGGTAGTTCTCAAATGAGACCCGCTAGTTTAAAGAGGATTTCAGAGTAGGTTAGCTCTTGTGTATTAATGGAGGGGAGAGTTATTTTATTTTATTTCAGAGATTGAGGAGACCGAGGGGAGGGTAAGAGGAATGTATGTTGGTCGGCTGCCGCAAGTGATAAAGTTATTATTTCTAGAAGCTAAGGAGGTGGGAATGGGACAAGCGAAGTAAGAAAGTCAACACGTACCCATAGTTTGAAGTACAAGTAAAAATGCCAAGAAATATATTATAATACTTTAGAGGAAATGTGTGAGAGGGTAAAGGGATTCTAGACTGCGTGTGCATAGCATAGCAAAGCTAGTCAATAGCAGAATCAAAAGCTTGCTATAACTCTGCTGCCTATTATAAGTGTTAGAAGCAACCAAGCTACAGGACTTGAACTAATTGGACCCAACTTAAGATGCAACATGTAGCAAGAATTCGTGTTTTAACTAGTAGTTAGAGAGGGGGTTGAGAGGGGGGGGTTGGGGGTTATACTATAATTCTATGGGAAAGATGGAAGTTGAGCTATGGTTCAAAGAAAGAGTCCGGAAATCGGCTATACCAAGAGGTATATGCAAAAAGCAGCAATGCCTCCTGCATCAAGAGGAGACATGATGGCCTGTCACATAGAATATGAAATGAAAGGAATAGTGATCTGACAGTACCAGCATACAATTATTGTGTAGTTGAAGTTGATTACAATTATACCATAAGGTGCCACGATGCAAGGTGAACCGAATTTCACAGTGTCATTCATCGTTATATGATCTCCGTATTTACCCCGCAACTCCCAATTGCCGACCATTCATAAATGCGTCGTATTCTTTATTCGCTCGTATGCTTCGGGAAGGTTTAATGAAGTTGACGAATACGGGATTTATTCCTCTTACTGATCGCGGTGTCACGTAATGGGAGTGGCACCCTTCCAACAACGGTCTAGTCTACCTTTCGTTTACTCGTCAAAGAAGAACCGACACTAGTGCCGGGCGTCTGTAAAAGGGTGAGTCCGGAATATAGCTGTAAATCAGAGGTGTGCTTGGCCGTGCATGAGAACGAATAAGATTTTAACTTTCTTGCTTACCCGAGGGGAAGATGTTCGAGGGACCGTTAGTAATCGATAATGGATGTTACGAGGAAAGTTGGAGATGAGTCGAGAGCACTTAAGTGTGCTTGTTAAAGTGAAATTCATAAGTGAAGCTAGAGTGAGAGGACTTGAGGCACAACTGGGGAAACATACTTATTAATTGGATATCCATAGAAGAGGGCCTCTTTCTAAACTTTATCATGACTTCTCTTCCCTCCTAAACATAATTTAAGCCATCTAGAACTTCACTAGCGGAGCTTCTGGAGAACCCTTTCTTATGCATTTCTCCTTTCTCTCAAAGGCATTAAAGGGCAATTCCGCGTTTCAAATGCACACTTCACGAACGCCTCAAAATCAGCTCGTGTTGCTTGCAAGCATCAACCCAAATGCCAAGCGATCGTCGTGACCGGTGAACACGACGATGGGCTGAGATTGTTCAGTCTGCCTCACGTCAGACCATGCTTGAGGAAGCGCATACGGTATTCCTTCGACAGGCCCCGGCTCCCGTACCGCTGGCACTGCTGTGCCCTTCTTTGACGTTATTTTCACTTCAAACGTGTCGCGATGTGCGGGGAGCAGCTAGGTCTGATCACGATGTTTTTGTACTCCGCCACGAAGCAAGGCAACAACCAAGGGTTCTTCACCGCATTATCTGCTTTTGGTTTCTTCTGTTTTGTCTAGTATTTCATGATAACTCTTTTCTGCTTTTGCCAAGTTTGTTGGGGATTAGACGCTTCTAGTATTCCACTTTAGCATCGCTGATACCTAGAGTCCCAATCGGCCAAAATTCTATTAGCCCTTACTTTCATAGTAAACTTCTTCATGATGTCACCAAGGACGAGAAGATCTTTGGTGGTACGAAAGCAAAAGTCAAAAGTCGCCAAGTACCTCCTCTTCCTAACTGCCTTTGCCGTCGGCTTCTTCTATTCACGACTTTCCGACAACACCCTCAGAATACCAGGTTTATCATCGATCATACATATCTTCGACGCGGTAATGGCACCTTTCGTGCCTTTTTTCGCGGCAATATTTCTTAGTTTATTCTTCAGGATACTTTTCAGTTCTCCTTTTCCAGGCCGTGTGTGGAACCTGTTACTTTGCGCGACATGGGTTTTTATATTTTCGGCTGCTTCCTTCACAGAGCTCTTCATCCTCATCACATACGCCATCAGAGATTGGAGGCATGGAAATGGGTCATTTGGGATGTGGTTTGAGACGGCGCTACTTGTCGTTGTTCTCTTGCTCGAAGTTTGCAGAATTAAGTGGGATCGTGGCCGCTTGGACAGGATAGTCAAGACAATTTCCGACCTAGCAGTGCAACGACAACTACGGAAAGAGGAGAAGAGAGCAGAGGAGGAAGCATTGGAACGAATGGAGCAAGGACTCCGTGCGCAAGAGCAGACCATCGAGGAGGATCAAAACGATGAGAGTTCTGAGAAGCAGCACGGCGATGCCGACTGTGGCAATGGAGTGTCCCTTACCAGACAATCAACGGAATCAGAAGCAACACTGAGAAATTCAGGAGAGAGTTTGATGGCATCTCGGCCTTGAGTTGCAATGAATTTTCCTTTGTTTATGTGCACGTACGGCTGACGTTATACCCATTTCTTGGAGTTATGAGGAATCGATTCTAGGGAGGGACTGGAGTTAAGGAGTATGGAAAGGAAAAAGACCTGAGAAAATATCTCGAGGATCAAAAAAGAGGATCGCATATGGGAGAGTGAATAAGTTACCATCGGTTTTAGACATCAGCGGCCATCATGTCATGATCATAACTACAACCAAAATATATTGCATAGCATGAAACAATCCGAACAGCTTCATCCAAACAAATTCTTGATCGACAAGCAGCTAGCCGGATCCTTCTCCTTCTTTTGCCTAGATTCAAGAAAAAGAAATATATGAAATGCACTCACCCATGTTTCTTGGCCAGCCTGATCGCAAGGCTGAGGGATCCACCTATCAAACCCTAGTATCTGACTTACAGGGACACAGCCACCCAACATTTCCCCAGTTTCTCCATCCAACCTCTCTTTCGCATTCAATTCTCGATCATTTTAGTATTAACCCGGAGCCTCAATTCGTCGCTCCTCATGGCATTACCTTCCAGAACGCCATATAATTGCAAAACACAACGGTAGCGACACAAGATGCCATCTTGCCTCCCAACCCGCCGCACCCTCCTCATAACTCTTCTCTACACCTCACTCTTCGAGGCGCTCTACCTGCTCCTTGCCCTAACCCACCGCATTCTAACCCTCCCTTACCTCACACCGCTCGCACTCACTCTCTCCGCCTACCACGAACCCTTCCGTCCTATTATTGGGCCATTTGCACTTGGCTTTACACTGAAAATATACGAACATATACCGTTTCGAAATGATCTTCATTGGATTTGTACTGTAGGCTTCGTGGCGTGGCTCTATGTCCAGTGTGTAGTTGGGGATGTGGTATTGTGGGGGATCGGAGAGGGGGAGGGAAACGGGGTTATGGGGAGGAGGCTGTGTGTAGAGGTGGTGACGATGGTGGTAGTGGGTGTAGCGGGGTGGAGGGAGTGGAAGTGGGAGTTTGGTATCCTCGACTGGCTCGTGAGACGACTAGGGAAAGACGAGATCGAGGATGGATTGAGTGTGCCGAAAAGGAGGCGGTCGGGGAGGAGGTCAATACCTGGGAGAGGGTTGAAGAGGGTTGATACTGAGGAGAGGTTGGATGGGACGCCGATGTCGAAGAGGATATACAGTATTAGGGAAGACGGGAAGGAGAAATTGTGATTGTCCTAAGATGGAATAGAACAATACGACAATGACACAAGGCTCCACAAACAGGCCTTTAGATTACCCGGCAGAGACGAGGTTCCACAACGTTGTGGATAATTTTGGGTATATTGAGTTTTGGGAAACTCGATTGGAAAGGATGTCCAGGCAGATGGGTAACATGTAAAAATACAAGGGTTGGATACCACCAACAAATCTTAGGAACACACATCAGCACAAGGCAACTGTACAACAAAGCAGCCTGGTAGAAAGTCGGCCAGAAAACCAACATAGAACGCAAAGCACCATCCAAATATACTCAAAGATAAATTCAAATTCAAATCCAAGCATTCTCTGCGACATTGTCTTTGAATTCCTATCTACCCTCCCTCGACCTCACCTTCGTTCAGACACTTTCGGAAAAGTAGTCAAATCATACCCGTTCCCTTTCACCAACCCCCTTTTGAATGCATCTCTTGCATAAACTCTCTTCAACCACAGATCTAGTGCTGGGAATTCATCCGTCATACTAATCCAATTTCTCTGCTTTACCATACTCAGCAGAAACTCAGCGAGTATATCCGCCCGCCCTGGATGTTCGCCCGCAAAATATCCACCCTTGGGACCCTCTTTCAGCTCCCTTTCTAGATCTCCCAACACCCCCCCCCAAGCACCCTTCCCTGTCACTCTGCCGCCAAGCGGCCCATCACCAGGTTTAAGAAGACCGGGATCCATTTACAATGCGAAACCCGTCGCCCTCCCTAGCCCCGTACTTATAACTGAGCACATAACATCATCCCTGAGCCAATCTCCCCCTCGCATACCAAACTTATCATCAATATCAAATTTTTTTATAAGATATGTAGCGATAGCGAGGGATTCAGGTATATATCTTTCTCCATCTTTCTTCCCGGTTATCAGGACAGGCGCTTTTCCGTATGGACCGATAGCTTTGAGGGATTCCGGGGCGAGGAATGGACCTATGGGATGGTTTGCTGGTTGGCGTTCATGAAGGACGAGGTTATAAGGTATGGAAAGTTCTTCAAGGAGCCAGAGGATGCGTTGGGATTGTGAATTCTATCGCCCGTTGAGTTAGGAAAGGGAGGAAAGAGAAGGAGAGGTAGCTGCTAGATGGACTGAACAAACATTGAGGTGGTGGAGAGTTGGCTTGTTGTCCTCTGGCATTTTGAGGGAGGAGGGGCATATGACGTCGTTATAAAATACAAATTTAAGCTCAAAATTGTTTATGCTAGACAGTAATTAAAAATATCGTTTTAGATATGTAATTTATGGTCAAGATAAAAAATAAGGAATGAGTACGCAGATTTTATTAACTAACAGGTGTTAGAGCAACGTGAGTTGAAGCAAAATCTGAAAGGCCAAGCTAACCTCGGTCCAATTGCTTCTCTCCCATGAGATGACCGTAAAACGCTAAATAGTTTTAGCTCTGACACTTCAAGGGAGTCGGCAGGATTCTGTCACTTGATAGTGACTTTTTGCCTTTGAGATTTGCTACACAGCAAGAGAGGCTGAAAGATGAAATCAGGGCTTACCTTGGAGAGCTATTGCATAGTCTGAAAGCCATATCAGCGTTATGATAATTTCTCTTTACCTCAGGAAAGCAATATATCATACACCATAAGAAAAAAAGACGAGGTACCTCACTTTTGATCAGTAAATTCGAAGAGATGAAGTCTTTGATAGTATAAATACTATCCAGATATGCCAAAATATGCAAGATGATAGTAGGACCTGGTCGGCACTTGAGCCAGGTCAACGGTGTTGTTAGAATCGTATTTTTAGACAGTCTGCCTCTGTCCTCTCCGACAGATGAGACGAAAAGGCATGTGTTGATATTAATATTGCTCTTATCTATAATGGGATCGGGTTCCCATTATCTTAGGCAAATGAGGAATTTTGGACACAGGTAATGCGCCAATATGACTTACCAGTTGCATGTCTGTGCTAGTACGACTAAATACCGTTTAAATGAAAGCTAGTGACTGAACGACGTCGATTTCTACATAGGATCTTGCAGATACAATCTTAGCTGGGGAGGAAATTATGAAGAACTTGATCTCTGCCTGCGAAGTGCAGTAACAGGTGCAATTGCAGACTAGCAGGAATTTAATCCGAGAGATCGCAGATCATCCCCGACCCGCAAGACAAGAATCTCTTCCATGATTTTTCTCGCGGAGTTTGCGGACTAGTGCAGACTAGTGTATCGGGAACTATGTAGTCGGATCATCCGAAGAGGATCAAAGGTCTAAATCAGATGGATCTTGTCCTTTTGCTGAGGAAGTATATGACATTCGGAACATTTAGTGGGTCGATTCTTATTATTTTTTAACTGTAGCATGTTAAATTAGACATTAGTGTAAGGTAAAGAACCTGAGGGAAATCATTGATTCGTTACTGAATAATAAACTTAAGTCGCGCCGAAGTAGGGCATTTGTTAGGACTAGCTAAAACCTACGTTTACCTAGGCAGTTGAATATCACTGAACTCTTCTGATATACCGTAGGCTCTCCGCCAGTGAAGTATTCGTATTATTATTTGATAAATTAATCGCCAAGGAAAGGAAAGAAAGAGCTTAAGTTTGGTGAGGTGATAATACCCCTACCCCCAGGATAGAAAATGTAGCGTGACACAAGCTACTCCTATGCTAAGTCCTTACAGTATCCTCGAATTCATATTTCCCATTCCAATTCCAACTCCTCCGGAAAGGCCTTCATTGAGTATTATTGTGTAGGCCTGAAAAGATTCCACTAAGCTCTTTGGGGAGCTCAACACCTAGTACGGAAAGACAAGGCTTGTCCATTTCCAGGTACTCATATAGCTTTATCGGTTTTAATGAGATTCCTTTCGGAAAGATTTCCTTTCCATTGTTGCATAAGTTGATGAGCAAGTGACCAAGGATGTTGCAGGATGAAAATTTTGTGATCAATCTGATAATAGTCAAGCTAAACAAGGGCCAAAGCGTTTTGGTTCTGCTTTAAACCCACGTACAATATCAATCACTTCTCAGGTAGCCTCGACACAGCGTATAGAATTCCATACTGAAGGCTGGGTAAAGCAGGTGGATTTCATGCGGTCGAGGATGGAATTAGTGGGAGCAATCTTGAGACTAGGGCCTAGAATAGGAGGGTACTTAGGCATTCGCAAATACACTAGCTCTCCCTGAACTGATCGTTTTCCGCCGTATTCACAGCAATTTCTAACTCATTCTTGGATGCTCTCAGCTATTGCAATTTATTCACTTACGCCATTGAGCGTAATGAGTTTCCTTCTAAAGCATTGAAGTAAGCAGGAGAAATTCACGTTTAACGGTGATTGAATCTCTGTTTACAATCACCTGGATTTCTTTTCGTCATACCTGCAAGCGATCATATGGCTCGTTATGGAGTTTGGTCTGTATCAAACCTCCCATAAGGACTGGAAATGTTGTGAAAATCTGAGACCCACCTTGAAGACCACACTGTTCACTTTAGGCCTCAGTCTTTTCACACCCAAGATTAAATCGGGTTTCAAGGGATGCACAAAGAGGCTGGTAAACGTTTAATAAATCTTTTATATATTTTAGACACAAATAAAGAGTGCCTATAGATATACCTAATGCGGGGAGTGGCAGGTTAATTTTGCTGCACCTCAGGAATGAGGAATTGTTTTGGGAGAACTTCACTTTGCTGGCTAGATTTCATATCGGTGACGAGGTTGGCGGGCCGTCACTGACGGTACGGTTGAATCAAGTAGCATTATGCACCTGCTTAGTTCCATGAAATGTTGGGTGGTAAAATACCCGGTAGTGCCGCTGCAAGTGTCCGGCCCAGCTATCCAGTTCCCGCCTTATGGTGATATGGTTCCAAGGAAATAGATTTCAGATGCGAACCAACTCTTCAACCCTTCACTTTCATCAAATGTCATATATTGAGTGACCTCTGGGACTTGAATACTGATTCTGTACTTCCCGCCTGCGGCATATCAATAATCCTGTGAGTTGTCTCGCTCGAGGCTTCTTGAGGCTTCTCCGTGCTCTCTCATGCACCTCTGTTAAGTGTCATTATATTTATAAATCTGTTTCAATCCGGTACTCCATTTTAGATATGACATACATTCTCTCCTTGTGTTGGCACTGCTAACTTCGGTTATCTTCCCGTGTATTCGCTCAATGCCACAGCTCTTCTCCCCTTGAGTTTTGTTCATTAAAAACCTTGGCGTTGTACGCAAAATCTCGAATAATTTCCTCAATATATCAAGCCTCGAGCACAGAACACTTGTTCCAACCCGTGCTCAATCTCCTAGCTAGATCTGGTCCCTCCTTGCTCACGGCTCTGACATTAGGATTGTCTGCCTTCGTGCCAAGAAGGCACACCTATCGTCCTCCCACCACCTCAAGCTCACTTCTTTCCAGACCTTGGTTATGCTATCGAAAAATTCTCGATTGTCGATATTGGAGTAGATCACAATCCCGTCTAAGCGTTTCAACAACTCCCGACCCATGTACCCGTAGGAATTCCTCGCACTCGGGGCAACGGCAAAGTGAAGCACGCATATCAGCTTATCAGGAGACTGCCAGACTCTGCCCCAATGGGCTGCTGTACTAATAGCTGAGTTTTTGGGCGGTCTCAAGTATGTCTTAGAAACAACTAAAAACCAGTTCAAGCCCCACAGCGGCACCGCCAGAATGTCTCATGGAATTTACCAGGATGGCCGAGTACGAGGATACCGTAGGAAGGCCGTGTCGTCTCGAATTAGAAAAGCCTATTGAACTGACTATGAATGAACTACTATTGAGACAAAATTTCAGCTTGGCAAGAGCTGGGCGAGTTATATCGCGGGGTAAAAGAGGGGATGGGGAAACTCCGTTTACCGAGTCCCCGAAATTCACGGGGTAGCCTCGTGGGGGAGCGGAATTGTTACGCAACGCCAACTTTGATCCTTAAATTCCAATTAAGCAAACGCCATTTGTCTGTGGGCTTTGAAGATTCACATCTGAGGCTTTCGGGATGGACTTAGGCGCCACGTGGCTCTCGATCCTCGTGCCTGGGCTTCACTCTTTTCAGCACTGTCTTGACGATCCTTTTAATTCGCCACATGTACGAGTGAGTTGGATGTTTCGTTTTGGGGCTGCGATGCGTTGCCAACATGAAGACATCCGCGTGCACAAACAAACTGCAATATCGGCCGGGGTTCTCTGGATGTTTCCGGGCTTGGGACTAAAATTATATTACTTGCAGCGGTGCCTCATGGTTGAGTGGTAGCGAACTGATATTGGCAATATGTAAAAAGCAGTCAGCACAAATAAGATTGGGTCCTGAATCGTGAAGTTTGATAAGTACCATCAAACACATCGTCGCTTAGTAAGGCTTGCAGATAGATATATGAAGGGTTCTTTCTCGAGATAACTGGATCAGAGAATGATTTGAGGGTGTGCTGCGTCAGCGCTTGCTCACACACTTTATTGGTTTGTTCTTCGGAGTATCTCAGAGCTCCAAGGCTGGTAAAGGCAGTTGGAACTTGGACTTTGCAATACCACGATTATGCGGCATTCAGCTTGGCGGGAAGGATATATGCATATGATACCGAACGGCGTAGGGAGGAAAGCGTTACAATGGGACCCAGGTCCTTGTCCGTCCACCAATAAGGCTTCTATAGAGGATCATAGCTGACATGGGTTCCGATGCTAGCAAAGTTATCGGAGGGTGCAGTTTTCCTCACAAATGTGATCTCTCCTCCGTGCAATGCTAGAACATCTCATCATGAATCTGGGGAAGATGGGTCTCTCCAATTATCTGCTAAATTGAAAACCCACAATTGCAATTTATTTGACGAGCCTCTCTCAGGTCCGTGAATTTGCTGGGTTCTCGCTTGGAAGTGCTTACGAGGCGACCATCTTAAACGGTTGTTGGTCTTCCAGGTTCATTAAGCCCCTTTCGGACAAATTGCAACAACACCAACTTCAACTCATCACTGATATCGCTGTGCCCCAACAACACACTCTCTTTTACGCCTTCCAGCCCTCCGTTCTATATCTCCCTCCGTCCGATCGGTACCAGGTGGAATTCCTCCGCACTGCCAAGCGTTGGCACTCCGGAGAGAAGCGTTTCTGGAAAGACAACCAACAGGCACTCCGCCGTTCTCGTCTCGTGTGACCTATGGGAAGTGTCAAACTGCCTCTTGGGATGTTATGTCTCACGGCCTCGCATACCTTCTTTGGGCTGACAAGCGTCAACCTGGGATCTGCATGGCTGTGCCACATCTGGGGACAGGCCGAGATGGCCCAGACTTGTTTTGCAGATGGAGGCGTCCTTGGCTTTTTCTGAAAACATAGATTTCAAATTCGGGGTATAAGGGGTTACCACCTCCCAGATGTAGGTCAGCAGCTCGCATATCTTTTTTTTCAATTGAACTCTCCTTTGCTTCTGCGTTGTTCACTGTAAAAATTTTCAAAATGGAGAAAATCCCTGTGGACAGCAGCCAACAGTCGATAGACTCAGATCAAGACAAGAAGGTTGCAGTTGAGCAACTGGAAGGCACTGTCTTGGCACCAGAGTTTAGTGCCGCAAGGACAAAGACACTTTTGCGAAAGCTAGACTGGCATCTTGTACCTTTCCTGTCTCTCCTCTACCTGTATGTTCATTCCATCCTTTCTATGCTGATTTAGAATTTATGTTTTTTGAATACAAGTTAACACCACTAGACTTTCCTTCTTGGATCGTACCAATATCGGCAATGCGAAGCTTTTCAGTCTTCAGAAGGACTTGCACATGCCCACAACGGGTCCTAAAGCCATCCAATACAATGCCGCCTTAGCGATCTTCTTTCCCTTCTACGTCGCCGCTGAAATTCCATCCAATATGATGATGAAGCGCTTGAGACCTAGTCTTTGGCTAACAATCATCATGGTGTAAGTTTCACTACCAATCCCTGGTTTTCATTCAGCTGATGATGTTAAGTGCGTGGGCAATCTGCACAATCTGTATGGGTTTTGTGAAGAACTTCACTGGACTCCTGGTTGTCCGTGCCTTCCTCGGCGTTTGTGAAGGTGGTCTTTTCCCAGGTGTGACATATTACATCACAATGTAAGGTCATCCTATACACAACATATACGGTTAAACTGACCTTGTTTAGGTGGTACGCTCGACATGAATGTGGCTTGAGAATGGCGCTCTTTTTCTCAGCTGCAACTGCAGCTGGTGCGTTTGGTGGAATTCTTGCATTCGCCATCGGAAAGATGAGTGGGGTTGGTGGCCGAGGGGGATGGTCGTGGATCTTTATTCTCGAGGGCATTCTTACCCTCATCGTCGCCGTTATTGCTTACTGGGCCATCAACGACTACCCTCGCACGTGAGTTCCTTTTCCAAATTCGTGCGCAAAATCTGATTGCTAACGTCCACAGCGCCAAATTCTTATCTGAAGAAGAGCGAGACGAGGTCGAACGCCGACTTAAGGCAGATAGGAGCTCGTTGGCAGATGAGTTCAATATCAAATATGCATTCGATGCTTTCAAGGACTGGAAGATCTACGTACACATGTTCATCACGATCGGCATTTATACACCACTATACTCTATTTCTTTGTTCCTCCCAACGTACGTCTAGTCACGCCCAAAAACCCCACAAAGCCTTAGTATCTAACATTGCCGCAGTATTGTCAAGAACATGGGTTACAGCAATGAACAGAGTCAGCTTATGACAGTCCCACCATATGTTGTCGCATGCCTGTTCACTATTGGAGCTGGTTATGCCGCGGACAAGATGAAGCAGAGAGGAATTTTCATGCTTGCATTCGAGTTCATGGCCATCATTGGATTTATCATGCTTGCTAGCACTGGAAAGCCTGGTGTTCAATACACTGGAACCTTCCTCGTTACATCTGGGATTTATCCTCTTGTGCCAATGGGTGTTGCATGGAATGGAAACAACATCGGTGGCAGTCTTAAGCGCGGTGTTGGTATTGCTATGCATGTTGGCTTTGGAAATCTTGGAGGAGCAATCTCTGCTTTCTGCTTCTTGGCTCAATACTCTCCCAGGTTTGTAACACTTTGAACTTGCCGTGCACGAGACGTTACTGACAAACCTAGATTTATTCCTGGGCACGCTACTCTCGCATCTACCGTCACCATGTCTGCAGTTCTGACCACCTTCATGACCTTCTACCTTCGTCGCGAGAACGCCCGCCGTGATAAATGGGCCGTCGAGAATAATATGCTGCCGGAGAACTATACTGAGGATCAAAAGCATGCCCAGAGGGAGATGGGAGATAACGCAACATTCTTCCGGTACACCGTTTGAACAAAAAGACTTTGGTTAGGTTAGGATCGTGAGGTATACAGTTAGAGTCCATAATATATACATAGATGTAGTGAGTATATGGTATACAAATTAATCATTATCTTCTGAACACCCGCAAAGTACCATCGCATGCCTTACCAGACCGTCACTTCCAAAGCTTCCGCTTTTCTACTTGGCCAAGTGGTCGCAGAAAGGTTGGCCTGTATATTAGTCCACCTTCTAGTCACTATTAATGAATTAAAAGCATTCGCAAAACCGATCAATTCTAGTTCTGGAAGTGTTCTTGAATCAATTTACACCCTGTCGTTCGTTCTTAACTTGAAGGCATTTTCCAATTCTTATATACATACCTCTTTGAACATCCTTCTATCCATCTGTGTGATTTGCTTTTTCTGAATACCAAGGTTGCACAAACATCTTTCTGGCTTCGTCTCCCAGCTCATACATTTGCCACAGGGGTGCATTTACGATATAAATATGATGGGTTGGCAAGCCAGGGACACTCAGAGATCCCTGACAAAACCTTTCCTTTTATGGCAATGGCTTCGTTGTCTCAACACGGCGTAAAAGTCATAAGTTATCATCATCCTCGTCGACAATTACGAAGCTTTCCGCTGGAGAGAAATTATTCCCCAAAGTCACGTGTTACAGCACTCATGTGATACAGTCTGTGTGAGGTTGGTGAGAATAATTGCTTCATCGGGCAAGTCAGATAATGACTAGGTAATTTTGATGACTAGAGGCTTCCACCCTGCTTTCTTACCTATGCTGAAGACACATGGACACAGCAGCAACTCGGCGTATCTGCAACTGCTTATCTGTAGGAATTGCATTGGCTCTACCATTTCCTCCTGCATATTCTTCATTTATATTCCCTCTATTCGTTCGCAGCGTTCGTCGAAATGCCTCACCGTCCCTTGCCTTTCTTAATATATCAGTGCATCAACTTGCGGTGCCAAGAATTAATATGTATGGCCGAAAGTCTTATTTTGCCAAGGGAAATTACGGACTGCCTTTTTGGTTCAAGCACGCAAGACTCTCCCTGCGCAATCGTGCCGATTTACTGTTAAGATATATGTCATTTTTATCGTTGTTGTTTTAGAAGTTGGCGTCCGCCACCAAATGTCCTGCGGCTGCTTCCAAGACCCTTGGCAGATCGATCTTATAAATGGCTTGGCATCACGTATATTTGTACTTGTAGTCACAAGACTGTTTCCTTACCTCGTGCGCCAAGCTTTTCCAGAGCCGGCGGCAAAAACGTTCTGCTTTACAATGACTCCTTCTGTCTTCGGTTATCATTGTCATGGGTATCAATATTTGTTGATGGCGATTGAACCCACAAGAGATCTGCCGTGTTCAGTCAGCATAACAAGGTCTGTCGTGTGGGGTTTTGGCTTGTAATTGTTTCCCCAATCGCATACCTACCTGCCTTTTTTGCGACCTCTAAAGAACCTCTGCGAGAGTAGTTTGTGGGGAGATCTTGCAATATATGTGCGTTGGGCATGCATTCGGGAGAGATACTCTCAAATTTCGGACCGTGCCACATGGCGGGGAATGATGGCCATATTATATATATTTGCATGGCGTTCCCAGTGGTGTTTTAATTGTCTCAATACCTCTCACATCCTTTACCTCTAATTCCTCTGGCATTTACCACTCTTGCAGCTTTATTCTAAAAATGTTGGTCTTTGGGAGCGCCTTAGTCGTTCTTCTCTCGGCAACATGGGCCAAAGAGATGGCTGTTAATGAAGCCCTGGCAAAATCACAGTATGACACGGGTATTGTTCACAACGCGATCATGGCAAAGAAGCATGTAAGTTACCCTTTCGCCGAATCAGTTCAAAGTTCTCATCAACGGTTTAGGAAACATGGGATCGCCAGAGAGCAGCTGGTGCAATGGATTCAACTCAGTATCCAACTCTGGACTATGTGCCATGCAAGGATGGACTTGCAACAGCAATTCCCGGTGATGCAAATAATACATTCAGATGCAGCAACGTAAGTCCATATTTACGCAACGAAGCCACAATGCTCATTTCAACTAGATTGACCTGTACCATTTCATGAGTCATGCAAGTCTCAATAGTACGGGTGAAGGATCATCTTCTTGGGGATGGACCTCAGAAAGTGGCCGCGAATTTGTCGCAATTGGGCAGAGTGATGGCGCGGCCTTTGTAGAAATCACTAAACATGGCAAGATGGTCTATCTCGGTCGCCTGCCTCAGTACTCGACTCCTATCATCTGGCGTGAGATACGTGCCTACAAGAACTACATGGTCATCGGGAGTGAAGCGAAGGATCATGGAGTTCAGATCTTTGATATGAGGAAGGTAAGTGTTCCTCTGTTGAATAAATCCCCAAACTCGCCGTTCTAACCTCAAAATAGCTCCTGAAAATTGACCCAAAGAAACCAGTCACATTTGATGCCAAGGCTGATCTCACAGGTTGGTTCAATGAGTTGCCAGCCGGCCGAGTCCATAATATTATCATCAATGAAGAGTTAAATTATGGTGTAGCGGTTGGAGCTCAGCCCAGAAATTCTTCATGCAAAGCTGGCCTGATTTTTATTGACCTTATTGATCCCTCAAAACCAACCACACCAGGGTGCAATTCCCAGGATGGCTATGTCCATGACGCACAATGTTTGGTTTACCGTGGTCCTGACAAAAAATATTATGGTCGCGACATTTGCTATGCATACAATGAAGACACCTTAACAATCTATGACGTTACTGATAAGAAGAACTCTACTATGATTTCACGAATTTCATATGAAGGCGCCTCATATACACATCAAGGATGGCTATTGGATCCCTACAACCAGGAATATCTTCTCCTTGATGACGAGCTTGATGAAGAGAAGAAAGCAGGTCCCTCTGCCGATGGTATTCCAACCACCTACATTTGGGATATCAAAAGTCTTGAAAATCCAAAACAGACAGGCTACTTCAAATCAACAACGAAGGGGATTGACCATAATCAATATGTTATCGATGGTCTCTCGTACCAATCAAATTATGGTGCTGGCCTCCGCGTTGTGGATGTCACGTCGATTCCAGAAAACCCAACAGGCTCAGATGTTTGTGAAGTCGGATTTTTCGACATTTTTCCAGAGGATGATGCTGCGCCAGGCGGGGGCATTGTTGACTTCGTTGGGACATGGTCCTCATATGCCTATTTCAAGTCTGGGTTCATCTATATCAATACAATTGAGCGAGGATCATTTGTGGTGAAGATGACTTCAAAGACCTGCGGTTCCAAGGCACAAAATTCTCATCATAGATAAGTCTGGACTATGGAGCAATAAACAAGCATGTTGAGTTGAGAAACAATAAATAATGTTAAAATTCAATTCACACCTCGTCATATAAGTATTTATATTTCTATCCCCATGCGCCACCCGTTCTCTGGTTTATGAAGCAGCAGCTATATTTGTGAGCCATGTGTGGGAAGAAAACGAAGGCTCTAGACTTACAACAGGTATAGCAGCAGAGACACTCAAAATACCCAGACTGATAACATAGTATATCCAACCCCAGTTTCCGAAAGCGAGACTTGCCCACAGAGGACCGAAAAGAATGCCAGCAGCATAAGCGCCTGTATACATAGAGTAGGCATGCGCACTGATATTCCTCCCTTCGAAAATACCTGGATTCTCCAATTCAATACTTTCTACTGCTTGACTCAAATCAGACCCCAGTGGCCTCGTACCGAAGTTCATGGTAAATCCTGTGAGCGTTAGACAGTGTTATATCTTTAAAATATTTAGTAATCCCCACCATAAAGGGTCAGGAAGAAGCATAGGAGAATCTTCTGGTTTTTAGACGTAAGAGTATCATCGTTTACGAGTAGAAGGTGGAACAAAGAAGCCCCAGATAGTATAAACCACAACGAAGTAAGCCACCGAGATGGGAACTTGTCTGATAATTTTCCAGCCAGAGGTGAGAGCGATGACGAGCATGTCAAGGTAAGAAAGATCAATCCTCCGCCAATAGGTCCCCAGCTGAATTGATACTTAACGAATATTGGGAGTGCCGCATCAAAACTTCCAAGAATCATTAGACTGACCCAGGTCCGGTAGAGACTAGTAAGAACCCTGGGAGATTTTATCAGGGTAACCAAGGGTGTTGCATAATGATGATGACATGCTACCTCAGTCGTACTATCTTCAGGGTGTGGAATCAAAATAGTTAGATCACCATCGGATGATGAAGTGCCTGATCTTTCTTGGTTGGCGGCTTCGTTGAACATTGATTGGAACGTTCCATACTCTGATCCTTCGCCTCGACTTCGTCGAAATGCATGCCTCTCAGTAACTGCAGACAACTTCTTCTTTTCGATGAGAAGAAGAACTAAGAGAGCATTGATCGCGATCAGACTAAGAATTGCAATGAACAAGGACTTATATCCAAACTTTACGTAGAGTAGGCCTCCTAAAGTTGGAGAGAGTACCATTCCAACATCAAGACTGAACATCACGCATCCAATACACGCTCTGAGGTCTGGTGTATCAACTGCGTCTGCCAACAATGCAAATCCGATTGTATATACAATTGCAGCAGAGAACCCCTGGAAGAAGCGGCTAAAGGCCATAAGCCAGGTATTCTGCGCAGAGTATAATAGCACCGTGGCAGCTGTTGTTGCGAGGGAGCTAAACATAAATGATCGTTTCCTCGAAGAACTCTGACCCGCGAGGCATCCGAAAAGAGCTGTTGAAAATGAGTAACAGTTCCAAAATAGAGGTCTAACTTACGAGAGAACAGAAACTGGGCAAGTCCAAAAGCAGCCAGTAATAGTGAACTCCAGAACTGCACTCCTCGCTGTTAGTTCGAATGTGAGAAAGCGTATAATGAGATGTGGTTCTTACCATTTACCTCCGGAACCCTAGCTTGTTCCTTTAAAGAATAAGGAAGAACTGGGACAATCTTGCCATAGTTAGCAATATTTGTAGTTCACTTTGAATATTTCAGGACCTACTACTCCATAAATGAATGTGTCCTGAAGGCACTTGTAAGCTTTTAAATCTAAATTAGGGGGCTCGCGTTACTCGCTGTGAAGCTTGTAAAGCAAACAGTGCTAATGATAAACCAATTAGAGGACCTTATCCTCTCAAAAACTGGCATCTTGATCAATGTGTTGAGCTTTGTGCTATTACCGCCATGACGAATTCAAATCTAGAAAACAATTAGGAAAGCTAGGAATAGTGGCATTCAACGCATGAGTGCAGGATGGAAGTATTCTAGAGGTATATAGAGATCTACAGATTTCATCATATGCCAATACCTAGGTGCTACCTGACTTGCTGCACATGTCGGGAAGCACGGATTAATGTTACACTTCCCTCAATAATGTTAATCTTTTCTTTTTCGAGTTGGCCATGGCGATGATTATTAAATTTCCGAAATTAAACTTAGGTAGAGTACGAGACGAGTTCAAATCTTGTGTTGGCACTTTAATTTACGTATCAAGCACATAGGTAGCATTGATCTCACTAGTAATTTGTGGGCTCAGTTATCATCTATGCTAATTGATTAAAGGATTATTCATTCATGAATTATCCATGGCCCTCCATGGTTCCTAGTGGTTATATGGTCCAAATTAGGATATAAACTGTAATGTTTTAATATACCTGTTTGACATGTTGCTGCTCCTGGGGTGAAACCTTGTGGTGGATTCGAGTGACACCTATGCATTCTTACGGTATCACCGCCTTTTTGGAGCTATTGAATAAAAAATTCCCGTTTCTATAAATAAATAAAGCAACATAACAGGTCGGTAAAACATTTGCGCCTTTTTACTTCCTCCATCGCCGATGCAGCATATGCGAGGCACAAGCCAAGGTATCAGACTGCTGTTACACAGAATCTTCGAAACAAACCTCCAAAGCAATTTACCAATTTGAGAAATGATTAAGCCACAGTATATGTACTTGATCAATCATTTTAAAGGTGGACGGTTTATTTTTTGTTTAACAATTGTGAAAGTTGCGAGATGGCAAGAGGCTGTGTATAAGCCATGCAGTTGATGGTTACGCACACTTGCTTTTGGGAAGGCAATATGGTGCCCACCCACTCGCAATCAACCGATAGCGCTTTAGCTCAGATCCCGTAAGATGAAGTGTTCGAATGCGTCCATACTCAACTTCCTCGAGTCAACCCACATCCCTTTGCTTCCTTCATCATCCCCGAACAAATTTCACGGACCTTATTTCCATTATTGTAAATGCTCTCTCGCTTATGACACTTCTCTTCACCACAATTCAAACCGATCAAACCTGTGCTTTAATATATCAGGCTGTGGAGGTGTCACTCAGCTCACTGTGAACTGTATGCTCTACTATTGACTTTGCACCTTAGAGACGAAGACTTCTTGTTTAACCACATCGTTCCCAATCTGGCAGCACACCATAGAGCCTTTCTCAGACAGCAAAGGAAAAATCGGATTATAAATCCACAAGATGACACTAAAACATCTCCAAGTTTCGGAAATTTACATTCCATAGCCCCCAGCGTGAAAACTCAAGCACCTCTAAACCCATCTCGACAACAGATCATCAGAGTGCTTTACAAGTCTAGATTAAAGCATTGCACCTCTTAGTGCCAAGTTGAAAACTTTAACGACAAGATTCAACAGATCTCAGCGCTTAAAGATAAATATTCTTAACACCCCAGAATAGGATCCAATACGGATGCTAACCACTGGCCACTACTAGTATAAGCAAGTTAGGAGACACAGATCCAAACTTCCACAAAAATCCTCCTTTCAAACTTTGAACGAATATAATTCCCACTAATCCAGGGAAGAGCCTTAATTTAGGGTTACCACTCTCCGGGTGTATCACACATACATGCTTCTTAGAAGAGTCTCAACCTCTAGTGAACTCTCCCGCGCTAGGCGCTCCTTTCCAATTCAATATATAAGTACTGCTATTTGAAGTGAGAGATGAATTGCTATCCGTCAAGACTCCTCCTTTGAGGTGAGATCACTTCTGGGGATGAACTTGCTAAAGTGTAGAATTATGAGGCTCGAACAGAAGATGGATCTGCTCTAAAACAATGTGATATGTTCCAATGATACAGTGTACGATGACCGGCATCAGGACGGGTGAATATAAGGATAGTAGAAGCTTGGTAAACTAAGAATTGCTGCTCAACTGGGGAACTTCAAATCAGAAAATATTTGATTGGGAATAGCCAGACTCCTTTAGTGCCCACCGGTTCAAGACATTTTCACTTGCCTATGTTGCTAGAAAGCCTACTGGAGGAAACAGTTGAGAGAGACGGATGGAATGAAACGAAGTTGAAAATTTAAATCTTGCAACTATAGATAAATAGGATTCGTAGTGGGGGGCTAATCGGTGGAAGAAAGCGGAAGTGTTGAGCTAGGACATGCATATGTACAGTTATAGTCCCCTTCAAACATTTTGCCCAGCTGCAGTCGTGATGCAATGCAAGAAACAAGTTTTGAGAAACCCAAACATGAGAAAATTAACATCCCACTTCACCACATTTTCCTCTGGTTCCACGCTCATCTATCTCGCCCCTCCACAACGCCACTCATGCTTCCTTCACCCTTCATGGTTCTCCAGGCTCTCTGTTCTCACATCACTCACACTCTTACCACTAATTTCTTCATCTTTCCATGCTTATGCGATGCCAAACTCTGTCAAATCCGCAATCTTCACCACCCCCGGGACGACAATCGAATGATTAATCACATCCTCACAACTATCCGAATAAGCATTAAAGCACTTATCCAACGCACGATCCGCTTGTCGTCCTCCTGTATGTCCGTATTTCGTGTACACCTTTGTTTCGCATGCGAGTTCTGCTTGGTAGGCGTTTGCGCAGCAGGGTGTGGTGATGGTCTCGTTGCAGGCTGTTGCGAAGGAAAGGAAGGTAAGGAGCGGGAGCAAGATGTTGAGGGAGAGCATTTTGGCGGTGGTAATAGATGATTATATTATTGTATGGTGGGATTGATTGATATTCTTGTGGAATTCTGTGAATTGTGAGCCCGCAAGCCTTCAACCAGTCTGGAAATTGACCACGACTTACGGTTCCTTTACAATTCTGTGGCGGAAGTGTACCTGTCGATCCGGATGAACCTCGAAATGCTCCAACACGGGAAAGCAAAAGCACTTGTATATAAACATGCTAGGGCGTGACCAGGCGGCTTCGGCAATCTGCATTAGGCTCAATGCGGAAGAAAATACTCAGATCCTTTGCCGGCTGTGATCGTGCTCTTTTGTTGTGGGGTACGTTCCAATGACTAGGATATAGATTAATGAGATCGCATTATTTCATTCTGGAAGAATGAAGGAAGGGGAAAAGGAATCTTAGAAAGTCGTGCTGTCTTGGCGTAGAAAATTTGATATGGCTGCAGGAATGTACCTTTGGGTGTATACTTTCGTTCGAGCTCTCTCAATTTTTTTTCAATCGTATGATGCCTAGAATAAATTACTTTGCAATACCACTGACGAAAGCACGCGAAGTGCTGACGTATTGACAGACAGGCTGAGGTAAAATATCCCTAATCCCAACCGAAAGAAAAACCATGATAATAACCGTCCAACGCGGCAACGTTGCACTTGCGAACACGAAGCTGACCACGTGCAAGCAATCAAAACGTTACAAGAATAAATTCATAGGTGACTAAGTCATGGTGTTGGTCGACAACGTCACTTTGAATGATTTTCTCTTGGTTGATCCGAGCACCATGAAAGTTTTCCCAATTTGACCCAACGTGAAAGTGTAGCACAACTGAATCATATACGGCGTTATCAGTCTTGAATATTTTTTCAAAGCGCAAGACCTGAGAGAGGAGATAAATACTTCTACGCATCCGTTAAAGCTGGTAGAGAAGACACTTTGGAAATAACTAGTGACAGGAAGACACAAAGACCCACGACCACCAGTGCAAAGAGGGAACCAGCATGAGGGAGATATAGGCAGATAAAAACAAAATACTTACTGGGAACAAACTTAAGTGGGTTGGAGCACTTGTTCAATAAAACTAATTTGCGTCTCATAATATGGGAAGTGTCCTGTGTTAACAAAAGAATTCAGAAGGATGTAGAAAGGTGTATCAGACGACAAAATTGTTTTGTCCTCTTTACTTCTTCCATTTTCCTTGGGAGGATAATGATGATAAAAAGATATCGAATCCACAACACAGCTTGGCATTTGGAAAGTTGTACAGAAGTAAATATCCAACGCACGCAAGAACCACTTCACGATGATAAATTATACCGTCATCAGTTAGCACTGCTTTGTGAGGACGTTGTGCCACATCGGAAAGGTCGATTTCGATTTTCTGATAACACTGTCGTACGTGCTCTCTCAGTTCATGCTCCGTGCGGTTCAATGCCATATGACGCTGGATCGGGCATGTAGTCGTACGCAAGATGTGATACCTAAACTTTAGGCATCGATTAATGATGGTATTGAGAAACTACGTTGCTGCGCTGTTTGACTTGAATAGTCCTGCGGAGTTCTCGCAAGCCGAAGGAAACGAGAAGATACAAATTTGAGTCAGAGAACAAATAAATTCAAATGTTGAATGAGGAGGGTTAAAGTTGACCTAAAGAGGTTTATCGGCACGAACGGAAAGCCTGCCTGTTGGAACCGAGGATATCAAATATCTGGAGAGTTGTTCCCTTCAGCCAGTCCACGAGCCCTTCGAGAGTCGTTCCCTGCCGTCAACTCGTGTACCTGAATTCAGGACCTAGGTAGGCCCACTTGAGATGGTGAACCACAACTCCAGAAATTCGGCATCGTATGACCAAAGTTCGGCTCACGAACAATGACGGATCCAGGAACCAGGAACTGAATGAAGATACATGCTGCAGGTCACCTCCTGATAGACCCCGCCCTTTCTTGATGACCGTTCTCTCTTGATGGAAGGAACAAATAAGAAACCGTCGTGGCAGTTCGTCCTGCAGTGCGACACGCGCTGGTCACTTGATAAGATCAAGCAACGACAGCACCCCATTCTTACCTGTCAGCTTACAAGATAGGATTGAGATCCAATAACTTTTGGTTGAATGCCTTGCTTCGCATCATCTGGCCGGCCCCGTGCCTTGCATGTGCAGGTGTCCAGGAAGTGCTGCGGAGCTGAAGAGACCGCTTCACCGTAGTGCGATGTGGCGTTTGGGTTTGGTAAATCGATGGGATCTGACTCGAACCACAGAGGATGGTTGGCCACGCCCGGAGGAGCAGACAGGACAAACATAGATCGCAGATGAGACATGATGATGATGTGAAATGTCCAAGAAGCATCCGATGAAACCTGAACAGGAGGGGAGAGCCATGTTCCCGGCGGAAGTTGCGGAGAGTATCGTATTCTCGATTTTCTGCAAGAGGACGAGATGACGCAAAAATACTTCTTAGGGTCGTATCTGTTAGCCCGAGCGTGTGGGAGAGTCGATATCGGAACGGTTGGATGAGGGGTACCGATATTGGTCTTCAACCCCTCCTTATTGGCCCAAGCCCAATAGTGCACACATGCGATTTGGAAATGTGAAAGAGGTGTGCCTTGTGTGGTTTGACACCGATGGTCTGACCATGCAGCGATACTTGGCAGCAAAATGCTTTTGTTGGTTGAGCCAGTCTCTGCTCTTTATAGGAGGGGCAAACACCGGGCGTTGGGGTCGACCTCGCCCCCTCTTTTTCCCTTATCGAGCATGCACCATCGCCGATAGAAGCCGCCGAGGGAAGCACCTTGAAGAAGTGATCCTTCCCGCGAGTTAAGGGACGACCCGTGAGCGGTGGTGGTGAGCAGACACGCTGGGTAGGGAGAGTGGATGAAGAAGGGACGGCGACGTGGTGAAGTTGCTGGCAAACAACACCAGGGATTCATGTTCATAAGAGCCCTACTAAGGATGACTCGATACCGCGAGAATATATTGGTCCGAGGGTGTACAGCTGGAAAGTGGCAGACGAGGACATGAGTGGTTGTTGGTGATGAGGCAATGCGGTGCAGCAAGCTGGATGCACGCGGAGCCCCATGTGGTAAGGACAGGCACAATTCAGGAACCAAAAATCATGAAACAGCGATAATTGCAGGCTAGAGAGCGCTAACTCCAGTAAAGTGCGCCTAAATCAGTCGCTGGAACCCCTCATCCTTTTTCTGACGGGCCAAGCTCTCCAAGCCTGCTGAGGGAGGAGGATTCCGCATACGCCACCAGAGTTAAACGCTGAAGAGCACTGTATGTCTCTGTGGGAACGCTATGCGTGAAGCCTGCCTAGACACCATGTAGGCACCATGTAGGCCCGATATGAAGCACCTATAGGTGCTGGTTGCTGAGACTCGGACGGTAAGAATATGGTTGTGTCGCACTTCCTGATATGCATCGTGAGCAGACCAGATGCACTTTGTGGAAGGTTTGTTATTTTGGTCGGGTCAAAGCCATCCGGCATGTACCTCAGACAGTGAGTACAGTGTTTGATATTACCATGGCTTTGCAGCCCGGGTTTTGCGTGATATGGTTTGATAACCGGATCCTTTGCCCTGAATGCAGCCGCTTCTATAGAAACTTGGGACTGAGTAAGATCATGGCTGCCATCCGTCTGAAGTTGCCCGTGAAGGTGCCTGGCCTGGCGATGAGGGTGGTGGTGTTTTTGCAGGCCCCTCTCCTCATGCTGGTCTGCTGGAACTCGACATATTCATAGTGTCTCTTGCCTCGCCTTCCTCGCCCCTCTCCCCCCTTTGCTGCAGATGCTATTCGTAAGCCCTCTTCGCTTATCGTCACACTACTGTACCCAGGCTCCCCCCGTTCGTGTGCTTCTCTCTCTCTCCAATCCCTCTCTATCTTTCTTCACTCAACGCAACCTTCACTCCTCCTCCTCACCTGCAGCCCAAGTCCCAGCATCCCACAACCCGATATTCCATCGCCGTGATATCGGAGGACGTCCCTTCTACGCTAGAGCTCCCCTTCAGCCATCGATTCAGCGTTGCGCCAGACGACTTTTCCTTCCCGCTGCTAAGTCCGTGTTCTGCTAGCCTCGAAGCCGATCCTTGTCGTCGATTACATACATCCTTTCCCTCGTCGCTCTCTGTCCGGTCGCATAACCAAACATCCATCCTCCCACTCCCCCCGCCTCTTCCTTATCGACAAGAGATTCGTCGCAGCAGATCTTCATTCTAGGGATACCTTCGATCGCAGTCTGGTCCGTCCGATAACCCTGGGACGAACTGATACGCGGGGCGGCGTCGCTAATACGTTCGGCGGAAAAGAGCTGCGTTCTGCATTTGCATTGCGGCTCTCAGTGCACAGCACTTAGCACTCGACCTCGTACCTGATCAGGCTTGGGTCGACAGGACACAGCACCTTCTCATCGCATATGTCTTGATGCGCTGATTCCCATCATCTCCCGCAATCATCCCAACCTCTCTCACCCTCTCTCCGACCTCCTGCGAATTCTTGCCATCCCGCTTCTTCGCTTTGACGATCCCCAGCCTCCTCGTCATTTAGCCCGGTCACCGAATTCCACCCCGCCATCGCAACCACAATGGCCAGCTTTCGTCCAGTCAATACGACCCTCGCCCCAGATGCTCATGCTCGCAATGGCGAGGAAACCACTCCTACCACACCTCGACCAAACACTGCACCTTCTACGCAACCTCCTGCAATGCATCGAGACGACGCAACCACCCCAACTCGAGCCAACTTTGGAGCTTTAGCAAGCCAACGACCTCTCCCCGCGTCGCCGTTTCCATCTGCTATAAACGTTCCGGAGAGTGAGGAATCCGCGAAACAAAATCTACGCCGCGGAGATTCACAATACTCCGCAAAGTCGAGAGACTCGGAAGATGTGGAGATGGGAAGGGACTCGGACAATGAGGGCGAAGAAGGATCCGATGATGAGAGTGTAAACGCAGATGGGACCAAGTCCTCCAAGAAGAAGAAATCGCAAAGATTTTATTGCACCGATTATCCCCCATGTAGCTTGAGCTTCACCCGTAGTGAGCATCTGGCTCGGCACATCAGGCATGTTGAAGTCTCAGACGGAATCATTACTCTCATGCTAACTTCTAATAGAAAACATACTGGCGAGCGTCCATTCCAATGCCATTGTTCGCGACGATTCTCGAGGCTCGACAATCTTCGACAACATGCGCAAACTGTTCACCTGAATGAGGAGATACCACAAGATTCATTGGCAGCAACAGGTACAAGATTCCAGAGACAGGTTCGGACGGATAGGGTGAGGCCACCTGGACGATCGAGAGCCTCGACAACAAGCAGCCAGACGAGTCAGGGTCGTGGACACACGCGAAATTCGTTATCAGCGTCGAGCATTGGCTCCGTTGCCTCTGCATACAGTGCCAGGGACGATCCGAGGAGAAGACCACCACCTTTGGTCATGGCTGGCGAGCCCCGGTCCCAGCGCTTCCCACAAGAACCATACCGTCCGGAAAGCCCATCGGGCCAATATCAGTATCGTCCACATTCTCCTGGTGGCTATAGTACCCCGACTTCAGCAACGTTTTCAACCGGCCAGAACAGTCCGAGATGGGGATCTGGCATGCAGTCCCCAATCTCTTCCCACTCCCGGACTGCTAGCTTATACGCCGATCACCGTACTCCGGGTCGTCGTTTATCTGTGCCATCGGCCGGAAATCCGTTCCAATCTCCTCACGGCAACTCCTTTGGTTCTTCCATGCTGACACCCTTGAATGCTTCCAACATGGGTGCCTTTTCCCCCTCAAGTAGCATGATGGCCAGCCCCACGACTTCGACCAGTGGTTCAACCTGGTCACGACGAGAATCAATTTCCAACGCTGCGGATGATGCCTGGAGACGTCGGACTTGGCATCCTGATACCTCTTCTGGGTTTACAAGCAGACTTCAAATGGTCACCACTCCCAACTACTACTCGAATGGGCCTCCCCCACAAGCCACTGCCGTTCTGCCAAGTAATGCTCCGTCAATCCAAATGCGCCTTCCTGGCATCGAAAGTTTCGACCCTCTTCCTCCCCGATCAACCACACCTGTGCAAAGGCAGCCAAGTCCAATGATGATTGACACACCAAGCCGAGGTCCTCCCCGTGTTGGCGAGCAATACCCACAAGAGCGACCGAGTAGCCAACACTGGGATATGGGTATCAATCGCAATTTGAACAGGCTGGATATTCAAGGTACTCCACCAACGGATGCCGCTGGGTCATGGGCAAGTGAAGCAAATAGAGCTGTTCAGGCACAGGCCGAGCAAGCTCGCGCGCAACCAACTGTGCGTTTCGAGGAGTCTCCATATTCAGTCAGGACACAAAATAGCGGTTCATATCACCAGCATACCATCAGTGCACCACCAATTACCCCGAAGGAGTCAAAGCGACACGGGTGGTATCATGGCCCGGTATCCGTTCAAAATGCTGCAGGGCAAAGAATGTCTCCTGCTGACTCCAGTGGCTCTGAGGGTATTGTTCCAAACACACCCAACTCGAATGTTCGAGAGCTCAACCCTGCCATTGTGCACTCCAGTGGTTGGATTGAAAATCGGAATGGCTCAGTTCCTGTTCATGAGTCTCAACAGCCCACGAACTCCTACCCTCAGTACTCGCAGCAGAGCCAGCACGAAGGGGCATACACCTATGCACCTGCCAACCAAAGGCAGGCACAAGCACCTCAACATCAAGCTCCGAAATCGACAAACAATGACTTGTCTGGACTGGATGCACTGCTGGTGGCAGCCGGGGCTAGCGATGGCAAAGCCGCAACCTCTATCTATTAAGGCTTCTAGGCCTTCTCAACGGGAGAATCGGGAGGAATTCATATGTGTACTGGGTGGATTGTACATACATATCCTTCGCTTCATTCATAAGATACCCGCGTTTTTATACGCCATGACCGTTATGACATACACGACTTACGAAACGGTGGCTGATGTCATTCACGATTTCAAGACCGCGGATAGGTAAGGCAGAGTTTTGCATTTGGGAGGGCGTTCAGACTTTGTGGGGTTTCCATCCGGATACAGCGTTTACTGCATGAAAGCATGCGCATTTGCATAGCACAGCACTCGTTTTTGGCATCTTCGCAGTTGCAATACGAGGAGGAATTTTCTTTTGGGTATGGGTCTTGGAATATCGTGGGCGGGCACTTGATTGAGAGTGGGCGGAAAGGTGGTTACTTGATACATACCCTATACCCACGCGATCGTTTCGGGATGTTTGAATTGGATTTTGGGACTGCGCAGCGTGCGCATAATATTCGATTTAGCATGCTTTTAATTCAACTCCTCAGAATTCATCATATCTCTTTAATATGATTCTACTATCGTTTCGGACATTCACTCTGTTTTTCTCTACCTTTCACCACATCTGTTCTATCCTAACAGTGTTTTCCCTACGGCTCTCGGTCCGGAGGTCTTTCCTCGCTCTTACGTTTCGACTGCACATGCAAGAGCTCCAGCTTTTCTGGATCAGAGTTGCGGGTCGGGCGTTCCCTTACCACTCCATCGATGTAGCTGGGTGTGACTTTGATAATATCGTAGGAAATGGGCGAAGAAGAATATCGGAACATTATTGGCCTTTCTGCATAAACTTCAAGACACGTCTCCTGTATCTGCGACCCATCATTTGATTATCTATATAGAACATCCTAGACTTCGTTTGGAATAGGTTCTCCTTGGTGTTCCTGAGCAAACTTACGTTTCTGCGACAGAACGTATTGCGGAATCGACCCAATTCGAAGCTACTGGATTAGGAGCTGAGAAGAAACCCCTTGAGAAAAGGGCATGCCGGAGCCTCGGTACTGTGAAATGTAGATCGAGTCGCGAGGAAACATATTTGATCTTCTGCCTCGTAGATGGGTTTAGGGTGTCTTAGATAGGCGTATAATTTGACAACAGCTAGTTAAGCGTTGGACAAGGCGAGTATCTCCCTACATGGACAAGCTGCAGGAATATCTTGGTAGGTTTGTTGTAGCTATCAGCCCAGGTGTTGCCAAATTGGTACAAACTTGGTGGGCAGAACAGATAGGCGATACTTCTTTGGATAGATATATGTCAGCTTCAAGCATAAATTTTTTATAGTGCAAAATTCTGTCTCAAACATCTTTTTACCACGACAGCGCAAATAATGAGAACGACACAACAAGTATTTCGCGTGTGGTAGTGAACACCTAAAAAGAAGCGATGCCCCTTTCGCTTAGGCCAGGAGGCGGGGTATTTCGTCTGTAGTGGGGCCACAATCAATATGAAAGAGCCCCGCACCTACACCTGCAAAAATCTCTCTTGCCTCATGTAAAAGAAAAGAAACGCAAAAAAGTATGTCTATGCGACGCCTGTGTGATTCGAACACACGCTCCCGACTGTGATTGTATTAGTTTGATTTCAATTCTCTCTTTCATGATATGTACTCACAGGAAATGCCTGAGACTGCTTTTCTTACGAAGTAGCAGGGCATCGCGTTAACCACTCCGCCAAAGCGCCCTGATCTGATTTGTTGAGAGCTCGTAGTTTATTTGGCCTTATGAAGCAATTTCCGAGGGATGCATGACTGCTGCATGCTTAGCGTGAGTGTGATATGTGCAAAAAATGGGGATGATGCAGGCTGGTGCATATCGCCATGTTTTATTCTGATCTTTGGTTTCCCGATCATGACAGCGTTTGTTGCTGTGTTTTTTCTGCATTAGTGCACCCATTTGAACAACTAACAACTGCATTCATTGCCGCTAGTTGGAGCCTAAGCATATGTTTCAGAATACGTGATACATGTGAGTGAGTGCGTGAAGAGAAGTGAAAACGTGGAAAATTCACCACCTAATTGTTATCCTAGGATTTTGCACTTAAATCCTCTTTTAAAACTCGATCATGGTTGTCCCATAAATCTTAATATTCTCATTTAACACGTTCTGCTTACGTCTACACAATTTCCCTTCTTATTTTATTTGGATAAAATAATGTGTAATGTTCAGCCTCTCTACTGCTTCTACTTGAGTTTTCACTATTCTTTAAAGGTCGCTCCTCTAATACGCCATCTAAGTTCATGTAAATCAAATCACTTTGTACTTTCTTTCCGTGAAGTTTAAAACTAATATTCACAATTGCTAGAGTTGCTCAGCATTCACTTTGTTGCTGAGCTTGAGTTTGAGATACCAAGCCCTTTATCTTGTATACTCGAGATGCTTTGTTTGTCCTTTCCAACATTTTAACAGTTTCAATAACTGCTCCTGCTTGTATCTTCCGTACGCATAGCCTCCAAACGTAAAGGCATATCCTAAAATCTTCGGTATCGGGAGCGACCAAGGCCGAAGTCTCTTGATTATCATCCGGAGCGTCCAAATTAGCGCCGTACTCCACTAGCAGAGTCGCTGCCCAACTCTCACCAGCTTTGGTAGTCCAGGAGAGATGTGTCTGCCACTTTGTAGTGAGGGAATTAGCAATTACCTCATATGAGGACTATCTCTGGAGAAAGTTTTGCAAGAAAATCACGAGATATTTTTAGATAGAAAAGGGTTACCCACAACACTCACAATAATACTACTCCGGGTGTGTATATCAGCACCGGCTTCAAGAAGTTGTCTCAATATACCCAAGTGCGTCCACTGGCTGCGAAATGCATCACTGTTTCTCCAGAAGCATTTTGGGCGTTGATACTTGCTCCCTTGTTCAGAATTGAAGTTCAGCAAGCAAGCATAGAAGCATCATTAAATAGTAGTAGAGCTGTAAAAAGCATAGCTTTTGGTGATAGTGTGGGCAGCGCCTTTAAATGAGTATGCCAGAACCCACAAGAGTATCCAAGAAGTAGCATAGCCTCAAGCGTGAGGGGTGAGTTCACCTATGGCTATTGTTACAATAATATATGTGCCTCTATCACGACCAGTTAAAACTCACGTTTACCTAGGCAATCGAGTATCACTGAATTCTTCAATATAACGTAGGTCTTTCGCCAGTGAAATAATAGTATTATCATTCGATAAACTAATCGCTAAGGAAGAAAAGAAAGAGCTTGAATTTGGGTGGGATGATAATAACCCCTCCACCAGGATAGAATATACAGCGTGACACAGGCTACTCCTATGCTAAATCCTTACACCTGTGTAAGGATTTTAGGCAAGATGATACAATTTATATACAACGTGGCTTAGTTTTTAGTATAATTTGAAAATAAACCAGTCTTCGCCTATTTCTAGTGGACCCCCCGCCTCTTATATAACCCGATTTCACGTTAAAGACCCCTCATAAGCTAGTCGTTTTGAAACTCAAGTGTTATTTTCTTTTTACCAACCCGCTTAGGTGAAGGCGCCTAAGCGATAACCTTGCTTCTGATAACCTGAGTCGTTTAGTGCATCTCTACTCGTCGAAGATAAAGGATCGATCCAGTCCCAGTTGTTCTATGCTATTTATATATTGTTAGTGCATACGGACCAGAGCGAACGAATTGAAATGCCGAAATATATAGCGATTTGACACAAATTCGGCAAAACTAATATACTAACTGAGCGTGCAAAACAAGTTCTGTCAAAGATCTTACTACATTAAACCTTTTGATCTCAGACTAGGATTTAAAAGTAGTGCTAACTATATTGAGTTATTAAGGAGAAGAAATAGAGGTGAAATTTTTAGAAAATGCATCACACCATAAATTACCTTGAGAGTAGAATTTATATAACCCTTATACAATATACAGCTCCTTAGGTGCGGAGGTCCTTGATAAATATATCTGCCGCCTTCTCTCCAATCGCGAATGCTGTGTCCGCGGTGTTGGCAGCAACATTCTCTGGCGGTATACTCAAGTCTGCAATCTTCAGTCCCATGACACCATAAACACTGAGATTCGAATCCACGACACCCCCTTGTGCGAGCGGCGCCATCTTGCAGGTTCCAAGGGAGTGCCAAGTAGTGCCGACGTTTTCGATCAGCCATTTCTTAATAATAGCGTCGTCCTCTGTCGTGTACTTGATATCTTGTACGTTTGTAAGCGGTTTATCGATAGTGATACATGCGGCATCAGATCCGGCAGGGAATGGAGGATGCCCTATGGCTAGCTCGCCCCGGTAGGTAGCCATACGACGCACTATTTCGCGCTGTTTCTTGTACGCCCATACGTGCTTTGTGATGTCAACGGGTTCGAGGAAAAAACCTGTTTGGAAGTCAACTGGGTCACTGAGGTTGGCGCTTGTGATGTGTATATGACCACGAGAGTAGGGGTATACGGAAAAAGCTGACACAGAAAGATATTGCCCGACTGGAAGACTGGACGGATCGCCCGGGAAGCTAGCTCTGGTTAGGATACATGTATATAGCTTGTGGAAGGTTACAATCTTACCCGCTTAACAGGGCCATCAAAACCAGTGGTTATTCCAAGTTGTTTTTAAAGTCCCGATCCCAAGCCTCCTTAAACTCCGGACCCAGTGTAGTGACTTCTGCATCAGTCGGTCGAAGTTTGGCAGTAACATCCTGGGCATTCCAGCCCAAGATGCTTGCATTAGTCGCGATCAGTTCAGCAATGTCAAGGCGACCTCCAGTAACGGCATCTGCAGTCTCGTTCGGGCACAAGCTGGTTTGGTAAGGGTATGCGAGCAGATGGTGATCTTGATACTCTTTCCCAACTCCTGGAACCCTTGCAACAACGGGAACAGAGGCGCGGCTCAAGATCTCAGGGTCACCTACACCTGACCTCTCAAGTATAAGTGGTGTTCCCAATGCACCAGCGGAAACGATAACCATTTTTCTTGCTTTGATGGACTGCTTCGTGGTGCTACTCTGAAAAGCTGGGTTGGCCTGATATTCGATGCCAGAGGCTTTCTTCCCTTGAAATAAGACCCGCAAAACCTGAGATTCTACAAGAACATTCAGATTCGGGTGCTTTCTATCCTGGAGTCTAGGATGCAGATATCTGTGAGCTGTATCCTGGCGTTTGCCGTCTGGGCCTATAAATCGCAACGCGCGTTGAACACCATTGTTCGAATCTAGATCTTGCAAGTCCACGATTTCGGGATAGCCAACCACCTTCGCGGCCTGGATGAAGTCACTCTCTGATTTATTTACACGGTATGTGCCGCCAGATATTAGAACGGGACCATTGGAGCCGTGGGTGGCTTTTGATCCAGGCCCATAGTAGGTCTCGAGCTACAAACGTTAATTAGCAGGTAGCAAGGGTTACAATCGGTTAATATATGGTGAACCTTTTTCAGATATGGTATCATTTCATCAGCAGACCAACCTGCCATTTGCCAGGAATTCCAGTCCGATCGTTGAGCTCGGCTGTACATCATGAGGTTGATCGATGACCCTCCTCCGAGAACATTCCCAGATGGAACGACAAGTTGTCGACCGCCGAGTTGTGTCTCTGCAGTGCCTTGGTAGAATAGAGTTGCTTTGCTGGTAGGTGCTAGATGACTTAAGAAGAGTAACGGGTGGACGATGGTAGGGTCATCGAAATTATTCGCCCCGCCTTCGACAACCAATATTGATAGGTTGGGATCAGCATCGCTTAGTCTCGAGGCAACAATGCAAGCAGCGGTTCCACCTACAATGAATTAGATACTAATCAAGTACTAACCAAAAGATGATTATTATAGAATTGTGGATTTGAACTTACCTCCTGCGATAATTATATCGACTTCTGCGAGGTGGGCGGGAAGTTGAGTGTAGACTCCCATTTCTGGTGAGATCCTAGGTTGGACTAAGGCAGAGCGAAATTTTGTAAGGACTAAGAAGAAGAGAACCTAGAAAACGAACAAGTACCGATATAGGTCAAGGTAAAAGCAAACGATAACACAAAAGTATTGGCAGTTGGCTATTCACAGCTCGTTAAGTTGTTGGTTGGGTTTTTCGTAGGGGCTTAGCGGTGTATGAGCTTGTTTAGCCTGTTTTACGTCTTTAGTATAGAATCCGAGGATTTAAGTGGCCTCCTTCTTTGCCTGACTTAAACCCTATTGAGAAGGTCTGGCGGTGGATGAAAGAAGAGCTTAAAAAATTACCTTATATATTTAAAAAAAAGGGAAGATATATATAGGGAGCTTTAGAAGCTTTGGGATTAGGTTGATCTACGTGACTATAGGCATTATACAGAGTAGCTAACCTATAAAATTGAAGATGTAATTCAAGTAAGAGGATTAACTACTATTAATTAATTTATATTTATAATTTAAGACAATATTAATTTGAATTGTAATTATAATAAGTTTTATAAGTGGGTATATTATTTTCAAAGTTCTCGCTTAGGTGTACGGAGAGTAATGGCCCCAACTCTTACGTATTTTCACAGAATGCACTTAAGAGGCGATGAGTTGGTTTGGGTTACTCAAAGCAACCAACAATATTAATTAAGGTGCAGGTATAAGGTGCAGAAGACAACGCTGCTTTAGACACCACCATCCTCTGCTGTTGGTGGGTTTAGATTGGGCACCGAGATTGCCTCAATTCTGCTTGGAGACTTGATTTTATTGTAGTACTGGACTTAAGTTTTAAGCCTCAAGCGGGTGAAAGCTTATGATAGCTTGGCAATTGTGGAATTAATTCACAACTCCTCCTGCGTTCGAAAACAAAGCTTTATGAAAGCCCGGAAATAACCTCATAATTCGGCAGATTCCTGCTCAGCCCGAAGAAGGTAATCGTGCTTCGAGGGGGGGACAGGGTGGTTGGTAAGGGACCTGTAAAAGGTGGCCACTGACATTTGAACCAACCGAGTAAGATTTCACAGCAGAGCTTGCAAAGCTTGAATCGGGGGACCCTGGGGAATCTGCACAACGGTGCTACGCCTCTGTATTGTTAAGTGCCGGATGCTAGCTCCCATACGCCAGATCGTAAGAGGTTTGATATTGAGAATCGATATACCCGATATTCGAGGCAGGGTTGCCCACGTCAAGTTCAATTGACCTGAAGACTGCCCTTACCCTAGACCTCGATGGGGCCGCGGCCAATGTCCACGACAAAATAAAGGGGATTATGCGCTTTTACAATAGTTCAAAATAAAATTGAAATAGGGATGTTGGCTATAAGTTGAAAGCAATCTTTCATAATGAAAAGCTCTTCCCTTACAGCTGCTGGAGCCACATATCAAGCATCTTTGCCTCTACACGAGGCAACTTGACTATGCGTTTACTTGCAGCCATTAAATTCTCCTTCACATACTGGTTTTCTGGGCCATGATTGGCCATTAGGTCGTAGATTTTCAATAAGCGCAATGCGGGAAGTTTGTCAAGCATTTTGAGGTCACTGGTGTCTGACGCCCGCAATCTTTGTACCCATTGCTGCATAGCTACTGTCTCCGTTGCCTCACCACACCATCTCTGCACCAAATCTAGCACCGTGCTCCACGGCTGTGGATTAAGATTTACTAGGTTGTAGAATCGCGCATTGGCTACTTCGTTGTATTTTACTTCATACTGGACAATGTCGTTCACAACTTCTGCAGCTTGATCAACTGGAATCCAGTTGATTGTGTCGACAAAGTCAGATGCTAGCATCCCTGAAGTTTTGCATGTTTGTAAAAATACTGGCACGACATCGTTACTCGGCCATGTCCCTTTCTCCTCTGGTAAGGATGATGGTGAGATCTGACCCATTCGAATAACCGTTGCGGGTATGCCTGCCTGCGATGCAGCGTGCAGCACTTGTTCAGCAACTTGCTTTGATTCTGCGTAGCCAATATCCATCGTGGCACTAAGGTCTTCGGTAACATGCTCTCGAATGATCTGCTGTGGAGACCCTTTTGGAGCCCAGACACCTGTAGTACTAATTGACGAGATAAATGCAATTCGTGGACGAAGGGGACTAGTGACGCTTAGATTTATTAGATGTTTAACACTCTGGAGATTGTCTTCGAATGAATCAAGTGTGAGGTTGAAATCCACCCGCCAGGCATTATGTACTATAATATTGCATTCTTGTAGAAGTCGAGTATAGTCTTTATTGCTCAAGCCGAGGTATCTTGAAGCCAAGTTAACATGTAAGAACACGATATCGGCGGTATTCTGTGGGTTATGTCTCTCAAAAATTTGCTGCGCCCTTCTTGAACGATTCAAGCAGTAAATGCGGGATATACAGGAGTCTTTTGTGAAATTTGTCAACAAGCGCCTACCGAGGTAGCCTGTCGTACCAGTAACTGCAATAGAAAACTTGGCGCCAATGGCTTTATTTGGAGAAGCAAGATTTCGGGGTAGATCACAAGTATATTCTTTAATTTTAGCTTGCATCTCTCCGATTCTGTCCCTCTTCACTGGTATGATGGAGTGGTTGAGAAATTCAAGCAGGATCAAAGAAAGGCGTTTGAGGGTAGGATTACGGTATAATATATCTCCGGAAATCCAGCGTAAGTCAGTCATTGGCTTATAAGGGAGAAGGGTAGTTTTGAGAATCCCCACCGCTTCTGTCGTTCTGACTGAGTCCATTCCATGTATGTAAAAATTGTCTTCGTCGTCCAATTGACTATTGATAGAAACCTGGTCTAGAATTGCGCGTATAAGCTCCTTGATGTCATTTATGTGGAATACCGAGGGCTTGAGGACTATTGGGACTGTCTGTTCTTGGGAGGGAGCTATTTCGTAAAGCTTCTGGATCTCGGTTGTGTACAAGTCTTCCGTCAAGCGACGTACCACAGTGCCCTTTCCAGCTCGCACAAATGGCTTCGTAGAATCGGCGATGAGAATCATAGATCGCCCAATTCTGCCATGTCCAGGAAGCAGAGCGTTTGCGGTTTCGATAGCGGGCCACAGATCTTGTCGCGGATCAGATGAAAACTGCCCGTTTTGGCTGAGCTCCACGAGGAGTGAAGCTTGAGATTGACCTTGTCCAACTACCAAAGCTCCGTTTACACCAGAAAAAGCCGTTATAGAAGACTCCATGGGAATTGGGTTCAATTTCTCACCGCTGGAAAAGACCAAAATGTCGTCCTTGCGAGCATGGAATTTCCATAAAACAGGTTTGTTAGGATGGGGTTTGAACAAATCCTTTGTTCGCCACTCATGCACATCTGGGTAGTTGTGATACAGTGACGAAGTCCTCTCGAGGTCTTTATCTGCAAAAACTACTAGTTCAAACATGCACTCACCTGCCGGCTGAAGCTCAAACCGCTCGTTTGGGTGAAATTGAATATATGACCAGTCTTCCGGAAGAGGGACGAGCTGCCGGATCTGGCCCATCTCGGTTGAGCCATAAAATTGACAGAGAGTGGTATACTTTGAAAGTTCGTCCCCAACCACTTGGGGCAGAGGACCCCCCGCAAAAAGCAAAACATCGAGTTGCTTCAGAAGCTCAGCACCCCCTTGCTCATGGTAAAGCTGTTCGGAGATACTCGGTGGGAGAACTGCACCTCGCGGCTTATGCAAACGGATCATCTCCGCAGCCAAAGCACCACTTGGGGGTCGTAATGGAGGGCCAAATATTGGTGCCGTTAGATTGTAAAGTGGAACCATGACTTTGGTCATGAATCCGGCAATGTGAAATGGCGGAAACACATCATAAATGCGACTATTGGGCTGCGAGAATCGAAGGGTAGCCAGGCCATCATGGTTGACACAGCCAGGCACGGTTGGCCAATCCCGGACGTCATACGTGGCAAAGGTCCCATGCGTATTGACAACCGGCTTTGGCTGACCTGTTGATCCTGAAGAGTGGAGGATGAGGATGGGTTCTCGAAAGACATCTTCGTACTTGAGATCGTACGAATAATCTGTGGCTGGCGCAGCAAGAAGCTCGTCTAACGAAGGAATCTGCCCACACTGCAGACCAGGCAAGGCCGCTTGCAAGATATTCGCAACGGGGCCAACCTCGGCTGAATAAACCAGTCTGGAGCAAATAGTTTGCTGAAGTAGGGAAACATTGACATCTGTAGGGTTTCGGGGGGAAGGTAGAAAAACCTGAGTAGAACTCGTTAACCTGTAGATCGCAGATCCATAGAAGGAGAATTTTGGCGGAACTCAAGGGGACCTACCTTGTACCGGCATTGCAAGGCTCCATAAAAAAAGATATTATAGCGGAGATCGGGGACACCGATGTAGGCAATAGTCGCATGCTGGGGCGGTGGGTTATCATCTTCGAAGAGGCTCTGCAGCCACATAGAGACATAATTAACAGCCCTAGCAATTTCTTCAAATGTGATTTGGCGGAAGCCATCCTCAACGGTGTTCGATATGGCTGCTATGGCAAACGTTCGCTGAGGGTTCTGTCTGGCCTCATCACGGAGAATCGTGGGCATCAAGCGCTGCCCATACTTGTCATGCATAACGGGCGGTGCTGTAGGTAAAAGCCCGGCTCTAGGAAAGTGGGTTGCTCGGATGGATTTTTCGTACCTTTGTTTATGAACAATAATGACTTTATATTCCATAGCCATATACTCATACATACGCTTGATGATGACTAAGATCCGGGGGATAGCAAACCTTGACCCTTGACCCCCGACGGCACCCGCATGCTGCCCTTGCCAATCTTACCTGCACAAAACACCACCCTGGCAAGCTAGCGCCAGACCAGTATTGGGGTGGGGTTGTGAGCCTCGAACGATACAAATATCGCCTCTGGAGAGCCGTAGGTTGGTACGGGGAACTGATGAGTTTGATCCGACACTGCCCTGGGCGGCTATATGCGCGAGCACAATCCTCTTGCCGTCCCCTCCTTTCAAATGAGACGTTCGTGCGGTAGGCTACACTTGCGTATGTGGACGGGAATTGGCTCTACCGTACATATTCTAGACATAGAAGCTATAATATTCCTTATACATTTTATACTTTTAAGGGGGATTAGTCTTGGGATTAGCAAGCACAATTTTTAGGGCTTGAGAGGAGTATTTTAATTATTAAGTATCCACATGATTTTAATAATCCTCTAGCCGCATGCAGTAATTCCTGAATTTTTCTAGAGTATTTGAGCTTTTTAAAAGTGGGTCTAGAGTACCCGAGCTGTAACCCGCTTAGGGCTTCTACCATGTAATTTAAGCAACTTGAGTGCTATGACATATATATATAAGCGCACTTCTTACTGTAGACATGATGGAACGATCAGACTGGAGATACTTAACATTCAACCTTGGAGTTTGGTATTGCTTTTCTCTCTAGGCCCTTTGAGATCCTGGGAGCATTTATTGACTCAGTAGACTTACTTATATGATCGCTCAAGGACCAGGGTATAGAAAAATGATGGCTTTTGGGAAAATTCCGGGGAAGATGCTAAGCACCAGTGCACAGGTTTGCAACGAGTCACCGTAATATCACAAACGATGAGAGAAGTCATTTGGTCAACCCGACAGAATGGTTCGTCCCGGCAAGTGTTCGCAAATGCTGAAACCAGCCTTCGGCAGTTGCCAGAGTAGCAGAGAGTTTCGGGGCTCCTTCAACTTACTCGTCCGTAGCGACTAATTCAAATATCTCTGGGGTTATAGTATAATACAAGTATTGTGTCATTTATCTACTCGTTGCAGTACATTACACTGCCAATACGAGACGTAGGCCTGAGATCTTGGCTAGGAGAGTTACATGTAAACATTACGAATTACTGTTGGTAAATAATACGAGCTGACAACATACCAGGATCTTTCATGCGAGGGGAGCCTAGATTGTGATAGGTTATGTATCTCTTCGCAACTATCGAAGAAAATCCACCACCATTTCCAAGCAATCAGAACCCTGGTACCAACCGGCTGTTCAAAAAATGCATCCCCGAGTTAATGGATGAAGCTCGCTCGTCCCAGAGGGATAAACCAAAAAATAGATAAGCAGGGATTATATATGCTGACATGTATTGCCACCAGGGCATAGTGTCCCTGACTCTGTGAAAAGACTTTGCGATTACTTGGAATCCATGGTAAATCATAAACCGCAATCAAAATAAAGAATTGCCGCACTCCAACGCAATAACAGCGAATTTTCTTAACTCTTCTTTACAAGATACTAGTACGATATCTCCGTGGATTCGTGTTTTGGGGAATTCTTGAGAAAAAGTAACGGAAAGATGTTAGCTACGAGAGACCAACGCAGTGCATCACCACCAATCGTGGTAAGTTATATATTCCTTAATAGACTTACTGGCGCTTCGCTAAGAATGAATTTACGAATAGATCGTTGGTGGCTCTCTTGCTGCACTCATGGCGGGAATTGTACTCATTCGTCTTGGTCATAAAGTTGAAATTCTTGAACAAAATGAGTCCTCCACAAGAGAAGAAAGTGGTGCAGGTATCACGATGGGCGCGAGAGCCCTGGAATTCTTTGAGCGGTTTGACCGTAACGTGGAGCCACATACTGTGCCGTGCCCTGGTGTGAACTATTTCGACAAGAACTCCAAAGTGAAGAAAGTTTGGGAGAGACCAATGCAAATGTCATCCTGGAATTCACTATACTACCGCTTACGTGCTAATTTCGATGGCCATACCAATTGCTTTTGCCCAAACCCACCAACGCCTATGGAACATCACGGGGAAGGTGCTTTTCAGCTAGGGGCGAGGGTGACAGGTATCTCATTAGTTGGTAAGCCAGGAAACGTTGTTGTCAAGTATACAAATACAATCACTGGAACGGAAAAGTCTATTGTTACTGATCAAGTAATTGTTGCGGATGGTGCTAGCTCCTCAATGCGTCAACTACTTCTCCCTAGCTCCGAGCGAAAATATTCAGGATACTTTGCCTGGAGAGGCCTGGTTGATGAAATGGAGATGACCGATGAAGAAAGGAGGCTACTTACTCCTAGTTTCAGTGCATTCAAATATAGGGGTGGCTACATCATGTGGTAAGTTCATCCCCATATACTCTGCTTTTGAGGAATGATTTTAACAACTTATATCAGTTACATTGTCCCTGGTGACAATGGGAATATCAAACCAGGCCACCGTCGCTTCAATTGGGTTTGGTATGTGCAGTGTCCAAAAGATTCCCCCTGGTACAAGGAGGCCCTAACAGACACCGACGGCCACCAACATCGAAACTCCATCCCGAAAGGGAGGATATCCCCCAGCGTCTGGAAACAACAGCTAGCACACGGTAAATCAGTCCTTAACTCCATCTTTCTTCAACTCCTCAGCAATACAAAGGAGCCTTTCCTCTCAGTAATTCATGATTATGCATCCTCACAAGCGTCTTTCATGAATGGAAAAGTTCTGCTCATTGGCGATGCATTGGCTACCTTTCGACCTCATATGGGTGCGGCGTTAAATCAAGCGGCTGTTGACTGTCTTGTGCTGGAGAAATTGGCCAGGGGAGAGATAAAAGTGGAAGAGTGGGAGAAAATTGTGGTACAGCATGGTCAGCAGAACAGGGCGTTAAATGCGGCGTTTGGGATAATGAATATATATGGTGTTATAAGTTTGAAGTTTTGGGCGGGACTGGTGGGGTATTTTTGGTCTTTGATGCCACTACAATGGTGGATACGGAGGTTTTTTTGAGGGGGTGGAGTGAGAAATGGAAGAGATCAATTTTGTAATAGAGAGATAGTATGATACGTATGGCGGGCAAGTATGCTATTTAGAGTAATAAATATCTTCTTAACAATGTGAAAACCCTCTGTTTCTCTCACCCGACACTGATTTCACTCCAGCCCGTCTAATCAGTATATTCTTGTATCATAAAAACCGCCCTTCTTCCCTCTGCTCTCCCATAAAATACCACCCATGTTATCTCTTTTACCCTTTCACCGGCGGCTTGATAGTAAAGTTCTCTATCTCCCCAACATGCAAGGGTTTAGCATAGGGGAGCCTGTGTCGCACTGTACTTTCTATCTTGGCGGGGTTATTATCACCTCGCCTATGCTTGAACTCTTTCTTTTCTTTCCTTGGTGATTAGTTTATCGAAATAATACTGCAATATATCAGCGAGTTTTAGTGATATTCAATTGTCTAGGTGAATGTGAGTTGTAGCTGGTTATGACGTAGCATTAGACAAGGTAACTGCACCCGGCTGTAAGTCTTTGATTTATTAAGAGTAAGCATCACAAAAGTAGGTTAGGCCATGTTTGACGGGTTCAAGCGGCTTCTAGATTTTATAGATTGCGAATAGGCTGAAGTAGCGGTGGGTACTAGAGGATCAAAAGAGGAGAGGTAGTAACTACGCTATGTATGTACTCATCGAGGGGTTTTGCTGAAGTGAACACGGCATACTCGGCTATTAATATGACTTTACACTCTAACAAATTAAACAGTGCCCCTTGAATTGCCTTCTGCTGAACATAGTGTATATATGAATATGCATAACTAACGCCCATAACTTTATTGATCACCTTAGCCACTTATTTCCCCCCAAAAGTATATATGCTCGCTAATTTCTCAATATTATACCAACCCATTTTACTAGAATTGAGGGGGGTGGCAGACACAGATTTCGTGAGTATAGTTAAGTTAGTGGTTAAGGACATATCAATAAAATCAAAGATTAAATCTGGAACCCTAAATTTATTTGTTATTGTTAAGGAGTCTAAGTGTCAGCATTAAATGATAATCTGGTCTTCTATATTCAGCTTACGTTTGCTTCGTGTATAGATACATCGCTACATGCGAGCTCCATATTCTGCTCCTCAGACAATAGAATCATTACTTTTCTATTTCTTGATATTGCATCATTGTTCTTCACCAGATATCACAGTCCCAATAATTATTAATCAAGTGAAATCTAAAGATGCAGATAGGCTAAAGAGAAATAATCACTAATAAGGGAAAAAGGAAGACAATGGAAAGATTTATCACATATTAGCATCCCTATTTAAACCCCTTATCTATTCTATAATAAAATACACAGTTGCTACCCCTCAAATTCCTCTTTTACTTTTCCTTTTTCATCTACATATTCACCCTCTCAAACTTCCCCATTCCCTCCTTTCACAATATCCTTACTCTCTACGTTCTATCTAACCTACTCCTTTTACTTTACTCGTATAGCTCTCACTCCACTATAGTATATTCTCCTCCTAACAAGCTACAAATCACACTTAGTTCCCTTATTATATGCAAATATATAACCCTTTACTTCCAACTGTTCTACTGCTCTTTCCATAAGTTCTTATTACTTCAGTCATTTAACTTCTGCAAGCTCAAGGATCTATTCGTCTCTTCAGTAGCATTTGAACTTCTTGAGCTTGATATACTTGAGGTAGGTGTAAAGAATAATCTCTCCAGGCTATCGTACGACAGATAGCCTCTGGGGTACTGGCCGGTTCCGAAGGTTTGAAGTGATTCCGGTTGACAGTGTTTGCTCAGGGGTGAACTTGTTTTATCATAGAGAATAAGCTAATTTGCAAATTTCATACCAGATCATACAGCGCTTGTCTGAGAGAAGGTCCAGTATAAATAAAGGTATCACCATTGGGATGGTCCTAGGTTTTTGGAGATGCATCCGTTGTGATCCATGATGGAGGTTCAATTGATAAAATTATAGTCTGAATGATGGTTTTTGTAATAGAGTCGGTACCGGTATATATAGTACTATAGACACTTCGGCCGCTCGAGCAGTACAATAAAAGTAAGGCGATTACTGTTGAATATAGACAACAAGGATAGGTAAGGACCACTGCTGCCTCCTATGAGTCATGATAATAGGTAGCAATAGGCAATCTTACAGACTCCAGGTCTATATAGAACTTCTCTCCGTAGAAATAGAGCATCATTTTTGAAAATATCCAACAATTACCTTCAAAATTAGAAGTGTTTACTTTCCTAAATAATATGTTTAAGCTAATTTCCATAGAATTGACTATTCTAAGTAGAGTAAGTGTAATAATTAGTGCCATTTCTGTGGTTTTAGAGCTTGGGAGGTCCAGAGGTCCCAACGAGACGCAGAAGGATGTTGGGAGACACTGGGTGAGCCGGGAGCTGGGAGCCGTTTAAATATTGGATATTGGGAGCTAAAGGACTCTTATAGAATCGAATATTCAAGCCAATGGCGATTTAGATAATAAGAGTAAAGTACTAGCATTTGAAAACTCCAATTCAACTTCTATTACCAAACACTAAAACATCGCTATTTAACAACCGGCAGCTGATTTTAGTGGAATATAGATTCTCATGAGAGCCAGAATCTGGACCAAAGTAGTCAAAGTTCTCTCTGACTGTGAATGTCCCAACGGATATATCAAAAAGGTGCCGCCTTTCAAATGTTATAATCTTCTGAATTCCTCAACTGGGCTCTGCTTGCTAGCGGCTCGTAATTCCTAAGGGTTCGCGCAATATGATCTTTAAACTCCTATCTCCCCTCTTCACCACCTGGGCCTCCAGTTCAGACGTTAGTTCGCCAGATTTCCCTGGGGCTCGTCGAGTACGGCTCAATGCAATTTCCTCATATGGTTCAGATATTAGATGGGCTGAATAGATACTTTCCGCTCTCGGTATCCCGAGACAACATCAATATTGGTGGCGCGAACACACACGGTGACATAGCCTCACGAACTTCTGACAGGATTTTCTCCTTCTTTTAATCATCCAACTTTAATCAAACGCAGTGATCAAGCCTCTGCGAATTCTTCTTCATGGCTCGTTTCACTTTTCTCTGGTTGATCCTCCTTACCTCAGTCGATGCGCTCCAATGGTTCGGCCCGCGAGAGACTTTTTCTGCGACCGCTACTGCTGACTGGACACTGGCCCCAACGAATATAGCACACGACCTTTTAAAGAGAGATTCATATCCAGCAAACCTTTGTGGATGGCAAGCTGATCAGATTCTCAATTATTTGGATAATACTAAACGCATAGTAGGCAAGGTCCGGCGCATCAGGGCGCGTACTGCTCATCTGATTCGTCTTGTGCTTGGTTCACCGACTATAGTGTTGTAGGATGCTGTAAAATTGGGGGGTCTTGCGATGCGGTCTATACAGGATGTGTAGATGGCAATCATCCCCCACAAAGCGTGTCTTATCCTGGCGTTTACACATGGTACATATTTTAATCCTCTAACTATAAATTATCTAATAATATTTTCTCAGCAAAAGCGCCAACGACCTATGTTATCGCAACTCATTCCCCGGCGGATATTATCAATATGGATGTGGGAGTACATCAATAGGCCAGACTGTGGTGACTTCTTGGACGGGTATGAACACACAGTTGTCAATTCAAATCGTTTATACTGGGGGTGTCTTGGACAAAGAGGCTCCATCTACACTCATATCAAAGCCTACAATTACAAGTTCCAACACACCGACAAGTGCATCAACATCACCCACTTCAACCCCAAACACAAGTTCAACCCCATCCACAAGCCCTGTTACATCCATAATCTCAGTCCCATCCGCAAGCTCGATCACATCCGTAATCTCAGTCACGTCCGTAATCTCAGTCGCGTCCGCAAGCTCGATCACAACCGTAATTTCAGTCACATCCATAATTTCAGTCCAATCATCAGGTTCATCTGTGCCAGGGGGGCCATTCGTAGTAACTGTTCCTTCTGGATCAGGTTCCTTCATAACCCTATCAACAATATCGGGCCTTTCCAATACACTCTCAGCTTTACCCGGATCGACAGGAACATCCACTAGTTCACCCCAAGGACTCTCAAGAGGCGTTAAGATCGCCATTGGTGTAATCACAGCGGTGATGGGCATCATAGTCATCGTGTTTTGTATATTATTCTGCTTGTTTCGTCGCCGCCAGCAAGGAACAGTTCCACATCTCAACCCAGGCGAAACGGCAGAGGCAACTGCTCAGCCTGCTCCTCCACTTGAGCATCTTGTAGGCAGTAAGAACTATCCCGCCGAGTTGTACCACAACTATGATCCAGGGATGATGAGCACTTCTTATGCCCCAGCCATGGCCACAGTAGGCCCTCAAAACTTGGGAAATCATGATCATGCCTATACACCCACATCATTACACGAGACAAGGACGAAGACGCCACTTGAAAGCCCTACCAATAGAGAAACTCTACACACGGTCTCGGCACGTTCTTCAGTTGCGTCGCCCACGCCGATGATTCCTCATGTTCAAGATGTATACGAATTACCTACAACTCGCTCCACTGAGCATACCACTACAGCAGCTGCAATACCCGAGCTTCCTGAGCCAGATGATTTAGACAACCAAAATCATGGAATGTCTTCGTATCATCGGAGTTCAACCCCGACAGCTGAAGAAAATGTAGCAAGATTGAGTAGAGCGCTAGAGCAAGTGAGAGTAGAAAAGGAGATGACTCTTCGATTACAAAAGTTAGAGTGTAAAGAGGTAGAGTTGAAGGAACAGATTCTCCGAGAGTATAAGCGGACATTATAATAAAGTCTTACGGCCGTACCGAGGGGAAGCTACGGTGGCTGGCGAAGGTTGATTAATTATGTCAAATTCAGTTCCAATCGCCATAGTCAGTGCTATACGTAGTGGTCCAACTTCAATACAGTTACCGAACTATGTTCCTGTAAATGATAGGCGTACCTGGTGGTATTTATTGAACTGGGTCTAGTGGCTTGAGGCACAATAAACGCTAAACTCATTAGTAGTTTTAACTATAGCTCATTATAGATTATATGTAGGCTTAGATACCCCTGTAGTTTATTTTATATAGCATAATATGATAAAGAGTAGATAGTTGATAATATATTTGATTCATTTTATTTGTCCAGTATAGAAGGATGATAGTACAAGCAAGGGGTATTGTTGCGATTTTATACTTTGGGAGACAGCATATAAGACTTCAGCACAAATATTGTAAACCCGAGTTCGTTACCGTAATTTATGTAAGGTCAAAATTCGTGCAACTTGAGCATATGCTAGTGACGGTATCATACCCTAGGGGTGGCTAGTAGACTAGTAAACTTAATCTACTAGCCTACGACTAAAATATTTAAAGTTTTATATTAGGCTCTCTTCGCTCTATCCCTACCCCTTATAAGAGGCTGCTACCCCAATGAGAGTACAGAAGGTTGGGTGCTGTAGAGTAACATTGAATTGGCATTTTTGTAAGAGTTCAACATAGAAGCAGCTTGTGTTGCGCTGTATTTTCTATGCTGATGGAGGGGTTATTATCACCTCACCCAAACTTAAGCTCTTTCTTTCTTTTCCTTAGCGATTTTTCATTGGCGAAGAACCTACGGTATATTAGCATGTCCAGTGATATTCGATTGCCTAGGTAAACGTGGGTTTTAGCTCGTCGTGACAAGTTTTCTCTTTAAATATATAATGAGACCGTACTATTAATTATGATTCAACTTCCACCTTTTCTATAACATAAAAATTAGAACATCTCAATAAATTTTCCATTGAGGCAGATTCCTAGTATGAAACATGCAACTCCGTTTATAAAACTCGTTCCCATCGCGCCTGATACTGCGATAATCGGCTGGGCACTCCCAGCAAAATTCCTTAGCACACTCGACACCTCCCCATCGATTTCCTGCATCAGCATAAAGATGCTTCCAAAAAAGAGAATCAAGGGTATGCAGGAAGAAAATAATTACTTTAATACTGGTAGGTAGTAGTAAGGATGACGCTGACTGCAACCTCGCAAACACTCCCAGCAGAATTGATGGAGGCATTTTGTACCTGAAGCAGCCCGTCAGTCACTTGACCGCGGTCGGGTCAAGGAAAAGAGAGGGTAGGAGGGCTCACATGTTATATGCGCACAGCCTTCACTTTCTTCAATATGCCATTTGCATTTTGGACACTGATTTCTAACCGCCATCACCCTCTGGACACTCAATACATCTTCCTTCTGCCTTCGCTTAGCCTTCTCTTCCTGTAACTTTTTCTTCATCTTCCTCTGTGCTTCAACCTCCTGCCGTAATCTTGGGTTTTTTTTTGCGCCTTCATGTTCCCGCTGCTGTCGATTTTCCTCTCCGTCTCTCTCCTGTGTCTTGCTGGCATCGTGTTCAAATTTAAGGGTGCTTCGGAAACTTTCGGGGTCTCGTAGCATGTGGTCATACTCATTATATGTAAGTGCATCATGCCAAGGTACTGAGGGGAGAAAAAATGACCTAAAGCCACAGTTGAGGTACTATAGAATTGACCGAAATCACATCTTTGACAGCAAACGAAATCCTCATCACTGCCGACTTTACTACCAAAAGATAGTTTCATAGCTACAAACAAAACACCTGTTAGCAGTGGGTTATTGCTTAGAGTTTGCAAAACTTAAAACCCTCGGGTTCTGGGGAGCAAATATTTGCGTGTCTGCCAGCACTCAAATATCTTCATGAAAGAGAATGGCCGTAAATTCCGGACATCAGATTTGATTCCACATCTTATTTGCGAGATCATTTTTGATGCACTGCACTATGCAGCCACGGCATACCGATAGCTTATGAAGGCATGCCTTGGTGATGAACTCATGTCGTACCATAACGGAGAAACCTTCCACGCATCTGATGCAACTTCTTAGCAATGTTTGTGTCCGAAAGCCAAACAGCAGGTGCGACGCAGCTACAAGCAAGATAACTCAATTGATATTCAAGAGCTAATGACCTCTAATCAAGTAAAAACTAATTGATGCCCTTCTCCAACTTCCCTTTCCTGCCATTTTTATACCTGCGCGGAGCACGACGGACCTCCACTGGAGGTACAGCAGTGATCTGTTTCGAGTATGTTTCAAATACACTGGTGGGCAGAGTGCGGGGCCGTTTTTTTGCCCCATAATTGCTACCTGAACGCTCTTCAAGGATAAAAAGACAGGCGGATCCCCCTGGTTAAGGACCGGCTCTCAACCGGTTCAGAGCTAGTTAAAACTGAACTTGGGACTTTAATTAATACTAAAACTATTTACCACGTGATTATATATAGATATTAATATATAAGAGAACGTAGGAATTAATATGATATAAAAAATAGTATATATTAAAACTATATTATAGTAATATTTTATTCACGTGAATATATTAAGAAAATGTCAAAAAATTACATATAGATAGATAAGTAAAGAAGATATAATTTATATATAAAAAAATATTTAAGGACTAGTTTTTATACTTACAGTATTTATATATCTAGTAGTCTAGAATTGTGATATTTACTTTATAACTTTTCTTCTTCAATCCCACTATAATTATATTAATACAATATAACTAGTCCTCAACTAGTCTTTGATCAGTTGTGTCGCGGGGCGAATGCTATGGAACTCAGAGTAAATGCTCGTATTTGTACAAGAAGAATTGACTAGAGAGAAGAAGTTTCTTCTCTTAGAGAGTTTTAAGTAGGGGCCCAGGGCGTCTACATAGAAGCGAAACTACGTCATCGCGTCTTCGACACAAAAACGGCCCTGCTTAAAAGCTCCGTACAAGGAGCTCTTTATTCTATTCTTTAGTTAATTCTTCTTGTATAAATATGAGCGTTTACTCTGAGTTTCGCAGTATCCGGCCCGTGACAGATACTTTCTTCCTGAATAGTATTAAACGACTTCTCCTAAAATCTAATAATATTCCTTTAAATACTATTGTCGATTCACCAGTAATATAGAGCAAATCACGTATCGTACGTGACGTGCTGTTTATATTTGTTGGTTGAATCGTTGATGTTTTTGTGTTGTGGAAGGAGCAGGAGCTTGAATACCTCTCCATGGCTCCCGCTACACCTAACCTAATCAGGACTAGTTACATCATGTGATAAGTCATGTGACTATAGCTAATTATTTGTACTAACAACTATAAACAAATTAAGTTATTTTATAATATCTAAACTAAAGTTACTAAAGATTTAATAATATAAAAATTTATAAATTATATTTTATAAATAATATAAAAGACAAGATAAGTATAATATTAGATTATAAGAGAGTATACTTTCGATATAAAATATTAGAAAATTAAAATATTATATAATATCTATAATTATACTTTTGGAGAAGGTACAAGAGTTATATAATATCTATAGTTATACTCCTAGAAAAGATACAAAAGTTATATAATGTCTACAATTACACTTTTCGGGATAGCGCTAGCGGCGACGACGACCTCGAATAACCAGCGATAGTATAGTAGTCGCTCGCCCGTCAGGCGCCGAGTATCTCTCGCTGCCCAGGAGAGTTTGCACTCGTTTTGGGAGCGTTGCGGCGCTGGGGCGGCGGGTTTGGGCGCGTCGCAATTTTGGGATTTGGAGGGTTCGCGAACCCGACCGATGCGCGAACCCGCGCGCACTGGACATTATCTCATAAATCAGACGCTTCGCCAAGAATTTTTTAGCGAAATTTTACAGAACTTGATTCCTACTGGCTCAGGAGTTTGCAGGAGTTTACAGGAGTCCAAAAAGGGTATAGCAGCGCCAAGGCTAAAAAATTCTTTGCGAAGCGTCTGAGAGCAAATGGTCGCGATTTGTATGGCAAAAACAGATTTCACTTTGAGGTTTTGACTTCTACGTGTAATTCCTCATTACACCTGCTAGCTCGCATTAGTTTGGTCGATCAAATCAATTCTATAGGTAATTATATTTTATTTAATAGGAAATTCAAATTATTTAGTCCCCTATTAATATACAAACTACAGCGCTGAAAATAGAGTCTTCGTACTCTAAATACAGATTTCAAATCCTAACTCGATATCCCCCTCTATATATCTCAACCACAACTCCTAGGACCTCCTAGCAAGCCTTCTAGAGATCTTATTCTTTTAAGAAACTCTAGTAGATATTTTTTAAAGTAATTTAATTACTTGTTATATCGTAATTACTAGATAGAGAGGACCTCTAATTCACGACTCGACTATATATATAACCTGACTGAGACGATGTGGCCTACTAACCTAAGCCTTACTGACTTAGGTCAATAAGGCTAACCTAGGCTAACAGAGACACTACAAGCCACACGTCTCGTGACCCTAGAAAGTCACATGTATATCTAATTTCCCGGGCCGTGTTGAAATCTCAGGTAGATGGGGTCAAAAGAGTGTATTCCATAAAGGAGAAGACCAGTTACTATTTTACAGGTGGGCTCCCAGAGCCTATAATATGGGTGTGGCACTAGGCCAAAGCGTACCCTTGAAACAGGTCCCAGACCTAGTTGCAACAGCCCCCTTACGCTGAAGGCCTAGAGCCTAGGGCCTACCAGTAGGACTCCCCAGTGTACTCCGTTGCTCTCTTTGCCCCCTCTTTTCGTGGAGATAAATTTCCCTTCGCTCCAGGCGTAGGTAGCGGTCCTGTACTTGCCTTTGGCTTCAACTCAGGGTGTAATATATAACACCTGTCCTGCTTGTGTCCAGGCTTCTGGCAGTGCCAGCAAACTGGACCACTCTGGGCCATATAGGCCCCCTCACGGTAGGCCGCCTCGCCCAGCTGGCCATTTAGCCCTCCCTTTGTCTCCTCATCAAGCAAGATAGCACTTAGCTTATCTAGAGTTGGCGGGTCACCATGAGTGACGACTGTAACCAGAGTCCCAAACCTATTGCCTAATCCCAGCAGAGTAATAGATACAATCAACTCCTCAGGAACGACTACTCCTGCCTCGCGCAGGGCTAGCTCAATCTCTCTAATCTTGTCCAAGTATTCAGACACTCCCTTCTCAAGTGCTACAGTGAAAAGACTCTTCCACAAGTTGTATCTAGCCGCGTATCCAGTGCTCTGACACACCTCTCTCAATCTCTTCCAAATTAAAACAGGATCCCGAAGGTCTCGTACATATCGCTCAGTATTGTCGTCCAGATACAGAAAAATCGTTGCCATCGCGCGTTCAGCGTCTTCCTCATAAGCCCCAAGTAGCTTTTTATCATCAGAATCAGGCCTTATTCGTCGCTCACATACTATCGACCACAGCTTCTCTCTTATCAAAACCATTTCCATTTTTGTCTTCCATAATCCATAATTCTCAGGTCCTCTCAAAGGCGGGCACAGCCACCTGTCCGTAACTCTACTCATAATTTCCGTAGCCTCTGGACGTGAATATACCGTCCGCAGCACAAGTCGTAGCCTCTGGACGTGGGTATACCGTCCGCAGCTCAAGTCGTAGCCTCTGGACGTGGGTGTACCGTCCGCAGCTCAAGGGTCCATATATATATATTGCGTATCGCGCGCTCACCGGGCTCATAACCTGTTGAAATCTCAGGTAGATGGGGTCAAAAGAGTGTATTCCATAAAGGAGAAGACCAGTTACTATTTTACAGGTGGGCTCCCAGAGCCTATAATATGGGTGTGGCACTAGGCCAAAGCGTACCCTTGAAACAGGTCCCAGACCTAGTTGCAACAGGCCGGGCCAGCGAAAGCTACTAGAGCCTTAAGTGGCCTAGTACAGGACTACTAGATATATATAAGCTTACTTACTCCTTATGAGTTCTTCTTCTCTCCTTAGCTTTAGATCTTCGAATAGGATTTGGTTCTTGCACGCTTGACTGCCTGTGATGCCTCACCGCCGTCTCACTGACTATATATACAACCTGACTATATATATAACCTGACTATATATATAGTCTAACTATATATATAACTTAATTATATATATAATCTAACTATACTCTTAATTATATTCGCGATTTTATATATTATTAGAGTATCTATTATTATTATTAGTTATATATATAATATTAGAGTCAGGAGAGGGGTTAGATTTACAACCTTCTAACTCACGATCTATACTAGCCTATAAGGGTTTATAGTTAATCGCGTTCGATCAAATAGAATATAGGTATAAAGAGCTTTCGATTAGAGGTAAAATTAGGTAATTTAGTAGTAGTTAAGGGTACGAGATACAAGCTCAAAGTACGAAGATTTGTGCTCATATAAGGATTCTTGACTAGAGTACAAATCAGAACCATTTGCTCTCAGACTCTATTTAGAGAATTTTGCGTTACGGGTTTTAATTGGCCTAGGAGTTATTTACGCCCCACTACCGTACTCGCCCCACTTAATAAGCAAAATTCTCTAAATACGCGTCTGATTTATGAGATAAACTGGACAGGGGTGCTTTACAGGAAACCACATGATACCCTTCCGTGTTCACTAAGTGTTGATGTGAGGCCTGGAGGCCTCAGGCAAGTGCTTGCTTCAGCACGTGCGTTTCAGGCACGTCTCACTAGTTGTCATTTATATGTGGCCTGAAGACTTTCCGTAGTTTAATTCTGTACAATAACAAGACAAGAAAAGACAGCAGGATACTATACGCTGTTCCCAATATACTTGATTTACCCTGATTCAGGATCTCCCAAATCGCGTTGCGTTGATGACCCTTAGTCATCCGATTGGCTGGAGTCGTTAATTCCAACACTAAGCGCCGACTTGCATTGGCCTCTGCACAGTAGGTCATTTTCAGACTTGTTGGTGGTGCGAGTAATATAATTAGATTTACTGTCGTTTCACGTAGCGCCGATTGAACTCTTAGAGAGTATACGCCAGTGATGCCGGATTTTGGAACAACCCTGCAGTATGGGCAGATATTTTGAAGGCAGGTATAAAGAGAGTAGGCACGACTAGATATTGCCGAACCTAGGTAACAACCATTACACCTTTAATTATAAGTTCATTTACGAAGTGAAGGTTTGGATTGGCTAAATCTCGCAGATATAAAAGCCTTCTCTAATTATCACTATGGTCAAAAACAAGCCCAGATTATATGTTGTCTGCTTCTTTCGCGCTCCTCAAGAAGGCGGAAACCCCGACCCCTACCATTGGGGTCTCGCCAGCGGCCCTAAGGATGGTGGAATGAACGGCATGCTTCTCTACCACGTTCGCAACATCCCAACTGCACAAGGTGTACAATGGCAGTTTGAAGAGCCACCGCGCAACCTCTCGACCGGTCCCACCCCCGCAATGCTCACATTCACAGCCGTTGCTAAAATCGAAAACTTGGAATGCCTGGAGCAGGTCATTAGGACTGTTCCTATAAATGCGAATGCTGCTTGGAACGTCTTCAATTGTCAGATGTGGGTTGAGCAAGCCTTGGCTGCTGTCGTCGGGGATCATAGGTGCGTGGGTACGAATGCAATTCCGGCGAATTGGACCACACTTCATCAGCAATGTACGTCGTTCTCGGACCCGATTCGGCAAATGCGAATTCAAGGGCAACCTCTTCCAACTCCCAGACCGATACAGGATCTTATACGTGCGTAGAAGGGGACTAGTCGGGCGTGTAGGTGTGGGATAGAGAGCAGTGAAGCGATGGGGAGAAAGATATATGAGGTATTGCAAAGAGACAGACCATAAGATAATAGACGACAGAAGCGTGAGCGCTTGTTTTAAAGAATTTTTTTGAGGCACCAGCTGTGCTATACCATTCCTCGTAATTAACCTAGTGTTGGAGGTACCCTTCCCATATTCTGAATCTCTCTGCTTGCACCCAGTTCCACACCCTCAAGGCCCATCACAATAAAGCTTTCTCCACAAATCATCCATCTCTTTCTCTTGCGGCCACTCATCTAGAAACTTCCCGATCTCCTCCCTCCACCCTTTGATATAATGTGTATTGATCGCTGTTGTGTACTCCCAATACCATGGATACCAGCCAGCCATCTCCCAATCCACAATTCCTACTACTTTCCCCTCCTTCACCAAAATATTACTCAGGCTAACATCCCCATGCGTAAATACAGTCTTCATCTTCCCTTCCTCCGACTCTCTATGCATCTCGATCAATTTTTGGATCTCTGCCTTCTTCTCTGGGTCTATGATAGAGTCCGTATTCGAGACTCCGTTGCGAAGGAAAAGGTTGAATTCCGCATCGTTCGAGAAAGGACCCAGTCCTTTCTCCCCAGCGGCGTTCCATATCCGATGATCATGCAATTTCCCCCCATCAGCGGCACACACGGCCTCATCTGTGATCCCCTTTCCAGGAGGCTTCTTGAGCGCTCTCAGTTCCCCAAAAATGCTCTTCACCTGTGCCAACAACCTATCCTTCTCTTTTCTTGATCTATCGCTCCAAGTATCACTCAAAGATTGCCCGTCAATCCTTTTCATAACAATATAAGTCTTCCCATTTTTGTCATCTCGGAACGCGCAATGCAGTTTCGGGATAGGGATGTTAGGCGCAAAGGAAGCTAGGAAGAGTAGAGCTGAGGCTTCAGAGAGGTGGACTGTGCAGCCATATTTCACGAGTGTAGTTGAAGAGAGATATATGATTGAGGAGTTGGAGTGTCGTCGGGAAGGTATATGTCTAGAAATAGCAATTTGAAAAAGGGTTTTCCAGCGGTTGAAGGGGGTATCATTGTAGCCGTTGGTCCAGGCGGCATATGGGGTTGAGGAGGAGGTGGAATTTGATAAGATCGACTTACCCATGGTGAGGGATATTGGAGTCTAGGTGTGAAAGCGCAAAGGCGATGAGTATTACATTTTTGAATAGTTGTCTGTTGTCGAAGGATCTGAATGATCTGCTAACTTGAAAGAGTTGGCAGCCTTAGGAATAAACTTTATGCCTTGTCTGCACTATAAGTCAGCGACGCTAATGGCCCACTAGAGCGACGGGTCCTGTCGCGCTTAGTCATCACATGTGATTAGTCATCGTAAATTAATTAGTCTAGGCAAACGAACCATTAGTTCAGGGAAATTTCCTAGCTACATTCTTATAGCTCACATTAGTCCAGCATGTTATATTTTCCAAGGCATTCATTTCTCTGAGAAGTTCGTATTGGAGGCGCCTGCTCTCGGTCACACCTCATGTTTCCAAATGCAGCCGTCCCGCATGACCAGTTTGAGGGCCACCATTAGCGCGGCCGCTAAGGGTCAAAATTTCTATTGGTGGAGATGTTAGCGAGGTCACATGTTAAGCCTTACTACTTTAAGAATTTTACAGTGCTCTTTTTTAAAGCGGAAATCTTATGTCGCAGCGCTTTAATTGAGTATTTCAATTGCGCATCTTAACGCAATTTATTTAAAAGTATCATCATTGATTCCCGAATCATTTAAGATTTCAACCAAGGTACCCTACTTGGAAATTCAAAATTAGGTGGTTTCGTTGTGTTATTATTCATGATTCGATATCGCGAGAAACATTTTCACCAAGTCAAGTACTTGTAGCATTAAAAGCAGCATACAGAATTTTAGTGTATTCGCGCTAATGGTGGCCCTTTCAAGCGTATCTATAAATTTAAGTAATTATTTATATAATTATATTTTTCGAATTATTATGATTTTAGTATAATATTTTATAAATTATATTATTTAATAAATAATTGGTTCTAAAATTCTATCTGATAAATTTTATCTCATTTTTTGTTCGCTTCAGGGCTAGTCTCTTTTTCTGCCACTCTCTGCTCACCAAGAGCAGAGATACAACTATCTCATACCCCAAACCTGCAAGCCAAGCAAGAGCCATAGCATCCCCATAATTACTGCGACCAAGCGCACGCCCACTCAATAGAATTGCTAGCATGATACTTGTAATTTCAATAATAAAATTTGCAGCCAGAAGGCGTCCTTGCTCTACTTTAGTAGTAATCGACGGTTCTTGTGACAGTGCAAAGCAGACATAAACATCGAATGTTGCGAGGACTGTGATAAAAGTCACAAGTTTGTAAATGATACCTGCTGAAAGAGCCAACCAGATTACCGAGACCAGATACGAGCACAGAATAAGAACCGGCATGAAGGCGTCGAGGTGAGGCGCTGAGAACGAGAATCTTGACGAGTACAAGCCTGTGAGGCTTGGAACTGCGCCCAATCTGATAAACAGAACGGCTATGCATACAAGCGTGGAGACGAGTTTGGCTACAGTTAGACTGTCGACCCGAAATGGGTCAGAAGGCAGCATCGAGCGTCGGGAAATCTCGAAATCGCCTTCCAGTCTCGCAATTTTGCATGCTTCGAGAGTCTGGAGGAATGTATTATTCTGGATAGACAATATCAGCATGACAGACCTCATCGTGTCTGACAACCGATGTGAAACTTACAGGATGCGAACGACATGACTCTCTCAGCGATAGTTCATTTGCTTCAGCAGAAAGCCGCCACTGAAGTCCAAAGTATATTCCTGCTGTTGCCAGCCCCAGAAAAGCAACACCCGGGGTGAAGTACTTCCGAATTCCTGACTTGCTCGACTTCTTTGGGCCTCCTGAGGTTGTGTCGGTAGGTTCAGGTTCTTGGGTCGAAGCGGGGTCATCTCTCGCCTGCGTCGAATCAGGAGCCTCTGAAAGACTAGCACGCCCTTCGAGAAGCTTGTCGATGAGTTCAATGTCCTCTTTCAATTTCTCCTGGGGCTCAATAAGGCAGGGTGTCGACAACTGTTCGTACAGATTTGGCAAATCTAGCGACATAAAGAAGCGATTCCAGTGAGGAAAGGTCTAGTACTCTCAAGGCGGGCAGCGTCCCAGGGCGGGTTCGCTTCGCGCGGGTGCGAGGTGCAACAAAACCCGCCGCGCTGGTGTCACGAGTACACAATTCAGGGCACGCAGTGCAGGGTAGAAAGGTCTCTTATTCGACTATTCAAAGCTAAAGAAGGAAGAAGAGAAAGGAGATCTCTACGCGACGCGCTTGTTCTTATAGTGGGACTATACTTAGCGCTATCACGTGATGCTCACGTGATCACGTAACACTAGCTGTGCTAACTGTAATATTACTCCCCCCTTCGAGAGAAGCTTGTCCTCGAGCAACTAATATCCTACTTAGGTTTCTATTAATCTAAGTTAGCTTTACTAATCTAAGTCAATAAAGTACTAGCCTAAGTTAGCAAGCCTTAAGTTACTTAACATTTCTTTACTTAGCTTGACTTTACTAAAGTAACTTGTCGTTGTTGTTATATAACTAAAAAAAGATATTCTTTTGTATATATTCTAGTCAATAAATAAGATTCTTTGGCAGCTTTATTTTTGTAGAATTACTCTAATAGAATATTTGAAGGGTAATTGTTACGATTTCATCATCACGTGCGACCTAGGCCTGAGGCTCGGCTGCTTGGCAGCACAGAGAACCTAGGGAGTCGGCACAGTGAATCACGTGACGACAGTCATGTGACAGGAGCGAAGGAGCGCTTCCTAGGCTCCTGGGCTCCTGGGAGCTAAGGGACCCCTCGGGGGCTCCCCGCGCTCCAGGGCAGGAAGGTTCTATATAAGTATATGTATTTCCTTAGATAGGAGCTACGTACTCAACTCACTTTAGTAACTTCAACAAGTACTTCAATAAAGCATCTTTGATAAGACTTGGGAACACTATATTGACTCGCTCACTCGTATATACCCTTTAACACAAACCCTACGTTCCACTCCTAAAGCATAGCAGCCCCGACAACCGTCGAGACCGTGAGGATCGTTACAGTAATAGAACTATTGCTTAATAATAATACTAAATATTACTCTAAGTTCTAGTCCTAGCCTTTCTATTATACTTAATATCTTAGCTTATTATATATTAGCTTTATAATAAGAACTTATTATATTATTACGATTTTATATATTATATAACAAGTATAGCCCAGGCCTGAGGCTTGATACGACAGTATACAGAGAACCTAGAGCAGGCAATATAGTAGTCACGTGACTAGTGTTATATAATAGGATTATCTCGATTATAATGATCGCTACAATCCAGGAGCAGGAAGGTTCTATATAAGTCTAGTTAGTTTCCTTAGATAGGAGCTTCGTGCTCAACTCAAATAAGTATTCTGAATATAAGTTTATTCTCTATACTTTGTGACGGGATCACTTCCAAGTGATCAAACCCCAGGAACCGATAGTACTTTAATATCAATATCAACCCAACGACCTTGTACTCACGTGAGTACCGACAAGAAAGTAGAATCTTTACAATTATAAAGCTTTTTGAGAAGGAGAAAGAACAATATAAGGATTATCTAATTATAGTACCTTGCTTTAATTCGGCCTAGTCAAAGCTAAGGAAATACTATAAGAAGACTAGTAATATACTAATATATACTACTATATTAGTTCTTTATCTAGTATATAAGTAAGAATATATTAAAGCTAATTAGGACACAAGTTAGATATCAGAGACCAAGAAACAAGTCCAGGAGTTCTAGAAAGTATATTATATACTACTAGAATTAGTAAGTACCGACAAAGTACAAGCTAGCTATAATACTCTACTAAACCAATTTACTGTCTAGAGAAAGGAGAAACAGGCAATATAGTAAGTATTATATTACTTTTATATATGTCTAATACTAATTATATATAGGATATCTACTACTATTATAGATAAATATACTCGGTATTGCCTGCTCTCACAATACTATGACTTCGAAGACATTCGAAAGTAGTAGATAGAAGAAAGACAAAGAAAAGACTTCCCTAATCTCTCGAGAATGGCTCTTGATGTACTCTCAATTCCTGCTATAGCTACTGACCCAGAGCGTCTCTTTTCTAGTACAGGATTGACTGTTACTGATCGTCGGAACAATCTATCAATTGAGACGATTGAAGCTCTTGAGTGTATAAAGTCGTGGGCGAAACTATAGGAGGCTAGTATATGAAATAATAGAGTGGTGGGAGCAAGTGACGTTGGGAGGACTAGCGTGGTTTTCGTACCTTTACACTGCATTTACACTGTTGTAATACTTCTTTGCACCGTTGTAATTTCTCAGTTGTACGGTATTTACTGCTGGTGGTGCGATAAGGCCGATTTACTGCAGTGATTACAACCGTGCCACTATCGGAAACACTGGTGTATCCCGAGACCTAGAAGATTCGTCGCAATTTCAAAGGAGAAACGTGTCACCCGAATCTACGAACGTCGGTACCTCCTTAATGAGCTTATTAAAGAAGTCAGGGCAGTGACGGATGATGTTATTTTTGCATCAAAGTGTCTGCAATGTCTGAAGGGCCGGTCTGGTGACGATGCTATTACGTTTCCTGGAGATGTAGCCTCTAAGAAGTATCAGAAAAGAAAAGACGTACCTCGAGAAGAGCATCTTCTATGTGGACGACTGTTGCAAACCACAATGGATAGAGATTTTGTCATATCAGCCATCGAGAAATACTCTCGCTTCCTACTCTCTGGATTCCCAATTCCGCAGTCGTCTCTTACTACAAAACCAGCTGATGATATCGGCTTACTTCGAATCCATAAAACGGATTCCAACTCACCTTATCGTTCTGGACTGGGTCTCTTCTGTAGAGACTGGAAGAATCCAGAACACGAAGATTTCTACAACCATATGAACAATAAAAGGCCGCATACTGGTACACCGTACATATCGTTCCACGAAATTCCGTCTAAGCTCACAACCTTTCAAGACTATCCAGGATACCGTAATTCGGCAAACCGAGTCCTGGCATTTAGTTTAAATGCTTTGAAACGGCTCGGTTCGGAAGTAACTCGGACTACGGACTTGCTGGCTATGACACCGTATTCTAAATATACGTTCGAAGGCGATGGGGAAAATTTTGTCTATTATGTCTACTATTCTAGTTATTCCTAAAGTATTTGCAAAAGTCGCATTGAGATTTAAGTGTAAAAGCTCGAGTAAGACTGGATTCAGTGCATGAGGTTTGGGTGTTCTCGTGTGTCAAATTCGGCCACTTTTTCGGCAGCCGTAGAGCTTAGGGACAGTAGGACCCTCATTTCAGGCTAAGCGACGACCGACCATTGAGACAAGTGGCTTGCCTCGAGAATTTGCTAGTAGAGAAGCTGCTCGCAGCGGAGGAGGGAGCAGTTAAAGTGGCAACATAGATGTTATATCTTCAATATTAATATACACTTACGCTAACGAATTTTTGCTCCTTTAATAAAAAGAGAAGAGTAAACGAATAGATGGCAAGTTCCGCCACAAGCATTGTGCCAGTTTGCATGGCATTTATATAAGACTGCTATTTACTTTAGTTAGGGCTATACAGGCCGGAGACGACAATTGTAAATAGGGATTAGTAGTATAGCAAGGCCTAACATTCTTATAAAGTTATACCCTCATCTGCATCAATGATTTAACTGCTGATTTGACTGATACGGTAAACTTATTCAAATTGCGCTTACCGAATATAAACGCCGATTTCAGCGCACGGGTGTCACATGCCCATTAGCAACTAGTAGCCTTTAAGAGCCTTGTTGGAATTAACGACTCCAGCCAATCGGATGACTAAGGGTCATCAA